>JAEQBH010002597.1:0-600000 GCA_016808115.1 Tetrastigma voinierianum | reverse complement strand
TTTCAAATATCATTTTTACACTACTGCTCACCGCTCAATCCTGGGCCAAGGCTTCCCGTCGAATTCTACTTCCCCGTCCGATAGTCTCACATTTTTTCAAGAAAAACCACGACTAAACATTAACCATAACTTCCATTTAATCCACCATATACATTCATTTTCACCCAACCACATCACATTCACTTTAATCCCATTGAATCCATTAATTTAAAATACACAACCCAAGGAAATGACCAAAATACCCTTTACATTTTACAAAATGACCTTAATATCCTCAATTTAAATCCTTTCTTTGCTAACTAATCTCAATGCATTTCGAGTTAATATTCAACTTAAAAAACACATGGAAATACCAAACTACCCTTGACCCTCTCATTTCTTTTAGGCCGAAATACGCATTAAGCCATATTCACTTTGTTCTTTCATTTTCTTCATTCTAATCACTCCAATCTAATGCCCTTATACATCAATTTCTACTAATCCCTTAAACCAATTTCAACATATCACACAAATGCACTATCAAATCTAACCAATCACTCACTTTATTTTTCAAAACCTAACCTAATCCATTTTTCTCCATTTATATCCAAATCATCATGATTCAACCTAAATACCACAATTCTCTAACATCCATATAAGAAAATCAAACATTAGGCATGAAAAACATTAAATCCAACTTTCCCAATTAATAGAAACTTTGCTTTGTTCTTGGTTTTCTTGGCTTTCCTCCTTGATACCACTCTGGGAGATCACTTGAAAGCTTTGAAGGAGAAGAAAAAATCACACTCCCACCTTGCTCCACCTTGGCCTTCTTTCTTTCTCTTTCTTTCCTTTTCTCCCCTCTTTTCTTTCTCTCTTTCTTTCTCTCTTTCTCATGGCCATCCAAGCTCTCCTCAGTTGAGAAGTCACTTCTGAATTCTGTAGATTTTAACCTACACTTTGCCAAATTGCACTTGAGCCCAAATAATATCATTATCCATTCTCATGAGTCACAACCACTAATCCATTATTTAAATCATAACTTAGCCATTAAAGATTTCTGACACTCACAAGAAAAATATTCCACTTATATCAGATTTTACTCTCAGCTACTTTATAATTTTTATATCGACAACGTCAAAATATTCTATGGTCTAAACTTCAAATTGACCATGAAATATTCTAATTAAATCCTTCCACAAGTGATTCTGTGCTCAATCACCGGTAACCCGATTTAAAATCATTAAAATCGAAATCCCGGACACAATATTATTTGGTCTCACCACGCCTGACGCTCGAAACTATCCAAACGAACTCCTGCTTCACTCCGTCAGCCATAGGACTCTATGATTAATTCTGACATTTTCGTATTTTCGCCCAATTTTCGAAAATTTTCAAATACAGCTCCAAATTTCAAATCCTGGAATCACTATTCATTTAAATCTCCTATTATCTTCTAAATATCAGTTCAAAGTCATAGGAACTGAAATTTTTTAAAAACTCCTCTGCATCTCCTCCATCCGGATATAAGAAGAAAAATTACTATTCCTTAGGGCATCTGGTGAAAATTTTCGAAAAATTTCACTTTATGCCCAAATGACGTCCGGAGCGTTCTAAATTCTAATCTACCCTCGCTTCTATCATTGGACCTCTAATCGCTTCCAACAACTACCATTATAACATCTAATAGCGCGTGCTTAAGACAAACCCTAATTTTTTTTTTTTTTTCAAAAGAACTACAAACCCTAGTTCATAATCTGCTACACTTTCTCTTTATATAGAGAAGGGCATCTATTCATAAAACGAAAGAGGGAGAGGGAGAGGGAGAGGGCATGTTAACAAATTAATTAACATATGTGGCATTTAAATATATATTTTTATTTTTTTATAGTATTTTTTATTTTTAAAGTACACGTAATCTATTGTTTATTTAACTACAAGGTAATTTCTAACGCGTCTCTAACCGAGACGAAATCTATAGCTTAAAATAAAAGATGCTGACAGAATGCCTCAAAATAAAGGAAAGTGACGAACGCTGAAAACAATAAAAGACAAGTGACCTCAAAACCCGTTTTGCCTTATAACATCTTTAGTGAAATTTGACCATCAACACTATAATCTAAACTATTGAGCCTTTTTTTTTTGCAAGATATTTAGTAATTTTATTACTTTATCTGTAAATATGATGACAAACATAAATATTTAAGTCCTATGACAAATTCCAAATATCATTCATTAATAGCAAAATAAAACCAGAAATATTAATCTTCTTATTATAATAATCTATCACTATTTTTAAGTCACTTTCAATCTCTAAATTCCAAAAACCCTTTCGCTTATCAGCTATCATACCATCTCTTAAAGTCATACATTAAGGAATTACCAATACATCTATACGCAGTCATTTTAATAATACCATTAGAATCTCTGATAATCCAACTTAAAGCACTAATATTTTGAACCGTTGAACCATCAAAATTTAATTTAAACCTATTAATAATTGGGGGATCCAACGAATCAATTTTTCCACCGTTTAAGAGACATTACGTCTTTTGTATTGAAGATCATGATAAAAAAATATACTCTTGAAGGTTTTGAAATATTAAAGTGGCTTTCTCAATGACGAAAAAAGGGTTCGGTTTCATCTCATTAAAGATAACATGATTTTTATGATTTCAAACATTCTATATAATTGTACCAATTTTTTTTATAGGGTGATTGAACAGTTTATAATTTATTTTATAATTTTCATAAACCATTTTCAATCAAGAAAAGAAGTCCCCTCATAAAATAGTGGGATTGGACAATTATATTTGATATTATCCCAAATACTTGTAAGAAAATAACAATTTTTAAAGACTTAGATCAAAATTTTCGATATTATGATCCCACAAATAATACCTATTTGGAATTTCCTTAGTCCTTGCTTTGCATCTGCTGTCTTTCTTCTCTGATCCCCTACTGTTCACTTCACTTGCAAATCAACAGACATGGCCGGGGGCGTAGCAGGAGGAGGAGGAGGAGGAGCACTTCTCTCAGCTTCACTCCAAGTTCTATTTGATCAGATGGCCGCGACTTCCTCACCTTCTCCGGGAACAGAAACTCAGTGTTGGGCTCCTAAGGAAGTTGAAGATGAAATTGCTGTCCGTGCAGGTACTGCTGAATGATGCTGAGGCCAAGCAAATCGCGAATTCGGCTGTCAAAGAGTGGGTGGATGAGCTGAAAGATGCTGTCTATGATGCAAAGGACCTGCTTGATGACGTCACCACCGATGCTTTACGATGGAAGATGGAGTACTCTGATTCTCAATCTCAGGTACGGAACATCATCTCTGTTGAGGGGATCGAGTCCAGGGTAGAGGAGATTACTGAAACTCTAGAATTTCTTGCACAACAAAAAGATTTTCTCGGGTTGAAAGAAGGCGTTGGAGGAAATTTGTCAAACAGATGGGCGGCTACTTCGTTGGTAGATGAGTCTGGGGTGTACGGTAGGGGTGATGATAAAGAGGAGATAGTTGAATTTTTGTTGTCCCGCAATGCAAGTGGGAATAAGATAAATGTGATCTCCCTGGTTGGTTTGGGCGGTATTGGAAAGACCACACTTACTCAGCTGGTCTATAACGATAGCAGAGTGATGAATTGTTTTGACCTTAAGGCTTGGGTTTGTGTTTCAGATGAATTTGATCTTGTCCGGATAACGAAAACTTTTCTTAAGGCAATCCATCCTGATACTTCTGATGACAATGATTTGAATCTGCTTCAAGTTAAATTGAAGGAGAGACTTAGCAGGAAGAAATTCTTACTTGTCCTTGATGATGTTTGGAACGAAAACTATACTAATTGGGAAATGCTACAAAGTACAAACTCCATTTTCTGTTGGCCGACACGGGAGCAAGATCATTGTTACAACACGGAGTGATAAGGTTGCATCAGTTATTCGTTCTGATCATACTCATCATTTGGAACACTTATCCTTGAGGATTCTCGGATACTATTTTCAAAACATGCATTTAAAAATGGAGATTCTTGTCCACATCCAAAGCTAGAAGAAATTGGCAAAGATATTGTAAAAAAGAGTAAAGGATTGCCTTTAGCTGCAAAGACTCTGGGGGGTGCCTTATACTCAGAGTTACGAGAGAAGGAATGGGAAAATGTATTGAACAGCCAAATGTGGGATTTACCAAGTAATGAGATTCTCCCTGCCCTAATGTTAAGCTATTCTTTTCTTCCTTCACATTTAAAGCAATGTTTTGCATATTGCTCAATTTTTCCAAAGGACTACGAATTTGAAAAGGAAAACTTGATTCTATTATGGATGGCGGAAGGTTTGTTGCAGCAATATGAAGGAACGAAAACAATGGAACAGGTAGGTGATGGATACTTTAATGACCTCTTATCAAGGTCATTTTTTCAGAGGTCTAGAAGGCGTAAATCATATTTTGTAATGCATGATCTCATCAATGACTTGGCTCAACTTGTTTCCCAGAAATTTTGTGTTCAGCTAAAGGATGATGGGATGAATGAAATTCCTAACAAGGTTCGGCACTTATCATATCCCTTTAAAATTGAATGTGACCTCTTTAGGAGATTTGGGACCCTTAGCAACGTGAATAGCCTTAGGACCTTCTTGCCCATGCTAGGCCATTTGCCTTTTGAGGGGAGTGATAAGGTTTCAAAGAACAGGGGCCCGTGCTGGTATCATTATTCACCAAGACGGAGTAATGGAGTTCCAAATGGTTCATTAGAGAAAGTTCAATATTTGCGAGTGTTGTCATTGAGTTATTGCCAGATAATTGATTTGCCTGAGACAATTGGAAATTTGAAACATTTACGCTATTTGGATTTGTCCTACACATCCATCAAAAAGTTACCAGATTCAGTTTGTAGTTTATATAATTTACAAACATTAAGATTAACATTTTGTTTGTGTCTGATTGAATTGCCCACAATGATGCACAAATTGATTAGATTGTGTCATCTCGATATTAGACACTGTAATGTGAAAAAGATGTCAAGCCAAATGGGTGAATTAAAAAGTTTACAAAAGTTGACTAATTATAGTGTGGGGAAGAAGAGTGGGACAAGGATTGGAGAGTTAAGGGAGCTTTCTAGTATTGGTGGGATTCTTCACATTGAAGAGTTGCAGAATGTGGTTGATGGTAGGGATGCCTTGGAGGCTAATTTAGTAGGCAAGCAGTACCTGGATGAATTGCATTTGGAGTGGAGTGATATTGTTGAGCAAAAGGGAGTAGACATAGTGCTTAACAACTTACAACCTCATTCAAACTTAAAGAGACTCACGATTCAAGGGTACGGTGGTTTAAGATTTCCAGATTGGTTGGGAGGTCCTGCTGTCTTGATCAATAATATGGTGTCCCTGCGTCTCTGGAGTTGTAAGAATGTGTCAGCCTTCCCACCGCTTGGACAACTACCCTCTCTTAAACATTTATATGTATTAGGGTTGAGGGAGATAGAAAGGGTGGGCGCTGAATTTTAGGACCTCGAATCCATCTCCTTTTCAATTTCAGAGGGAGATCCTACATCTTTTGATGACTTGTACATCCGTATGTCTCAACTCAGATTCATTGAATTGCCGCCTCAACTTCTAACCGTTACATCTCCTATTGCAAGACCAAGTTGCTCGCCTAATGCCGCATGCTACCACAGGACTGATGGTTGTCCGGAATTGATCTTCCCAATACAAGGTCTTCCCTCCAACCTAACTTCACTTTCAATCTTAGACTCCGACAAATTCACATCCCAAATGGCGTTGAGTCTGAAAGGTCTGGCCTCTCTTAGACATTTCTGTAAGGTTTTCATTAAGTGGGCTTCATTAATTGGAATTAAAACTGAATTAAGATTGGTCTAATTAAGTGAGGTTATTGGGCTTCTTAATAAACTATATACCGCTAGTGTGTAATGAGCTCTCATTCTCACTACATGAGCATCACATTTTAACCTATTTAAGCGAGTTCGTTCTCCCAAACCCTAAGGATACATTTCTATCACATACGTTTTCTTTATACGGTTTTCTCGAGAGAAGTGATCGCAACTTACAAAGCCGCCTAAAGGGTCGCTTGGGTGAAGATCTTGAGATCTTGAGATTTTGCCTTCTTGCGCTCTTCATCGGCTCCGCATCAACAAAGAAAGAGATCCATGGATTCCAAAGGTATACCCTGGCGTTGTTTTTTCTCCATTAAATGATGTTTGTGTTCTTCCATGGTGATTTAGGTTGCTAGAAATCGTATCCAACAGTTGGTATCAGAGCCAACCACGGATAAGAACTCAAAATATACGGATTTGGAGAAATTTTTTTTTTTTTTGGGTTTTATGAAAAATCGGACATTCTGTCCAATTTCGGATTTTTTCTATACATCCAAAATTAAATATTTTTACATATTTGGAATCTTCACGACGCAGACGACTACAACGTGTGGCACATCGCCGAAACCGCCGCGACGCCAGCCACGCCGCCATCGCCGTTGAAGACGACGGGCCGCGGCAAAAGACACGCGCTTCAGATCGATCCAACGGCTCACGATGTCATGCGATGATGGGCCAAGATGACCCGCCAAGAATCGACCCGGTCAAACCGGATCTGCCCGATCCGTTTGTTGACCCGCTCAATTGGGGTTGGGCGCCGACGCGGCGCTCGACGCTAATCGCCGACGCGGGCGATGATCGCCGCTTTGACCCAAACCCGTGACCCGACCCGACCGACCGGATATCAATTCGATCTCGCCAATCCACAAACCCGTCTGACAACGGTCAACCGGCCACCGACTGATAGCGACCACCGGCCAACGACCCGACCCTGGCCAACGGTCAAACCCGACCCGCGAACGGTCAACCCCGGTCAACGGCCAAACCCGACCATTAACACAACCTGCACCTCGACAGACGCTAAGCGTTATCGGCACACACGCCGAACCTTCCGTGGCGGTGAGGGCGCCGTGGGAGGGTATTTCAGCAATTTTACACGTACGTATTCGTGATCGTAAATTCTCTACAATTTGGTATATTGACTTAGCATGCTTTGAAGCTTTTACGTATATGAAAATGCATGGGAACCCTATGTATGCCTAGTTATTAGGTATTTTCATCGTATTCTTGGTATTTCTCTATGGTTTTCGAATGCATAAGGTAACTAACATGAATACCACGCATAAGGGCCGGTAAGTTCTAAATTAATTTGACTATTAATGAATTGAACAAATATAATTGGTATTACATATATTGAATGTGATACATAAAGTTTATATCCTCGTATGAGTGATTTTCAAGGATTCAATCAGTCAGACCGCCAAAGTGGCACACTCGATTGGATTTGAGAAATACTGCCCATATTGTGGGGATGTTCCATGTTTTATTACGTGGTCATACTCCCAAAGGAGTGTGATCAGTGTTAGTTCATGGAGGGATACATGATGGCATGCAATGAGAAATGGACTCCATCTTTATGGTTCATACACCCAAAGGTGGTGATTTACCTAAGGATTAGGAATATGTTCTCATGGCCGCTGTCATGTGGAGAAATGTGCCAACTACATGTCATATTCTCTCGCCCAAAGGTGATTATGTGATGATGTATGCAATTCTTATATAGATATTCACATGATGCCGATTGTACCGCTTTTGTTTTATTTCTTTTTTCAAATTAATTTTTCAGGAGCTGTAATTCCATTTCAATCGAGATCCCACTGGATTGAATTTCAAGAAATGGAAAGAGGATTTTCAATTTGGAATGGAGCCGGCGGATGTTCAAAGTACGGGCGCTTTACAATGGATAAGCCGGCGCATATCACAACCTCTTAGTACCGACTTGAGAAAATGACTATGCCGGTCGAGAGAGCAACAGGATTTGCTTATTGACAATGAGGAAATCCATACAAGAACACTTTGGAGGTGGTTTAACATGACTGCATCGCTAAGGAAATGATGGCAACCATAGAGGCTAGAAATCGAGTTTCGTCCAATGCTGAGGTTGGAACACTTCTCCAAAAGCTCTTCAACATGAAGTATGATGGTACAAATTCTGGGTTAGAGATTATGTCCTCAGATGGTGTGGACCCGAAGGCTAAGCTCCAAGCTCCATCGTTACTTCATTCGATGCTTGCATTGGGCGCACTGGTTCGAACACCCTTCCACCCGATTTTGGATTATAAAGACAAACTACAATTCCAAGATAGGATTTTGTCAAGAATGACGGATAGCAAGGGTGGTGGCAGAGGAAGAGAAGCTTAAGAAGGAGAAAGAGCATATGGCCTTATACGCTGCTAGTTCCCATAAGAGAAAGAATAAGAAGTTCAAAAGTCGAACTCAAAAAGGTGCTCAAGAAAATACCGGCCAATCTGAAAATGTGGGTCTAAAGAAGACAATCCTGAAAAAGGATGGTGATCGTTGCTTCTTTTGCAAGAAGAAAGGTCACATGAAGAAGGACTGTACAAAATTTAAAGCTCGATGTCCGCGTGGGCCATGTGCAATGATTCTTTAATACTTGTTTCAGAATCCAACCTATCTCAAGCACCATCCAAATTTGGTGCTTGATAGTGGTTAAACTAATCATGTTGCATTTACCATACAGGGATTCATAAACCGGAGGAAACCAAACAAGGATGAATCAAAGCTCACTGTGGGAAATAACGAGAAGGCTGAAGTCATATTCGTGGGAGATGTAATCTTAGTTTTAGATTCTGGTTTTAAGTTGATGTTGAAAGATACATTTTATGTACCTCTTTAGAAGGAATTTAGTTTCAAGATCATGTTTGCATTCATATGATTATTCTTTGAAATTAAGACAATATTATTTCAATATTTCTTAATTCAAATAAGGTTGGTACTGCCATATGTCCAACGGATTATAGATTTTCAAGTTTATCTCCCGATGACATATATACGTGGTTTATACAACAAAAGGTTGTTTCCAAAAGACCACTACCTAAGGATGAGTCTTATGCATTATGGCATAAACGATTTGGCCATATCTCTAAGGATAGAGAAAGGCACAGTTCAATATCCTACCCGCTTCAAACACTGTAGATATTTAGACTCCACAGAGGGTAACATCAAGATAAGAAAGAAAACTGGCATCCGTAGTTCCGACTTGTTGAAGTCATTCACACCGATATAAGTGGACCTTATGTGTATAACCTTGTGTAGAAATTTTTATTTCATCACATTTATCGATGACTATTCTCATATGGTTATTTGTACTTGATTAAAGAAAAATCCGAGTCTCTTGACAAGTCTAAGATTTTTCGGGGACTAATGAGAAACAATTGGGTAGTTTACAAAGGTTGTTAGATCCGACCGAGGTGGGAGAGTATTATGGCAAACATGGCGATGCCGGACAGCCTAAAGGGCCATTCGCCAAATACTTAGAGGACTTCGATAGTGGCAATGTTTACTATGCCTCGAGTCCCGAGCAAAATGGTATAGTCGGGAAGGCGCAATCGCATTTTATGGAAATGGTAAGGAGTATGATTAGTAGGACAAATTTACCCGGTTTTCTATGGGGTGCTTAGAAAACAAATTTTTGTACATTTCGAATCGTGTACCTACGAAAAGCCTGCTCCATTGACTCTTTGAGTTATGGACTCGCGAAAGCCTAGCTAAACCATCTTAAGGCTCGGATGTCCTGCAGGCAAGTTATATAATCCAACATTAAGTAAGTTGGACTCAACCACTAGGTGTTATTTTGTATCTTACTCCGAAATATCAAAGGATATCGGTTCTATAATCCCAATGGAGGCACAAGAATTCAGGAATCACGCATACCTAAGTTTTTGGAGTTTCATGTGGTCAAGAAAGTAGTCGTCACGTACTATCGATGATGATAGTACTGAGTAAATGTGGCATCTCGTCATCTCCTCCCATACAAATAATTGTGGAAACTCCCATACCATATTGAACCCGTTGAGACTAGGGATCCCGTTTGTCGAGACAAAATTCCTAATGAAGTTCATCAAGGCTCTCAAAAAGTAATGTGGTTATTACTACCCAAAGAAGGAGATCCATCAGGAGAGACGATCGCCTATACCAATCGGGACTATTTAGTCTATATACGGAGAGCAGACTACGACATCGCTCGTGGATCGATCCAATAACTTATGAGGAAGTCGCTTTTTGTCCTCAATCAGAACTGGTTGGATGCAATGGAGAGATGAACCAACGATGAGGCATAACTAAGTTTGGGAATCCTAATGAATTAATCATATCATGTAATCTATTGGTCGTGAATGGGTGTATAAGACTAAAGGGACTCTAAAGGAAAGATTGAGAAGTTTAAAAGCCGATCAGAAGCCAAAGGTTTCACTCAGAGAAGGAGTAGACTATGAAGCAACTTTTCTCCACTTTCTAAAGATTCTTTCGTGAGTGATTCATGGCATTAGTTGCTCATTTTGATATGGAGTTACACCTCGTATGGATGTTAAAATCGCATTTCTCAATGGAGACCTTAATGAAGAAGTCTATATGATGCAACCCGAAGGTTTTGTGGGCAAAATGATCTGTAAACTCGTATGTGCATCGAAAGTCTATTTATGGTCTCAAGTAAGCTTCTAGACAATGGTACTGCCTATAGTGTTGTTGTTTCCACATGGTTTTGTTGAGAACAAAGTAGATCAACGTATATACCGTGAAGTGTCAAGTGGGAGGAAATTCATTTTCCTAATACTCTATGTGGATGATATTCTGCTTGCAAGCAGTGACCTTGGTCTACTGCATGAGACAAAGCGGATGTTGTCAAACAACTTTGATATGAAGGACCTTGGTGAGGCGTCTTTTGTCCTAGGCATTGAGATTCAGGATCGTTTCTTGCATCATTGGGTTTATCTCGTAGGTTATATGTTGATCAGGTTTTTTAAAGATTCAACATTTGAACTATTGTAAGTTTCAGAATTGCTCCTGCTCAGAAGGTGATAAGTCGTAGTCTATCACAATGTCCTCATTCGATATAGAGAAAGCCCAAATGAAGAATATACATTATGCTAGTGCACTTGGGAGAAGAGAAAACAGTGTTGCATCACAGCCCGGAGTATTGTTTTGTAATGGTGACTTTGCAGTAGAGGCTAGTCAAACCTGTGACATGATCATCAAGTTGCCGCAAGAAGGTTACGAGGTACTTAAAGAGGACAAAAGACTATATGTCGACATAAACATGTCTGTGACCTACGCCTAGTTGGGTATTCTCACTGACTTTATCGGCTGTCGATGAAAAGAAGTCAACGAATCGGGTTATATCTTTAAGTTAAAGGTGAGGTGCAAGATCATGGAAAAGTGAGAAACGTGAACAATTGTATCCTACCATGCAAGCCGGAGTTTGTAGCTTGTTTTCAGCAACTACTCAAGCAATTTGGCTCCAAACCACTAAGGAGTTAATCGTGTTTGATTTTTGTGGATAGGCCCATATATTGTGAGCTCGACAAGAACTCAAGCAGCGTTGTTTATTAACAAATGCAGGGCCCCAAGGGGTCTAACACATGGAGGTCAAGTACCGACCATAAAGGAAAAAGTTCAAACGGTGACGTTGGTAGCGGGAACACATATCAACGGATGATATGATTGCAGATCCGCTAACTAAAGGCCTTCGCCCTTGTGTATTTGAACGACATGTCATTAACATGGGCTTAGGAGTATCATGGGATACTGTGAATTAGTGGGAGCTATTAAGTTTTAAGTTGCTCTAATAAAGGTTGAATTCAATTTCATTACATTTTTTGTAATAATTGAATTTATCAACTTTTCAGATTCAATAAGGTATTTGTGAATGTAGGTTTATCGAGTTGAGTACATATAATTATCAAGGCATTGTGTAAACCTTGAATAAAGGCTATGGGGCATTCTTGGCATTAGCCTCAATAGCATATTTTGTTACACATTAAGTAAAGTTACCTATCAAGGTAATATATATATACAGTGTCTGCTGAACCATACTTGAGTATTCTCATGCGACACACCAGTCAGGACACTTAAGGAGAGAGAATACTGACCAACAAATGCATAACACATGAAGATCACTCCATTATGAGGTATTGTCCATTTAAACACACTACCATATTGAATCCATCAAGAAAGTTGAAAGCACTCGTGACCATGGAAGGTTGCATGAGTACATGCAATTACCGCCATGATTCAAAGGTTCGAGACTCTTGTGGATCGGATTAATTATTAAGAATAAATTTCAGACCAATATAATAAAGACACATTTGTTTCAATTAATATCGCCCAAGTGGGAGAATGTAAGGTTTTCATTAAGGGCTTCATTAATTGGAATTAAAACTGAATTAAGATTGGTCTAATTGGCGAGGCTATTGGGCTTCTAATAAATCATAGCGGGCTGGCTAATAGGTGGCCGAGTTCGCCCGCCAAGTATGAGGGCCCGGTCGGAACTCTATTTAAGGAAAGCTCAAGTCCCTCCCAAACCCTAAGGATACATTTCTATCACATACGTTTTTCTCTTATACGGTTTTCTCTGAGAGAAGCATCGGCAACTTTACAAAGCCGCTGGGCTGGTCGCTTGCGGAAGATCTTGAGATCTTGAGATCGGTTCTCTTTTGCAGCTCTTCACGTCTCTCAAGATCAACAAAGAAAGAGATCCATGGATTCCAAAGGTATGTAATTTACAGTGTTTTTCTCCATTAAATGATGTTTGTGTTCTTCCATGGTGATTTAGGTTGCTAGAAATCGTATCCAACAATTTCAGCATTAGAAGCGGATGTGAGTGCTTGAAGGTCTTTCCAAAGGAAGGCTTACTGCCCTCCAACCTTATCTCTCTCGCAATCTGAAATACTCCAAATCTAAAGTCTCTAGACAGTAAGGGGCTTCAACTGCTCACCTCTCTTCAAAACTTGTATGTCTACAACTGCCCTAATCTCAAATCCTTGACAGAAGAGAGGCTGCCTACCTCCCTCTCTTCTCTAAAAATCTCCGACTGTCCATTGCTGAAAGATCGGTGCAAGTTTGGGAAAGGTGAAGATTGGCACCATATAGCTCACATTCCACGCATTGAGATCGATGGCCAATTTTTTTTTAATGAAGGTACTTATTCTGTCTGATATCTAATCTTTTTTCGAAATTAAAACAAAAAAAAAAGAAACGCTGTTCTTAAATACCCACTTTTGTTTTCTCTTCATAAGCTGATTTATGGATACACATAGCAAGCTTTCAATTATTTTATTCTGAAAAAATATGAGAAATCTTTGATCTTTCCAATGAAACAAAGCATATTTTCAACTATTTCATGGGTGATTTGCAAAAATGTTGCAGGTATGGATGTTTAATTCTATTATCAACCAATTGTAAGAGTTACTTTAATGTGTTTTAAAACTAATTGTGTTGAAACTTATTTTAATTATTATTTTTTGTTATCAAACATATATTCTCATTTTTTTTTTTGATCTGGTGAACAGGAACTTTAAAAAATAATTATCTAACAGAAGCTTTAACTCTCTAATCCTTAAATTACAATTATTTTAATCATGTATTGCATTGGTTCGCAGGCTGTAGTTGAGCTGATATCCACGACAGTGCATCTTATTGTATTTCTAAAAAAGCAATGGGTACGTTTTTTGTTTCTTCTAGTAGAATGATGAAATTTGTGTTTTTATTTAATTGTATCAACTCATATCAACTCCCTCTAGGCATCTCCAAAAGGCCCGGGGCCCGAGGCCCGTTTTGGGCCCGGTTTCGTACTCGATGGCTTTAGAGTCTCGAAGGCCCAAGCCTGCAAAGGGCGAGCCGGGCCGCTGGCTTACTCAGCCCTGGCCAGCCCAGCGAAGCCGGCCCGACCATGGGCTTTAGGCCCGCCTGTAAGCCCGCCTGCAGCCCGCCTGCAGCTCCCTCGCTGTGGCCCGCCCCGTAAGCCCACCTGCAGGCCCCGCCCCAAAAGCCCGCTGTGGCTTCTCCGCCTAAAAGCCCCTCGTTTATAGCCCGCCTGCAGGCCCATCTAAAGCCCACTTAAAAGCCCGCCTAAAAGCCCAACCTCCATTTGTGTTTTTTATTTAAATCAGATTCAAGCTTAAATAAAAGAAGCTTTAAAACAATTCAAAATAAAAATACATCATTTAAAATTTTATTAATTAAATATAATTACATTTAAACGTATTTAAAGTTTCATCACTACAGTCAAAGATATCCCAACTAGGTTGGCACCTACTTATTTGTCAATCATTCAGACTCTTCAACCATAAGAAAATAAAAATACAATATACATTTCCAATAAAGATCCAAAATATTTCCTCAAAGACGGGAACTATCTTGATCCATTCACGCTCTGATATTTTAAGTTCTCTCAGACGCCACTAGTCTAGCTTCTCGAACATGATCATGCAATATCTTGTCCGCTAAACTCCAATCTTTTAAACATACTACTGCTTCGATTGCTTGAGGTGACAAATTACATCTCTTTGCTAACCACTTTTCCACACTCCGCACTAAAAGCAAACTTCGATGCAAATCGTACTGTGCACCTGCTAACACATCACGTGCAATAATAGATAACACCGGTATTTAATTTGTTGTTTTTCCACCATTCTAAAATATCAAAATCTTCATTATCTTCAAATGGAATTGTTTCTAAGACCGGTATATCTATCTATATCCGTCAGATATTCGATAACTAGTCGTTGCCTTTTTTTCTACTTTTTGAACATTTCTAAAGGGCTTTTATAAAAAGATGAGGAGCTTGTCGTGGATGATGATTTTATCAAACTAATATTATTACCATATTTTTCTTTATAAATATTATATAAAATATATAATAACTAATTTACTTCATTTTTAATTTCTTCAATTTTTATTTGATCTTCATTGTAAATAATTGGCAACCATTCATCTAAAGCATCAAATTTTTAATCTAGGGTCCACAATTAAACCAATATAATAAAATTAAAGGTATTTCTCCTCAATATTTTTTAATTATTTCTATCATTGCAAAATTGTATCATTAAAATTCCATAACTTAAATAATTTTGAAGTACCATATAAATACTAGCTTATTTGCATAATATCTATGTGAAGTTGATAATACACACTCACAAAAAAAAAAAAAATATTTGTCAAGTATCAAAATTTCAAAGATCTCTTAGATATCTCAATGCGCCAATCATAATCATTTATAATACATCAACATTCTACATTATTATTATTATTCTAGATAATTGCATTTCGTATAATTGTACTACTTTATATTTTGTAATATTTTGTAAAAGCTCTTTATGCTAGAATTCCATCTAGTTGGTATGTCTAAACTTATATTTTTCTTTTCATATTTTCAATTTTGCAACAATAAAAAAATAATTCATGTTTTGCTTGGGAACAATTAATATTATAAGGCAAATGTTCTAATTTTTCTAATGTGCTATCAACTTGTTTTAATCCATCTTTACAATCTAATTCTAGAAAATATGTACAACAACGTACGTGAAATAATTTTGCATGATCATCGTTTATTTGCCAAATCTTTAATCTTTGTATTGCTACATTATTATTTGAAAGATTATCTAATGTTATTGTAAATATTTTATCATGAATACTCAAATCTATAATTTCATCATTTATTAAAGTGATATATTTGTACCATTATGTGGAGTATTTATTGTTTTAAATAAAATTATTCTTTATTTCACATCCATTCACTATCTATATAATGAGCAAGTAATACATAAAAACCTCTATGCATTAAAGCATGTCTCCAAATATCAGATGTTAAACAAATTTTTCCTTCCAAAATTTTGCAAGTATTTGCTTTTTAAATTTTCGCCTCGTTTGAAATTTTTTCATAATATCTCTTTAACAAGATTCTGACCAACCTTGAATTGAGGATTAATCAATGTTTGAATTGTTTCTGAATAATCACGCTTCATCATATTGCAAGGTTGTTCAAATTCTCTATTGGCGTAATCAACCATTCCTTTACGAATGCAGATCATCATAAGAAAATGTTTTTAAATTTCATTCATCTTTACTTAACTTTTACATATAAATTTCTAATATCTACATTATTCTTAATTTTACATTGTCATCGTTGCCTTTAAACGACTGTGTCTTAACTTGATCCACCATCAAGAAGTTTTGCTACAAATTCCCATATTTTTGCTTTTATTTCTTTTTTATATTTTCAAATTATTTCTATTCTATCAAAAAATTACATATATTCGAACTAAGTTTTAATGCATTTATTACTGACTGTAAGAAGACGCATTACGCACTATCCATATTAAAATTATTAATAAAATATTATACTAAAAAAATAAAATAATGAATCAAAATAAAATGAAACAAATAAGAAAAATATATGAGAATATTAATTAATCGAAGATCGTTTAAATTTTTTAAAATCAACTATTGAGTCACTCAACGCTGACGGTAATTCACCACAATACCTCCATGTAATATGAAGAACAATTAGAAATGAAGTACAAAGAATATGAGGAGCAAATTGCGAAAAGCAAGTCGATCGGGAGAAGATTAAAATTAAGCAGATAATACTTAAAAATTACAAGTAGAATTTAAGTGGTATTTATAGAGAAAAATGAGTGAAAAAAATAAAAAATTGAAGAGGGGATGAATCAATATATGGACCAAGCAGTAAGGAATGGGAGGGGAGGAGGGCAAATAGAAGCCAACTGGTCATACGAGATTCGTTGCCGGGGAAGGGCAGGAGTGCACAGTGGCAGGTGGGGGAGGAGAGAGGAGGTGGAAAGGGAGGTGGGTAGGGGGCAGGGACCTAGCATGGGGTCTGGCGGGGGCTCCTGGGCTCCGGCGGGGGCCCGACAGGGGTTCATGGGGTTCAAGCAGGGGTCTTAGCCTGCAGGTCTGCGATAGGGGCCCGCGAGCCCGCCTGAAGATAAAGCCCGGTGGATTGCATTTTAGTGGGTTTAGGCTTGATCTGCTGCTGATCGCAGACTGGCGAGAACGCATGGCTGAACACTTATCTGGCAGTCAGGTCGTCAGCCGACCCATTGAACACTATATCTCACTTAGCATAATTTTTTTAACCATAACATTTAGAGGATTGTATTTATGCTGATTAATTATTATTTGAAAATAATATATTAGTTAGTTTGTTGTTAAAGAAAGTATAAATTTGTCTTGCGAGCGGGATAGAAAAGAAAAAAAAACATTAGGTTAAATTTTTAAAAGACACTGAAAGTTGGAATGGTTAAACTATCAAATTTTATTGAATGCTCTTGGATCTTTTCGACCGGGCTTCTAGAGGGGAAGATTTGCTTTCGCCTGTCCATGCAATAGCTGGATCTTTAATTAGTTGTAAGTGAATAAGTGGTCATCAGTTCGAGTACCCTCAGGGTTATCGGAGATTTACTCAATCGTTAACTTCATGGTCCTTTGGGATTAGTCAAGGTGCACGCAAGCGTACCCGAACATCCATAGTTATCAAAAAAAAAGTTGCAAGTGAAATTTGAAGACTGAAAACTCTTTGTTCATGGAGGGACTTGCAGATCTTATTTGGAAGGAGAAGATAGTTGGTTGTTTGAAAATAAGAAAACAATAGCAAAGTCTTGGATTAAGTTTTATCAAGAGTGAAACTCCCATGAAGAATATTAATTGTAATTATTGACTTGAACTAAGAGGTTTTTGTTTCGTATCTTATTTTGGTGTGAGAATTTATTGTGTTATTATTTAGAAGTGGTTGATTCAAGTTCGTGTTATTGATTTTAGATAAAAATGATGCTTCTTATATTAAGTTTCTTCATCAATTTAGAATTAGCATTTTTGCCAATGCAAAAATGTTACAATTACCTTCAAATTGGATGACATAATATGCAAAAATGTTACAATTACCTTCAAATTGGATGACATAATATTTTTATTTCACAACAACTATATAATGTAATCATTCTTGCATATTAGTTCATGCTTGTACATACTACCTTGCTTTTAACTTTTTTGTCAGTAAATATTGCGACCAAATGCAATAAAGACGTTTGACACAACCATATTCTAAAATTATGGTTTAATATATTATAATATTAAAAAATTAACCCATATTTCCATGATTTAAAGTGTAAATGAATAAATATGCTATAATGTTTTTGATATAAAATGCTAATATTTTATTTTCATGTTGAAAAATTCTAGTTCTATTTTCATTTTTTTTACGCATACTCAAATTGAAGTACATGTAACAATTAAGCACTTCGTTATAATGTAACATACTATCCCCATTAAGACTCAAAGTTGGAGCCCCTTTCCTTCTTGGATGTTTTGCCTTTTTTTTTTTTAACTTTAAACGTTTTACCAACCAAGGTAAATTTTGCTTCTGAAGCACATGCCAAGAATAATTCTTTAAGCTTTTTTTTTTTTTTTTTGCCAAAAACTTAATTATTTCTTAATTGTTATAAATTGCAGCATTTATATGGGTGATGAATTACCACACTTACATTCATGAATTACACTTACATTCATCTTATATAAATGAACCTTCATGAATTACACTTACATTCATCTTATATAAATGAACCTTCATTAACCCTCATTTATGGAACTTCATAACTCACCATTAAGGTGAGTAATTTGAACCATCTTTGTCAGCCTATAAAAAAGGCCTTCACCATCATTTGTAAAGGTATCTCGAGAAAGTAAGACTTCTCTCATTCATCTTTTTCTATTTCTTTTTCTCTTTCCATACTTATTATTTTCATATACAAGAGAATATATTTCTCTTAATATAACATTTTATAATACTTTCATAACACGTTATCAGCATGAGTTTGCTCTAAAGGTAACTTTTTAACCCCAACTTGAAATTACTTCAATTTTACATATCTACAATTATATTTGGTCATGGTTGATACCATGAATGCTAATTACACTAAAATTGAGAGAAGTCATAGATATATTATATACCATCCTATATAACCTATATGGGTAATTTACACATGTGTTTAATCACTATAACGTGAAAACATTCACTTATCACATACTACTTGAGTCATGTGTCATATATGATACAATGGATATCATGACATATTTTACATTCATGATATTATATATTATATGTATGGTATGATATATGTATATATACAACATTTAAATGTGATTCTCATATATACAATATATGTCATAAGCATAGCCTCCGCCCTTGAATGGATGATACTTGATCAATTAATAGTATCATATCATATCAACTTTATCACCTAACAAAGGGTCGTTAGAAGCCTTTTAATAAAGACCACGCATTTACATTGGTATATTATATACCATTTCTAGATTACAATAAAGTTAATAATTTATATTATTTTCAATATTATTTATTTTGTATATATTAATATTAATTTCATTATATATTGTTAAAAGCTACAAGTTATTTGATTTTGATTGTAAGTCAAAATCTATATTGACATTTATTATAGTTGATTTTAATTATTTTGTCTTATATCAAAAGTTTGTTAACAATGTCAAATCTCACAAAATTCAAGTTTATGACATTTGACATTTCTGAAAAGAATTATATATCTTGGATCCATATGCTAAATAAATTATTGACGTTTTGATGGAAAATCATCAATATAGTCTAATTGAGCTTGAAACGATTCCCTGAAGTGAATCAATATCATCTAAAATTCGTGGACATGGATAAGGATCGATCATGGTTGCAATCATGGAAGAAATTCCCAATATCATATTGATGATCCCTCAAATCTTTGAAAACGGAAAATTTCACCACTAGAAGTGGATTGATATTGAGGTAAAATAGAAAGTACATATGAGAAAAACCTTTCAAGAACCATGAGAACAATTGTCATAGATATGGTATGAAAGGGCATTGGTCGGGTACGTGTCGTACACCCAAATATTTGGCCGACCTTTAGCAAATATAATGCTACCAAATGGAACTAGTCTCCCTCCTCCCAAGCACACGATGATATTCTAGCAAATCCACAAGGAATTTGCTCAGCTTTAAAGATATCCATAGAAATGGATATCATATTGAAACTATGAATGAAGATAATACAGAATGTCTTTACATTACCTATATTTTTTATGGCAAGAAAATTATAATGGAAAAACTCTCATAATTCTCCTCTGGGTTATATCATACAAATATAAAACCTATCGAGTCATATGTTGTCGTGAACTAGACGTTCAACGACCCAAAAACTTTTGCATGACAGGCTAGGTTACCCTGGGTCCTCAATGATGCGGAGAATCACAGAACACTCACATAGGCATCTACTAAAGAACCAAAAGATTCTTTTGGCCAATGAATGTCCATGTGCTGTTTGCTCAAAAGGTAAATTGATAGTCATACCATCAATTCACAAAGTCACATTTGAGTCACCAAGCTTCTTAGAAATAATACATGGGGGACATATATTGTCTTAATAGATGTCTCTACTAGGTGGTCACATGTTGGTCTTATTTCGACAAGAAATGTTGCCTTTGCTAGGCTCA
Source organism: Tetrastigma voinierianum (assembly GCA_016808115.1). Lineage (NCBI taxonomy): Eukaryota > Viridiplantae > Streptophyta > Magnoliopsida > Vitales > Vitaceae > Tetrastigma > Tetrastigma voinierianum. Next base: position 579,607 of record JAEQBH010002597.1, on the reverse strand, counting down.
TCGCACAAATGATCAAATTACGAGCCTAGTTTTTGGATTATCCAATTAAGACTATTAAACTTGACAACGCCGGTGAGTTTACCTCCCAAACATTTATTGACTATTGCATGTCAGTTGGAATAAATGTTAAGCATAGTTGTTCATACTCTTACCCAAAACAGTTTAGCAGAGTCTCTCATCAAATGTCTTCAATTAATAACTCAACCATTGCTAATAAAAACCAAATTGCCGACTTCTGCTTATGAACATGCTATTATGCATGCTGCAAGCTTTGTTCGTATTTGACCAACAACTTACCATGAATACCCCCCTTCACAACTTGTACTAAGCAAACAACCAAATATTTATCACCTAGAAATCTTTGGTTGTGCAGTCTATATACCAATTGCACTGACACAATGCACTAAAATGGGTCCCTAACGAAGACATGGGATTTATGTAGGTTTTGATTCTCCGTCTATCATAAGATATCTTGAACTCCTTAATCGAGATAGCACAGCTGGGCTTTGGCGGATCATCATTTTAATGAGAAATGCTTTTCTCCATTAGGGGAGAAAAGTCGGCTTCCGTAAGAACGATTTAGAAATTACGGTAATTCATTTACAATGTCTCGTTTTGATCATCGTACAAATTAATGTGAACTGGAAGTTCAAAGGATCATGCATTTGCAAAATCTGGCAAATCAATTACCATATGCTTTTATTGATACAAAGAAAGTGACAAATTCACATATCTCGGTTGCGAAAACTCCAACGTGGATTGATGTCCCTGAAGGACAATTAGCAAATGAGTCTAAAATACGCCTGACACGTGGGAGACCTATTGACTCAAAAGATATTATTCCCTAGAAGAGGAGAACACAAATGAGAATTAATACCCCTGAAGAGGTACATGATAAACAAAAGGCCCCTATAAAGGCATATGATAAACAAAAAGCCCCTGAAGTGGTATATGGTAAACAAGAGGCCCTTGTAGAGGCATATATTGAACAAAAGACCCTTGAAGAGGTTCGAAATAAAGACAGCCCTTGAAGAGGCACAGGGACTTGAAAATTATCAGATCTCAATAAATTATGTGCACAATAGAGAAAAATGGGATCGAAATAAAGTTATTATCAATAATAGTTTTTCTTTCCAAATGGCCTTAGACATCATAAGAAATGATGAGGATCCCGAACCACAAAATGTAGAAGAATGTTGAAATAGAAATAATTGGCCAAAATGGAAAGAAGCTATGCAGACATAATTAAACTCGTTAATAGAATGAGACGTTTTTGGACCTGTAGTCCTAACACCTAAAGGTGTAAAGCATGTTAGGTACAAATGGGTATTTATACGAAACTACAATGAAAATGATGAGATCACAAGATATGCCGACAAGAGCACAAAGGTTTCATAGAGACCGGTATTACTTATAAGGAAACATATTTCTCCTTCCATGGACGCAATCACTTTCCGCTTTCTAATAAGCTTCACAGTCTCTAAAGGATTGGATTCGCATCTCATAGATGTCATTACAACTTATCTATATGGATCCATAGATAATGGCATATATATGAAAATCCCTGAAGGATTTAAATTGCTTGAAGCAAATAATATAAAGCCTCGTAATATGTGCTCAATCAAATTACAATGATCTTTATATGGATTGAAGTAATCCGGACACATGTGGTATGATCGCCTTAATGAGTATTTATTGAAAGAAGAGTATGCAAACAACCCTATATGCCCATGCATCTATATTAAGAAATCATAAACCAGATTTGCAATTATTATTATGTATGTTGATGATCTAAATCTTATTGGGACTCTTGGAGAGCTCACAATAACAGCAAAATATTTTAAAAAGGAATTTGAGATTAAAGATCTTAGGAAAACAAAATTTTGTCTCGGCCTGCATATCGAGCATTTCCCTACTAGAGTTTCATTTCACTAATCGACATGTGCTAAGAAAATCTTAAAAAAAAAATTATATGGATAAAGCACATCCTTTAAGTTCACCAATGGTTGTCCGTTCACTTGATGTGAAAAAGGACCCATTTCGTACTTGTGAAAATTGTGAAAAATTACTTGGTCCTGAAGTACCATATCTTAGTGTCATTGGTGCACTTATGTATCTTGCTAACTGTACTTGCCCAGATATTGCTTTTTTTATCAATTTATTAGCTAGGTACAGTTTCGCTCTAACCCAAAGACATTGAAATGGTATCAAACATATATTGTGCTATCTCCAAGGAACAACTAATATGAGTCTATTTTATAAAAAGGAATCAAAACAGCAATTGTTTGGATATGCTGATGCAGGATACCTTTTAAATCCATAGAAGGCCAGATCACAAACAGGATATGTGTTTAATTGTAATGGAACTGCTATTTCATGGAGATCCTTTAAGTAGACAATGGTGGCAACATCATTTAATCATTCAAAGATTATAGTAATTCACGAAGCAAGTCGTGAATATATATGACTAAGATCGATGATCCAACATATTTAAGAATCATGCAGACTCTCCTCTATCAAAGACAACCTAACAACATTATTTGAAGATAATGCCGCATGCATTGCACAAATCAAAGGAGGTTATATCAAAGGAGATAGAACCAAACACATTTCTCCTATGTTCTTTTATACACATGAACTCCAAAAGAGTGGTGAAATAGATGTTCAACAAACATGCTCAAGTGATAATCTAGCATACTTATTCACAAAGTTATTGCCAAGCTCAACATTTAAGAAGCTAATACATAAGATTGGAATGTGCCAACTTAAAGATATCGACAAGAGGGGGAGCATGCTTATGAAAAGATGTTAGTGTACTGCACTCTTTTTCCCTTCGTCTAGGTTTTGTCCCACTGGGTTTTACTGGCAAGGCTTTTAACGAGGTAGTCCTAACAATATAAGAACAATTTATAACATCATAAGAAGATCGGGAACTATTGAAGCTTTGGGGTATGGGGGATTGCTTGATAGCCGATATATCCAAGCCCTCACACGTCGCCGATAGGCTTTTTTGCTTGGTCGTTCCCACAGACGGTGCCAATTGTTGTCTCCTGGATTCTAAGAGTCATTGAATCGTCGTAGCATTAACCTGGCGTCCAAGACCTGTAAAACAAACAAGACACCGGCGGTGGTGTGCCGGCTACCTCTCCGATGCTTAAGTCAGACAGAGAAATAGAGAGAATAAATATGTATGTTTTTCAGTAAGATATCCGGGATACGCCTTCTGTAAGTAGCATCATCTCCTCTCTGTCCATGGAGGAGTTGAGGTCTTACTGTCAAATTCCTAACAATATCGATTTTGAGTTGCCGGACGGTCCAGCCGAACCCACTCTCGATAAGGAAGATCTGGTATATTTCACCCAGAAATCATCACAAATGTGCTTTGCTTCCCATTTCATCTTTGGTAGCAGCCTTACACTTCTTGAGCGCCAATGCTTCTTATCCATCCTCTAATGTCATTCGTGATCCCGACCGTAAATATATTCAACCCCTTACCAACTAAATATTTCATTGGTAGAGGTCTGCTTTATTTACACCTTGGAGCTGGGACACGAAGGCCGATTATCCATGTCGGCCCAGAGTCCCCGATTGCAATTTGTTACAGGACTCCCCGACTCGCCTAAGACCGAGGCGAAGGGTGTGATCTTGGTTAGAGGACCTTGGTATGAGACCCCGAGCTCCCCTGACCTCCCGTTCGCTTTGAACCAATCAATGTCATTCCCAGGTGTGTTCAAGTTGTGGGGTTTGTATGTCGGTGTACGTCTATCCTTTACATTCACATATTTTCTTAATAAATATTTTTCGTGTAGGGAAAAGCCGAAGAGGTAGAATGGTGAATTGGGTGGAGAAAGCTAGCTTCAAGAAAATTCAGAAGTTGCTAGAGATTTTTGAGTAGGAACAACATCACTAAATTCTCTTAACTGTGAGGAATCTTCGTGATTTGAGTCATAGTCCCTCTCCCTATATTCTTCCAGTTATTCCACGCCCTCTTCCCACAGAAATAGTGGAGGGCGAGCATTACGTTATTGCTGATCTCCTGAATTTTGCCTTGGGCAGCTCGTCTCCAGCTAGGACGTCCGAGACCAAGACAGTTGGTTAAGAACTTGTGATCAGAACCCAGCCTGGGCAACCTTCTTTGGCTAGGGAGGCTTCCGGCCCTGTCTCCTAAGCATCTAAGAAGGACGATAGGGGTAGCCATCTCGCGCATCTTCCTTTTACGAAAAAGGGTTCCCGTCCTACCCGCCAAGCATCTAAGAAGGGAAGGCGGGTGCCTGAACGACTAAGAGCTCCTTGAGCGGGGGTGGAAGATTTTGTCCCTTGGGTTTCCCCAATATCTAGCCGCCCCCTTGCTAGCGGAGAGGAAGAAGAAGAGGACGAGATGGCTGATCTCGTTCATAACGTCGGCGTGTGAAAGCGCAAACGAGGTGCTAGCTTCAAGCGGGCAACTGATGCTACTCCCGAGGTGGTTGGTGAGGCTAATCAACACCCAACCGACAAGGGTTCGGATATGCAGGCGATAGTTGTTTCGGACTCGCCTGAGATGGGCTTTCATGTCCAGTTGGCTTCGGAGGCTGCTCTCTCAGTGGATTTAGATGAAGTCTCCCCAACTAATGCGGAGGTCCAAGAGGACATTCCCTCGGAGCAGGTTGCTAGCCGGCCAAACAAGGCTAAGACCGCTACTAGGCGCAAGAGGGGCCGCAGCTTCTCGACGGCCACCGTTGAATTCCCATTCATCCACAAATAGGCCTCTACGAGGTGAGGTATCATTCCCGGCCGTAAGTGCCGAGGATATTATTAATCACACAGTCGTTTAATCAGTGAATCCCACTACCCATGGCACCAATCGTGATCCGCCACTACTCGAATGCTCAGAATTGTTCGGGCCGAGGGGAAGGGCGAAGAGTATGCCGTCTCAGTCCCTGTCTATGCTTGTAAGGACGAACTCACGCAAGTGGTTGAAGATGGAATGCTAATACGCAATCGTAACTTCATCCAGTCGATGGAGTTGGTATGTTTACAACTTCTATGCATTGTTCTAGTATCATTTTCGAGTTATTGCCTTATTCTAATGCTGCTTCGCAGTTATGGCTATCCCAATACAGACTTACCAGCACCGAGAGTTCCAAATTTCGACTCGAGGATGTGAGAGGTTACGCCTCTACACTCAATCTACCATGAGACCACAAAGTCAAGGCCTTACCGGCTGTCAAGCCTCCCTAAGGCTGGGAGAAGGAGGCTAAGGAAGGCGCTGAGAAGTGTCCTGTTGCAGGCGCAGAGAGATGTCGCCACCACGGCTTCGATGGGGGTCTGCATGGACAGCCGCTACTGGGCGGTGGCGCTGACGCAAGTGGAGTCCGAGTAAGCCAAGGTCCAAAATGCCTTGGCGGTTTCAAAAGAGGCTAGGTGGAAGTAAAGATGCTACAATGCCCTGCCATCAATCGAGTCTCTTGCTTAACTCAGACTTGTAAGAATGAAGGTTCGCTGATCCCAGCAGGCCCCAAAGAGAAAAGGTCTGCAGGAGGCTTACGAGGAGGCCACGTGGGATTTCAACTGTGGTATGGCTGTTGTAAGCTGCACAATATTTGTGGAAGCCAACCCGAGGTTCCGTGACGGGATGCCAGACACGGCCTGTCTATCCCCAGTTCTTCTTATCAACTCAGATGCCCCCAGGTCCCGTCCCTACCGTGTCGCAGCTCCATCGATGCTCGTCTGCAGCTAAGGAATGCGCTGTAGAGAGGCTCCCCGCAGCTTCGAAGGGAAATAGCGAGGCGCGAGCACCTCGCCGCCGAGGCAATGATTAATGGAGCTTACTTTTTCCACTTAGAGTAACCAGGGAGAGTAAGGAACATGATGTTTCTGGGTTGTATTTTGTGATTGCTTGTTGAGCCTTGTTCCCTTCACCACGTTTGTATCCTCTGCTTGTTGTTTTATAACCGTTTTCCCAATTAAACACGTATATTTATGAATGATGTTGTCGCTTTCTTTATCGAATCATATTTAGTCATTTAGTCGGATAGGCAAAGATGTACCTAGAGTAGGACATAGATTAGGTCCGGATGAACACTCCTGTGATCAAATTATTGTCCCCTTTCTAGCACCTTCTTACCATGGCCTCAGACGAACCAGGCTTGTATTAATCATACCGCCAGGATACTTCAAATTTTACTCGGATTCTTCAGGTGCTGAACCACTTAGGCATCAACCATACTGGGCCGGTAGGACATCAACCTTACCCGAGCTTTGCTATGAACCAGTTGGCCATCAACCATACTTGTGCCGCACACATCAATCTTACCCGCTTTGTAATGAACCAGTCGGGCATCAACTATACTGGCCGGTAGGATGATCAATCCACCCGCTTTGTTATGAACCAGCTGGGCATCAACCATACTAGGTTGGTAGGACATCAACCTTACTTGGGCTTTGTAATGAACCAACTGGGCATCAACCATACCTGCCAGAGACATCAACCTTACTTCCTGCTTTGTAAGAATCACGGTAACAACTATATCGGGCTTCGTGAGGGACATCAACCTACCCGGACTTTGTAATGAAAAATTTACACGGAACACGATTAGAGATTGAATCATTCTTTATTGATAGTAATTTCCTTTTAAGGTGCATAAATTATTCCAAGATTCTAGTTCAGGTGTCCTGCCTAGTTTGTCTAATGCATATGATCCCATCTCGCCACTACAAGTATAATATACAATTCCCTCCTAGTTTTCCTGGAACTTTCCGGCTGACGAATCATCTATGTTCTCGAAAACTTTTCTCAAGACCAAGTCCCCTGGTTGGAACATTCGGGGTCTCACGCGTATGTTGTATAGGTTTGCTAGCTTGCGGTGGTACGAGGCTATTCGTACAGCCGCTGCTTCGCGTAGTTTGTCTGCCATGTCTAGGTCTTTAATCACGATTCGGTTCGACCGTCGTATATCAAGCCTGAGCGAGGCATACCAATTTATGTTGGGATCATAGTCAATCCCATATGAAGAAAGTGGGGAGAAACAGTTGTCTGTGGGCTATCGTCTGAGTCTCAAAAGTACCCCGGGAGTTCATGCACCCACTTGCCTTTGAAATGTCACCAGCTTTTATATGGCCATTAGTATTTTATTAGAAGCTTCTTATTTGGCATTGTTTTGATATCGCGTGAGCATAGATTCTTTATTTTCAACTCCTGGAAGAAGTTCTTGTATGCCCGACTATCAAATTGAGGTTCGTTGTCTGATACAATTGATCGGGGTATATCGAACGACAGACAATATTCTTCCAGATGAACTAAGTAACATCCTTATCTTTAACTAATGTGAAAGCCTCTGCCTCTATCCACTTGTTGAAATAATTGGTGGTTACTAGCAATAATTTTTTCTGAGCCAGGGCGGTCGGGAGTCGTCTGACTATGTCAATTCCTTATTAAGCGAAGAGCCAAGGGCTGGTGATGGAAATTAAGTCTTGTGCTGGTGATCTCAAGCCAAGGGCTTACCGCTGGCATCGATCACACTTTTGTACGTAATTGGCGGTGTCAGATCTCATGGTTGGCCAATAATACCCCTAAGTGTGGGCTCTGTGTGCCAGTGTTCTTCCGCTTGGATGATTACCACATATCCCTTCATGTAATTCGACCAACACATATTGTCCATGTTCGGTAGTTAAGCACTTTAGGTACGGCCCGTCTAGGGATCGTTTAAACAACTGCTCGTTAACCAAAGAGAATCTGGCCAACTGGATTTGAATCTTGTGAGCTTTGTCCTTTTCGTTTGGGAGTTCGCCCTCACATATATCAGAATATGGGATCCATTCAGAGTGGGATAGATCTGCCCACCCATCATCCCAGACAACATCCCTAAAAGACAATAGATGCAGAACACTGTTTCTATTACCGAAAGAGAGTGGCTACGGCGGCCAAGGCGCCCGTTTCACAGGCAAATTCTGGGATGTTCGAGTCTCTGCCGAAAGCTACCCAAGCGCTTGCTTAACCAGTATACATACTTGCCATTCGAGGGTCTCACCACTCATATTCTCTGCTACTTGCCCTACCACCAACCGAGAATCACTTCACCTAAAGATTTTGCTCATGACACCGTAGTCGCCATTTCAATTTAATAGGGGATGGCCTCATACTGATTCATTGAGGCGCCTGGCCTGTAAACCACTGGTTCGCCTGGCTTCTCCCCACCTAAAGATTTGTTAAAAATCGATGCCGCCTGGTTTGCCGAGATGCCCTATCTACATTAAGGGTCCACCACTCAAGTCGCCCGTGCACATTCCGTGATTGGGATTTTGCTAGAAAATTTGCTTTAACTCGCCCTTTAGCCAACTCGCTTGTACTAATACCGACTACACCTCAATTACCCATCGAGAGCTTATCCTCCCATGTCAAGCCAGAAATGGTGCTTCGAAAAGGAGGTCAATTTCAGCACAACAACGGGGTGTGTCTGAAGCAGCTGCTACCCTGAGCCAATGCCGCCTGCCCGAGGTGGCCAGATCGGTTTCCGACGGCCAAGGACTTACCGACGAAAAATACCGCCTTCCTGCTTACCATCTCAGCACCCATCGAGACATTTGAACCGGCCAAGTATACGAAGAGTGGTTTCTACGACTTCAGTGCCATGAAGTGACTCAGGCTCAAGACATCATTTGATCACCGTGGAGGGCTTTATCACATTCCTCATTCCATCCGGCTTGGTTGGCCCCCTTGAGGGTAATAAAGAAAGGCTTTAGACGGTCCAGAACCGAGAGATGAAACTGGCCCTAGGGCGGCTAACCCATTAGTCAAATGTCAGACTCTCTTTCGTGTCGAGTCGAGGGACCCAAAAATACTGCATATTTGGTTGGCTTCTATCCTCCTCTCAGTTACTCATGAAACCCAAGAACTGCCCCGCACCGATCCGAAGGCACTTTGAGGGATTGAGCTTCATACTGTATGCCCTTAGGAGTTCAAAAGCCTCTTGCAAGTGTTCAGCATGGTTCGGGCGTTTCTTGGATTTTACCAGCATATCATCGATGTAAACCTCTATGGTTTTTTCGAGTAGCGGCCTGAACATCTTGGTCACTAACTTCTGATACGTTACCCCGACATTCTTTAACCCAAACGACATCACATTGTAGTAGAATAGCCCATGCGGGGTGATGAATGTTGTTTTTTCCGCATCTGGCGGATGCATGGGTATTTGATGATATCCCGAGAAGGCATCCTGAAACGCAAACATCCCATGCCCGACTGACTCGTCAATAATCTGGTCTATCCGGGGTAGAGGGAAGCTGTCTTTCGGGCATGCCTCGTTGAGATCTGTGTAGTCCACTCACACTCTCAATTTTCCGCCTTTTTTCGGGATTACCACCACATTGGCCAGCCATTAATAACCCGATGGATGCCCAGTGGGAAAAGCCCTTACTCTTCTCGTCTAACCGCTCAGTCGTAAGTGACAGACTGGCTTGTGAGAGGCCAGTATGGGTTAATGCCGACTTTCATGTCCGAAAGTGAGTCCAAAGCACAACCATATTACTTTGTTGCACTTGTCGTATTTGTTCCTTTTTCACACCGGATAGGAGGGAACTAACATATGTGGATTTATCCGGCCCGTTTAGGCATATTGATTCTAGGGGGTCTACGGCCAATCGCTCCTTGTCCTCCACCCTTGCCTGGGTGGCGAGCTGTAATTGCTATTCTGAGGTCTAGGCTTCGAGGGCCTGGACGGTAGGGCCGCTTTTCTCCCACTTCAGACCGACACAGGAAGCACCGCCGAGCCGTCAGAGGTCAATCCTGTCCGACACTACCTCGTAGCTGATCATTTGATGGTAGGTCGAGGGCACGTCTTTCATCGCATGCAACCAAGCTCGGCCAACAATGGCATTGTACGGACCCAAGTTCTCGACAACCAAAAATAAGACTCCATCGCAACTATTTCCGCCCCGCCTTGACGGGAGAGCAATACCCATCGCATCGCGCTGCCTCATGAAACCACAAGATTCGCCAACTCACCAAAAGAGATGTTCATATGCTTAAAGGCGTATAGCCGTAATGTGTCGCGCCTACGCTGTGGTCAACTAAGATTCTCAGGCACATCAAAAATTGTTAAATATACGGGTAAGTACGAGTGCATCGGTGGTGGCGCAGCAATGACCCCTTTCCGACGGGTTAACAGGGGGAAAGGATATAGGGCCATCAATTGGTCAATAAGCCATGCTGTCTAGGACATGGATGGCATTCACCGCGCCGCTATGGCCGCCAGCAATACCTCTTTACAGGCACTGATCACATCGATCACAACGCCGCCAGGTATGTAGTTTGGTGGTGGGCCGAGGTTCAAGCGGAAGCTCTACACTAGTCGTTATTCTTTCAACTGCGGGGGCGGCCTCAGCTCCGCGGGCCGTCTCTCAAACATATCTCCTAAGGTGGTCGCCTTGATTAACCTTTCCACCAAAAATTTCAAGCTTCGACATCGGTTGGTCTCATGCCCATGGTCCATGTGGTAATCACATCTCGTAGACCGGCCGCTGCGCGTGGTCCGACCGAACCCAGGGGCCATTTGAAGCCAGCGTGATCTCGGATGAGAGGAAGGAGTATGTCATAAGAGATGTTCAGAGGGGTGAACTGCGAGGGTTCCCTCTTTTTCTCTGACTGGTCCTAGGGGTGTTTTTGGTTCTTATTCTCGACTTTGTTCGCATCAGTCCCTTTAATGGCCAACTTGTCGTCTCAGTCAGATCATCACCTGCTTGAGGAGGTCGCCAGAGATGAGTCCTCCAAAGATTGAATACTTATCGTTTGTACAATTCCTCCATTGTCGCAGGCGGATCCAGAGACAGCGAGTGGAAGAATGGGGTGGTCGGCCCAAAGCTCATTCGGAAATTCTGGAGGACCACCTCCATACTGTACTAATCAATCATAGGACTACCATCCAAATCTCTTATGAAACTCGAATGATTCGGCCCTCCCGCTTAGCATGGTTTGTAGAGAACTCGATATTTCCTTTGTCGAACTCCGAGCACTGTGCATCGGGAAACAATGCACTCACAACTCGTTGAATGAGTTGGATAGATCTCGTGGGATTTTGGTGAACTACAAGGCGCCTCTTCAAGCTGGCCGAACACTTGCATAGTGTCACTGCTTTCTATTTGGCACGCTGTCAATTATAAATGCAACATGCGATCATAGGACGGAGGGAGTTCATCATACATGGAAAGACTCCAGAGACAGCTTTCACTGGGTAGTCTATGTTCCGATGCCAGCGCCCAACGGGGAGGATAGCATGTCTTCAGGCCCTCGGACAGTTGTAGATGTAAGCATGTGCGGGGCGGGTGCAGCCTCGAAGGTAGGATACACGAACGGAAGTGGTGGTGCTACGCCCCCGTGCTATGTGCAAAGACAGGACTCATCCCAATCACGCCGCTCTCATTGATTTCTCTTTGTACTTGGCGATGCATGCCAATTAACTAATCCGGGCTTAGAACGGGCGAGGGCCTTTTCGATCTAGCTTCCACGTTGTTCTTTGAGGTGAGATCAAATAGAGCTGAGAGCTAAACAAAGACAATCACTCACCGCCATTTTCGCAGATCATTGTCGCCTGGCAGGATGGGCTCCTTGCCTTTATTCTATTTGACCGGAGGTGCAGGATGGTTGTTCCCTCGTGCATTTTCACCCCGATCCTCTTCCAAACGAGCCTGCAGGCGATCATTGTCTTGCTGCAGATGGTCAACACGGCTCTGCAATTCAGCCATCTCTCTGGCCTGCTCTTCTTGCTTCGTTTCCTTATCCTGATGCTAGCGAAGAAACTGGTCCTCAAGGGAATGATTTGCTGGATTGCTGGTCATAGTGATAGATCCGCCAACCGATGAGTGATCGAACCCACCAAGCCCTGCATGGATTGCTGATAGCCGACATAGCCAAGCCCAACGCCCCCAAGAGGCTTTCGGTCGCTCCTGTCACCACCACCAGCAGTCTCCCCGGACTCTCAAAGTTACCTGATCAAGCCGTAGCATTAACTTGGCGGCCGTGACCCCATAAAACAAACAAGATACCAGAATGGCAGTCGGCGCCTCTCCAATGCTTAAATCAACAGAACAGAGAGAATAAATATAAAAAGGTTTTCAAGAAGATATCCGATTCCCACTTGTTGTGATTCCTTCATTTATGGATGAGGATGATGGTCCACTTTTATGAAAGGTGATTATTCAAATGGAAAAGGGGTAAAGTGGCAGACTTCATTCGCGCATCGCCCGCTATCGATAGCCAAATCATTTGAATCTTTCGCTTCAAGAATCGCTTGATCATCCTAAGGATCTAAGACGTACGATTCGTGGGATATGTGTTTTCGAAATACTGGATGAGTCGTACCGGGAATTATTAATGTCATCTTAGACCCGCAGCTAGCTAGGAGAAGATGCTCCGCACAAATCCCACAGCTCGCTATGATCGGATAGTCCACGGGTCACCCGGCCAGAACCTGATCCGTTGGTGAGGATACTTCGACTCCGGCTTAGAACAAGGGTACTTGGTCCCTGCTTTGTGTCCGGTCAGGCTAACTCATTCTGTTCGAACAAAAATGGGCCAAAACCATGGTACCCACAATTTGCCTTCAGTGACTCGCATTTGTGTTTCCATGTTCTTTCCAAAATGAACTGTACTGAAACCTTCTAGGAAGAAACAAGGCTGTTATGTGACAACTAAAAATATCCTTGCATATTAAGTCCAAATCTTATAAGCTTAAATTTTTAGAAAAACTAATAACTAGACACATTATCATATCAGAGCTTAGTTTTATGGAAGGGCAATTTGTATTTCCTTTATTTGTGGAAAACTACTGTTTGGAAAGGTTATACTTTCCAAACTTGATATACTTGCATCAATAGTTTCAACAATACACTAACTAGTTTTTTTCATATGAACTTTGTCTTAAAGGAGTTGTGAGAATCTATTGGATCAACTCATACCACTGTCCTTCATGTACAAAATTTTAACAAGTACTAAACATTTGGAGGATGGTTGCATATTTTAATTGTTTGGTCTCAAAAGAAAATATTAATCTGTCTTTTGAGTGGGGATAGAAAAAAAAAATTAAAACGTTAATATAAAGTTGAATGTTTTAACTATTAAACTCTACTGATTACCCACTTGGATCTTTTGAAGCAGTTCTAGGAGGAATATTTGTCATCCTCTGCCCATCCAACAGATGGGAGTGAAATTTGAAGACTTAAAACTCCTTTGCAAGCACTTCACAATGGAGTGAGCTTAGATTCTCAAGTTTGTATTTATTAATTTTACCTTCATAGTTTTTCTTTTATTTCTTATCTTGATGTATAAGAAATGAGTGTATTATTAATCTATTATCTTTTAAGTAGTTGCTCTAATTTCCTTGTAAGCTTCTATTATTGATCTTACACAGAAATGATGCCACTTTAAAATTTACGTTTTGGTTAGATGTCAAAGAGCTACAACTACGTTCATATTGGATAACATAATATTTTTCATGTTCAATCATTCTAGCTATATTGTACATGTTGACAAAATTATTGTTCTATTGGCACTTCAACACCGTTATCATGCCTTTGAAGTTTTCCATTTTTCAGATATTTCCAATTTTTTCACATTGAGAAAATTTTAGAAAATTATATCTGAACCTCTGATTGAGTGATTATATGCTTTAAAACCTTCTTATGATTAAAAATTTAAATTTATGATTTAGATCAAATTTATACATCTCCAAGAAAATTTGAACTTTCATGAAGTTCCTTTAAACAAATGTTATTTTTATAATTATGACTTATAATATAACTCTATATTCCTTTCATGTACCTTACTGACTATCATTTTCTTAATTTTCAATCATGAATATTTATATTTTAGGGACCTTTATCCAAAGACAAACATCCATTCCCCTGTTATATTCTAGCATAGATCTTCCCATGTTTGCATTGTATTTATTTATTTATAGTTTGAAAAGTAATCTTGGGCCCATTTGGGTCTAGTTTGTAGTCTTACAACTTGGTTTTTGTCGATGAATGAAATGGGTGTTTGGAAAGATTATAGGAGTAGTTTAAATGTGTTAAATATTTCATTTTTCGTTTCATACCTTATATTTATTTTAAAATATGTTACTAATAGTTTCTAACGACTTGTTTTCTCTAAGATAATTCCTTGTTCATTGAAGAATTTCAATCATGGTTTTACCTATGATTGGAAAAATTAGATGTTAAAATATATGGTAGTGTATTTGACCAAGATTAGACCAATCATCGGAAAACTTGGATTCAAATATATATATGATGTATAAAATTTATATACAAAAAAATTATGTAATTAAATACCACAAAGAATTTTTTTTCTTACCCTTGAGATTTATTGAGATAGTAAAAGGGTGTGATAGATATATGAGAGGAAGAAGATGTAATCATTATAAGAGTAGAGTATTACAATATAACAACAATATGCAAAAGAAAATAAAAGTAAAAAAAAAATCATTCTTTAAATATGTCAATTTTTTATTAGTAGTTTTTTCTTTTTTCTTTTTGCTTTACATTTCATCTTTGTTTAAAACACCGTAATGCATAATGGCTTTATATACCACTTCGTATTCATTGTAGTGTGTTTTTTTATATCATGAATAAAAACTTTATCGCTCTTAATTGATTTATATTGGTTATTAAAAGAAATCCTCAAATTTATTGAGGAATTGTTAAATTTTTTTGAAAGTATTATTTTTTAGTTTTTATCAACACCCAAAAACCTTGAGACCCAGCTCTTGGGAGAATCCTCTCCTTGAAAGTTGTGTGTTTATTATTTTTATTTATTTTTAAATGGCTATGGTTTTATGAACAGCTTTAAGCTACAATGACCAACATCTACTACTACCATGATTTATGGGCTCTTTTGGAACTAGGGATAAGGTCCAAAACCACAAAGTGGAAATCAAATCCTTTACTTTATTTTTTCGAGCCAAATCAGCTCTCCATACCAAAAAAGCCCATATTGCTCAACATTTACCATACTACCACTCCATCGATGGCAGCCTCCAATCATTTCCTATCACATTGCAACGAACGGCGCACCGTAGATTCATCGTGGTACTTTGAACCCAAACGAACCCACTGCGCAGATGCTAGAGACAGCTATCATCGAGAACCCGACGACTCATCGCACTCGGTTTGCCCGAATGAGCCGATCCGACACCGCTCAACGTCGGGTCCCGGGTTTTATATCCGACGCGATCGAGTGCATTTCACCGGCACGCATCAACGAGTTACCAATCCCGCTACGCGGTCACGCGAACGCATCTGATGATAATAGGAAAGCTCTCTTAGCAGCGGTTCTATCGGGAAGACAGTTATGTAAATGGAAGAATAAGTCATCCTTCCCGAAATAAGAGCCACCTTCCCCTAACATTATGGAAAGAAATCGTCCACTCTCCAAAAAAGATGGATTCTCTTTCCTCCCTCCATAAAAGAGAAGCGAGTCACACCAAATGAGGTACGAGGTTCCTAATCGAGATTACTATTACTCAAAACTCTAAATCTTCCGTAAGCACACTAACTTCGCTGATGCGGCGTGACGCACTGATCACCACCGCTGCCTTCGCTGGGCTCAAGCCAGAAGTCAGGAACTAATTGTGAATGCCCGACGATTCACTGACTCTGAGAATTCAAGAGACCACAATTGGCGCCGTCTGTGGGAAACGCCGAGCAAGAAATCTCAGAGGTGGTACGCAAGAATTTGGGTACACCCGTGACCTCCCGATCTCCAAAGCCTTGGTTATTCCCAAACACCCCACAGGACCGTCGGAATTCAACGCCAAGACTAGCAATCCAGCGAACTTAGCCCCTGAAGATCAGTCCCTCCTCTAGCGCCAAGAGATGGAAGCAAAACAAGAGGAGTAGGCCGTGCAGAGGGCTCGAGCTTGCATGAATAGCGAACCGACATGAAGAAAATGAGAGCCTCGCAACCCGGCTGAGGCCGGCCTGCCGAGCACTCGCGAGAACCTCCCCGCCCATTTCCTCATTCCCGTCCCGGCAAAGGCAAAGAGGTCGCTGCACCGGACGATATCGATCTACCGGCGGATGATGAGCTATCCTTCTGCCAGCTCTCGCCGTCCCGCCGCTCACCATCCCCTCGAACGCCGCGGCTTAATTTAGAAAAAGGGTCGCCACCAACCCAAATGCAACCACCGCTGTCGCAAGGAGCTCCGCACTGGGAGAACCCGATAGGGACCAATGATCGCCAATGCCAGCTCACCAATATGTGCCTGACCGGACTGGGGGCTTCCCCCTACCAGTACCATCCATGTACTCGCCTTTCGGGGACGCCTCTGCACCGCAAAGGATTTTTTCCTTTGCCGTTCGGGGACCACAAGACATGCTCTCCACTCCCCTTGGACAGCATATCCTGAACTACGATCCTCCCCGCAGCTTTTCCATACCACCCTTCGCCATGTACGACGGTTCTTCCAATCCGTACGATCACATGTTACATTATAATCAGGCAATGATCCTCAATGCCGGGGATGATCGGCTCCTGTGTAAGGTGTTCCCAGCCAGCCTCAAGGGCCCTGCTTTATTCCCCAGAGGATCAATAAACACATTCGGTGAACTGTGGGCCGCGTTCGTCTTTCAATACTTGTGCTCTGTCAGACAAAAAGGGAACACCAGCTCCCTCCAGTCCATCCACAAACGGGAAGACGAGTCCATCCGGGAATTCACACGCAGGTTTGGACAAGCGGTCCAGCAAATTGATGTCTACAGTATGGATGCGGTATTGCAAAACTTCAGATGAAGCTTTGGACCGACCACCCCGTTCTTCCAATCTTTATCCCTAGACCCCCCGACAACTATGGAGGAATTGTACCGATGGGCGGATAAATTCTCTACGCTGGAAGACAACATCCAGGCCGCCTTGCAAACCATCATGATAACCGCCTAGAGCAACAAGCCGGCCGCTAAGGGCCCGTCCGAACAGAAAAGCAGCCAAGGCAAGAGCCAGAAGCGCCCCGACGGGCAATCCGAGAAGAAGAAAGATCCCCCCAGTTCACGGCTCTCAACATCGCCTATGACCGGCCCCCCGCTCTATCACCCCGGGCCTCCCCACTTCCAAATGGCCCCCACCTACGAGTAGGTCCTGACTAGCGCAAATGCATTCCTACGATGCGACATCACAGTGGACCATGGCCACGAGACCAATCACCTCAAAGCTTCCCAATTTATGGAAAACTCGATTCGAAATGGGCACCTTAGACTCCGCATACGAGGGAGCTAACTCAAGGGACAACACCATCCATAGCGCATACGCTGTGGCCATTGCGCATATCGAACATGTTTAACCCGCCACGACCATTAACTTTATACTGGGGGGGACCGGCCGATAGCTAATATCAATCCAAGAAACAAAGAAGAAGAATGCTCCGGCAAAATCTGCCAGGCCGAGGCCACCGGCCACCGAACGGAGATGTTACAACAGCTTCTAACGGTGACCGCCTCAGTATCCTTTCCACCTATTAACCTCGCGAGTCATCACACCACACTACGACGCACTCATATCGGGATCGTATGTATTAACAGCTTTGATGTGCAATGTGGTTCCCGCCGATCCAGCAAAGGAGGCCGACGGTCTTATCTCCCACCTTAAGGTATTTAGAGTCCCGACTACCATCTCCATTCCAATGTGGTTTTATCGGGTTTCAACTGTTATCATTAATCGTCGCCGGGACATCACCTTTCTATCAAGGCAGGTCCGCAACTCCGACCTCGAGCACCGCTTCTCCGTGGTAGAAGACTCCGAGGGGCCATACAATGCTATCTCGGGCCGAGCCTCGCTACATGCCATAGCAAACGACCATCCACATACCACCAAACAATAAGCCACCTGACCGAGTCCGCAAGTTGATCTCCGTGAGCTTGGAATTAGCCAGGCTAAAGGTTATCAACTCTCACTACGGGAGCGCGAGTGAAGCGAATGCTCCGCTGAACCACCCATTGAGGACCAACCCCCGCAATAGCAATCACAGTCATCCGCCGGGCCTGCCTCGGAGGATAGGGAGTCGTTGGCCGTTGATCCCTTAGAAACCATGTCCCTTGACGGGCCTGATAGATGCATCTACATTAGTACCCTCCTCTCCGAGGAGGAAAAAGGCCCACTACGCCAGTGATACAAGCTTGAACGCCGATATTTGTCGGACTATGCAGATATGACCGGATCAACTCCCCTCACACGCCACACAGTTAAACGTCACCCCTTTGCCAAGCCTACGATGTGAGACTTTCACCCAGACCGCCACTGGGTCATCCAGCCATGTTGATAATCTTCGCATAATGGATTTATCGTATAAAGGGAATACCAATGGTCAATGTGGTGGTGGTTCCAAAGAAGGGGAACAAATGGAGAGCATGTGTGGATTACACGAACCTCTACGACGCCTGTCCAAAAGATAGCTTCCCCCTGCCGCGCATAGATCAGATTGTGGATGCCTCAGTTGGGCACGGTATGCTATCATTCCTGGACGCTTTCTCAGGATACCACCAGATCCCCATGCACCCTTCGGATGCGAAAACGTCTTTCATCACTCCCCATGGACTTCATCGTTACAACGTGATGCCTTTCTGCTTTAAAGAATGCAGAGCAACCTATCAAACGCTGGCAAACGGCAATGCTCTCAATTAATACCTTCTGGGCAGCACGATGGAAGTCTACATTGACGATATGCTAGTGAAATCTAAGCAGCGCCCAGATCACGCAGCTCATCTCCAACAGAATTTCGACCTCTGATTCGTGTAACAGTAGGTGTATTGAAATCAACAAATTTTATATCCTAAATCCTACTGCCGTAACGGAGCTACTGCAGTATAGTGGCTCTAGGGTCGAACACAGGGATGAGTTTTCTTCGTACAAAATGATTTGCAGTGATTCAAACTGGTGAATTTCATTTGGATTTTAAGATTTGGTAAAAACAGGGGATTTTGATGGTGAGCAGATTGAAATAAAAACGGAGAAAAATAAGAAAAAGAATAAAAGAGATCTCCTTGAAGTATCAGGATATTGGGCTTGGGATTCTACGATTAACCGAGGTTTGCACTATTTCAGATTTGGGAGGATGACCTACGCTCATCTCTCGAACCGGATTCACTTAGCTATAAACCTAACCCAAAATATTTATCCTTTTGAAAATGGCACTACTAGCCATTAGTGTCACCGATGTTGAAGAATAAGTCTCGACTCCCTTTCAATGGGTCATAGAGGGTAACCTATGAATCTCAAAGTGATCTAGCAATGGGCATCCACCGAACCCCAAAAGCTTACCAAATAATAGTCATTCAAGTCGGCGATAAAACCTACAAGCTTAGGAAAGGGAACACAAACCGACTGAGTACCGCGTGAAGAATAGGGGGACCCCAAGAGTCTTCGTGATCCCGCGCCCCATCGCCCTTCCGCCCAAGGAGAAACGGGTTTTAGCCGCTCATCCTCCGAGTTGTCATCCTCGGAGGGTGTTTAGATGCCAAGAAAATATAAAAGAAAATGAAATAAAATGAGGCAGAGAAGAGAAGAAGCGGGAGACGGGAGAGCTGAAAGCTTATCCCAAAAATTTATTGCTGCCAAAAAGTGATCGATTTTACATCAGCAGGCAAAAATTCAACGGGCAACAGGAATTCAATAAGGCATGATGAACAGTGTCAAGCTGTGAATAGTGCATACAGGATGCATGAACAGTGTGCGCATGAAGCCATTTTGCAATGCTCCATTTTTCTTCACTTTTTGCTCTTCTTTCCTTCTAGGATATGATCTGCAACGATGAGTTCAACTCTGCTCTTCGTATTTGAATCTGAGACTTATAATTCGCTCGATTATCTTGCAAAACTATAAAATTAGCCACAAAATGCGATCAGTAGTATAATAGGGACCTTAACATGCCAATTGGGTTAATTAGAATGATTAGTACACAAAAAGCATTCAAAACCTATAATAAATAGGGTTCAAAATAACACTTTTTGGGCACTAATCAACCTCCTCAGAGAAGATGGTATGAAACTAAACCCCCTAAAACGTGCCCTCGGGGTCAGCGTCGGGCGATTCCTTGGCTTTATGGTAACTCAAAGAGGGATAGAGGCTAACCTTACGCAACTTAAGACCATCTTGCACCGACCCCTAAATTTCCAAGAAGTGGATTCAATAACCGACGCACGGCCACGCCCAGCACGGATTTCCTGGGCTCACTGATCGCTTCAACCCCGCTCATACCTGAAAGGAGCCAACGGCGAATGGAATGAGGAATGCGACCGGCATTCGTAGTAATCAAGCAATACCTTTATGTAGCCCCCGATCTCTGTGAGCCCTAAGCCGACGATACTTCTTATCTCTACCCATGTACCCCAATACAGCACAAGTGCCATTGTTTAAAGAATGTGGGGATGCAGTCGAGGCTGCATTTTGTTAGCAAGTCCTTAACCAACGCGGAGACTAGATATACCCACCTTGAACGAGTCAGCTTCGGGCCCTATGATGCTACCGTAGCTTGGCCCATACTTCCGTGTTCATCCGTATTTGCATTCAATCCACCTTCCGCCCGGCACGATTCATAAACCGGACTGTTTCAAGGATTGGTCTGATGGGCAATGGAATCCAAGCGAATATGGCATCCGCATAAGTCAAGGCTTTCAAGGGGTAAGTCTTAGCCGACTTCCTCAGAAATCCCACGTACCAACACTTGCCCGAACGAAAGGGCCGGTGGACCTCATACACGGGCTTCCAGACAACAAGAGCCTGCAGACGGCTCGCATCAACCTCTACCGGGAAAGGATTGAACATGCAAGACATTTAAGCTTTCCAACGCCTAACAACGAGTCGACAGGCTGCGACAATGACTGAACCTCAGATCGTGGTGCTAATGCTTTGATCTAAACGACTCACAACTCTGGTCAGGACGTCAACACATAATTCGAGTCCAGTGGAACCTAACAAATACGCTTCCTAGTCAAAACGTAAATCGAGCACCCCAACCCGGAACTTGAACATGTCCTTAGGGATAAGATCAATGAAGTGGCCGATGCCTTAGCCGCCGCGCCGCATTCGCTAATAAAGTGAAACCATATGCCCCCATCTAGCTATCAACCTGCTCCTCCCATATTACATACTCAAGTAAGCCGTATGAGGAGTCTCCATCTCGATGGACTCATACGGCCACACGCGCGGAGAATTACCCGATGATAGAAGCGTGTCATGGGTCCCGCATTCAAAGGACCAGGTTCTCCTAGCAGTCGCCGCCATAAACCACCGCTTTAATTATTACTGAATGCGTCCCACTCCCAGCAAGCCGCGATGTGTCAGGAATTAGCATGAAGGTATATGCGAACACCGGGGAAGAACACCAGCCCAACGCTCACACGCTGCAGGTATGATCGCCAACTATGAAGTCGATGCCATCGACCACGCCAGTACCGACCTCACAACTAACGCCCCACCTTGAAATCTTCAAAGGCAAGATTCGTTTCCATCTCTGCACTCGCGGTCACGCTTAATCTGGGATTGATATTGTTGGTCTGTTCCCCACCGCACCGGCCTAAAAGAAACTGTTGTTGGTCGCCATAGACTACTTCAAGAATGGATGTAGGCTGATGCCTTGCTACTAATCAAAGATAGATGTCACCCCTGCTCATCTGAAAAACACTGTCACGGCTTCGCAGATCCCAAGATCAATTGTATCCGATAATGGGCCCAGCCAGATAGCCACTGCTCATCCTGACTTTGCCAAGAGTTAAAGATAAGAAACTTGTACTCACCCCTAGATCCCCAAAGCAATGTACAAGTCAAGCCTCCAAACAAGACCCTGTTGATCGTCTCGTGCGCTAAGTAGATTCTCGCGCAAAGTGAAATACGCAAGTATGGGCCCACAGACCACAAACTCAAAATCCAACCCCAGATTCTCCTTGCACTCACTATTAATGAGGATTATCATTGAAATCCATTACCCACTATCAGATGTCACGCCTAATAAGAAAATGCAGAGTCATAATGAGAATTAGATGCAAGTGATGAGCGCGGAAGCAACAACAATTCACAACGTTTTGTCAACATTGCAAACTCTTATAACAACGCAGGAAGCTTCGTGTTCCAACCTGCAAGGATCTAGTCTTTGAGGAAAGTTTTTGAGAATATCGCAATCCCACGATTTAAAAATCTCCAACCCAACCTGGAGGATCGCACGACTACCCGGCCCGGGGAGTCCGGGTCCTATGCTATAGACAAAACATACGAAACTCATGTACCTAGAATGTGAATCATGCACTTGAAAAGGCATACATTACCAGCCAAAAGAATGCCTTGATATCTACTATTGACATGTTCGATACTGGGTCATTGTGATCAAATTTCAAAGTCCTGCCAAGGCAAAGCACTGACTCATCTTACCAGCATAGACTGCTACTTAGCCGGTCACTTCAAAGTCCCACTCAGTTAACTGACCTGCCTGGCCCAGCATAGATCACCTATAACTGGTCGCACCACAAGTCCCGTGGAGCATTCACGACCTCGCTCAACCCAAGATAGACCACTATAGACGGTCAATTTACAGTCCACACAACACAGATCAATGGCCCACCACAGACCACTTCAGTTGTCAAATGATAAAGTCCGTACAGCTCACCACTCGCCTGGGCCCAACATATATCACATCTAGCCGGGCCAATTTCAGTCCGAAATATAGTTCACCTGAATTCGCCCAACAAAGGTGATAATCACCTCATTGGTCAACATAAGTCCGGTATGAGCCATCGGGATTTCACTCGCCAAAGATAGATCACCTCTAGCCAGGTCAAATTACAAGTCCGGTGGCGGGGTCACCTGATCACCAACCCAAAGAGATCACATCTAGTCAACACTCCCAAAGTCCCAAGTGAGTAACCACCGACTTCATCTACCAAGATAGATCACATCTGGGCTGGTCAACATAAGTCCGATGCCAGCTTCATCGATTGTTCACAGCATAAGATCACATCTAATGGTCAAACTGGGTTTGTAGTGGTTTAGTCGATCACTATCTGCATACAACCTATCACACCTGATCCACCAATGGTTATGATTTTCTAACATATGCAATCGAATGAAGCACTCAACATAAAAACAAAGAAACCCGATGGTGATAACAACACTTAAAAAAAAAAAAAAAGGAAAGAGATTTAGAGAGTAAATTGTTTGATACAACCATCAAACAATAAATGTTATAAAAGATTCAAATCCTAAGCATATGATGCTTCTCAATCCCACCGCGACGAGGTCATGACTATCCGAGATTCGCTCCAGCGAACGCGCTAGTCTCCCGATGTTCCTCCCCGGCCGCCTATAGCTGGTCCAGTGCTGGAGCGGCTGACTGATGCTTCGGGGCAACGGTCGCAAAGAACTCGGGTGAGCGATCAAGGATCCGACATTCCATCCGGGACTGAGGTTTGCTCCCCGCAAATGTCATGCGCTGCGTTCCAACAACCATAGCGCTATAATCGAACAGCTGTCGCCAGCCGGAATCGAACTCACTCCATTGTTTCACAGCAACACCTTCTCCGTAAACGCAAGAAGCTCATCCTTCACAAATCGGCCACGACCGCGAAAGCCCTGGCATCAAATGGCCATTCTCTTCCGCTTTGCAAGCCTCCTCGCTACTTCGCCAACGCCCGAGCACTC
This sequence comes from Tetrastigma voinierianum, assembly GCA_016808115.1. Taxonomy (NCBI): domain Eukaryota; kingdom Viridiplantae; phylum Streptophyta; class Magnoliopsida; order Vitales; family Vitaceae; genus Tetrastigma; species Tetrastigma voinierianum. The sequence continues at coordinate 555,960 of JAEQBH010002597.1, read as the reverse complement.
TATGCTCGATTCCTCCTTCCGGGCGAGCTTCTTCCGCAGTTTTCGTGCACGTTGAACCCGAGAAAGCTCCGACTCCATTCGTACGTGAGCACCTTACCATTCGACGCCAACCGCCATCGCCGCCGCGACACGCCGCGTCTCTCAGCGGCCCAAGCGCTTCCTTGAGAGATTCAGCCTCTCAAGCTCCGTGCAACTGACACGCCAATTCAACCTTCTCTTTGCTGAGGCACTTCGCACCCGTCGCCATTCCCGTCGGGCGCTGTTGGCACCTTGGCCGCCGGCATCCCTCATTCTGAGCTCAAACTCGTGACGCTGAGCGCCACACCCAACACGCACGTACCGCAACGAAACCCATTAGCAACTAAGAAACTAATAGCAATTAAAACCACCCACCACACTCCCTACCCGCTTCTCACTTCTACGATCGATTTAAGTCAGGCTCCTTAATCAGATCCCATCGTCGATAATCTGTAGAAAACTCCTTCGTGCAGCAGTGGCGTGTCACCATTATCCTCGCTGAGCACTCACACTGGCGTACCACTCAACCCGACATGCGTATATAAATTATCTAGCCAATCGGCCCTGGACGCTCCACGATGAAAGGGCTCCCAACGGCGCAGTTTGTCCTTCACCTCCTCCACCAGGTGATATACCTCCACTGGGGCTCCATCACGGGGAGTAAAGGCACAAAGGTAGTTTTTGCCGACCAACCGCCTACAATACCCGGCACCCGCACCGCATGTACTTTGATTCCTCTTATTTGCTCGCCCGATCTAGCTGGGCTGATTCGAGTGCACGCCGAGCCCCTGATCACCTCGCTCGATCACCCGGGCCGCCTGTCCAGCCTGCCTCCACCTGCTGGCTTAGTTCGGGGAGAGCAGGGATGATGATGGCTGGTCCCCGAATTCTCTCGATAGTTCCCATCGAGAGTCAGATGCCTTGGTCGCAAGAGGATTCGGGCAGATCCAAATCACAGAAATCACCCGTCACTTTCCTCTCACAGCCGTAGCGTATCATGCAACACACACTTCCCGCCGCCCTCTCTTCCAACCCGGTGCCTTCGCTATCGGCAGAACCCAAGGGGCACAAAGTCCCCTTCGACTCGACGCGCATGCCGCCCGGTGCTCCTTCCTCCATCCTACATCATGTCCAGCCACTTGCACAGGTAACTGAGCTTCGACGACTACTCCTGGAAGACTCACCGAACGGAGATGAACCGAACCTCGCTCGAGGGGTGGATGCTCCGACGCTGGCCGCTAACACTCGCACTCGACTCCTCGACCGACCACCGGTCCCCGGAGGAGCCGGGCGTCATGAGAAACTAAACGCCACGCCCAAGAACAACAAAGTGCTCTTCGACAACGCCCCACTAGCGACAGGAATGACCGGGAGGTTATAGGGAGCCGGGTTATGCCTCACCGCAGATATGTTCTCCGGGCGCAGAACCTCGCGTTGATGCCTCGCCGAACCTCCAGTTCGCTGATCTTCTCACAAACCCGATTTTCCACCCACGATCTAACCTTCTCACCAAGCTTCCCATGAATGACATAGTTAGTTCGTTATAACACAACAAACGCTGCATGTTTCGACACCCAGATCCTTCAACTATACACCTGGGAAGGATTGAGACCGGTTAACATTAAACGACAACCTAGGGGAACCCGGGGTCTCATCCCAGGGACCCCTTACTAGCAACGCCCTTTGCTCTCCGCCTTAGGAGCCAGCCCGTTGACAAACTGGGAGGCGAGCCTCAAACCGACATGGACATCCACCCGGCCCCACGTCAGAAATAAATAATGAAACTCACCAATGAGAGATTAAGTCAGAGCAGATGGTCTTGCACACGCCGCCCATTAGGATACGAATCACGTTGGGATGGATGAGGGCCGAGGGCGCTAAGGTAAAATGCAAAAATTGTTTAACTATAGCCGACACTCAGAAAGCCAGAGGGCCACCCGCCAGATGCTCTCTGATAAAAACATACCATCAGGTTCTCCACCAACGTGGACTCGCCCGCCTCTCCATCAACCCGGGTCGATGTTATCGTGTGCACTCCGCAATACACCTTTAATCCCTCCATCACGCAACACGACACCAGCCAGAGAAGGCTGCCGCCGGGAAGCGCCTCCGGACGCACCACTTGTGGAAGTTTTCTTCCACCTCACAGATTCTACAAGCATATCAAAAGGAGAGGAGAAACAATATGGTCTCAGGCATATACCCAATTGGCACAAGAGCATACTTTAGCCTGTGCAATAGGCCGCTCGGGCGAATAAGTATTAGCACACATCCCTTCTCTTCCAAAGCATCAATGAACCATCACCCACTAAGCACCAATACTACTAAGGAGCGACGATAGTTACCTGTGGAATGAAAGGGGCGAATGCCTACAACGATGACTCACGAACGAACGCAAGGTAAAGCTAGCCTATTTTGCAATAAGAAGGTTACAGTGTTAAGATAAACCAAACAACACGAAAGGAAAGGTACGACTTAATGATGCCTATATATATCGCCGCCTAGACATGCAACACGCATTTAATGCTACTGGAGACTCCATCATTCGCCCCATCTCAACTATTGGTCACCACTCGTCATGACCCCCAGCACCAGACTAAGGCATTGCTCAAGGGCCTTCCTCCTGACTCTGAACCCGGCCCGCAACAAGTTTTATAATGATCAATTAGCCTCAGTTAGATAAAAATATAAAATATCCACACATAATTGCAATAAGGCACAAAAGTGATAAAAAACTACAATTTTATTTATTGCACACCAAAAAGGTGTTCGGCAGTACATAGTGATGCTTGTTGTCAAGCAATCATAATACAACATGAGAAACTAGCCTTCATAAACATCCACCAAACAATAAAAGAAAAACAAGTATAAACTAATATCATCGCAAGAAAAAGGAAAGACTAGATGGGGCTGAAAGGCCACCGTTGAAGCCACAAAGAATAGTAAAGGAGAGACAGTCGGGGAGGGTTGTATGATCTCAACATTCCAGAGGTCTCTTTAACCCCATTCAAGTTCTAACCACCCAAACACCCCTGACATTTCCACTCCGCCAAACCATACAATCTGCCCAACCCCTGCTGAAGGCGCTCAAATCGAACACGACACCCTTCATCCCGTAGTGTCCAGACCTTAGCAATATTCACTATCCTACTTCTCGACGGACAACAAGGATAACCGTGAAGATAACCAATCTCCTCACCCACGCCTTATATCATTTTCTCCCAAATCTCTGATCGACACAGATGATCCATTAGCATCAACGCAGCTACAAAATTTCACGTTGAAAATTGCCAAAGATTAATGGCAGATTGTTCCCTATACACAATCCCGTTTTTCCGACCTGAGATGATCTTCCTCCCGCAGAAATTCAAAGAATAGGTACTGGGCCCGTGCCCAGCACTCCCCGTCGCCATCAACCCAGAGCCCAGCATTAGTCAGGCACCACAGAACGCCCCGGATAACCCTCCGCCGGTATCCTCAGTGATGCCTTAAGCCTGGCCGATCTGATTTAATGCCCTACTAATCCTTCCGCCCGGCGCCTGTGCATCCCATATCTCTGACGCTTTTTTAACTCAGTGCTTACCGACCCAACTCTACCAAACGAAGTTTCCAACCCGCCCACATTACAAGTGTGAGTTCACCCATGAACTGACCGCCGCTCTCGATGCTAATAGGAAAGCTTCTATAACAGCCGATCGGAAGGCGCTTACAAATGGAAGAATGTCATCCTTCCCGAAATAAGAGCCACCTTCCCCAACATTGGCGGAAAGAATCGTCCACTTCCAAAAAAGACGATTCTTCTCCTCTCCATAAAAAAGAGAATAATCACCAAATGAGGTACGAGTCTTAACGAGATTACTAAATGTGAGACCTCGAATCCATTTCCTGCTGAAGGATAATGGCATTTCGTTAAAATCCGAAATTTTCTAGAGGACTTCGATGACAAACGACTTCACAATTGAATCGCTCGCGAAATTCGCCACCACGCCGACACTTTGGTCAATCTAGAGACGTCATTTCAGACGAGGCACGCAGAGGAGCTGGTAAAACTGATTTTACGCGAATGCATCGCAGGCCACGCCGCTGCTTCATAGAGAGAGTCAAACATTGAGCTCAAGGCCTATGTGACACATGACATCATGTCAGAAATCTAGCGGCTTGGATAAGGATAGCGGTAATCCTCTCAACCAATGCGAATTTGACATGCGGCATTAAAGACTTTCTCATTCCAATCTTGACCCAAACAGATTCGTGAGATACAGAGAGGGGAAAACAGGAACAAACCTAAGAGAGAGGAGATTTATTTTATGGTGGTCTTACATTCCCTGGGGATTTTCTACGATCTGATCACGAGTCCGACGGTTAAGAAGCAAGTTAAGCTCCACCAAGAAGACCACACGTGGTACTAACTTCGGGGGAGTTTCGACAAACCTGCATGGCTCTTTTCTCCTACTCTGGCTTTACTTTGCTTTTAAGGTTATGTAATGAATGGGGATTTGTCGAGGACTGATGATCGTGATTTCCCTACCCGCAAGATTCGGACCGGAGCTAACAAATATCCGAATGGCTTGGACACCACCAAGCCACATGTGATTGCGGTGATGTCAGGTTATCGCCATGAGTAACAACAACATGTCGATTAAAGATGTCGGCTGCCTAAGAATTCCAGACGTGCCTTTAGCCCATATGCATAATCTTATGCATTGTTGTAAACTAATAGCATGATTTATGGAATTCACTTTATTAATATATGCATGAGTGACATATTAGCATGTGTTGAATGCTGTGCTATCAGACAAGACTTAGGTGGCCAAGTAGGAAAATTCCACCATCGCATTGCTCACCCTCGAGGAAATACTATTTCAGTACCGAAGACGACTTGGGGATGGACGCTTCCGGGCCTGAGGCGAAGAACTGCCAAGATGGCCACATCTTGTATTTTTGTACTCAAAGTAAGAGAGACCCATTTTATTTTGTATAAATTGTATTGTCATAATTGTAAACAAATTGTACTAAATCATTTTGTATAAAAGATACATTTTTTGAGTGATGCCCAAGTTGTAACACCCCGTCTCCGTAGAGAGCTTTCATGTGAGCATGACACCGTAGGGAGTGTATAAGAGTACCAAGTGTCGTCAAATATTTTGAGACTAAAGAGAAATGAAAGGCAGGGAACCCGGAATTTGTGTGGCTGAAACCAAGGGTACAATGGTCATTACAAAGGATATTAAAATCAAAATTTAAGGTGTAGAGATGGGCCAGTGGAAATTGAATAAGTTACAATTGCAATATCAAAAGACAGAGGGTTAATTGCAATTAATGGAAAGTTAAATTAACAAAAGGAGAAATAAAACTAAAATGTCATTTGGTCTCCGTTAGGCTTACCATCATGAGAGGAAAGAAGAGAGCCAAAGAAGAGAAGAGAAGAGGAAGAAGGAGGAAGAGAAGAGCAAGATCATGTATGTGTTTGATGTGGTTTGCCTTATGTGTATTTTCGATTTCTTGTGGCTCGTATGGAGATTGTCTCCTTTGATCTGTGTTTTAGCAAAAGAGCACACGGTTTTGAATGGTTAGTTATGCAAACCCCAATTGATGTAAAGAAACTTGGAATCATCAGCATGATGTTTAAAAGGAACTGGTGGACCTTAGGTAAGGCCTCTGGATTTTCACCCAAGGTTTTGGTTTTGAGTTCAAAACACCAATCCATAATGTTGTGGAGTTGTTTTGATGATTTCAAGTTAGTTTTTGAGGCAGCTATGAATTATAGAAGTTATATAAGGAGGAATTGGCACTGTAAAGGGGGAGAAATAACAAAATCTGGGCATTTCGGGTAAGTCCCACTACAATAGAGTCCTACCAAGAGAACTTCTCGTCATTTTTTATTGTCCTACCAGAGAGTTAAGTTCACTCAGAGATCGTTCTGGTTTTCCAAGCTGACCACAGATTTTAGCCATAACTTCCCCATTTCTAACCACTGTTGGGATTCAAGCCACACGAAAACACTTCATGAGAACAGAAACTTAATGAAGCAGGAACGCCACCATCCTATGGCCCAAAATTCACTCAAAGTGAGTCATGCAAGAAAATTCCTGCATCTCAAGTGAGGCCGTGTGCAAAATTCCTGCATCAGCTTTGGACATAGAGTAGTCCGGGTTGTTTCGGACGTAACTTGAGTTTCGGTGCTCCGAATTGGGTAATTCCAGTTGGAATAGAACCCTTAGCACCTTAAATTTAAAAGAGTATGAAGAGTGTGACTAAGTCTGATACGTTAAGTTATGTCACGATTAATTTGTGCCGTCGTATTCGTTGAGTTGTAGGTTGCAAGTAAGGCGAGGATAAGTGTAGACGGTGCTCCAAGTTAAACGAACAAAGGGTGAGTGTTCTAGCTCATTTTCCAAATACTAGTGTATTATTTATTATTATTATTACAATTTCTTTACATTGGTACATTTTTATGGTTTGAATGCAAACCATTTTCAAGAAGCAAACAATGAGATAAAAAACGAAGCAAATGGTTTGAGTTAAACCATTTTGAAAAGCAAGCGTGGTTTTAAATTGTAAAACCATAATTAAACAGCAAGCAAGTAAGTAAATGGTTTTTGAAAAGTTAAACCATTTTGAAGCAAAGCAGAAGCAACTAAGCGAAGTGGTTTTGAATAATTAAAGCCATTTTGCAAGCGGCAAGCTGACAAAATGGTTTCAAAGTGTAAAACCATTTTACAAAACAACAGCGAAGCAAACGTGAAGGTTGTTGAAAACAAGGCCTTCCCTAGTTTTAAGCAAGCGAGCGATTGAAGGAGAGGTATCCCGATGCACGTTGCGGTGAGGTGTTAGGATTTCTTACATGCATTGGTTTTGCACGGTCGGCAAACTTAGGACATACACCGTGCATTTAAGGCAGAGTAGCGTGCGGGGGGGAGTATATAAGGTTATGAGCTCTAACTAAGTATGGTGATGGCGACACGAGGTCAATTCCACCATATTCACAAAAAGAAGAAAAATGAAAAGGTGGCAGCCGAGACGAAAGGTCTTTCCACCGGCACGGTTGAGCCTGGAGTTCTACGAGTGTTCACTAGGGCATGATAAGCGAAATAGGCCTCCGACCAGGTTGTTTTACAAGCATGATATACGAGTTTTGAAAAATCAACCGGTGGTTTCCGATACATGAGCTTACGGAGAGTTTAAAGCAAACGGTTAGCCAAGCTCCGTTTAGATTTAACGATCGGTTGAAGCAACTCGGAGTGGGTTTTATTTTCAAAGCATGTGGTTGAGCTCGAGAGCTCCACGTTTTATGAAAAGTTTGAGAAACTTTTTAAAGCAAATGTTTGTGAAAGTTTTGAAGAAAAACTTGACTCACGATCGCGTAGTAAGAAAAACATGAAGTTTATAAACTTCTAGCGAAGCAGAAATAAGAGTTTTCTGAAGCTTTTAAGAAAGCGAAATAAAATGACAAGTGCAAAACAATGACAAAGAAAAGTTTTACTTGAAAACTTTTAAAGCGTAGCCAAAAGAAAAGCTTAAAATAATTGCAAAAAGTTTACATTTTTGAGATGTTTTAGGAAAATGCCAAAACCTTTTATGGCTTATCTATTTCAGAGGCTGTTGGCTTTCGTTATTTTGTATTTAAAAACTATTTTCAGTGCAGTGCGCAGGCGGAGCCTGATGGATTGAATCACGACATCGGTTTAAGTCTTGTAGTAAGAATAATATTTTGCAGAACATACTTTGAATTTGTATATGGAACATATGTATGTACATAGTTTGTAGTGAGATGGGAATGTGATGGTATCTTTGGTTGCCATATTTTGGATATAATGTAAATTGGATGTATCTGAGTTTGGAATTTGACTATGTGCGTAGTCATCTTGTCGAAGTTATTCATTTGCTAAGATTTTGCAAATCCTAAGTTATAAAAGAAAGAAAAATTTTATACAAGGTAGAAGGAAAGCGATAAACTGGCTTCACGGGGATTTCTAGTCGTTGGGGCAGCGACTAGGGATTTGTGGGTGGCGAACTCACCTTTACTTGGCCGGTGGGGGTGGGGTGTGTCACAAGTGGCGTTTTGCACGTGTATGGTCTGTGGCGTGAGGCAGTGTAGATTCCGCGAGGTTGGCGGTGGTCGACGGACACCGAGTTTGGCGTCCTGTATTGCTCGAAACTACAAATCTTCCGAGAAAAACCCAGCTTAGCCATCGGAGAGACTGACGGATCACCCGCAGATCGTCTTGATATGCATTTACGGGTTGCGGCCAATTGGTGAATGCCCAGGATGATTCATTTCTTAGAATTCGGGGAGACCACATCTCCCACGAAGTGGCATCATAGTAGAATTGTGAAATTGTGCGGCTTGCGTGAAGCAACGACTGAAGCCGACACGATTTTTGTGGGTTTAGGTTGGGTATAATGGGTGTTGGGTCATATTCGTGTTGACTCTTTTAACAACGTTTAATAAATGAGTCATATTTATTGTTGACTTAAAACGCGGGTGACGAGATGTATTAATTATTATATTAATTAATTAACCTATTTAATAAGTTATTTGTGTTAAATGGATTATTAATTATAATTTCTATTAATTTAAATAATAAAATTAATAAATATGTTAAATTTAATAGGTTATTTGTGTTAAATATTAAATGGATGATTAATTATAATTCTTATTATTTTAAATAATAATTAAATGGATAAGTATTATTGTTGAAACTCTTTGAATAATAGGTTGAGTTGGGTTAGCAAATATTGACAGATTTATTATTAGGTGTCGGTGGGGAATGTTGGCGTGATTCGTATATTAATGCGATCTGAGAATACGACCCAGTGCTTGCGAATTGTGTCACTACGTCTTAGGACTCACATGCAGCCACCAGGCCATACCCTGGTTCATGCCCAAGCCATTTTAAAAAAAAAAATTATTATATTTTTTAAATCTATTAAATAAAAATTCAACATTTATTTTTTTAAATATAAATAAATTATTTGTTATTTTAGAAAAAAAAATTATTTAGGGATGTTGCTTTTTATCCTTTTTGTTTATTTAGTATTAGTATGAATTTTTATGTTCTAGTGTCATTCTTTGCGAATCTTTTGGTATTTGGGTACCTGATTTGCAACCCAATTTTAGTTTATTGTTTTTCAAATTATAGATTCATTCTTTATAGATTGTATACCATCTGTGTCTAATCAGAGACCTAATTTTTACTGATCTTATATTTGATACGTGGACCTCATAACATCCATCAAATTGGGTTTCACTTTGTGGTAGAGAGAGAGAGAGAGAGAGAGAGAGCCCTAAGATTGAATTGGCTTGGAGGGAGGAAGAAAGAGTGATCAGTGGTTTTACCAAAAATGAAGGAAATTGGTTTGAATAAAAAAGTTTATGCTACTTATGAGGTAGTTATCTGAAACAAGTTCTATTACCCTTATTTATAGGTTTTTCTAAAAAAAATCCAAATTTTAATAGGATTCTAATAATTTATTGTGACTCTAATTCTAATTTGATTTCAACTACTAATCTTAATTGAATTCCAACTATTACTAATTCAACTCCAACTGTGACTAATATAACTTCCCCTTTTAAATATATTAAATATTTTTTTGTTTGAAAATTTAGATAAAAGTTAAAAGATCATTTATTTAGAAAAAACTTATGAAATAAATACTTAAATTTATTAAACACTGAAAAAAAGTTCTATTTTAAGTAAAAAAACAAACTGTCACATTAGTCTAGAGAGGAATGGAAGAAAGTGCGCATATATTTTTTGTTCAATTGGTCACTTCAACTTATAAGTTAAAGGTCAATTCGGTTATTTTTTAATATCAATATCCTTTATATTAATTTTCAAAACCTTGACGAGTGTTGGGTGATATTATACTATTTGTTTCTTAATCTTGAGGCCTAATTACCTTAAAACATAATTAGAGTTGATAATTTAAGTGGTCGAATCGAGCCGGGACGAGCCAAATTTGATATGGTTTTTTTTGGGTCAATAAAATAGTTGTTTAACCTAACCCTAATTCTAAGTGGCCCAGGTTTGAATTGTTAAATTGAATTGGGCTAGATTTGGGTCATTTTTTTAGAGCCAATAAAATGACAGTCCAATCCAATTCTAATTCTGAGTGGATCGGCTCAAATTGAGAACATAATTCACCCTTATTAAAAACTAAGTGAGAGAGAGAAAGTCTTGTTACATATTTAATTCACCCTTGTTTAGGAAAATTGTAGAGCCTCATGAATGAGAGAACCTATGTTAAGGAAAATTGCATATTTCGCTTTCAACTTGGACTTAAGGCTTTCAACTTGGACTCGTTTTTTCTCCAAGTGGTGGCTCCACACTCCTTTATATCTTATGACTTGACTTATGAGAGAGAGAGAGAGAGAGAGAGAGAGAGTTCTCGTTTTTTCTCCAAGTGGTGGCTCCACACTCCTTTACATCTAGAGTTCAGGAGAATTTCGTATTCCTATTAAGTCTTTCAACCAATACTCGTTTTTCCTCATGAAAGAGAGCCTCATATTCAACATCAAAGAGAAGGCTATATGCATGTTCAGGAAATTGCATATTGTCCATTAAGTCTTTCAACTTTGGCTCCACATGACTCCTTTCCATCTTATCTTTCACTTGAGGACAATCAAAGGGTCTCCTTTCAACATTCACACCTGACATGGATGATTTTTATCAATTTCATAAATTATTCAAATGCCTCTTAATGTTATACAGTACTATTGAAGGGAAGACCTTTTTAGCACTTCTCTGGCATCCAGAAAGTCAGGAAATTCTAAATCTGTAAAAATGTTTTTGAATTTAAGGCAGGGACCAAATTGCAAGTTTGAAGTTTGCAACCATATTACACTGGTGGGTAGAAATTGGTGTCATCTGAACATTTGGCATTAGTTAATAGGCCTAATACCTCTTTCTTCTAAGTCCCAGACAGACTCTTAGTCCGTTGCTTTGCGTATGCTTTCTTTCATTTTTCCCTCGGATTCACCCTTCACTTCCCTTGCAAACAAACAGACATGGCCATGGCTGCAGTAGGAGGAGGAGGAGGAGGAGGAGGAGGAGCACTTCTCTCGGGTTCTCTCCAAGTTCTATTTGACCGAATGGCTTCTCGCGACTTCCTGCGCTTCACTCCAGGGAACAGAAACAGTGTTGATGGCTAACCGAAGTGAAGATGGAAATTTGGCAGTTTCAGGTAGTGCTGAATGACGCCGAGGCCAAGCAAATGACGAATTCATCTGTCAAAGAGTGGGTGGATGAGCTGAAAGATGTCGTGTATGATGCGGAGGACCTGATCGATGGTATCACCACTGATGCTTTACGTTGCAAGATGGACTACTCTGATTCTCAATTTCAGCAGGTACGTAACGTTAACTTTGGAGACAGTATAAAGTCCAGGGTAGAGGAGATCACTGACACACTAGAACTTCTTGCACAACAAGGGAATTATCTCTCTCAGTTAAAGAAACATCGGACAAGAATTGTCTCACAAAAGATGGCCAGCGACCTTTGATGGAAGATCTGGGGTGTACGGTAGGAATGATGATAAAAGAGGGAATAATTGATTTCTTGTTACAATTCAAGTGGGAATTATAAGATAAGTGCGTGCTGGTGGGCATGGGCAGCGTGGAAGAGACCACAATTACTCAGCTGGTGTATAATGATAGGAGGTGGAATGCTTGACTGCAAAACTGGTTGTTTCAGATGAATTTGATCTTGTCAGAATTACGAAAACCATTCTTAAGGCAATCGACCCTGGAACTTATGATGACAATGATTTGAATCTGCTTCAACTTAAACTCCAGGGGAAACTTGGCAGGAAGAAATTTTTACTTGTCCTTGATGATGTTTGGAATGAAAACTATAGTGATTGGGAAAAGCTACAACTTCCATTCAGTGCTGGACTCCGTGGGAGTAAGATTATTGTAACCACACGAAGTGATAAGGTTGCATCAGTTATGCGTTCTGTCCATACTCATCGTTTGGAACAATTATCCTTTGAAGACTGTTAGTCGCTGTTCGCAAAACATGCATTAAAAAATGGAGATTCTAGTGGACATCCAAAGCTAGAAGAAGTTGGCAAAGACATTGTAAAAAAGTGTAAAGGATTGCCTTTGGCCAAGGAACCCTTGAGGTGCCTTATTCTCAGAATTACAGTAGAATAGAGACATCTTGAAAAGTGAAACAGGATTTACAAATGATGAAGTGCTCCTGCTGCAAGGATTGGCTATTCTTTTCTTCCTTCACATTTAAAGTGGTGTTTCGCTTATTGCTCAATTTTCCCTAAGGCCTACGAATTTGAAAAGGAAAAGTTGATTCTATTATGGATGGCAGAAGGTTTTCTGCATGAGTCTGATGGCAAGAAAACAATGGAAAAAGTAGGTGATGGGTACTTTAATGACCTGGGTCACTTTCAAAGTCGTCAGGCATAAATCGTATTTTGTGGCCATAGTCATGTGATTTGGCTCAACTTGTTTTAGGAAAATTTGGTGTTCAATTGAAAGATGGTAGGATGTGTGAAATTCCTGAAAAGGTTCGCCACTTATCATACTGCAGAAGTAGATATAATTTTGAGAGATTTGATACCCTTAATAACTTGAATGGTCTTAGGACCTTCTTACCCTGGAACCTGGGGTATTGGCCTAGGTATCACTTGAGTGATAAGGTTTCAAAGAATATGTACCCAGGCAGTTATCTTTGTTCACCATGGTTTCGATTGAATAATAGAGTTCTAAGTGATTTATTACCCAAATTTCAGTATCTGCGAGTGTTGTCATTGTGTTGCTATGGGATAACTGATTTGCCTAATACAATTGGAAAATTGAAACACTTACGTTATTTAGACCTTTCCTTCACATCCATCAAAAGATTACCAGATTCAGTCTGTAATTTATATAATTTACAAACATTGAGATTATCTTTTTGCCAATGTCTTGTTGAATTGCCTACAATGATGCACAAATTGATTGGATTGCGTAATCTTGATATCAGGCACTGTAATGTGAAAGAGATGCCTGGTCAAATGGGTGAATTAAAAAGCTTACAAAAATTGACTAATTATAGAGTGGGCAAGAAGAGTGGGACAAGGATTGGAGAGTTGGTGGCTCCCAACTTGGTGGGGTTCTTCACATTGAAGAGTTGCAGAATGTGGGCGATGATGGTAGGGATGCCTTGGAGGCTAATTTAGCAGGCAAGCAGTATCTGGATGATTTGTGGTTAGAGTGGAATGAAGATGATGGAGTTGAACAACATGGAGCAGAGAAAGTGCTCAACAACTTACAGCCTCATTCAAACTTAAAGAGACTCACAATTCAAGGGTATGGTGGATTAAGATTTGCAGATTGGTTGGGAGGTCCTGCAATCCTGATCAATATTGTGTCCTTACGTCTATGGAGTTGTAAGAATGTTTCAGCGCTTCCACCGCTTGGGCAGCTGTCTTGTCTTAAACATTTATATATATATTTGGCTTCCTTTGAGGGAGTAGAAAGAGTGGGCAACCAGGTTTTATTATGGGACCAGTTGTTCTTCTTCTCAGATAAACTCTACTGCCATCCTAAAAGCTCTGTCATTTAAGGATATGCCAAGATGGAAGAAATGGTCCTGTTTGGAAGGCCGAGGTGTAGAATTCCCTCGTCTCAAGGAGCTTTACATACAGCATTGTCCCCAGCTAACTGGGGACTTACCAACCCGTCTGCCTTTCTTGACCAGGCTGGAGATTGAAAGATGTTGGCAGCTTGTATCTCCGCTTCCTAGGGTTCCAGCCATCAGTGAATTGACGACGCGCAGCTGTGACATCTCGCGGTGGAAGGAACTACCGCCATTACTGCAGTATCTCGCAATTAAAGATTCTGGCTCTTTGGAGTCCCTACTAGAGGAGGGAAAGTTGAAAATCTGTACTTGTCTTCAAGATCTGAGAATCATAGATTGTTCTTTTTCCAGAACCTTGAGCAGAGTTTGTTTACCCGTTACATTGAAATCATTGGTAATCCATCAATCGTACAACCTAGACTTCCTTCTACTTGAGTTCTTCAAATGTCACTTCCCTTTCCTCGAATGCCTGGAAATCTCCTATTCTCCTTGCGACTCTCTTTCAAGCTTCCCGCTCAACATGTACCCTAGGTTGACTCATCTTGGGATAAACAATGTCGAAGGCCTGGAATCCCTCTCCTTTTCAATTTCAGAGGGGTATCCTACATCTTTGCACGAATTGTCCATCTGTGAGTGCCCTAATCTTGTGTCTATTGAATTGCCTGCTCTCAACTTCTCCGACTGTTCCATCTCCCATTGTGAGAATCTCAAATCGCTGTTGCACAAAGCTTCGTGCTTTCAGTCGTTAACTATAATAGGTTGTCCAGAATTGAGAGTCCCTCCAACTTCACTTTCAAGGTCTGGCGTCTCTTAGACATTTCAGCATTAGAAGTGGAAGTGAAGACTTGAAGGCCTTTCCAAAAATCTCAGATCTCCCAAATCTCAAGCTCTGGACAGAGGTGTTCAACTGCTCACCTCTCTTCAAAAGTTGCATATCAGCTAAGGTCCAATCCTTGACAGAAAGATGGGCAACATTTTGTGTATGATTTCTTGTTCTTTATACTTATGGAGATCAACTTCATTTTACTTAGTCTGATTTACTAAAACATCTTAGCAGACTTTGAAAGCTGGCTTTTTAATAAGAAACTGTTTGGATCTCATTTTTAATAATATGCAGCAGCAGAGAGGATCAATTATGATGAGTATACGTTGTTTGACTGCTAAAATCTTTGACAATCTGCTTTAAAATCATCTTAATCAGGTACTTCTTGTATGCTCAAAATAATTTTCTTCCAAAAATATTGATGTGCCACAATTCATTAAGTGCAACTCTGTTTTATTTTATTTTATTTTTTCAAAACAGGACCAGGTCTGAGAACTTCTAAGAAAAAGCAATTTTTATAGAATTCCCCTGGAATGTTGTTAAAAACGTGATATGAAATCCTGCAAGTTTAAGCTTTTACAAAATCGATAATTTAATATGACATCAAAGCTTGATGTGAAGGAAGGGCAATTTACATTTTTTTTATTCACTTGTAAGTTTAAAGCTTTTAAGAAAATTGATAGTTGAACTGATACAACAACCCTCCATGTATAAATTATAACAAGCACAAATACTTGGAGGATAGTCACATATACTGGTCCTGAAAAGAAAATATAAGTTGTCTTATAATTGGGGACAGAAAAAAAAAATTAGATTAATTTTTTTTTTTTTTTAAATTGAATCTAAAGTTGGATGGTTTAACTATTAAATTCTTGTTATTACCTTTTGGATCTTTTGGAGCAGTTCTAGGAGGAAGATTTGCCATTGCCTGCCCATGCAATAGATGGGTAATTAGTTGCATGCGAAATTTGAAGACTTACCTTCTTTTTTTTTGCGATCACTTCTTAAGGGAGTGAGCTTTTAGTCCCAAGTATGTGACAAGGCGGAAATAATATGGAAGGAAGAAGATAGTTGGTTCTTTGAAAATAAGAAAACAACACCAAAGTCTTAGATTAAGTTTTATGTGGAGTAAGATTCCCATGAAGAATATTAATTCTTCTTATTGATCTGACCTTCAAAGCTTTTGCTTTGGTTGTTGTTTTATTATTGCATTTTTAATTTTGCTTCTCGAATACATAACATGACGAATAAGTATTGATGGTATTTTATACATGTAAATGCTTAAGGTTGAAATGCAAGACATGGTTCTGTATTAATGGTGTAGACTATAATCTTAATATTTTACAATATTGTACAGGCATCAACGCTTTGGAGGAAAAGAGTCACAGCAATCGCCACAGAATACAGAATATTGAACCGCTATGCAGCTTGTTCTTTATCCCAAACAGGTTTACCTATATCCTTGAAACAAATCTGCAGGATTTCCCTCTTCCATGTTATTTGGGCCTCAACAAATTTGAGTTAAGAACCTGAAAATAAAGTTTCAGAGCATTGATGAAATTTCTACCTGTTTCAATTCCAAATGTGATATATTGGAGTTTGATACTATTGTAACAAACAACATATTTGGTGATTCTTTATCTGATGAGGCTTCAATGATCACTGGGAGTATTGGGTTGCTTCTATCCGCTAGTCTTGGTGAATCGGTATTGCCAAATCATATGATTATCTAAATTATGGAATCTTTAATTATGGATGGAATTCCAGTTTTAGTTCCAATTGAAGTTGTATATTTTTTTCCTTTGATGTTGATTTCAATTTTATCTTTAGGGGCTTGGACTTTTTGAACCAATACATGGTTTTATTTAAACTTCTGCATGGAGATAAAAGCTGTTGTTTATTTTAACTTTATGTGAGCACATCTTTTGATCTTTAACTCATTAGCAACTGTGCTGAGTGAGATTCCTATGCTTCTGCAATATGATCTAGGCAAAGCAAATGCTGTCAAGAGAATTGAAACACTAGTGATGGGTTACCCTAGATAAGGGCTTTTGGACTGGAGACATATATGCATTTGGAACTGTATGGCTCCACCTGGAACCAAAGAAAATAGAGAGAAAAAGTTGCACGAAAGAAAATTTAGTGGAAAAAAAATATGTATAAACTTAATAAATTAATTCTATATATTTATTAAAATTCAATTTATTTGTTTTTCTTTATTATACGAGGACTAAAAAAACTTAAAAATATGTAAAATTTTGAGGAATTTTGATTATATTTGATTTTTTTGTGCTCTGATAAGCAACGTAGAGAAAATTATTTTGCGTTTTTCATAGTCTTAGAAAATAATTTTTCTTAGTATTTTTTGTTGAAATTTTAAGATGAGAGAAATAAAATAGAAATAGAACAGAATGTGCAACTCTCTTATTATTTTCAAACATTAAAAATGCCTATAAATAAACTTACAAGAGATAAATAAAATTAAAATAAAAAAACTAATTTTGACCCACCAATTATCTCATTCACAACTAACTCTTCACATTTATCTAAAAACTCTCAAACAACTTACTCTCCAACTAACAATTAAATAAATAAACATACAGACTTTCCTAAAAAATAATAAGAAGTATTGAGCCTATGTATATTTAGTTTCATAAGCCACTGAACTTGTTCCTCTTATTATTGTTATTGTTGTTGTTGCTATTTTATCTTTATATTGCTATTTTTCAGTTCTCTTTTTTTTGCTTGTTTCTGCCATTTCCTCCATAGGATGTTTTTGATCATATCAGTTATTGGAAAACTTAGATTTAAATATATGATGTATAAAATTTATATATAAAAAAATCTAATTAAATAGGATAAAGAATCTCATTAGTATTTTATTTTTGTTTTGCTTTACATTTTATCTTTGTTTCACTAAGGTATGAGGTCCAACATATCTGGAACTGCACACCATCTGTTTGATAAAATTACTAAAAAAGGAAAAACCTTTTTTTTTTTAAAATCTTACTTTGTTTTCAGCTTTCTATTATAACTCCTATCATTGCCCCCGTACTGCAATGCAAGTCTTCTGGTCTCACAATGAAGACATCAAATTCTATAAGTTCCTTTCCATGCCCATAACAAGTAAGTGTTATTCCTCTTTTTTCGGTAGAATGTTCTTCTATCTTCTGTTTCTCCTCTCTAACTTGGCATTCATGCTTTTCTGTATCTTGTGTACGTAGTACAGATTCTTCAAGACATGTATAAGTTTCGATTTTAAGACTGATTATAATATAATGACTTTTCTAAAGCTTATATGGTATTAATTAGTATGATTTTGTGGAAATATTTTTCTTTTAATTTATAATCTATTTATAAAAAAAAATCCCGTCCCCCTTGTTTTTCTCTCTTTTGGAAAGCAAGTGGGAAGCTTCCATTTTTCCAGGGGGCAGTTGGGGTAGGCCAGTCTCATCATAAATATCCCCTATTTAAGTCTTTCCATTTGAATAGATAAAGCAACCCCTCCATGTTCAAGTTCAACCTCTTGTTTTTTTTCTTCAAAGTAGGGTTAACACCCCTTTCTTTCTTATCCTTTTTGTGGTGGGGCAAAGCGGTGGATTATATCAAATTTAAAAAATATTGGTTAAAAAAGTATTACTTTAAACTATTGATTGAATTACTATAGTTTGTAATGATATGAAATCCATGTAGATCTCGTTTATGATGAACAAAAGTTTAGTACAATTCAAAACTCGTCTTTTGAAAAAAAGAATTCAGTGTAAAATTCGATGATATCGAAAATATGAGTTGTCTGAGTGTCTGATGCGTGAAGACGGGTTAATCTGTAATTAGGCTAGGTTTGGTGAGGCTGATTCGATACAAATTTGGACGTAATTGTAAATATAGAACTCGTACTTTAGAAAGATGAGTTTTATGCAAATTAATAACTTGTTTGTTGAAAAAATGAGTTTAGTGCAATTAAAAGCATATCACATTAAAGGCAAGTTCGATGTAAATATATAATTCGATGCATTAAAAAAAAGCTGGGTTTTAGTATAGAATTTGAAGCCGTTTGTGAAGAAATATGAGTTCGGTATAAGTCCCCGAACTACATTATGTTTTAAAAATACGATTTGATACAAATTGTGAAAGTGGATGAAGATTAAAAATAATAATTTTTTAGCATATGTGCTTTAATTTCAATTAATACTTTTAAATATACATTATTTTAATAGATATTTATTAAAATTATTATTTTTGTGGTGTACATTTCTGGTGTCCTATTTCTATTTTACACTGAGATGGTGAAATGTTTTGTCAATATCATAGACTATTCAGAGCTCACTATTGATGGGGAAGACCTTTTCAGTGCTTTGCATCTGCTTTCCCTCATCCTTCTTTTTTCCAGTCAGTCTTCACTTCCTTTGCATACCAACATCCATAGTGAGGCATTGGTTAGAGAGCATTTCTCTCGGCTTCTCTCCAAGTCCTATTCGACCAGTTTGGCTGCTCCGGAGGGTCTCACCTTCCTCCAGGGAAGAAACATGATGATAAGCTCCTGTGGAAGTTAAAGATCAAATTGCTTGCAGTTCAGGCGGTACTCGATGATGCTGAAGAGAAGCAGATTACCAATCCTCATGTCAAAGAGTGGGTGGACGAGCTTAAACATGTTGTCTATGATGCAGAGGATCTGCTGGACGAGATCGCCACTGAAGCTTTACGGCGCAAGATGGAGTCCGATTCTCAAAACATCGCAACTCAGTACGAACATCACATCCTTTCCAGGCCTAATCCATTTAGTCAGGGGATCAATTCAGGGTAGAGGATTACTGACAAATTAAGAATTGCTTGCTAGAAAAAGATGTTCTAGGGTTGAAGGGCGTTCAAAATTGTCTCGGAGATGGCCGGCACGACTTCCTTGGTAGATGAGTCAGGGTGTACGGTAGGGTTGATAGTAAGAAGATCGATTGAGTTTTTGTTTGTCCGATAATCCAAGTGGGAATAAGATTAGTGTGATCGCCCTGGTGGGTATGGGGGGCATTGGAAAGACCACACTTGCTCAACTGGTCTATAATGATAGCAGAGTTGGGGAATGTTTTGACCTAAAAGCTTGGGTTTGTGTTTCAGATGAGTTTGATCTTGTCAGGATTACGAAAGCAATTGTTAAATCGATCGATTCTGGTACTTCTGATGACGGTGATTTGAACCAGCTTCAAGTTAAACTGAAGGAGAGACTTAGCAGGAAGAAATTCTTACTTGTCCTTGATGATGTTTGGAATGAAAACTATTCTGATTGGGATAAGCTACAACCTCCATTCACTGTTGGCTTAGATGGGAGTAAGATTATTGTAACTACACGAAGTGTTAAGGTTGCATCAGTTATGCGTTCTGTTCATACTCATCATTTGGAACAATTATCCTTTGAAGACTGCTGGTCACTGTTTGCAAGACATGCATTTGAAAATGGAGATTCTAGTCCACATCCAAAGCTAGAAAAAATTGGCAAAGAGATCATGAAGAAGTGTAAAGGGCTGCCTTTGGCTGCAAAGACCCTCGGGGGCGCCTTGTACTCAGAATTCCGAGTAGAAGAATGGGAACATCTATTGAACAACGAAACTTGGGATTCACCGAATGAAGTGCTTGCACTAGGTTAAGCTATTCTTTTCTTCCTTCTCATTTGAAGCGGTGTTTTGCATATTGCTCTATTTTTCCTAAGGATTACGAATTTAAAAAGGAAAAGTTGATTTTGTTATGGATGGCTGAAGGTTTTCTGCAACAATTGGAAGGCAATAGAACAATGGAGAAGGTAGGTGATGAGTATTTTGATGACCTTTTATCAAGGTCATTCTTTCAGAAGTCTAGTAGCTATAAATCATATTTTGTAATACATGATCTTATCAATGACTTAGCTCAACATGTTTCTGGAAAATTTTGTGTTCAGTTGAAGGATGATAGGATGAATGAAATTCCTGAAAAGGTTCGACACTTGTCATATTTTAAAAGTCGAGATCGTCCCTTTGAGAGATTTAAGACCCTTACCAACGTGAGTGGTCTGAGGACCTTCTTGCCCTTGGAACTAAGTAATTTGCTTCTTGAGAGGATGGATAAGGTTTCAAAGACTATGCTCACAAGTGATCATCGCTATTTCTTTCCACTATCTCCATTGAGAAGTAGAGTTCTAAATGATTTATTACGGAAAGTTCAATATTTGCGAGTATTGTCATTGTGTCGCTATGAGATAACTGAAATACCTGAGACAATTGGAAAATTGAAACACTTACGCTATTTGGATCTGTCCTACACATACATCAAAAGGTTACCAGATTCAGTTTGTAATTTATGTAATTTACAAACATTGAGATTAACTTTTTGCCGTGGTCTTGTTGAATTGCCTACAATGATGCACAAATTGATTGCATTACGCCATCTCGATATTAGGGACTGTGACATGATAGAGATGCCAAGTCAAATGGGTCAATTGAAAAGTTTACATAAATTGACTAATTATAGAGTGGGGAAGAAAAGTGGGACAAGGATAGGAGAGTTGAGGGAGCTCTCCCACATTGGTGGGATTCTTCACATTGAAGGGTTGAAGAACGTGGTCGATGGTAGGGATGCCTTGGAGGCTAATTTAGTAGGCAAGCAATACCTGGATGGTTTGCGGTTGGAGTGGAGTACTTTTAGTGAGCAAAATGGAGCCGACATAGTGCTTAACAACTTACAACCTCATTCGAACATAAAGAGACTCAGGATTGATTGGTATGGAGGTTCAAGATTTCCAGATTGGTTGGGATGTCTTGCAATATTGATTAGTATGGTGTCCCTTCATCTCTGGAGATGTAAGAATGTTTCATCCTTACCACCGCTTGGGCAGCTACCCTCTCTTAAACATTTATATATATGGGGGTTGGGGGAGATAGAAAGGGTGGGCGCTGAGTTTTATGGGACTGATCCCTCCTTTGTATCCCTAAAAGCTTTATCATTTAAGGGTATGAGTAAATGGAAAGAATGGTTGTTTCTGGGAGGCCAAGGTGGAGAATTCCCTCATCTCAAGGAGCTTTATATAGAGAATTGTCCCATGCTGACTGGTGACTTTCCAACTCATCTACCTTTGTTGACGAAACTAGAGATTAAAGAATGCGAGCAGCTTGTGGCTCCACTTCCAAGGGTTCCAATCATCCATGAATTGACGACACGGGGCTGCAACATCTCACGATGGAAGGAGCTACCTCCACTGCTTCAGAATCTCAACATAACAGATTTCGACTCTTTGGAGTCCCTATTGGAGGAGGGAATGTTGCAAAGTAAAACGTGTCTTCAAGAGTTAAGAATCCACAAATTTTCTTTTTCCAGAACCTTACACAGAGGTTGTTTACCCATTTCATTGAAATCACTGTCAATCCTTCAATCGAAGGACCTGGAGTTTCTTCTACTTGAGTTCTTCAAATTTGATCACTTCCCTTTCCTTGAACAGTTGACCATCGGCCATGGTCCTTGCAACTCTCTCTCATGCTTCCCACTCAACATCTTCCCAAGGTTGACTTATCTTGAGATCATGAATGTCGAAGACCTCGAATCCATCTCCTTTTCAATTTCAGAGGGAGATCCTACATCTTTTGATTACTTGGGCATCCGGATGTGCCCCAATCTTGTGTCGATTGAATTGCCAGCTCTCAACTTCTCCAATTGTTCCATCTCCCATTGCAAGAATCTCAAGTCGTTGTCGCCTAACGCTGCATGCTTTCAGTCATTAGAACTAGATGCTTGTCCGGAATTGATCTTCCCAATACAAGGTCTTCCCTCCAACCTAACTTCACTTTCAATCTCAGACTATGACAAATTCACATCCCAAATAGAGTTGGGTCTGCGTGAAGGTCTGGCCTCTTTAGACGCGTTTCAGCATTAGTAGGCAGATGAGCGCTTGAAGGTCTTCCAAAGGAAGGCCCATCGCTCCTCCAACCCGCCTCTCTGCCAATCTCAACAGACGCCAAATTTAAGTCTGACAGTAGGCTTCAACTGCTCACCTCTCTTCAACACTTGAATGTCTGCAACTGCCCTAATCCTCACTCCACAGAAGAGCGCCCACCTCCCTCTTCTCTCACAGTTCCAACCGTCCATTGCCATCGGTGCATGCTTGGGAAAAGGTGAAGATTTGGCACAATATAGCTCACATTCCACACATTCATGACACACTTGTTTTTAACGGCTGTACTTATTCTGTCCTGATATCTAATCTTTTCGAACTCTAAAAGAAAAAACAGCTTTAAAATACCCACTTTATTTTCTTCATGTTTTATTGATTTATGGATGCACATAGCAAGCTTAAATTATTTTAGATTTTGAAAATATGAGAAATCTTTGATCTTCCAATGAAAACAATGACATATTTCAACTATTTCATGGTGATTTGCAAAATGTTGCATGTATGGATGTTTAATCTATTATCAACCAACGTAAGAGTTACTTTAATGTGTTTCAAAAAACAAGTACATCACTATAAATCAAAGAAACTTATTTAATTATTATTTTTCGTTATCAAAACATATATTCTCACAAATTTTTTTTTTGATCTGTTGAACAGGACTTTAAAAATAATTATCTAAATAGAAGCTTTAACTCTCTAATCCCCTGTAAATTGAATTATTTTAATCATGTATTGCAATAGTTTGTAATAGAAGTTGGAGCTGATATCCACACAGTGCATCTTATTGTATTTCTGTAAAAAAGCAATGGCATGTTTTTCTTTTCTTTTTTTTCTTTTGTATTTCTTCTAGTAGAATGATGAATGAAGCTTTTATTTAATTGTATCAACTCATATCAACTCCCTCCATGTATGTAAAATTTTAACAACTACAAATATTTAGAGATGGTCACATATTTACTCAATTTTTTTTTTTGAATAAACATATTTATTAGTTTGTTGTTAAAAGAAAGTATAAATTTGTCTTGCGAGTGGGGATAGAAAAGAAACATTAGGTTAAATTTTTTAAAAGAATTAATTGAAAGTGAATGGTTAAACTATCAAACTCTGCTGATTGCCCTTTTGGATCTTTTGGACCAGTTTTAGGAGGAAGATTTGCTTTCGCCTGCCCATCCACTGGCTGGATCTTTAATTAGTTGCATGTGACGCAATGGTCACCAGTTCGAGTCTATTCAGAGGGCCATTTGAGCATATCTGATCACACTTATGTCTGATTAATTGAAGTATGTTTGAAGCATCTAACATCCACTTGTTATCAAAAACAGCAAAGTGAAATTTGAAGACTGAAAACTCTTTGTTCATGAGGACTGCAGATCTTCTTATTTCTTGAAGGAGAAGATAGTTGGTTGTTTGAAAATCAGAAAACAACAGCAAAGTCTTAGATTAAGTTTTATCAAGAGTGAAACTCCCATGAAGAATATTAATTGTAATTATTGACTTGATCTAAGAGGTTTCTGCTCGTGGCCATTTTGATGTGTGAGAATTTATTGTGTTATTATTTAGTATGGTTGATTCAAATTCGTAAGTTATTTGATTTTAGATAAAAATTATGCTCTTATATTAAGTTTCTTCATCAATTTAGAATTGCATTTTTGCCACTGCTAATGTTAATACCTTCAAATTGACATATAATATTTATATTTCAAATCTACTATGTAATCATTGAGTTTTTGATTAAAAACTATTTCTTAAAAACAAAAATAAAAATAGTTTGCATTTCAAACTATTAGTCCAATCTAATACGCTCTGGCCATGTGAGTTTTTTTCAATTTGTCGTCATTTACTATACTCCAACTTAATCATTTAAAAAAAAAAATTCAATTGTGAAATTATAAATATTTATTTTAAAGATAATGTTCGTTATTTTAAATATTTAAAATAAAAATTTATTTAAAAATTATTATTATTATTATTTACATCAACTTAATGTAAAATTATTGAAACGAGAATATTTAAAAATCAAATACAAATTATTAAAATTAATGATATCTCAATAGATTTACCTATTTGTACTATTTATTTACCCTTTAAATTGTTTTTATGTTCAAGATTATCAGAATAGTAATAATAATAAAAATTAAAGTGATGTAATTTTTAAAAATTAATAAGATAAATATTAAAAACAATTTAAAAGTAATATAAAATAAAAGGAAATATAATTTTTCAAAATTATTATAAAAAAATTGCTCTAAAAATTAGTTTATTGGGATTAAACAAATTTTTTGATATTTGATATTAGTTATTAAAAATATTTAATTTAATCCTAAATAAACTAATTTTTAAATATGATTTTTTTATAATAATTTTTGAAAATTAAATTGTTTTCATTTATTTTATTAATCTTTTTTGACAATACCATCACATTTTAATTTGTTAATTTTATAATTATCTTTAAAATATACAAATAAACTTATTTAAAAATTATTATTATTATTTTTTAACATCAACTATTTAAAAATTATCGAATTAATAATGTAAGCTATAAGATTTGATAAATTAATGCTTCGAACAAAGATTCGATAAATTACATGATTACTAAAATAATTATTAATATAATTTAAGAAAATTTTAACTTCAGATATTATCATCAGACAGAATAAATTTTAAAATAATTTTTGGAAAAATATATTTTAGAGAAATAGAATATTTTGATATTATTTGCATCATTTTACTTAAGGATTAAAAAAACAATTATTATCAATTTTATATCTATATTCATTTAAACTCATAACATTTCCTCTAAACTGTTTCAGAGAACTCTCATTAAAGCAAAGCCTGGTCATAAGAAATAAGTAACACGCTTCCAAAATAAGAAATTAATCGGTTGTTCCACAACGTGGCTATTAGAAGATGAATTTTTTTCAGGCCATCTCAAGATCAAATTGCCTAACTTCAATTACCACAGATTCTACATTCAAACCGCTCCAACGAATAATCTCATGCCCAAACTTTCGAAAGTTAAAAACGGGAAGCGTTTAGCGACACTCAAAATTCTGGCAAAAAACAAATACGTGACAACCATCCCCTGAGCCATCGCGACAAACTGTTTTTTTAGAATATGAGTTTTTTTATAATAATTTTTGAAAAATTATATTTTCCTTTTATTTTATATTATTATTTTTAAATCATTTTTCATATTTATCTTATTAATTTTTTAAAAAAAAATTACTATCACTTTAATTTTATTATTATTACTATTACAATAAATCTTACAAAACACAAAAACAAGTTATTTAAAAGGTGAATAAATAGTACAAATAGATGAATCAAGTGAGATATCATTAATTTAATAATATGTATTTGATTTTTAAATATTCTCGTTTCTACAATTTTTAAATAAGTTGATGTAAAATAATAATAATAATTTTAAATAAATCTTATTTTAAATATTTTAGATATCAAACATTATCTTTAAAATAAATATTTATACTCTTACATAGATTTGTCAATTGAATTTTTTTAAATTATTTAAACTCCTACCTCAACATAATTCCATAATCGAATTTGAAAATTTTAATAAGTCATGAATCGATAAAGGTATACTCATATAAAAAAATCGATTTAAATTGCTCAAGGATGTGCTATTATCCTAGTTGTTGCATACGTAGCCCAAACGTATTAGATTGGATAATAGTTTCAAATACAAACAATTTTTGTAATTTTTTTTTTTAAAATAGTATTCTAATCCAAAACTCATCATTCTTGCATATTAGTTCATATTTGTACATTCTACCTTGCTTTAACTTTTTTTTCAGTAAATATTGCGACCAACTGTACAAAGAGGTTTGATACAACTATCTTAAAATTATGGTTTATTGATATTATAATATTAAAAATTAACCTATATTTCGCTGATTTAAAGTGTAAATTAATAAATATGCTATAATGTTTGTGATATAAAATGTTAATATTTTATTTTCATGTTAAAAAATTCAGTTCTATTTTCATTTTTCACATACCTGCACTTGAAGAAGTTACTTATCAATTCAACCACTTGTTACAATTTAGTAAACTGCTCTCACAGAGACTCTAAGTTTCGCACTCTTCCCTTCTTGAATGTCTAGCAATTTTTTAACTTTAAACGTTTTACCAACTGAACTAAATTTTGCTTCCGGAGCACATGCCAAGAGTATTTCTTTAAGAATCATTTCTTTTTTGCCAAAAACTTAATTATTTCTTAATTTTGTAATATCCCCTTTTAAATTTGGAAAACATACGGGTAAAAGACTTGAATCAACAATTTATTATTGAAGTAATACATTAAATTATCCACTGCTTAGGATCGATCCCCCTTGGATTTACCCTTCACGATTAACACTTAAATCCGATGTCCACAATGCAACATCTCATGTGTTCCATTGGATTTCGTCTATGTGCTCGTGGAATGCAGATAGGGCTGATAAAATTTGACACCACTCATAAACACGACATGAACTCGATATGTTTTTTGTGAATTTGAGTTGAGTATAATCAGGTCAAATTTGTGTTGACTCGTATAATCCGTTCAATAAACGGGGTAATATTTGTGTCAATCCACGTAACACAAATTTCCCTGTATTGGCCTGTTTGATTATAGTGTTAATTAATATTTAACTTATATTAACCCATTTAATATGTTACTGTATTTAATATGGATAAATCGATTATAATTTATATTATTTTAAATTACCAAATTAATTAAGTTAAAAAAAATAACAAATTAACAAATGGGTTATACGTGTCATGTTACCTAATTATTAATTGGATTGTGTTTAAATTTATTATTTTTGATCCGTTTATTATTTGTATTCAGATCGACAAATACAATATAATAACTGTTTTTGATATGACCTAAACACGACCTATAAACATGAATTGTGACCCCTTGATCTCATTTACAATCCAACAAATGGACGATCAATCATATTTAAGAGTTTTAGTTTATATACAAAGAATAACGCCTTAAAAGTTTAAACATATAAATACAATTAATTCATTGAAGTTGATATACTTACGTTATTTGGATCTATCATATACAACCATCACAAGGTTATCAGATTCAGTTTGTGATTTATGTAATTTACAAACATGGAGATTATCTTTTTGCCATCCTCTCGTTGAATTGCCTACAATGATGCACAAATTGATTAGATTGCGTCATCTTAATATTAGGCATTGTTGTACGAAGAAAATGCCAAGTCCAATGGGTGAATTAAAAAGTTTACAAAAATTGACTAATTATGATGTGGGTAAGAAGAGTGGGACAAGGATAAGAGAGTTGAAGGAGCTTTCCCACATTGGTGAGATTCTTCACATTGAAAAGTTGCAGAATGTGATCGATGGTAGGGATGCCTTGGAGGCTAATTTAGTGGACAAGCAACACCTAGATGATTTGTTGTTGGAGTGGAGCTGCAATGTTGAGCAAAATGGAGTAAACATAGTGCTTAACAACTGACAACAGGGATGCCTTGGAGGCTAATTTAGTGGACAAGCAACACCTAGATGATTTGTTGTTGGAGTGGAGCTGCAATGTTGAGCAAAATGGAGTAAACATAGTGCTTAACAATTGACAACCTCATTCAAACGAGAAGAATTCACAATGCAATGAAGCTGGGAGGTCCTGCAATCCTCACTGCAGGTCCCACGTCTCTGAAATTGTAATAGCATGTCATCCTTCCCACCTCTAGAGCAGCTACCCTCTCTTAAATATTTATATATATGGGGGGGTTAGGAGAGATGGTGGGGGTTGAGTTTTATGGAATTGAGCTCTCCTTTGCGTCTCTAAAAGTACTATCATTTTAGAATATGCTAAAATGGAAGGAATGGTTGTGTTCGGAAGGCCAAGGTGGGGAATTCCCTTGTCTCAAGGAGCTTCATATAGAAAGGTGTCCAAAGCTAATTGAAGCCTTGCCAAACCATCTACCTTTGTTGACGAAACTAAGGATTGAAGAATGTGAGCAGCTTGTGGCTCCACTTCCAAGGGTTCTAGCCATCCCTCGATTGACGACTCGCAGCTATGACATCGCATAGATCTTCTTCAAGGACAAACATCTATTCCCCTGTTATATATCCTCACATAGATCTTCTCATGTTTACATAGTATTTGTTTATTTTACATTTTGAAAATTAATCTTGGGGCCCATTTGGGTCTAGTTTGGAGTCTTAAAACTTGATTTTTGTCAATGAAAAAAATGGGTACTTGGAAAGATTATACCAATGGATGGTAAGAACTTTAAATGCGTTAAATATTTCATTTATCCTTTCATATCTTATATTCATTTAAAAATATGTTCACTAATATTTTCTGACGGACTTTTTTTTTAATAAGATAATTTCATGTTCATTGGAGAATGTCAATCTTGGTTTTACCTATGATTGAAATAATTTGATGTTGAAGTATATGGTGGTGCATTTGATCATATCCGTTATTGGAAAACTTGGATTTAAATATACGATGTATAAAATTTATATATAAAAAAATCTGATTAAATAGGATAAAGAATCTCATAAGTATTTTATTTTTGTTTTGCTTCACATTTTATCTTTCTTTCACCGTAATGCATTTGCTCTTATAATTTCTAAACCACTCCTGATTCGTTATGGAGTAGTGTATTTTATATCATGAATAATTTTTATCACTCTCAATCAATCGATTGATATTGGTTATTAAAAGAAATCCTCAAATTTATTGAGGAATTGTTAAACTAATTTGAAAGGGGATGAGCATCTCCTGGAACTGCAGACCATCTGTTTGATAAAATTACTAAAAAATAAAAACCTTTTTTCGGTATAATGCTCTTCTATCTTCTGTTTCTCCTCAGTCCTCTCTAACTTGGCATTCATGCTTTTCTGTATCTTGTGCACGTAGTGCTGATTCTTCAAGACATGCATGTATTAGTTTCGATTTTAAGACAGATTATTATATAATGATTTTTCTAAAGTTTATATGATATAAATTAGTAAAATTTTGTCCAAATATTTTTCTTTTAATTTATCATTTATTTATAAAAATCCTGTTTCAGAGGTGAAAGCAATGATCCTTATGCCCTTGTTTTCCTCTCTTTGGGGAAGCATGAAGCTTCATTTTTCCATTAGGCAGTTTGTACTAATCTTCATAAGTATAGCCTAAGATTTTCCTTTTGAAGTTCTTAGTTTAAATTTCATTAATTTTCAAGATACTTTTTCAATTTCCTAATTTATATTCTATTTTATTATTTGAAAATGTTTTTCTATCTTTATTTAAAAATTCTTCCCTAAATTTATCAAGGTTTCTAATTTTCTCAAGTTTCATTCAAGCTAACTTCCCACGCCCTTGAGACCTGATTTAGTAGTAAAGATGGATAATATATTTTAGAATTCACTATCTTCAATCCAAAACAGAGTGCTATGTTCCAATAGATGAGGAAAACAATGTTTTCATTAAGGGGGCTTTATTAATTGGAATTAAAATCGAACTAATTTTGGTCTAATTAAGTGAGGTTATCATTTTAATAAATCATATGGTCAAGTAAGGTGTGGGCCGAGTCTGCCCGCCTGCTATGAGGGCCCGTGGCCTGAATCCTATTTAAGGAAGCCCAAGTCCCTCCCAAACCCTGGGCATTTCCATCAGCATACGTACACCCTCTGCCGCTTCAAAGTTGACTCCAGAACTTATGTGCTCAGCCAGTGGTCGCTCAGAGAAGATCTGATCTCAGATCGCTCTCTTTCGCGTTCTCTTCATCGCTCCGCATCAACAAAGAAAAGAGATCCATGATTCCAAAGGTATGCAATTTGATATGTTTTTCCATTAAATACGCTGCGTTTCTTCCACGATCTAGTCATAGAAATCGGGATCCAACAAATTTGGTATCGCAGCCAACCATGGATTAGAACTCCAAATACAATAATTTGAGAAATTTTTTTTTTTTTTTGATTTATGAAAATTCGCGTGACTCGCCCGCGCTTTGTTTTTCGACAAATCCAAAATTAAATATTTTTACGGAATCTGTATACTACTAGACGATCACATCGGCGGCGGGCCCGCCGCCGGAGGTTGCCGGACGCCACCTTCACGCGCCGCACACGCCACCACGCGCACGAAGACTACCGCTGGCAAAGATACGCCACGATCACTCCAACGGTCGACGCCGATGACTGCGCAATAAGAATCGGACCCGCCAAACCGGATTTGCTCGGATCCGTTAGTCAGACCGCCTCATTAGTGACGCCGACGTGGGCGCCGACGTGTCACTGACGTAGTCATGACGCGCTCCGATGACGGGCGACACGCCACTGACCAACTCGCGGATCCGACCCGACGACCGATATTGACCTGAACTCGGCCAACGACCGATCAGTCAATCCACCAACCAGTCAACGTCAACGCACTACCGTAACGTCAAATAGACCGGACCACACCGTCACCCGCTAATCCAATAAACCCGACCACACAACCCAGACCAGACGCCACGTTACGCTTTACCGCCACACGGCAGCCGAACCTTCCGTATGAGTGCCGTGCGAGGTATTTCCGGGCAATTTTTGGTGTTCGCATTCAGATCAAATTATCTTACAATGTGGTATATATGACTTTGCATGTTTGAAGCTTTTTTAAGATAGATATGAAAATACGATAGAACCCGGCGCACACCTAGATATTAGGTATTTTCAATGAGATTCGGTTTTTGTATTTCTATGGTTTCGAAATACATAGAAGCACATGATATCACGCATAAGGACAATGCAGAGACTAAATTCGTCGACTATTAATGATTGATCGAATAACAGAATTGGCATAACATATATATTGAATGTGATACAAAGTTTATATCCTTGGTATGAGTGATTTTTAATAATCCATCAATGACCGCCAAAGTGGCACACCTGATCGGTTTGAGAAATATCAACTTCATATTGTGCGGATGTCTCCCCGCTTTTAATGCATGGTCAGTACTCCCAAAGGAGGTGGATCTCTGTTAGTTCGTGGAGGGATAAGATGATGGCATGCAATGAGGAAATGATCGATCTTAAGGTTCGCTACACCCAAAGGTAGTGATTTCAATACAAAGGATTGTATTAGAATATGTTCTTATGGTCGCCGTCATGGAGAATGCACAACCGATGTCATATTTTCTCGCCCAAAGGTGATTATAGATGATGTATGTAATTCCCTTCATGAGTACTCAAGGCTGTGATGCTGATTGTATTGTTTTGTTTTTATTTTTCAAATTAATTTTTCTCAGAGCGGTAATTCATTTCAATTGAGATCCTTACCGGATTGAATTTCAAGAAAATGGAAAGTAGGATTTTCTATTTGAATGTGGAACCGCGATGTTCACATGGCGCTATACCGATAAGCCAAGAGATATCAAATCCCTAAGATCAATTGAGAAAACGGACTATGTCACCGAGAGGAGCAGATTTGGCTTGCTTGGACAATGAAGAAATCAAGAACACTTGAAAGGGTTTGCCAAGACCGTATCAAGTAAGAGATGACGGCAAACATGAGTATGAAATCGCTTCATCCAATGTCGAGGTCGAAATAATTTCTTCAAAAGCTTTTCAACATGAAGATGATGGTATAAATTGGGTTGTAGATTATGTCCTCGTGATGGTAGACCTAAAGGCTTAAGCTCCAAGCTCTTAATGTTACCACCCCGATGCTTTGCATTACAGTATCAAGCCTCAACACCTCTTCCACCACGATTTTGGGATTATAAAGATGTAAAACTATAATCTCAAGATGAAACACGTCAAGAAATGACTGATATAGTGCGGTGGCATATAAGAGTGAGCTTAAGAAGGATAAAGAGCATATGGCCTTTATATGTCAAGTCCCCATAAGAGGAGGTTATTAATATAGTTCAAAAGTCGAACTCATAAAGGTGCTCATGAAACTATCTGGCCAATCTGACAATATAGGTCCAAAGACATTCTTGAAAAAGTGATGGTGATCGCTTTCTCGGTATAAGAAAGGGCACATGAAGAAGCGGATCGTGTGCAAAATTTAAAGCTTGACGTCCAAGGGAAGCTAAGGTGTAATGATTCTTTAATACTTGTTTTGTGAATCCAACTCATTCAAGCACCATCCAGCTTCGTGGCTTGATAGTGGAGCAACTAATCATGTTGCATTTACTATACAAAGATTCATAAAACCGAGGAAGCCAAACAAGGATGAATCAAAGCTCATCGTGGGAAATAACGAGAAGGTCAAGTCATGTTCGTGGGAGATGTAATCTTAGTTTGTATTTCCTGGGCTTTAAATTGATGTTGAAAGACACATTTTACAGACTCTTCTTTAGAAGGAATTTAGTTTATCATGTCTGGATTCATATGATTATTCTTTTTGAAATTAAGAGCAATATTGTTTCAATATTTCTTAATTCAAAGGTCAAGTACCGGTCATATGTCCAACTGGATTACACAAATTTAAGTTTCATTCCCACGATATTAGTACGTAGCTTATACTACCGAAAAGGTCAAGCTTCTAAGAGACCACTACCTAAGGAAGAGTCTATGCATTATGGCATAACGATTCGCCATATCTCTAAGGATAGAGTAGAAAGGTACACAAAGACTAATATCCCGCCGGGCTCTTAAAAAATGACTTAGAGATATGCGTAGGACCTGTAGGGGTAAAATGACCAAGATAAGAAAGAAAAATCGCAGATCCGTAGTTCGACTTGCTGGAAGTCATTCATACTGATATAAGTGACCTTACGTGGCAACCTCGTAGAAATTTTTATTTCATCACATTTATCGATGACTATTCTCATATGGTTATTTGTACTTGATTAAAGAAAAAGTTCGAGTCTCTTGAAAAATTCAAGATTTTTCGGATCAAGTCGAGAAACAATTAAAAAGTCATAAAGGTTGTTAGATCTGACCGGTGTGAGAGTATTATGGCAAGCATGGCGATGTCGATGTTTTAAGGGGCCATTCTAAATACTTAGAGGACTCGATATGGCGCGCCATTTTTGCCGAGTCCCGGTAAATGGTATAGCCGTAAAGGCGCAATCGCATCTATGGAAATGGTATGAGTATGATAAGTAGGACAAATTTACTCCGCCGGTGAAGCTTTGAAATGCTTAAGATCTTGAATCTGTGCCTACGAAAAGCTCCATTGACTCCTTTTTGAGTTATGATCGGCTAAAACTAGCTTAAATCATCTTAAGGTTTGGGATGTCCTCATGAAGTAAGTTATATAATCCAACATTAAGTAAGTTGACCTGCACCACTGTGTGTTATTTTGGTATCTTACCCTAATATTCGGCTGATACTTGCCTCTATAATCCCAATGGAGGCACAAGAATCAGGAATCACGCATGCTAAGTTTTTTGGAGTTTGATGTGGCCAAGAGAGTAGCTGCTCGCGCATTCATTGAGGATGATAGCATGATGAGTAATGGCATCTTATCTCCTCCCCATACATAATTGTGGAAACTCCCACACACCATACTGAACCTGGCTGCACTAGGATCCCGTTGTCGAGACACCCTAATGAAGTTCATCAAGGCTCTCGCAAAAGTGTGGATGTGGCTATTATTACTCTGTAAGGAGATCCACTAGGAGAGATCGATCATTATACCACCGGACTATTTAGTCTAGGAGCAAGATCACGATATCTGCCTGGTGGACTGATCCAATAACTTATGAGGAAGTCAAGTTGGCCCTCACTAATCATTGATGCAATGAGAGATGAAATTCAATCTATGAGGCATAACAATGGTCGGGGAACTTATTGAATTACCTATCATAGACCCATTGGCTGTAAAATGGGTGTATAAGACAAAAGGGATTCAAAGGAAAGATCGAGAAGCTTAGTTTCTGATCGCAGCCAAAGGTTTCAATCAGAGAGTAAGGAGGTATCATGAAGCAACTTTTCCATTTCTTCTTAAAGATTCTTTTCAGTGGTGATCATGGCATTAGTTGCTCATTTGATATGGAGTTACACCAGGATGGATGTTAAAACTGCCTTCAATGGAGACCTTACCGAAGAAGTCTATATGATGCAACCCTAAGGTTTTGTGGCAAATGTAAGCTTCAGAGCGCAGACCGAAAAAAGTCTATTTATGGTCCGCCAAAGTTTCTAGACAATGGTACGCAAAGCTCATAGTGTTGTTGTTTCCATATGGTTTTGCTGGAGAACAAAGTAGATCAATGTATATACCAGAAGGTCATGGGAGGAAATTCATTTTCCTAATACTTATGTGGATGATATCTCGCTGGCGCAGCTCGACTGGGTCTACCGCATGACAAAGCGGATGCTGTCAGTCAACTTTGATATGAAGGACCTTGTGTCATTTTGTCTCCTAGGCATTGAGATTCATAGGGATCAGTTTTTTGCATAATTGGGTTTATCTCGTAGGGTATATGTTGGATCGTGTTTGTAAAGATTCATGTAACTATGTAAGCCAGACCAACCCTGCTCCATAAAGATGTTTGAGTCATCATGTCGTCCCCATTCAGATATGAGAAGTCAACAATATACCTTTACTACGCGCACTTAGAGGTATTATATGCTCAAGTATGCATTAGGCCCTCGATATTGCTCTTTGCAATGGTACTTAGGCAGATATCGCCAAACCGTGATAGATCATCGTTGCCGCTGCTGCATGAGGTGTTTTGTGCGTGACAAAAGACTATATGTTGATTTACAAACATGTTCAGACTTCATGCCTAGTCATATTCGATTCGACTTTGCTGGTCAGCCGTGATGAAAAGAAGTCATCAACTCCAAGTTATATCTTTGCCACAGGAGGTGCGCTGTCATGGAAAGTGAGAAACAGAAATCCACTGCATCCTCTACTACGTAAGCGGAGTTTGCAGCTTCTGCTTTCAAAGAACTACTCGCAATTTTGGTCCCAAACCTTTATTAAGGAGTTAATCGTGGTTTTGATTTCATGGATAGGCCCACACCACAGACAGACAAGAACTCCGCAGTTGTCGCTTATTAACAAATGCAGGTC
This sequence comes from Tetrastigma voinierianum, assembly GCA_016808115.1. Taxonomy (NCBI): domain Eukaryota; kingdom Viridiplantae; phylum Streptophyta; class Magnoliopsida; order Vitales; family Vitaceae; genus Tetrastigma; species Tetrastigma voinierianum. The sequence continues at coordinate 520,651 of JAEQBH010002597.1, read as the reverse complement.
CCAAGGGGTCTAAACACATGGAGGTCAACAATCTGGATCACATAGCGAAAAAGTTCAAAACTATGGACGTTACAAAGGGAGCAATATGCTCAATCTGATGATATGATTGCAGATCCGCTAACTAAAGGCCTTCGCCTTGTGTATTTGAACGACATGTCATTAATATGTGGCTGCAGAGTATCATGATACCGTGAATTTAATGAGCTATTAAGTTTAAGATGCTCTAATAAAGGTTGAATTCAATTTCATTACATTTTGTAATACTGAATTTGTAATAACTCTTTTGCATTCACATGTATTTCCGTGGAATGTAGGTTTATCGAGTTGAATACATATAATTGTTGAAAATATCAAGGCACAGTAAAAACCTGAATAAAGGCTATGGGGCATTCTTGGTATTAGCCTCAATAGCATATTTTGTTACACATTAAGCAGTTACCTATCAAGGTAACATATACATACAAAGTTCGCTTGAACCATAATGGATATTCTCACGTGACACACTAGGTTTGTGACACTTCTATGAGAGAGAATATGGACTAACAAAATGGATACCACACAAGCATCACTCATTAATAGGTATTGTCCATTTAAACACACTACCATATTGAACCATATCGCAGTTGAAAGCACTCGTGGACTTTTAGAAGGGCTATGAGTACATGCAATTACCTATGATTCATGTGTTCTGAGACTTTATGGATCGGATTGACTATTAAGAAATAAATCTCTAGACCAATATAAAGGTGCGCATACGCTTTGTTTCAATTAATATCGCCGGCGGGGAGAATGTAATGTTTTCATTATGGGCTTTACACTGAATTAAAACTGAATTAATTTGCCCACTAAGTGAGGTTATCGGGCTTTTTAATAAATCATAATGGGTCAAGCAATAATACGTAGTCGGCCCGCCTGCTATGAGAGGCTCCGGTCGGAACTCTATTTAAGGAAAGCTCAAGTCCCTCCCAAACCCTAAGGATACATTTCTATCACATACGTACAATTCTCTCTAAGGTTTTCTGAGAAAAGTGATCGGCAATCTCATAAAGCCAGTTTCAAAGGGTCGTTTGGGAAGATCTTGAGATTCGAGACGGCTTCCTCTTCAAGTAGCCTCTTCATCAGCTCATCAGAAAGAAAGATCCATGGATTCCAAAATGTGATTTAATTTATGCTGTTTTTCTCCATTAAATGATGTTTGTGTTCTTCCATGGTGATCTAGGTTGTTAGAAATTGTATCCATCAAAAAAGAGTCAAAGTTCCACTAATTCAATATAGCCTAATAAATCCTCCACTAATTCTTAAAACGTAGAGATGTAAAGGGACAAGACAACTGAAGTTCTAGATCCTTTTCTTGATTAAAGGGCAGTCCAGACTCCACGCTCTTTAATATCTTATGTTATCTCTATGTGGCGGACGTGAAATGGTCCGTTTTCCATATTTTACAATGACGTGTATGACTTTTCTCAATATCATCATAGTTTATTCAAAGGGCTCGATGTCACACCCTTACTCATGGACAACCCCTCTTTTGATCAAACGGAGGCAAATGAGCTTAAAGGGGTTTATATAGGATGACTCTAAAAATTAGTTGTTGGTAGAAGTCGATCATAGCAAACAAGGCGAGAGAAGGCTGACTTAACAACATCTAAGAGACGAGTTGTCTAAGTGTCAGACGGGTGCTTAGCAGAAGACTAAGGTGACGTTTGTTTTTTTTTTTTTTTTACTTAATACTAAATATAACTTTTGTCATGAAAAGTGCTTAATAGGATTAAGTAATAAGTCGTTTATTTTTTCTAAAAATAATCAATCTTTCGATTTTTATCTAATTTTTTTTTAAATTTATGTTTTTATTTAATTAGCATGAAATGGTTCAAGAAAGTTTCAATTGGACCATAAATAATATGATTTTTTTATATTATAATATCTAGTTTTTTCTTGATGGAAAAAACATGTATTAAGAAAAAGCCAAAAAGCCAAAAAGCCAAAACTTTGAGGTTTTCTATTTAATAAAACGTTTCAAAAATTTAATAATAAGTCATAAAAGTTAAAAACAAACAAGTCAACGATGAGTTATTAGCTTTGGTAAAAGCTAAAATAAACTTTCACTGGCGTTACGTTTACATACGCGAACCACGCCGACGCAGATTCACCAGATCGTTGGTCTCGTCCCCGGGTGGTGGAGGTGCCGAAAACTGGCACACCCCGCGAAGAGAATCGAAGAGATCATTATTTTCCAACCCCGATGCATCGCCATCTCGCATACGGCAACCATTATGAAACAATCTTTGTCCGACTTGTTCATGTAATAAACGCTTCAGCCCTTCCATACGGAAACTAGCCCACTTCATTTGGTTAAACTAAAGTATTTGAAGGAGTCTATAGCCCGCCTCAAAAGTTAAAATCTTCCTGCACGCACTGTCCCACCCATGAAAGAGTTTCATTATGATGTGAAAGATAACCCATCCATGATAACAAGAGTTCCACTGATTTGACATCAGATTTTTGACTGATCTTCTAGCATTGACACCATTTCAAAACATAAAATATACACTGCAATATAACCTTGGAAAACTCACATCATGAGTGGTGTTTAAAATATGTCTATGATATATCCTGGAAACTATTTAATTGTATTTATAATAAATTCCACTATTACTAAAATACATTTATAATATAAAACAGAGTAAAAAACTCATAGCGGCAGTAGATCTATTGCTGTAAGTTGGTTCCCGCAAATGCTTTAATGCCTGATGTCTTCAAGACTACATCTGATGAAACAATCTGCTTAAGCTTATAGCTTAGTGGAAAACAGATATCATATATGACCATAGCAGTGGTCCTCAACTACAGTATATAGATTCAACAATTCATATATCATAATCTTCATCTCCCGTGAGGGAAAGGCAATATAACCAGATAAGAGGGTACCCGGTACACTTAAGCAAACAAAATTACTTGTAATTTCGTATAATTATATATCACATTATTCAGATTCTTATCATATAAATGTTTTCCTGTATAGACCATAAATAATGAATGAGAGCACACAAAGACACTGTTCAAGGTATGGTACAACATCAATAGAAATAATAATATCACTGCCTCGCCCACGTGAATGAGGTGCTTATAAAGCATAAAGAAGAAGCGTTGTAGCACCATTGGTGATTGATGTCGACTAATCAGAGTGCCGTAGCTACCAAACAGAGGTCGCCGCATCTAATCAAAGGTGCCTCTTCATCTCACCATCTCTAATTCCATGTATATTCACTATATATATTAATGTTTCTGTTATATTGTTTTTAAACATATTAACAAATAAAGGGCAAGGTTCAGAGCATTTTTCAAATCACTTATATACATGTATGGACTCTTTCATTCACTTATTAGGAGCCTCCATTAATCCAATGGATGATTGCTAGAATTAAAGGAAGAGAGAAACAAATAGGATTTAGAAAAAGCCACAGCTACAATGCTATGCCTAGAAGGTCGAGAGGCCCCACTGAGCAAGCACCGCTTATGCCTGAAGTGGATCGTAGACAAATGGAGTCTGTGCCCGATTTTCCTAGGCTAAGACCTTCATTTAGGTCTCAAGACTCCTTCACCTAGAGGAAGGGGTGTTGTGTAGAAAACAGAAATGGGGTATTTTTCCCCTTTTTACCGAAAATCTTCCTTCCAAATCAAAACCAAAACAAATCAACCTTCAAAACTGAACTTAAACCAACCAAAAACACTTTTATAATGAGAATTCGGGTTTTCCTAACCCAAACATAAACAAAGAGGGATTTGTAATAGTTTCCATACATGAATTCCATACTTATAGTTTTCATACCTTGATTCTCTTGAAACTTCAACTAGCTTTCCTTTTCTTCACTTCTCTTCCTTACAAGAACAAGTAGAGCCTAAGACAAAGGAGAAAAGCAAATGACAATTTGGTTCCCCTCCAAACCGTAAGCCCTAGCACTCCAAAGCAAAATGGATATTTTCTCATTCAGCGCCATGTTCGCTTATGGATTCAGCCTTCCATTTCTTCCCCCTTTTCATTCTATCCTCCCACTTCCTTCTATTTCACATCCATCTACCGTATTTCCTATAATAACATTCCTTTTTGTGTGTTATGACCTTTGGGTCTCAGGTGTCAAATTACTACTTCTACCTTTACTTCAAAACCTGCATATCCTCACACTTAAATTTTAAAAATGAAAATTTAACTTCTACACTTATACCCTAAAACATGTAATAAACAATAGGTATAATTTGAAAAGTACAAGATATACGGCAAAGATATTTACTCAACTGGATTCTCTAGTTTCCAAGCCCCTTATTTCTTGGAAGATTAATCCTTAATAGGGAAGAAGAAATTTTATCTCTAAATTCTATGAAGATTTGTGAAGTTAATTCTCATAAACTTGATATGAAAAGAATTCACACCAGATAATCCCGCTTCTTCTCTTCATCTTAGCCGACTTAATCATCGGAGAGCGTGGGCCAAAGACACCGCTAATGATCACATTTTGTAGGTTCACGCTGCTGTTGACGTCAAAGGTTCTATATAATCAAGGTCCCACAATTGATGTCGATGTGGGAATCGACAAGTCTCACTACAGCTATAAGGGCTGGTCCTTCACCATTTGAGTCCTCTCCACATCCTACTCATTCAGTAGTCATACGTCAAGTCGTCCGATGAACCAATCGCCAGAAGATCAATTCCTCCATTAGCGTCAGAAGATGGAGAAGAAACAAGAGGAACAAGCGTCAAGAGAAGGAGTTGCAAGGTCATGCTGAACGCTTGTAGTGTGAGAATGACTAGTTGCAGGCCCAGATAGAAAAATGTTGCGATCGTGGAAAAGATGTACGTATCTAATACGAGTAAGGTATCTAATCTCTTGCTATGGAGGGCGTGGGAGCACTATTCCCGAACACTATATCGGGTCTCAATACATGAGTTGTCCTCAGTGTACCCTATCCCCGAGTCTCACCAGCCAGGAAAAGAATACCAAAAAGCAAAAGGTTAAATCATTTAAGAGGCTTCAGATCTCTATCTTCGCGATGCCGCCATTAGTGCCTCATCCCGCAGAAAAGCAGCAGAAAGTACATAAGGCATAACAAATCAAATCCCTAGGAACACGTTAGTATTGCCTGCAGGCACGATGCCACCAATGTCGCTTCGCAGCATCCCCGCCTCGGCAGTCAACATTCTGGCGCCGCCAAGAACTCCAATCTTCAAGACCCACGAGGGAACACATCCTGACTACTAGCCACTACGCGCTTTGTCATACCGGCCTACACGCTTTGACGGCTATAGTGATCCTTTTTTACAACTATATGCACCATTATAATCGTGCAACATACTGAAAAGCTTGCAATGATCTAACAAGAAAAAGTATTCTGGATTAGTTTAGGTGAGCAAAGGTTAGCTGTTTCACAAGCTCTGAAGGTGAATTCAATAAATTGCTCAATGAACTAAGGGCCGTGATTCATATTGTGGTGGTCTTTCTTGAAGATAAAAGAGGAACATTAGCTCTTTCAGAAACTATTCTAAAACAGAAGGAGAGTCTATCTTAGGATTTTGATAAGAGGTTTCGTGAGCTGCTCAATTGTAGAATCATAAAGATGGACGCGTCCTCTAAAACTTTGTGAGTTTTCTGACCATCTACTCCTTTCTTCTAGTCACTATCTTTAGACCCGCCAGCGACAATGGAAGAATTATACAGACGGGCTGATAAGTGCTCAATGTTGGAGGACAATATCCGTGTAGCAGCCTAAACCGTCATGATTACAAACCAACTGACTAAGGGAAACAAGTCATTTGGGAAGAAGTCGTCCGAGTCCAAGGAAGGTGAGGGCAGAGACCGAAAGAGGTCTCATTATCAGTCACAAAAAAAAAAAGAGCTCTCTGCAATTCACCTAACATCCAGCAGAATTTATTGCCTCATTTGGCAATTGGCTGAAGTTCAAAACGTCGCACCGATCCAAAATGGATCCTTCCTAGAAGAAACAACCTTACTAAAGGCGTGTTATGATAGAGACTGCGACATGAGACCGGAAGGAAAAGTTAAAGCCTAAAGTTCTTGGTGGAAAAGTTGATTAAGGTCGGACACCTCGGAAGGTATATGTCAAAGAAGTTGACCATAGAGAGGGATAAGGACAACTGATAGATAGAATTACAGTCGGAACAACAATGCCGACATAACCCAGGCCCGCCATAAATTATATACTAGGTGACCCGTCTTACGACTAGTATCAGTCAAAAGACCAACAGAAGGAGCTCTTAAGAGCTTCCACAGTTAAGGCCAACATAAATGCTATCCACACGGAAGGCGGCCATGAAGAACCCAAGCCAATGGATGGCCCCATATCCTTTCCTTCAACATGATCATTGTACCCTTGTCATGCCTCATCCCCCGCCTAGGTGGACGATGGGACGCCACACGGGACTAAGACTCCTTTACCTGATTTTCTTACATTGGTGGGCCCATTTCGAAATATAAATCCAAACTTATATATATTGACATAACTTAAATCCATGAATTCTTTCAAAAAAATATAACTTGTAATACTACCACTATAGTGGTGTTTAAAATGTCATGTACATATATTCTTGAGTCCCATTTACTTGTACTTACACAAGTTCCACTATTGCAAAATTTTACATTTACATTACAAAATAGAGTCAAAGACTGACATATGGTGGACTCCTATTGTTGTGTTGGCCTTGACGAATGTGGAATGCCTCAGATGTCATCTTCAGTACCTACACGGATGAAACACCCGTGCTAAGCTTAAAGCTTAGTGGGAAAATAGATAATATATATATGACCACAACAGTGGTTCTCAATTACAATATACATATTCAACAGTTCATATATTAGAATTTTTATATCTCCCGTATAAGTATAGAACAAAAATCTTATACAAGGCATCGGGAGGTACATGTCGCAAAACGTAATCGACATTTGCAGATTTTATATAATTATTTCTATATGTTTATTATCTTCGTATCTTTATCAAGGCAAATGTCACCGTGATGTAATTCAAATAAATTAACGGTGGCGACACAACACACAGTGCACTGGCCGCACGGTATAGTATCGACGTAGGTGTCGACGATAAAATGTGAGACGCGTCTACCCACGCATCGCGGCGTTGCAGCACCAGCAAGTGCCATAACATTAAACAAGAGAGCGCCGGGCGATCAACAGAGATGCTGCCCACGAATAGGGCGCCAAAGACTAGTAGGGAGTGTCGTAAACACCAATCAGAGGGCGGTGGCCTTGACGGCGTCCGGTCTTATGCGCATATACTAAATTATATGTACATCAGGATTATTATACTGCTCTTAATCACATTAGCAAATTAAGGCAGCATGAAACAAAGTCCGCTTAAGACGAGGTTCGCAGCATTTCAAATCACTTATGACATGTACGACTTTCATTCGCTTTAGATCCTCCAATAATCCATTTTGATGATTTCCAATTAATGTATGATAGAACAAAAATGGATTTCGTGTTCGACACAGACCTTTGTAATACCCTCAAATTATACTGATACGATAACATGTTGTGGCACCCTTTTTCTTGTGGCCTAACCCGGACACGAAGTTCGAATCAATCCAGGATGCTTTGATACCTACTATATCATCAGACGGCAATCATTTATCAAAACACACAAAGCTGCATTCCTCAATTAGCATAAAGCTCTTCAAATATGTGGAATCGCTTTTAAAGGGGTTTATTAACATTACATTTATACAAAAAGGCATGATTATAAAGACATATCAAAACATTTTCAAAAACGATTTACAAATTAGATGTTTAGAGTTCAAATTGTTTTTACAAAACATCAATGTTAAAAAATGGAGTGAATGTATATGCTCTACATACCCAAGAATCTTCTTGACTGATGCTTCTCGATCTTGCTTTTCGCTCTTGTTCAATTCCACTGCGCATAGATATTATTACATCACATTGCGTTAATGGTTCATAATCATTCTTCTCGTTTCGCTTTGTTAAACCATGAAATTTTTACTAAAACAAAACTGTACTCTCACACTCAATGTCAATACAATATATAACACTTATTTCATATACAATCATTTATATGGTTCATTGATAACTCTAAATATACACTTTAAGTGGCAATAAATCATTTATAACCAAATCATACATTTCACAATGCTCTTTCATTTCAATTTGCAATCATGCTTTTCACCTAATATGTCAACAATCTCAAGTCAATCGGGCTTCACCTCTTAACAAATTTAACCCATGTTTTCAGTATTTAGGATATCGGAATCACCGGCACGGTCTCGCTGGGCTGCAGGCTGTAACACCTCGAAATACAACATAGTCGTTTTTAAACATTATTATGGTATAATATAAGTGCATTTTGAAAATTTTCGAAATTAATATTTTGCTAAGTGAGAAAATTTGAAACCCGGAAGTTGTACAAGAAACAAGGGTAAAAGTGGAATTTGTCAAAACATGATATAAAAGTCATAAGATAATAAGATTATATGCCAAAGTGGAATAATGTGTCAGGGTGCAAAGAAGGGAACTGAGGACCAAAGTGCACAAAGGAATTACCAAATAAGACCCATTTAGGGTCTCCTATTTGGGCATTTGAGCAAATGTGAAGGAGAGAGAAGATAGTTAAGAAGAAGAAGTTAAGAAGAGAAAGGTAAGGATGATATGATTTTTGTGTGAATGCTATGATTTTGGTGTATGGAAAGGTAGGGATTGATATATTCAGATGGAAAAAATCAAACCATAAAACCCATTTTTGATGAATTTGGCCCAAAAGAACTCCTATTTGTGTATATTGGTGGTGTTTGATAGTTTTATGAGATTAGATTTGGAGTTTTTCGTTTGGTTTCATGTTGATTTGGGGTTTTATAAAACCAAATGCTTATCTCCCCAAATTTTGAGATTTATAAACCTCCCAAATCTGCTAATTGTGTAGGATGGGGTTAGGCAAACCACAAGTCTTCCCCTATACGTGTTTCTGGAGTAATCGTTTGGCTTGTAAGCTGACTGTACTGGCCGATTGTAATCCTCATCAGACATGAAATTGGGGTTTTAGGGAGATGCTATCACTTCTCCAAAACCCATGTCTTTGTCCCTGGTCATAATTTCTTTGTCCGAACTCCGCTTTCGATAAGGCAATTCTTGACTCTATGGAATCCTCTTGAGTCTAGAATCCATCCATATATAGCTTGATGAAATTGGAACTCATATTAGGTCCAGAAATCACGAAAAACAGTAGGTCCTGCTGGTTTTGGTCGTAGTCACTGTTCATGGGAAGCCTCCAATTTATTAAATACAAAGATTTTTTCTGTCCAAACTCCGCTTTTCTGATGTTCTTTAGACTTTATGAAAGCCCTTTGGGTCAGAATCCATCCATATATCTTGATGAAATATAATGATAGTAATAGCTCATACATACATGAATCAAGAAGGTTCATATATGCAAAGATACTTTAATAATAATTGTAAATATCTCATATGATTACCAGATGATAACAATTATTCTGAATATGCATATATATGTACTAAACCTAAAATTATTACATGGATCATTTAGAACTGCAGAGGGATAGATGGACATGCCTATTAGGGAAAAATACATGCAAAGATACCGACATTAGTTCGCCTGTTGGTCATTGCAGCATTTTCAGTTCTTATATAGATGTCACAGTCTTATACAATGATAGTTACGATTCGGGCCCTTATAGATGGTCATTGTCTCGCACAATGATAACAATGCCTTGGGACCCTGATAGACCACTATTTCGTACAGTGAGTATAGCGCCTTCAGGCCCTTATAGTTTCCTTTATCCACTTCTAAGGTTTATGCAGACATGAAACATAAAAAAAAATGACTTGAATATGACATATGAAATGATATGATATTATAAGAGAAACATAGCACCGCTATGCGATGACAAGTATATTGTGACAAGAACAAGAAGCAAAGTGTAAAATGATATGAAATGTATATGAACATTGATAAGAAATGAAACATGATATGATAAGTAAATATGAGATATGTATAAGCATGTTTAAAATGATATATATGTTAGATGTATATGCATGTGTATAGAAGTGATGATCCGTGTTAGTGGTCATTCACGAAGTTTATTCCCACTCAAGCTGCAGGTTTAGCAACAGGTTTTCATTCAGATAGGTACTGGGTTGCAGGTAAGAAGGTCGGATAACCCTCTATCGCCTAAGGTCAACATATAGTTGATGCCCACTCGAAGACTTTTTGGTCTATTTGTATATGTAATATTCTTTTTTGTTGTTTGTAAAGAAATGTAAAGTTTTTGTATAAGTAGAACACTCCCATTGGTGGAGCTTGAATATATTTTGAAATTCACACATGTATTATACACATTCAAGATACATGCTTATCAAGCAGGTGAATGAACAAAGAGACGCCTGTTGTAAATGAATAGTGACATCTCGGCTCATTGCACGTGGGTGGCGGGTCACGGGTGTCACACAGGCAGTATAAAAACATTTGTTTTATAACATAGTTTGGTCCCGCTAGGCTGTTGACAGGTTATTAAAAATCAATTCGTGAACACTACCAATATTGTCCTGCCAGTTCAGTTGAACTGAAAGTTATACATCAATACTTGTTCGCAGAAGATTGCCACTTGACTTTGCCAGGCGTAACAATCTATTCCACGTGAATTAAACGACACATTCTTTATCAAGGGCGTCAAATCCTTATAACAAAAATACAACAGATAATATGTACATTTATAAATGAATCACTTTCAATATCATAATTTTCATGCAAATACTTCACAATCATTTCATGGTTTCAAATTAATTAAAACAAATCAATATGATTTTCTTATTCATTTAGAACAAACATTTCAAATCTTGAAACGAGAATAGGAGAAGATAGAACAAACCAATCTATCTCTTTTTTTTTTCTTTTTTTGCCTCGTCTGCACCCTGTCCCAGGTTAGGTGGATCTCCGACCACTCCCTAGCAACCAAGCACACATCACATTTAGTAAACTAGCGCTATTCACACTTAACTTCGCTTCGCCTCGACGGCGGGGTACGGTGTGTTTTTCACTTAGTTTCATTCTTATTTGAACCCCCATTAGTCATTTATTAGGGTTCTTATACTATCAGTGTACGAATACAGGACTTAATAATGCAAGGGTACAAAAATCAGGGTTGTTGGAAGCATCGGTACTGGTACCACTTTGATTGGTACCGTACCACTTCATCAGAATGGGTACTTGCATTCCAACTTTTGGTACTCTGTGACACCCTCTTCTTTGCATTCATAGGTATCAGACTCCACTTTTCTTGCATCGGTACTAATGTGTGAGTTTCATCATGAATGGCATATTTTGGCCATTTCTCAACTAATAAACCTTCAAATAACTTCATCATTCATGTATCTCATAACTACCATGAATCTTACCCCAAAACAACTCTAAACGTGGTTTAGTACTAATAAACCCCTTTCCTGTTGTGGCTTTTCCCAAAATCAAAATCACAAAAGGAAAGTGGTGTTTTTGTTTTTACCTTATCTTTCCAATTCTTCACTTCTGTTGCTTGATCACAAAGGAGCAAGAAAATGGAAGAAAACCCAACTAAAACTTCATGATCTCTTCAAGCCTCTGTACTTTTCCCTTTCTTCTCTCTCTTTCTCTCCCAAAAAGAGACTGCTCCAAACAAACTCCACCACTTAAGCCCTTTAAGTCATTTTCTCATATATTATGTCTTGCTCACTCCTTACTTCCATTTCCTTTTTTTTTTCTCATTTAACTATTCCATTACTTCATTTAACTCCACATTAAGATTTGCTCTTTATTCTATTTTTCGACTTAGTCCTTATTTTACAAACAATTCCAAATTTGCCATTTTCAGTCAAGGTGTTGTACAACACACAAAAGTTTTTCCTCTCTATTTCGAGTTTAATTAATTTCTTAGTATAACATTTAATCATATGGTCACATATTCATTTCTCATTTCACAATTTATCGCTTTCTCCTTAAACCCTGCTTTGTTCAAATCATACCCAAGATATAATAAAACTATTATAAATACCATAGGTATTTTAAAAGTTAAGATGTTATGGTGTAATACAAGTTAAAATTCTAAAGTTTTTGGAACAATAATGCTAAACAAAATAAGCAAAACCCGAATTAATCTATGGGTCATGGTAAATTAGTAATTTACTAACTAAGGACCAAATGTCATAAGATCATAAGACTACATGCCCAATTAGAATATGTGAGAAAAGAATGTTTAAATGAAAGGGAAGGAGAACTTAAATGCAAAATTGGGTAATAAATCACAAAATCCATTTGCCAAACATGGCCTTAGCCATGTAAGTGGATAAGACCACATTTGGTCTTGCAATTTGAGCAATTGTTCCATTTGAGCTAGGTCGCGTTTGAGAAAGAAAAAGGAGAAGAGAAGAAGAAGAAAAGGAAGAAGAAGGAGAAGCCTTTAAGGTATGGATACTAGTTTGAATCCTTGTCTATGGAAGGATTTGTATGGATATTTGATGAAATTGTGTTTAGGTTTGGATTTTTCCTATTTGTTGGTTAGGAATTCTCCTACCTCCAACAATGAAGTTGATTGGTTTAGTTCAGTTTTAGGGGTTGCTCTAAGTTGTTATATGGTTTTTTGGTTTGGTTGTAGTCCTCAATAGAGGAAAAATTTGTATAGAGAAAATGTTGGGTTTTAGGGGAGATGTTATCCGTTTTTTTTTTAAAAACCCATGTTTTTGGTTTTGACCATAACTTGGCCATCACTCATCCCAATTGAGTGACTCAAAATTATGGGTAAACTAGACTTCTAGAAGAACAAATCTCCTTGAAATAGGTGTATGAAAATTTGGACCCCATTGTACCTAGAAATTCGTCAAAAGGGAGCTAGGTTGCATGACATAGTTGGTTCTGTTTTCATTATGTTTGGACATTAGAGTAGTTTTGGTTGTTTAGGCCATAAGTTGAATTTCACTCATCCAAATTGAGTGATTCCAAATTCTGGATAAACTAGACTTCTAGGAGAACAACTCGGGTCTTTATAGAGGTCATTGTCTCATACAATGATAATAGCACCTTCGAGTCCTTATAGAGGTCATTGTCTCGTACAATGATAACAACGCCTTTGGGCCCTTATAGTTCATTGTCTCGTACAATGATAACAATAACTTTGTGTCCTTATAGTTTCTCATATCCACTTCTAAGGTATATGCAGACATGAAACATAAAAACAAATGACAAGAATATGCATATGATTTGAATATGATAAATGAAATGTTATGAGAAGCATAACAATGCTATGTGATGACAAGTACACTGTGATTACAACAAGAAGCAAAGTGTGAAATGACATGAAATGTATATGAACTATGATAAGAAATGAAACATGATATGATAAGTAAGTATGAGATATGTATAAGCATGTGTAAATGATATATATGAAATATGTATAAGCATGTGTATAAGTATATGATATGTTAGATGTACATGCATGTGTCTAAAGTGTGATGATCCTTATTAGGGGTCGTCCACTTAGTATTATTTCCAATTAAGCTATGTTTAGCACCCGTGTTTTATCCGTAGGTATGTAAGAGAATGTGTTTCGTGACAATCCACATCAACAATCACAATAACGCAACACTAGGTGCCCACCGGCGAACTTCTTTGGCCCCATTCAGACGGTCTGCTTTTGTAAACAATGCAAGTTTGTATATGTCGAACACTCCCATTTATGGAGTTTGAATATATTTTATAATCCGTTACTACAAAATATATTTCAAGTTAAATGTTTAACAAAGATATGAATGTGAACAAGTTTATAGTAAACAAGAAAAGCATACCCGTCTCGACATCGCGCCGAGTCGGGGCGTCACACATTCTCCTAGGCAAAGTAATCTTCGTCGAGGCGAGGCCTAGACCGGGGGAAAATTAAGCCTGGTTTGCCCAGCGAAGACCTTGCTTCCAGGCGAGCACTCCTTCGCCTTAGGCAAAGCAGTTTGGCCGATAGAATTGGGGATTTTTGCCCTTTTTCATTGGAAAACTTCAACCAAAACAAAAGAACCTCAAGAAACTTCAAGACAAAACTACAAACTGACTTAAAAAAACCAAAAACACTTTTATAATGAGATTTAGGGTCTTCCCTAACCCAAACATAGACAAAGAGGGAGTTAGGTTAATTTCCTAACCTTGATCTTCTTGTAATCTCCTCCTAGCTTCCTTTTCTTCCTTTCTTCTTACTTGAACCAGACTAGATCCTTGAACAAATGGAGAACAAGCAAACCAAAATTGGTTTTCTCCCAACTGTAGCCCTAACTCAAAGCCAACAAAATGGGAAATTTTCCTTTTTCTAACAAGGCCATGTTTGGCTTCATCTCATTTTGGACTTAATTTCTTAACCCTTGCCTTTTAGTCCTTTATCTTCCTTTCATTTGTAAATCAACATATTCAATTCCTACAACAACATATCATCTTCTTGAGTCATTTTCCATTTTAATCTTTTTCCCACTTTTTACTTAATTTCCGAAAAATTCAAGTTTGACTTATATTATACCCTAAACATGTAATAAACTACTAGGGTATAATTTGGGGTGTTACAACCCCACCATGATTGTAAAACTCAGGGAAAAATTCAATTTTTCTAAAAAATTGGTAAAACGGAAATTTCGGTTGGAAATGATGAGAATCAAAGCACAAAGGATCTGTGATGCAAGAGCTTCTAGAAGATTCATTAGGAATTCAACGACTATGGAAAATTCAGGATTCTGGAGGCAAAGTGGATACCTTGAGACGCTTAATATATTTATGTTTCAAGTGTTTTGAGTTTTATTATTTTGATTTGATTTGTTTCTATTTTAGAAAGATTTATTCTCCAAGTCAAAGTAGAAGTTGCTTTTTTTTATTAAATTTAGAAAGTGTTTTGCTAGAAAATAGGAGTTTCTATTTCTCTTTAGAAAAGATTTGCTTCAGATTTGGTGTTGACTTGATGCTATTTTTGGAGCTGATTGAATCTGATTCATTGCTATTTTGGAGAGCTGATTTGTTCTGATTTGTCGCTATTTTAGAGAGCCGATTGTTCTCGATTTGCCGGCTATTTTGGAGAACCGATTTGATCTCGATTTGGCCGATTATTTTACCAAGTCTTGTCCTAAAAAGTTATCTAGTTTCTTTTTCTTGTTTTCGCCAAATATTTACTTTCCTTGTATCGAATATTTAGTTTCTATTCTTCATTTTTCGCCTATTTAAAGGTCATATCCTCAGATTCTTAAAGTTTTAAGCATTTATAAATTGAGAGTTTCAATTTCTCTTTAGTTCTTAAAGAACCCCTTGAACTTACTCTGCTATTCCTGCTCATCAAGACTTTATCACCTGGATCTCCATCACCGACATGCTGGTCTCTCACATATACCAAGGTTCTGCTTCCATATAAGCAACTGGTCAAGGTCATCCATCCAAGCCGACATTAGAGCGGTTCTTCCGAGCTAATTCGATCACGGGTCTCCTCTACAAGCTGATCTGCCCAAATCATTTGCATCGTGAGCAACAGTGTTCTATTTTCCGGGTTTGCCTATCTTTATTAATATTATTTATTTCTTTGTCCAAACCATCTTAGTCACCACTTTCATCTATACCTTTAAATTCCGCTCAATCCCCAATTTCATTCATAATTCATTATCTACTCCATCCCAAGTTTCGATTTTCTTCATTCTGATTCGATATAATTTTTTTATTGTTTCCTTTTTTTATTCAATCGTCCATCTCAAAGTTACAAAAAAAAAAAAAAAAATGTAAAAAAAGTAAAAAAGAAAAGAAAAAGGAAAGTAAAGGAAAAGGATCCGTAAAAAAAAAAAATCCAAAAAAAAAAATCATATAAGCTTACTATCATTCTGGGCGAACCAATTCCCACCATAGTATAAAAATAAATAAATAAAGCTTGAATATTTTTTTGATATGTCTTTATTGAATTTTTTCGGAAAAATCTCGATTTGTTTGATTAGTTCCAAAAGAACTAGAAGAGAAATTCTAAGTAGAAAAAGGCAAGAGGGTCAGATATTAGAGGAGAAAAATAAATATATCAGGTGAAAACACGAATGAACCATAATCATTCTTCGAGTGAAAACCCATGAGCGAGATTTGCAGAGGTCCTACTTTTTTCTAACCTTGCTTTTTGCAAAGACTATGTCAAACAATGGGCCAAGATCTCGAAGGCGTATGAGGCGTTGACATGAAGTCTATTATGGTGCCTAACTAGCAAAGGCAGAGAATGTTTAGGCTGAATTGGAACAATCTACGAGAGGGTGGAGAAGCTGAGCACTTCACGAACCCTCCCACAAAGACGTATGGAGAGGCCGCAAGAAAGTGGGCGCGGTAGATGCAGTTAAGAGTATGACACAGGAGACTAAGACGAGGAATGGTTGGTACCCGGTAAGTTAGTAATGAGGTATGGGGGAGACATAGAGAAGATAGGAATCGGGAAGATAATAATTTGGAAACATTAAGATGAAGATTCCATCTTTCCACAAAGAATGATCTCGAGGCACATCTCTCGGAGCCGAGAGCAGCGTAGGAGTTGGTTTTTTGATTGTCACCATTATTCCGAAAAATAAGAAGGTGAAGCCATTGCTATGTAGTTCTGATTATGCCATAGTGTGGTGGACCAACTAGTGTTGAATAAGAGACTAATAGGGAGCCATCTATGGAAACATGGGAAGAGATGAATATGGTGATGCTAAGAGATTTGTCCCGACTACTACTATCGAGAATTGTACAACAAGTTAAAAACCCGAGGCAAGGTAACCTAAGTGTGGAGGAGTATTATATGAGATGGAGGTCAAGGATGGTCGTGAGCCAATATTGAAGAAGATCGAGAGGCTATAATGGCGAGGTTTCTAGCGGGTTTAAATCGTGAGATTCAAAATGTGTGGAATCTGCAATATTATGTGGAGAGTCGAGGATATGGTGCATATGGCCATCAAGATTGAGAATCAAGTCAAGAGGAGGGCAAGAGAACACACGCTCTATCTAATCTAGTTCATCTATTTGAAATCAAATCAATGGAGGAAGGAAGAGGAGTCACCCAACGCTCAAGCATAAAATGTAATCCAAACAAGAGGGGAACAACCAAGAAACTGCGTAACCCGATTCTTTCACTACTCTAATCGCGGATATTATGTGTCGAAATGCCGCGCAGGGTCATATAAAGAAGCCAATGTCCGAATAAAGAGCCGCGGTGATGCCGACAATGGTGAGATTGAAACAGACAATGAGTTGGATTGTGATTCTATGCCATCCTTAGAGGATGTTGATGATGAGGAGTACCTGTCCAAGGAGAACTAATGGTGGCCAGGAGGGCCTTTAAGCGTGCAAGGCGTTATGAAGATGACGAGATGCAACGAGATAACATTTTTCACACTAGGTGCCACGTCCAAAACAAGGTATGTAGTGTGATCATTGATGGGGGAAGTTGCACTAATGTCGCTAGCACAACCATGGTGGAGAAACTAGGAATGCAAACAAGTAAGCATCCTCGACCTTATAAGTTGCAATGGTCAATGATAAAGGAGGTAAGGGTGAATAAACAAGTGTTAGTCTCTTTTAGCATTGGGAAATACGAAGATGAAGTTTTGTGTGACGTAGTTCCCATGCAAGCCGGGCACTTATTATTAGGAAGACCATGGCAATTTGATCGGAAAGTTAAGCATGACGGCTTCACTAATAAGTACTCGCTCGCACAACCAATCTGACCACATTTTGTTCCTTCGACACCAAGTCAAGTTTATGAAGATCAAATGAGGTTGCAAAAGGAGAGTGAACAAAGGAAAAAGAGTGAAAAAGAGAGTGAACAAAAGAAAAAGTGTGAAAAAGAGGAGAGTGAACAAAAAAAAAGAGTGAAAAGAGAGGAATAACAAAAGTGGGAAAGAGATGAGCAAAAGGCGAGAGGACAAAAAGCAAGTGACTGAAAATTTAAGAGAAAAGGAGAAAAACCAATTTCTACAAGGGCAAGGAGGTTAAGAGAGCATTGTTCTAAACAAGCCTATGATTGTACTTTTGTACAAAGAGGCACTTTTTAATACTAACTAACTTGACACTTGCTCAGTTCATTGCTCTTCGTGGGCTCAAGATGTCTTTCCGAAAGGTTTACCTCCTATCCGAAGGATCGAACATCAAATTGATTTTGTGCCTAGTGCTACCATTCTGAATCGACCCGCTTATAGGCGTAATCCCGAGGAGACAAAGAACTCCAAAAGCAAGCAGAATTGATGGAAAAGCGGATATGTCGTGGAGAGCTTGAGTCCACGGGTTGTTCCAAGATTTTAGTTCCCATAAAGGATGGACCGCTGAGGACGTATTTATTGTCATGCCATCCACAACATTATGGTTAAGATTCGAGGACGAATCTTTTCGAGGAAGGGGGGAATGATGAGAATCAAAGCACAAAGGATCCGTGATGCAAGAGCTTCTAGAAGATTCATTAGGAATTCAATCTTAATTATGGAAAATTCAGATTCGGGAGGCAGTGATACCTTGGAGACGCCGAATATATTTATGTTTCCAAGTGTTTTGAGTTTTATTACTAATTTGATTTGGATTTGTTTTATTTTAGAAAGATTTATTCTCCAAGTCAAAGTAGAAGTTGCTTTATTAAATTTAGAAAGTGGGCTGGTTAGGAAAATAGAGCTTTATTTCTTAAAAGATTTGGTTTATTTGATAAGTTGATTTGCTGCTATTTTGAGCCGATTTATTCTCGATTTGTCGCTATTTTGGAGAGCTGATTGTCCCTTGATTTGCTGCTATTTTAGAGAGCTGATTTGTTCCGATTTGCTGCTATTTTGGAGAGCTTGATTTGTTCCGATTCACATTTCGATTATTTTACTGCCTTGTCCTAAAAAGTTATCTAGTTTTTCTTTGTTTTTGGCCAAATATTTACTTTCCTCGTGGCCGAATATTTAGTTTCTAGTCTTCATATTTTTTGGCCCCATTAAAGGCTTGTTATCCTTGTATTCTTAAAGTTTTAAGCATTTATAAAATCGAGAGTTTCATTTCTTCGTTCTTTAAAGAACCCCTTTGAACTTATCTGCGTATTCCATATGCCTATCAAGACTTATCAATCGGATCTCCATCACCGATTGTGGCGTCTCACATATACCAAGGTTCTTACTCCATATAAGCAAATCTGGTCTCCAAGGTATCACTGCCTCCCGAATCTGAATTTTCCATAATTAAGATTGAATTCCTAATGAATCTTCTAGAAGCTCTTGCATCACGGATCCTTTGTGCTTTGATTCTCATCAGGAAACCTGAAAATTTTCTAGATCTCAGATGACAAAGCGGACCGTACCATTGAAATCATCTCGCAAAATCTAGTTACCCAGTCGAATTTCGTCGAATTCCAAGATAGCCAAAATTTCATGTTTTTCGAGACAACGGGTGTCGGGTGACACTTAAAGCATGTAACAAATGCATGAGAACATGTGTTGTAGAGGGTGACACATTTCATATGGCACATGGACCATGTGAGGACACATGGCCATGAGAGAGTGGAGGAGGGAAGGTGAGAGCTCACTTGGAAAAAAATCAAAGTGAGAAAGAATGAGAAAGGGACATGTGGCAAGGAGGGAAGGTGAGAGGAAATTTCCTACTTGGGATCAAATCGGTGAGAAGAAAGGAAAAACCCAAAAAAAAAAAAACGGAGGAGGAAAAAAAAAAAAGACAACCGTGCGTGAGAGGAGAAAAAGGAAAGGAGGAGAAGTTTACTCTTTTAAGATCTACTGAGATCTGGTCATTTGCCATCGGAGTAAGAAGTGTCAGCCCACGCGACGAGAGCCACAGTAGTGTAAGGGAATATGGGGTTTTCGCCAAACTCCAAGAGGTAGGAAATTTTCCTACTTGGGTTATTTCTAGCCTAAAGGCCATTTAATGACATGGGTTTTCTTTGGGCCATGAGTGGTCGTGCTATTTAGTCCCAAAATTTTGGGGCTGAATGTTAAATGTTTGGGATTGTTTTCGGGCAGTCTATGACTAACTTTTAGACTTTCATTGGATTGTATGTGTTGTTTTGATGTGTTATTGCTGGAAAAATTAGACTATGTATGCTATTTTTGTGTGTTATTGCTGGAAAAACGAATAACATGTTGATTGTGTGAAAAAACTCATATTAATATATGCTTATAGGATGTATTGACGTGAGATACTTGATGGATGTGAATTATATGTAGAAAATATAATTATCCATGATTTATTAATGTTGCATGTGGTAATCATCATGCATGTAACATGAATTGACATGAAATGGCATGTTGCATTTCATATGCACGGGGACATCGCCTGAAACGGGTGTGAGTGCATGACATGGGTTTTGAATGAATTTGATATTGGAGGGTTTTCCAATAAATAAATTTGATATTGGAGGGTTGTCCAATAAATAAATTATATCGGAGGGTTGTCCAATAAATAAATTATATCAGAGGGTTGTCCAATAAATAAATTATATCTGATGGTTGTCCAATAAATTATATCAAAGGGTTGTCCAACAAATCTTATCAGAGGCTTGTCTAATGGATTTTGATATCAAAGATTGTCTAATGAGTTTTCGGAAACAAAAATCTTTTGTTTTGAAAACAATTTTTCATACATGGCAAATGCATGTGTGAGGGAGTCAGCGAGGACTCGAGACATGGGGCATGACATGTAGACATTCATGTAGAAATATGCATATTTTTACTTGAATGGGTGTTAATGTGTGAATCATGACATTGCATGTGCACTTCGGTGGAGAGTAGCCCTTGTAGAAGACTTTCTCTATTGGGCATTACTCACCCCGTCGTGGGAAAATATTTTCAGGTACTGGAGGTACACCAGGAGATGAAACACATCCAAGATCTTAGTTGTGAAAAATGCCAGATTATGGCTTATTCATGTATGTTGTCAAATTCTGGATAGAATATCCAGTTTTGTATATGTAAATGAGAATTTTTGTAATAAAAACTTATTTTTGGACTTGTTCAGCGTAGTGTTAAAAGTTTTCCCGGATTTTATACTGCCTGCATAATGTGTATAGAGGCAGTAGTATGGGAATTTACCGTGATTCGGGGGGCGGGAACCGGAGGTGCGAAAAGCGCCTGGGAAGGCTATCGCACGCCGGGCGCTTTAGTCACGACAAAGGTTTTCGTCGCGACAGAGCTGTTCTGTCGCGATTACGGTTCTCTATGTCTCATGGTTCTCGTGATGAATGCTGTTGCTGTGCCGCCGGTTTTCCTGGTCGCGATAGAGTTGTTTTTCTCCTGGTTTTTTGTCGCAATAGGGGTCCCCACGGTGTCGCGACAATGTTTTGTTCTCTATTGTGATAATGTCGCGACATAGGTTCCCTTGTCACGATCGAGACGGCCAAGACAAGAGGTCAGGGTTGCGACGGAGATTAGTTAAGGCCAAGAGATTTCATGTCACGATAGAGATTTGTAGTGTTGCGACAGGATTTCAAGGATTTGTGTCACGATAGGGTGTTCTATGTCACGACAGAGAGTAGCCTAGATCAAAGGATTTACATTGCGATAGAATAAATTATGTCGCAACGGAGTGGGCTAAGGTGAGAGGAAATCATGTTGCGACAGAGCCTTTTTATGTCATGACAGAGTTTTAGCCAAGCCGGAGGCTTTATTGCACAGAAACATTTATCGTGACAAAGTTCGACTGTTAGATTATTGCGATAGGAGGTTTTATATCACACAGAGTTGACAATGGTGGAGAGATTTTATGTCATGACGACATTTTGTGTCGCGATAGAAAGGTTACTAAGGTTAAGAGATTTTGTGTCATGATAGGAAAATTATGTCA
Organism: Tetrastigma voinierianum; assembly: GCA_016808115.1. Lineage (NCBI taxonomy): Eukaryota > Viridiplantae > Streptophyta > Magnoliopsida > Vitales > Vitaceae > Tetrastigma > Tetrastigma voinierianum. The sequence goes on along the minus strand of JAEQBH010002597.1, from coordinate 498,802 downwards.
TGGCTGTGGTCAAGTTGTAGAGAAGACTTCTATCGCGAAAAAATTAGCCAAGGTAAGGAGAAATTATGTCGTGACAAAGCATTTTTATGTTGCGACAAAGTTGGCTAGAATAGGGAGAAGTTGTGTCGCGATAGAGCTGGCCACGGTAGAGGCTCGCTGTCGCCCACGACAGAGCTGGGTGCGCACGACAGGCAAGCGCACGCGACTAGGATGTGCGCACGATAGAGTTATTCTGTCGCGATAGAGACTTCTCTTTCGCGTCAGACTTGTCTAGTAGCAAAAAAACCCCGGATTAGTGGCTGCCTGGTATCGAGCTTAGGTATACGAATACTTAGGACTCACGGCACAGTTAGATCATGCATCCATCGCACAGATGATTTAATATATGCCGAAAGTACGCATGATATTTCATATATGCTCAAATAGTATATGGGAATTGATCGTGTTAGTGTATTAGTGGTGGCATATGCACTACTAATTGAACAAGGAGAAAGAAACCTCAATTTTCTATTTGACATATGTAGATGGCAAGTCAAGGAAGGGGACAGAGGGGTCACCCACGAGGTGATAACCGACAACCACTTGTTTTTGACCAACAGGCCTTTGTAGAGGCCATGGGTGCTACAACTACTGCCATTGCACATGCTAGTGCAGCTGGGGGTCAGGGAGGACCGAATAACCTCCAAAGGTTTATGGCATATCATCCTCCAACATTCAGGGGAGGAGGGGATCTGATGGTAGCCGACCATTAGTTCCGATAAGTTGAAAGGGTTTTGGAGACTATGGAGATCACCTCCGATACCACGAGGATCAGGCTAGCTACATTTAAGCTGGAGGGTGAATCCCATATATGGTGGGATTGGGTCAAAGTCTCAACGGATTCGGAGACAATGACATGGGGGGAGTTCCGAGAGCTCTTCATGGATAAGTTTTTCTCGGCATTTTCTAGGCATGAAAAAGCCCGGGGGTTCTTAGAGTTGAAATAGGGAAATATGACAATACTAGAGTACGTGGCTTAGTTCACAGAGTTAGCACGTTTCGGGGATGATTATGTAGCCATAGACATGGCCAAGATGAGAAAATTTGAGGATGGTCTAAAGTTATCCATCCGGGGAAAGATTATGGGATCTCTCCAAGAAGATAGACTCTATGGTCACGACAAATACGAATTACAGAGAGAGAGATAGAAGACGTACCTGAGCATCTGAGATACCTATTGTTGACAAGATGAAGGAGGGTCAGCCTTCTTCTAGTTCGAGAAAAAAGCAAAAAAGACTTCTATTCCATGAGGATTTCAGATCGGTCGCGGCTTATCAGCATTAAGGCCGAATGAGGCTTTTCGTTTACACGGCGCGTATGACATGCTACCATTGCCATCAGCCTAGGCACATAGGATCTGGATTGTCCACGTAGTAGGATCCTGTGGCTATGGGACACCTTAGTCCCAAATAGTAAGTGGACGTACAGACGAGTATGTCTCTTCCTCACCTAGAAAATGGTCAGAGGAACCAAAGATCAATCCTGTGGTACTGAACAAGCACCCCACCGTACCACAAACAATGTGAGGCCAGGTTATGGTCGAGGCTCAGACATGGCTCATAAGTCGAGACTTCAGGGACCCAGGGGTGTGTCTACGTCATTACCCCACAGACTGAGCCAGTTGATCAGTTGGTTATACAGGATATGTTTATGTTATCTCGCTTATGGGCAAAGATATTGTTTGATTTTGGTGCATCACATTCTTTTGTTGTTGCATCTTGTGTGAATGCTTTGGGCTTAAAGGTAGAATCCTTGGAAAGGTCGTTGCATGTGAGTTCTCCCCTAAGGATTAGGGTGAGGGTTGATAAGATATGTCAAGATTGTGAGTTAGAGATCTCGAGGATTCGCTTCACCGTGACCTTCGGGCGATGGACATCGGAGTTTACGTCATCTACGGCATGGATTGCTGACAAAGACATCAAGTCTTCACTGACAGATCGCTCTGGAGATTACCGCCACACACGGATGGTATTCGTGTGACCTTTCAAGGGAATAAGCATGACGCTTTACCCTAGACCGTGCACAACTCTAGGTGGCATGGACAACATGGGTCACATCAAGCCTTACCCTGTGGCGACGAGGAGACAGATTTGGTTCCATCTGGTGGTTTTTCAGAGTATGAGGATGTCTTTCCAGATAAACTGCTGGGATTACCTCTGCACAAGGATGTAGAATTTTGTCATTGAGTTACACCCTGGTACGTCGCCCATTTCTATGACTCCTCATAAGATGGCACCGATTGAGTTACAGGAACTTAAGGTCCAACTGCAGGAATTGTTAGACAAGTGTTTTATTAAATCGAGCACTTCGTCATGGGGTGCTCCGGTTTTGTTTGCTAAGAAGAAGGACAAAACCCTTCGACTGTGCATTGACTACCGACAGCTGAATCATCACATAGTAGACCGCATCCTTACCAAGGATTGATGATTTGTTTGATCGGGCTGAGAGTGGGCGGTGTATTCTAAGATGTATCTCCGCACCTACCATCAAATAGAGAGTTAGGAGGCTGATATCCCTAAGACAAATAAGTAGATGCGGTAGGCATTTCGAAGTTCATAGTGATGCCTAATTGACGGCGCGCCAAAGATCATTCATGGATCTCATGCATAGAGTATTCCAACACTATTTGAATTAGTTTGTTATGGTCTTTGTTGACTACATTTTGATCTACTCCAAGTCTGAGGAGGAGCATGAGGATCATTTGAGGGTCGTTTTACGAGTTTTAAGAGACCATAAGTTGTATGCCAATTTCAGCAAATGTGAATTTTGGCTTATTGAGGTGAAATTCTTGGGACACGTCGTGTTCGCCTGTGTGTGTCATAGACTTTAGAAGGTTAAGGCTACATGAGTTGGGAGAGGTCAAGTCGGCCAGATACGTAGCTGGGATTGACAGGGTATTACAAGCGTTTTATTGAGGATTTCTCCCGGTTAGCAGCACCTATGACAAGGTTGACACGGAAAGAGGTCAATTTTGAGTGGAATGACCTATGTGAGAAGGCATTCTAAGAATTGAAAAGGAGGCTTACCAGCCCTGGTTCTGGGATAGTTCCAAAGGACGAGGCACACAAAGGTAATAGATGCCTCAAGAATCCATCGACAAGGTTTCCGATGCAACCTAAGGGTGGTAGCTTAGTGTCTCTCTCAGCTTAAAGAATCATGAGGAACTACCCACGATGATAATGGAGTCAGCGCCATTGTTTTTGCCTTAAAGATTTGGCGCCACTACCTATATGGTGAGTAGTTTGAGGTGTTTTCAGACCACAAGAGTCTGAAGTATATTTTCAGACAGCGGGACCTCAACATGAGGTAACACAGATGGATGGAGTATCTGTTGCATTACCATCCTGGTAAAGCAAATGTGGTGGCTAATGCACTCAGTCGAAAGTCACGGAAAGATCGACCAGTATAGCTTCCTGAATGGAAGATGCTCGTAGATCGGGACAATTGATTATAGTACAAATGATTAAAGCTCATGGTATTTTGGGAGTTTGGTGGCTACGCCTATCCCTAAATGAGTAGTGATTGAGTCTCAAGGGGGCGGTGACGCAAAATATCGCTCATTAGGGACCGGCACAAATGTACTGTGACTTGCCGGGCCATCCACACGTATTTGGTGGTCTTCAGATAGTGGGATGGGTTATGGTTCCTCAAATGTTGATAGGATCTAAGAGGAGATCCTCAAGGGGCCCATTTCTCTCGATTTGTTATGCATCCAAGTGGCACCTAAGATACCGTGATCTTCGCGCTGCCAGACATTAGAGCTGGGATTTAAGCAACACATTGCATATTTTGTTCGATGATGTCTCACGTGTCAACAAGTAAAGGCTGAGCATTAGAATCCATCAGGGCAACTCCAAATCATCAAGGTAGTTTCCGATCGGAAGTGGAAGCACGTCAATAGACTTTTGCGGACCCACTTGCCATTGCATATCGTGAGGCATGATGCGGTATGGGTGATAGTCGACCGACCTGTTGGCATTATTTTCTAGCAAGATGACCTTCACACTGGAGTACCTATTGTATATTCTAGAGATTTTCTGTCCTGCTACATGAAGTGCTAGTCTCTATCGGGGACGGACAGATCCTAGGTTTATATACACTTTTGGAAGAGTTTCCAAAGGCCATGGGACACAGCTGGACCATGAGCACCGGTTTCATCCACTGCATATGGGCAATCGAGAGGACTATACAAGTTTGATAGACATGGCCAAGGAGTGTGACGCCTCGACTCGGCAATCCTGGGTCAAGCGAGGGTGTTATTTTTTTTCCCTCATGCATTATAAACTTATAACCTTTAACCTTGTTCATTCATATAATGTTTAAACACTTAACTTGTACTATATCCTGTAGCAGCGGATTACAAAATATATACAAGCTTCATATATGGAAGTGTTCAATATTTACAATATTTACATTGCTTAGAAAAGAAAAAAAATTACATATACATTATACCAAATGGTCTTCCAGTGGGCACCTAATGATGTGTTGACTTTGACTGCTGATACGGATTATCCTGTCCTCTGGTTTCCTCTTCTATACCTATACCTGACTTAAACACCGCTGTTTATATTTAGTAGAATTAATACATATGGATCTAATTCTAATCAAAGTCATCACACTTAGACAATCGTGATAAAACTTTAACATTCATTTACATATACACATGTTTATTCATGTTTGAACATATCATTTATAGATATGCTTCTACATATATCATACTTATTCGCTTTATCATGTTTCATCTCCATCATCTTCATTTACGTTTTGTTCTCAGACTTATCATCGTTAATGTGATTATCACATAGCAATGCTATGCTTCTCATATCTTGTCATGCCATTTACATATTCTTCTCATTTATCTTATGTTTCATGCCTGTAAATACCTTAAAAGTGGATACGGGAAAGACCTGTATGTACTTGAAGGTACTATCACTGTACGACACAGTGATCTTTATCCGTATGACCCAAACGGGGCCGTTATAATGATCCAAATGGGATCTATGCCATCGACCCGTGCAAGGGCCCCACATTCGTGAAACTATATGCTGCAAAGAATCGCATCCCTATAGCATGCCTATGTGTATCCAACTACCCGTTCATAAGCAAGCAATCGGTTTTATTATGTTTTCTTAACAATCTTTCAAGTATCAGAAAAAAAAATATCTCATATACATGAATAACTACTGATATCATGTATACTTATGAGATATTCATTATCAAATAATCTCTTATAAACATTTAACTGTACTTTTTCATATAACAAAATTATACGTATTCTCTTTAACTTTCATAATATGTTATCAGCGATCATATTACTATGATGCATTATTTCATATAATAATATATTTATATAACCTTTATACAATTTCAGTTTCCATAACCAATTCTGCCTGAATAGTTCGAGGTACTGCCAAGTCCATTTTCGACTACAATTTTGACCTTGTAAATGAGATTGTCAGAGAAAGTGATCTTCTAACTCAATATACCCCTATGTCTTAAGTTTCTTATGGTTCAAACATCAGGTCATTTGGACTTTTAATTTGGGAGATATGGTCTAAACACTCAGAACTGCTCCTGGACAGTTTCCGGGAACAGAATATGGAATTGTGTCCTATATTTGAAAATTTTCTCATAATGATAGAAACATAATTTAACCATAATTTCTTCATGAAAATTGTTCTCCCAGATGTCTAGTTTGTATAAAAATTTGAATCACCTCATTTAGATGAGTATAACTCAAGTTATAATTTAAACAACCGGAATTACTCCAATTCAGGGGACTGTTCTGAGACAAATTTCAGGGACCGAATTGTTCCCTTACATTGACGATTTTTTTTTTTGTCCAATGGGGTCCAAATTTGGATACACTTATTTCAAGAATATTTGTTCTCCTAGAAGTCTAGTTTACTTAAAAAATTTGAATCAATCAATTTGGATGAGTGAAACTCAACTTATGGCCTAAATACAAAACTGCTCAAACCCAAATCGTATCAACATAAATGAAACTTAATCAATCTCAAACAGCCTCACTTTGACGAAGCCGGGTCCAATGGGGTCCAAATTTGGATATACTTATTTTAGGGATATTTGTTCTTCTTGATGTCTAGTTTACCCAAAATTTTGAATCACTCAATTTGAATAAGTGATGGCCAAGTTATGGTTAAAACAAAAACATGGGTTTAAAAAAAACGGACAGCATCTCTCCTAAAACCCAACATTTTCTATATACAAATTTTTCCTCCATTGAGGACCACAACCATACCAAACAACCATTCCAAACAAGGATTCTACACAAAAAGAGGTATTCCAAACCCCCAAACAAGTATCCACACAAAAATTCATACCAAAATCCTTACAAAAGTTTATAACAAGTTCCATACCTTTGCTTTTCTTTTCTCCTTCCTTCTTCCTTCTTCTCTTCTCTTCTTCTTCTTCTTCTTCTTCTCCTTCTCTTCTCTTCTTCCTTATCCGATTTGCCCTATCCCAAAGGCCAAAAATGAGATTGCCATGTTTGGCTTTATCCTAACCTTTGACTTAAATTGTGTTTTTTTTTTTTTTTTTTCAACTTAGTCATTTAATTTCCTTTTATTTTCAATTCCACTTATCCTAATCCTATATTAGCATACAATCTTCTTCAATTATGACCCTTGGGTCCTGAATTGACAATTTACCAATTTACCCTTAACTTTTGTATGAATTCCGAGTTTTACTTATTTTATTCTTAGCATTATTTTATTTCGGAAAAATATACTTTTACTTTTATTATACCCTAAACATGTTATAAAATTGTCAAGGTATAATTTGGGCGTTACAGCGAGCATCCGTCCTGGATCTAAGGTTAGTTGGGATGAGCACTTACCCTTAGTGGAATTCACCTACAACAACAGTTATCAAGCGAGTATATAGATGGCACCCTATGAGGCTTTATATTGGAGGCCATGTCGATCCCCGATTTGTTGGACAAAGGCGAGAAAGAGTTCCATCACTGATCTGGATTTGATTAGAGACACCTCTGAGAAGGTGGGTTTGATACGAAAGCGTCTTCTCACGGCCAGCCGCAAAGAGCTGTCGACAGACCCAGGCTCCACTCTAAAGCCTGAGGTGGGTGACGCCCTCTCGGGCTGCGATGCCTAAGAGATGAGTGGTCACCCGTGCAGGAAAGCCAGCAATCAGGTATATAGGGCCCTTCGAGATACTCGAGAGGGTGGGTACAATGCCATATTAATCGGTGCTACCACCAAGTTTATTAGGTGTCCATGAGGTATTCCATGTCTCCATGTCTCTGGAAGTACACTCCAGATCCGACTCATGTAGTGGATTGGGGAGAGATTATTGTTGATACTGACGGGACCTTTGAGGAGGGACTGATGCGTATCATGGATAGTCGGGATCAGGTTTTGCGATGCAAGACCGTGAGACTAGTAAAGGTGTTGTGGCAACACCGAGGAGTGGAGGAGGCAACATGAGAACGCGAGGACACGATGTGTGCTACCTATCCTTTCCTATTTAAGGATGAAGGTATGTTGTTTAAATGAATTGGAAATAGAATAACTATTGTATATGCGTGTGTTTGTGTGTGTTAGTGTGTGTGAATTTCGAGGACGAAATTATGTTAAGGGGGGAAGAATGTAAAACCCAGGGAAAAATTCAATTTTTTGATAACGGTAAACGAAAATTTCGCCGGAAACTCCAAAAAATTTTCTAGATTCCCCAAATGATGAAACAGATCACACTGCTGAAATCATCTAGCGAAATCTAGGTTACTCGGGCCGAATTTCATTCGACTTCGTCGACCGAGACGAAATTTGCTGAGGCAACGAGTGTCGAATGACACTTAAAGCATGTGACACATGGCATGAGAACATGTGGTGTAGAGGGTGATACATATCATATGGAACATGGACCATGTGAGGACACATGGCCATGAGAGAGTGGAGGAGGGAAGGTGAGAGGAAGTCCCTCTCACTTGGAAAAAAATCAAAGTGAGAAATAGTGAGAAATGGACATGTGGCAAGGAGGGAATGTGGGAGGAAATTTCCCACTTAGGATCAAATCGGTGAGAAGAAAGGAAAAACCAAAAAAAAAAAGGAGGAAGAAAAAAAAAAGACAGCCATGCGTGAGAGGAGGAAAAGGAAAGTGGAGTGAGAAGCTCTACCTTATCTCTAAGATCTACAAAGATCAGGTCGTCGGTTTTCGTCGGAGCAAGATGCAAAGTTCATCTACGTGACGAGAGCTTCATGTATGTACGAGAATATGAGGTTTTCGCCCCAAACTCCAAGAGGTAGAGAATTTTCCTACTCGGGTTATTTCTATCATAAAGGCCATTTAAGGACATGAGTTTTCGCCGTGAGGGTTGCATATTGCTCGGGCCCCAAAATTTGGGACCGAATGTCAATGTTCGGGATTATTCGCGTACCCAGATCAATTTCGATCACATTGATCGTGTGTGCTGCTTGATGTGTTATTGCTGGAAAAATTCGACCGTGCTATTTTTGTCCGTTATTGCCAGAAAATGAATATGTCGGGCTGCGTGAAAAAGCTTATGTATGCTTATATGATGTATTGACGTGAGATACTTGATGAATGTGAATTATATATAGAAAATATAATCATCCATGATTTATTAATGTTGCATGTGGTAATCATCATGAATGTAACATGAATTGACATGAAATGACATGTTGCATTTCATTTGCACGGGGGCATCGCGTGAAACGGGTGTGAGTGCATGACATGGGTTTTGAATAAATTTAATATCGGAGGGTTGTCCAATAAATAAATTTGATATCGGAGGGTTGTCCAATAAATAAATTTGATATCGGAGGGTTGTCGAATAAATAAATTATATCGGAGGGTTGTCTAATAAATCTTATCAGAGGCTTGTCTAATGGATTTATTTCTGAGGGGTCATTCAATGGACGGATATCTGAGACCCAATGAGTTTTCAAAAAAAAAAAAAAATCTTTTGTTTTGAAAACAATTTTTCATACATGGAAAATGCATGTGTGAGGGAGTTGGCAAGGACTCAAGACATGGGGTATGGCATGTAGACATTCATGTAAAAATGTGCATATTTTTACTTGAATGGGTGTTAATGTGTGAATCATGATATTGCATGTGCACTTAGGTGAGGAGTAACGCTTGTAGGAGACTTTCTCTATTGGGCATTGCTCACCCCATCGTGGGAAAATATTTTCAGGTACTGGAGGTACACCAGGAGATGAAACACATCCAAGATTTTAGTTGTGAAAAATGCCAGATTATGGCTTATTCATGTATTTTGTTCAATTCTGGATAGAATGAGAAGTTTTGTATATGTAAATGAGAAGTTTTGTAATAAAAACCTATTTTTGGACTTGTTTAACATAGTGTTAAAAGTTTTCCCAAATTTTATACCACACCATCGTGTATAGAGCGAGTATGGAATTCCCACTGCATTCAAAGGAACCTGAAGTGCGTAAGTGCCCAAAAGGTTATTGCATGACGGGCGCCGGCCGCGATACGGGTTTTCCCCGGGTCGCGATAAAGCTCGGGTTCTCGTATCGCGACACGTTATCAAAGGCGGCAAGCGTCGCAAGGTCACGATAGGCTTTTCTGCCGCGACAAGTTGTTTTTCTCCTAGTTTTCGTCTTAAGAGGTCCTCACGGTAATGCGATGGCTACTCTCTTCGTGACAATATGAGAAGGTTCCATTGTCGCGACGGATTCGGCCATGACAAGAGGTCAAGGTTGCAACGAAGTTGATTAAGGCCAAGAGATTTCATGTCACGACAGAGATTTTAGTGTTGCGACAAGATTTCACGGAGTTATGTCGCGACAGGGTGTTCTATGTCGCGACAGGGTGTTCTATGTCGTGACAAAGAGTGACTTAGATAAAAGGATTTAGGTTGTGACAGAGTATATTATGTCGCAACGGAGTAGGCCAAGGTGAGAGGAAATCACGTGTTAAGACAAAGCCATCGGATGTTTTGACAGTTTTGCTGTTTATGTAGTTTCTGGTCGCGACAAAACATTTTAATGTCGCAACAGAGTTTGGCCAGGTTAGGAGTTTTATTGTTGCAACAGGAGGTTTTTATGTCCCGATAGAGTTGGCAATGGTGGAGAGATTTTATGTCGTGACAAAATATTTTATGTCGTGATAGAGTGTTTCCAAGGTTAAGAGATTTTGTGTTGCGATGGGAAAATTATGTTGCACAATGTTAGCTAGGCAGGGAAGACTTTTGTTGCTATATAATATTTTAGGTCGCGATAGAATTGGCCAAGGTAAGGAGAAATTATGTGTTGCTATTGCATATTTTTATGTTTACACAGAGGACTTCTGTGTCGCGATAAAGCCGGGTCATGGTAGAGGCGCTGCTGTCGCTCAATAACAAAGCTTAGGCACGACGATGCGCATGTCACTGACCGATGCACTCACGAAGACGCGAGCGCGATGAGATATTCTATCGCGATACAAGATTTCTATTGCAAATGGCATTTGTCCACAGAGCAAAAAGATAAATAAATAAAATACCCTGGATTTTGGGGCGTCACAATGATGCATTGGTGCTCACCCTCTATATTAACGGTTTTGATGTGCACAGGGTACTAGTAGACCTCGAAAGCACGACAGATTTTCTATAACTACCAGCCTTCAAGCAGATAAAGCTTTCCTTGGGTATGCTGAACTCAACTGTGCAAATCCTCCTGTTTAATGGAGGAATCATCAGAATATTTAGAGATGTTGCACTCTATGAAAGCAGGCCAATCACCTGCAGGTTTTTTGTTCTCAATTATCGAAGACTTGGGGCCTTATAATGTCATAATGGGGGGGGGGTGTTGGCTACACTTGTAACACCTCAAATTATATCCTAGTAGTTTATTACATGTTTAGGGTATAATATAAGTAAAATTTGCGTTTTTTGGAAATTAAATGTAAAGTGGGAAAAAAGGTTAAAATGGTAAAATGTCACATTGAGGACTTAAGAGGCATAAGTTAAGAAGAGTATATGTTAAAGAAGAAATATGATAAGTTGTTTTTCAAATAGAATGAAGTGGAAGGACTAATAAGTAAAAAGGGAGAATTTAAACCAAAATGTGATAAGCCAAACAAGGCCTTAAGCCAAATTTGGGATAAGACCAAACATGGTCTTAGAGATTTGATAATTTCTCATTTAGTTAGGGCATTTAAGGTTTGGGAAGAGGAGCAAGAAGTTGGGGTTGAGTTCTCCATTCCTTGGTGTTCCTTGTTCAAGAAAGAAGAAAGGAAGAAAAAAAAAAGCTAGGAGGAGGTTTCAAGAAGATCAAGGTTAGGAAATTAACCTAACTCTCTATTTGTCTCTGTTTGGGTTAAGGAAAACCCTAACTTTCATTATACATGAATTTTGGGTTGGTTTAAGTTCAGTTTTAAAGGTTGGTTTGTTTTTGGTGGAATGATTTATGGTGAAAATGGCCAAAACTGGTCAATTTTTGGTTTCAGCATGACACTCCTACGCCTAGGCGTAGGAGGGCACGCCTAGGCGTAAGAGTGCACGCCAAGGTGTAGAGCTCCGCTTAGGTGGACCCGAGACCCCTCCCGAGAAGTTTCTGCTACACCTAGGCGTAGCACCTCTACGTCTAGGCGAACATCTACGCCTAGGCGTAGCACTAATGCGCTTAGGCCAAGCTATAGTTCCAATTTTGTTATTTCTTTGGTTAATTCTAGAATCCGTTACTCTTTTGTTTGGACTTTCAATGGAAGATAATTAGGCATAAAATTGGATTAATGAGGATCCCAATAAGTGAATGAAAGGTTCGTGGTAAGTATAATAGTTACATGAAAATGCTCGCACCTTGCCACCTCAAAGAATCCCGCTGTCAAAGTAACTTGTTTCGCTTCCTTATTTACAATGTGTTTAAGAATAAAATAACAAACTCAGAAACACATATAATTGTATGCTTGATTAAGACCGAATATCAAATGAATAGGAACCTCTGATTAGTGCTATGTGTGCCTCCTACTAGTGCTACGACACTTCGCATGGGCAGCATTATCGCTTAGTGCTTTGGCACTCTTCTCGCTCAGCACAAGACTTCGCTAGCTGTTTCCGCACTTTGTTACGTAAGGCATTACATCTCTATTCGCCAAGACTCCTCGCTAGTACTCTATGACTCGTTACTTGAGCAAGCATGCCTCCGTCCAAAGATCAGATCGCACTGCACTTCGGTACCTATTGTGCTGTGTCCCTATCATTCATTGTTACCAATCTATGCAGGCAAATACTTATATGTTGTGTATCTGAATAATATGACATATGCAAATATTTGTATGATAAGAATATGAATAATGAACAATAAGAAAGCATAAGGAATCGTAGCTTTGTTCTCAGACAAAATTTCACGGGTACCTTCGTATTAAGATCTCTCGTTTCGACTCCTACGGAGATATGAAAATCCCGTTATAAGAATTATGTTATATGAAAACTCAGTTATAGAATTGTTGTTATACGTAAACTTTGACATATGCATTATGTTATATGTATAAACAGAATTGTGGACCACTAAGTGGTCATATTCGTTATTCGCTTTCACTAAGCCATGTTTAGCATGGGCGTTTATCCAGGTAGGAACTAAAGAGGACATCCAAGGCATTTCGCATACAACAGGGCCAACATAACAATGGGAGTCCACCCCATGTGGTGCTCACTCGTTTTGGAATGTAAATGTAATATTTGGTAATAATGAATTTGGCGTAAGGCAAATTTGACTTAGGAATTATGTGCAGATACTTTAAACACTACTACGGTGGTAGTTTACAAGTTATATTATGATATTTGATTTATATTTTGAAATGGGCCCACCAATGTCAAAATCGCGAAGGAGTCCTAGTCCCGTGTCATTCCTTCCTTCACTCCAAAGTGGATAAGGGCGGACAACACTCAATTTAGTCATTCCTTCGACCTACAACTAAATGGTCAGCTATTTAACCAACGTTGGGCAAGTCGACCTTTTAAGCAGTCAGTTGGCTGCACGACAATGTTATCAACTATTTATACATGAACGCAGATACATAGGAGAAGAACTCTCTAAACATCCTCCTCAAGACCAAAACCCCCCTAATGCAGCAATCAAGGTCACGGCCCAAATCAAGGCCAAAGAGAAGGATCCGCTATTGCGGACCCTAGAAAGCACGCGGATGGGCTTAAAAGTTCACTTACGCCGCCTCTCTTATCCAATGAAGAAAAAATGAACAAGCATAACCTGGTGACTATTAAATAATATAGATGTGTTCACCTGGAGCCACTCTAATAAGGTTGGAATTAACCCGACGGTGGTCTCTCACAAGATGCATATTATTCCCACGGCCAAACCAGTAAGACAGAAAGTGAGGCGGTTTCACCCGGATCACCACTAGATTATTCAGACAAAAGTAGTCAACTTATTGAGAGCAGGTTTCATCAGAGAAGTGAAGTACCCCAAATAGCTAGCCAATGTAGTGGTGGTTCCAAAGAAAGGCAACAAGTGGCGAGTATGTGTAGATTACACTGACCTCAACGAAGCATGCCCAAAAGATAGCTTCCTCTTGCCGTGTATAGACCAAATTGTTGATGCTGCAACCGAGCACGGGATACTGTCATTTTTGGACACTTTCTTTTGATATCACCATATTCCCATGCACCCGCCTGACGTAGAGAAAACGACCTTCATTACACCGCACGGATTATACTGCTACAACATGATGCCTTTTGGCTTGAAGTATGCCGAGGCAACTTATCAAAGGTTAGTAACTAAGATTTTCCAACCGTTATTGTGTAACACCCCAAATTATACCCTGACGGTTTTATAACATGTTTAGGGTATAATAAAAGTAAATATATATTTTTTCGGAATAAAATAAGCAAAAATCCGGAATCTGTTCAAGATACAAGGGTAAAAGTGGAATTTGTTAAAACAGGATATAAAAGTCATATGATAAGAAGATTATAGGCTAAAGTGGAAATAGGAATAAATTGAATTGAAAATAAAAGGAAAGGAAATGACCAAATAGCAAAAAGTCAAAATGTGATAAGGCTAAACATGGCCTTATCTTAAAGCCAAAAATATCTCATTTTAGTCTTTGGGGATAGGGGGCATCTGGATAAGAGAGAAAGGAAAGAAGAGAAGAGAAGAGAGGAGGAAGAAAGGAAGATGGAAGAAGGAAGGAGAAAAGAAGATCAAAGGTATGGAATGTTTGAAACTTTTGTATGGATTCTAGTATGGAACTTGTATGGAATTGTTTGTATGGATGTTAGTTTGTTTCATTTCTAGGGTTTAGTTAGGAATTCATCCTAACCCTAGAATTTTTGGATGTTGGGAGTTAGGAATCCTCTTAATTTCCCCTCTTGAGTTATGTTTTGGTTAGATTCTATGATGGGGTTTTGATGTAGGATGGAATTGGGGAGATTTATGGAAGAAAAGTAAGGGAGAGAGGGCAAAATCTACCATTGTTGGGCAGAATCGCAATTTGGTACCGGTACAAAACAAGGGTGGCACTAGTACCCATGAGACAGAAGCAAAGTGGTACTAGTACCAATTAAAGTGGTACTGGTACCCATTGACAGAAAAGCGTTGGTACTGATACCAATCATAGTGGTACCGGTATCGATGCTTCTAGCAGCCCTGATTTTTGTACCTTTGCATTGTTAAACCCTAAATTCGTATACCGATAGTATAGGAACCCTAATAAATGATTAATGGAGGTTCAAATAAGAAGGAAACTAAGTGAAAAACGCACCGTACCTCGCCGCTTCGGCGAATTGATGTAGGCAAACTTAATGCCTTATGATAAGATAGTAAGTTCCTGAACAAGTATAAGATTATTATATGAAAAAGTAAAGTTAAATGTTTATAAGAGACTGCTTGATAATGAATATCTCATAAGTATACATGATATCATTAGTTATTCATGTATATGAGATATCTTCTTCTAATACCTAAAAGATTATGAAGTAAACATAACAAAACTGATCGCTTCACTTAGTATGATCCGGTAGTCGATAGATAGGTATATCACATGCCAATGCTCAAGGACAACAGCTATTGATATCAGTCGTTATTTATGTGACAGATCCCATTAGATCACAGAATGACCCCATTTAACAAGTACAGATGAATGATATGCTTTATATAGATAGTATCTGTGGAATGATATATTCGTATCACTTGGTATTTATGTACAAACATAAAGAGTTCTGACTGGCATCAGAATGGGATATATGGCGATATATGATATGATTATGAGGTTACACCACACAGACATTATGACGTTATCAAGAAACGAAGGAAGATTTGATTACCAATACATGAAATACACAGAACAGAAATTATAAGATCTAATAGGTAATGATGTTATAGAATATATTCATAATGATATAACAAGACTGAATAAGATATAAGATATAATTTACTGTTAAAGAGTATTCCAGTGACAGATGATTTATTAGAGGTCAACTGACATCGATTTAATATGCTGAATCCAGTTCATCCACGAAAGAACGAGGTTCCACCCACATCGAAAGGGCCAACACATCACTAGGTGCCCACTGGAAGACCTTTTGGTCTATTTTTGTATACGTTTTGTCTTTATAAACAATGTAAATATTGTAAATGTTGAACACTTCCATATATGGAGCTTGTATATTATTTTTGTAAAAACTGCCATGTAATATAGTACAAGTTAAATGTTTAACATTATATGAATGAACAAGGTTAAAGCTTATAAGTTTAAAGTAACCAAAATTAAATAAATAAATAGACAAAAATAACACCCTCGCTTGATATCGCATGTCGAGTTGGGGGCGTCACAAGTTTAGTGGTATTAGAGCCCCAAAAAGGGGTGTCACATGTTAGGTGAAACCATGGAGGTCTATATCGATGATATGCTTGTAAAATCCAAAAAGAGCTTCGATCACACAAAGTATCTACAAGAAGCCTTTGAGCTATTACGAAAGTTTAACATGAAGCTCAACCCTTTGAAATGTGCATTAGGAGTCAGTTCGAGCAAATTTTTAGGCTTTATGGTGACACAGAGAGGGATAGAGGACAATCCTATTCAACTCAAAGCTATAATTGATTCTCAGGTTCCCACCTCCAAAAAAGGAGTACAATAGCTGACTGGCCGGCTAGCAGCTCTAGAGCGGTTCATATCTCATTTCATAGATTGATTAAAACCATTTTTTATCACTCTAAAGGGAGCCAAAAGGGCCGGTTGGAATGAAGAATGCGACCAAGCTTTCATGGCAATCAAACAATATCTTACCGAACCACCAATTCTGGCTAGCCCAAAAACAGACGATATGCTCTATCTATACCTAGCGGTTTCAGAAGTCTCAGTAAGTGCAACTTTGTTCAAAGAAGATGAAGACCAAAAACATAAACCAATATTCTTCCAAAGTAAATCTCTGTCTGAAGTAGAAACTTGGTATCCCGTCTCAAACAAGCGGCACTGGCCCTCCGTGTGGCATTTAAGAAGCTTCACCCCTTCTTCCAGGCACCCCCTATCGTCGTGCTAACAAATCTCCCTTTACAAAGCACTATACACAAGCCTGACCTATTGATGAGTCTTAAACTCATCTATTTTCAATCCATTTTTCTGGCATGTTTTTAACAGTTTCAGATCTATTTTTAGGCCAAATTATGGAATATTCACTAACTTTGTGTTTTGCAGGTATTAATTGAAAAATGAGAGAATTCCAGCAGAAAATAAGCAAAAATGTGAAAATTGCAGCAGTCTTTATTGCGATATAATTTTTGTTTATCGCGACAGAATTTCAAGCATATAAAAAAAATCATGTCGTAGCCAGCAGTTATATGTCGCAACAAAGCCCAGGTAGAACTCAAGGCTGAAAGAACATCTTTGTTGCGACAAAGAGTTCTATGTCGCAACATTGAGAAAGAACAATGAAAAGAAGACTGTCACGACAATCCTTAACTTTATCACAACAATGATCAAGGTAAATAGCAAAGGAACTTTGTCGCGACAATATTTTCACTGTCGCAACATAAAAAGCTGAAAACTAACAAATGAACTCTGTCATGACAAAAGACAGTTTTGTCGCGACAGAAAATGGCAAGAATACAACACAAGTCAACTGAGACAAGTGTTTTTATGTTGCAACAAAGTTTTCATCATGGAACCATATCAAGGAAGAAAAGCCTATCACGATAAAGAAAATCATGTCGCGACATTACATTCAAAATTCACAACATAGAGCAACAAAATATCTGTTTCGACAATGATTATTTTGGTCACGACAAACAAAACAAAGGGAGGTGAATTCTCTGTCGTGATAAGAAAGTTAAAGAGCAACACAAGAGGAATGGAGACAAAGAAGTTCATGTTGCGACATAGAAAAACATTGAAGGCAGAATTTGATTCGTGCCACGGTAGGGTGAGCGGAATCAACAAAATTTGTTTCTCTCATTTCTCTCTTACATATTAAGTCAACTACTATGACATAGTGGTCTAGGTTGAACACGAGGATGGGTTTTCATCTTATGAATGACTTGCATCAGTGTTTAGAAAATCAATTAGAGAGCTTTTGGTTTGGATTCACAGGTTGTTTCAAAAACGATTGTGATTGTTTATTCTTGAATCAATTATACTAAGCCCAGAAGTGGGTGTGAAAGGTAACGAAGTTGGATCTAACTGATAACATAGAGATGACGAGTGTCCTCGGGTTTTATCTCATGATATAAATGACAACTATGATCCAAACCACATGGATCTTTGTTTTAACCAACGACTAAACTTCAAGTCACTTCTATTTGGTCAACACAGTTAACATGCATCTACATACTTCGTTTAGAATAACATTCAAACATCATTTGATTGGCTGTTGAGGCCGTCAAGAACCATGGTGCATCTAATGATAAAGTATACATATCTAATTTGATGATATTTGTCAGTAACATTGAAATGATGTTCAACCTAGTTTGAAGATGGGAGCCATAAATCAAGATTCCCTTGTTTAACACATGAGGACAGCTTTGTAGCTTTACTTGCCAAGCTAGCTACCATTATATCTAGAAAGGAGCAGCTAAAACCTGGATGTGTCCTCAAAGAGTGTTTGTAACTAAAAACATAAAGAGGGAAGGAGAGAAGGGAAAACCAAACCTAAATGAAAGTTCAGAGATAAACCATACATCAAATGCAAAAGTTACCGAAAGATTGCTTTAGGGTTACAAAACATAGGTTATAGGCGCAGTATATGAAAATACAGAAGGCTAACATTTGAAACAAAACAAAGGGACAGAAAATGCATGCACCAGGAAATGAAGACTGGTTTGCATAATTCTTACAAAGATGTGATCTCAGGAGTTTCCTTTGAATGAAACGATTTCGCTAGGCAGCGAAAATTTCGCTAACTAGCGAAAATTTCACTAGGTAGCGAGAATTGCAGAAGAATAAGCGAAATCGAGAGTTTTATTTCAGACCTTGTGGCAATTTCGCTAACTAATGAAATTTCGCTAACAGCGAAATTTTAAGAATAATAGAAAGTGCTGTGGCCACCGCTGAGCAGTGCATAGCGAAATTTTGAAGCCCCTGTGAGAATTTCTCGATTTAAACTAGGATTGCGAAAATTTAACTATGATCATAATTTGCAATCCAGTAGTACAAATCTTGCGAAAATTTCTTGGAATTGCTACTCGCATTACCTACATATAAATCCATTTTCATCACTTTGCCTTCATCTATTCATTGAATCTTGGCATTATGTTTATGAAGAAGTTTTGTTAAGTGAGGACAATCTCTTCATGGTTAAGCATATATCTACATTATTAGGAGGAAGACTCTCAAAGTGCGGAAGAACAAGACAACCAAAATAACCTCAGTAGCTAAGTGAATTACTAAAAGCTGAACACTTTCAATTGGCCTTATTGGGCATGATTAGTGTTGTGAAGCACTCAAAACCTATCTCAAATAGGGCTCAAAATAGCAATTTTTGGGCACTAATCAAAATCTCTGTCACGACAATGAAGTTTTTATGTCGCGACAATAAAAGCTATGGAATGATAAAATTCTATCGCGATAGAAAATTTACGATCCTGACGAAGTGGAAGTTAAGTCATAATAAGTCAAATTATATGTTGCAACAAATATTTCTATGTCCACGACAAAACGACTTAGCAGCGATAAGAACCCCGGAAAGCAAAGTCACATCACGACAAAAAGTCTCTGTCCTTGTGAGAAATTGCTAAGTCAATGCTTTAATATGTTTGGAGAAAACTACGATGAAATCTGATGATGGTTGAAAGAAAATGTTGTTTACAACAGATTGATAAGGACATGAAAATGGTTGCAAGCGGACTTGAATGTCGAAACTAGGAGCGTTCTTGTTGCAATAAGAACAAGATAGCTACATCAAAATTTTGTCACGACATTATCAAAGTTTGTCGTGACAGAATCCAAGGAAGAGCTCAAAGGTAGGTCGCGACAGAAGCGCATTCTGCTACGATGAAATTCCGCGACAAAGGCCGAAAACTATGTCGCGATAAGACTTTCTATATGTCACGACAAAGCTGACCAATTTGTTATATTTTGGGGATCCATAACGCAATTATTGAGTGTGGCTAACCTTTTGGAAAGTCTATAAATAGATCGTCAAGGCGCTGTGCCTGACTTCCGCATAACTCAAGGCGTTTAGGTAGTTGAAGACTCTTGTATATTTTTATTTTTCTTTATTTTTTCTTTCTTTTTATTTTATTTTCCATTTTTGTAGATTTAGTTTCAACATATTTTTTTAGTTAGTTTTCTTTTAAATTCCTGGATTTGAGTAATGAACTGAAGTGCATCTTCGAGTTGGAATTTATTGATAAAATGTTCTTTC
Source organism: Tetrastigma voinierianum (assembly GCA_016808115.1). Taxonomy (NCBI): domain Eukaryota; kingdom Viridiplantae; phylum Streptophyta; class Magnoliopsida; order Vitales; family Vitaceae; genus Tetrastigma; species Tetrastigma voinierianum. The sequence goes on along the minus strand of JAEQBH010002597.1, from coordinate 478,938 downwards.
TTATTACTGTTTGATCTAAATTGAGGATGGAAAGGATTACGGAGGACTGTTGTTTCATTTATTTAATTAGTTAATTTTCCAGATAGTTAGCCAACGATATAATTGAACCGGTTTAAAAAAGTTGAACTTTATTGGAGATGATCAGATGATGATGATCTAATTTTCTATTTTAGGTGGAAGAGTACTTGTAGTTTGAGTGTGATTTTATTTGATTGGTATTGTTTTGAAATTAATCGTTCTAATTACTAATGTTTATTTTGAAACGAAGTATTGTATCTTGTCATTCCAGGAGGCCTGCAAACGACACGAAGATCGATCTAGAGTGTAAAGCAATTGCTGTGGAGTATGATAATACTATCAGGACTAAAAAATTAGCACTGATGGGTTACTCAGACAGATTATAACACTCATGGTTTGAGGATAATTAAACTAAGGTAATCAGTTAATCACTCCAAAAGTTTCTCTCTCTCATTGAAAGGATTATAGATCAGTGTTGGCAAGATTAATCAGGAGATGGAAATTTGACTGATATTGAAGGATAGAGTCGATCCATTTGAAGGCTTGTAATATCCTGTCTATGGGTGAAAGAATTCTTCAGTCCTAAAATTTGGGTGTGAAGTACTAAAAAGGAAAAATACCCAGATCTTATAAAGAAAGTACATCTTACAAGTAACTAATTATGCTTAGTTTCAGAAATGAACATGAACCTCTAATTAGTGAACAATATGGTTGGGAAGAAGTCAACTATCTATAATGTAAATCTTTGACAGAAAACTCAGTTTCCAATTGTGACGAAGTATGAATGATGTCGATTAGAGATGATCCCAGATCCAGGTTTGTCTACTTTCGGTGAATTCTCAAAGCCCATTTATTAAAATTTATTTTCATATATTAAAGAAAACAATCTAGGATTTGTTTTTTAATCTATCCATCATCTATAATAAACAGGTTCAAATAATGATGTCTTTGAGTAGTTAGGGTAGTTAATCTTTTGATTTATTATCATTTCCTCATGGGAGCAGATAATCTGGGCTTTAAATATCCACTTTTATTACTTTATACGACTTGTGCCTTGGTGATCAAGAACAAACTAAAATATTAATGAATCCATTTCTAAAGCAAATCAAATTTTCATCTGCAAGCATCTAGTGAACCAAAGTTTTGGCATGAGTTAAGAGTTGAATATCTTCCTTTTGTGGTGAGTCTTAACTTGATTTGCATGAAATTTGATCTTATCCAGTTTTCAAACCTTTGGCTTCACTTCAGGACTTTAAGTTAGTGTCTTTGGTGGCTGTGTCTGAAATTTAGTCAACAAGTTTTTGGTGTCGTTTAATTAGAGGATATGGTGATGAATTAAATATAATATTTAATAAAAGAGAGTTGCTAATTTGGACATTTTTTCTTTGATAAGTATAGAAAATCTAAAGCGAGTTTTAATGGCGCGAGTGATTGAGAAGCTACGAAATTTTCTATGAGCTTAAATGGAATCTTGTCTCTGATCATTTGATCTCATTGTGTTTTCTATTTCAAGAAGATCTTAAATGCATAGAAAACCAAAGCGGAATCTCACACTTTAGGTGCATTATTAGAGAGGAACTGAGAATGAGGAAAATTACAGTGCTGAATCATAAGGATGGCAAATCGAGAGAGAGGACTTCTGACTATTCGAGGAAGAAGAAGAGAGAGACATGGAGGCTCTTTCTATGGAGACTTTTGGAGGCTATTATTAGGGAGTATCTATTAATTGAAAACCATATATAGAAACTAACAATTTTAGGTTAGAGACAACATTGATTACTATGTTTTGCTCTTATCAGTTCTTGTTAATCCCCTCTGAAGATCCTAATGAGCATATGGGAAGATTCATGAGGATGGCCAACACTAATGGCTGGTCTCAGGGCAGAAACAGAAATGCAAATCATTTGTAGCTTTTCCCTTTTCCTTTGAGAGATGTTTGGCGGCAGCGGTTTGATCATTTGCTAGGTTGGATTAGTGTTAACTCAAGGAAGAGATTGGTGAGGCTATATGAGCCACCCTCAAGCTCTAACTTTTTGAGGGGAGAGAAGTCAATTGTCAGCTCAGGAGGATGAGTCTCACAATGCATGGGAAGATTGAGAAAGCATTGAAAAGATCATATATGCATGGAATGATCAAGACCATGTGGATGGATATCTTCTATCATCTTTATGAATGCCACTCAAAGTAATTGATGCATCCTGTGAAAACTTTTAAGAAAAGAAGTGCAAGGAGATGAAACGGAGTTGATTAAAGACAACACTTGAGATGCAACTCTAGGAAATCTCAATTTGAAACTTGAAGACATATGATAGCTGGGAAATGGTTTGATTGGAAATGTGTCATTGCTTAAGCGCCATAGAAGCAAAATTGGATGCGGTGATGAACAAGCTTCAGGATATCGACTGAAAGAAAAGTACAGCCTAGAAGTGGGAGGCTTGGTAAATGAAGGAAGAAGAAAGAAGGATGAAGAAGGGCCAACTGTGAGGTTCCTTACAGAGTGAGAAGCTGTGATACTGAGTGCAAGCGGAGGCTACACTTTTAAGCCTAACCTCCATTTTGCACTCACTATACACCTTTTCGGGAACCATGAGAATTTCCTATATGATGAGAGAACTGGCAAGATGAGGCTTGGGTAGAATATCTGATAATGTATTACCCTACTGGGTTCAATAACTGCGACAGCAGCGGTAAGCGACGAAGAACAAAAATCAATGGAGAAGATCTAATTCAGCTGAGACCGGATGCTTTTGCTTTGTGGGAAAACAAGGCTGGGCCTCATAGTGGAGTTTAGTGAGCTAGCAGGCATTGAACCAAACTACTGTATGTTTGGGGCCAGCACAATGCCTTTTGAAGAATCTGGGACTCAAGATTGAGGAGCCAATTCTGCATGCTGACTGTAGAATCAGCCCAAGATGCATTCCCAGTGACTGGGGAGGGAAAGTGGGGATTCAAATGGTTGATTCAGAGGAGATCATCACAACGATGTCTAGCTAAGACAGTAAGCGTGACCACGAGGGAAACCTTAACGAGAATTTTAAATTTTATTAGTTAGATTAATTTGGTAAAATTTTGTGTGTTTGTTGTTTTAGTTTTCATTATGTTAGAAGTTTTATTATTAGTTGTTGCTGATTTTTCAAGACAATGAAACTATTAAAGATAGTTTTGTGAAGCACATTGTCTCAAAATTGAAATATGAAATAGCTGAGGGAGGGGGGTGGGTGTATTCTCCTTCCCTAAATTTGTTTTAATGATGTTATGTTGAGTTTAGGAAGCCATAGTTTTAACTACATGGCGAGAAGTAGACTATAATGGCACGATTTTTTTTTTATTCTGAATATATCCTTGGTTGTTATGTTTGAATAAAAATGAAATGTTGTTGATGTACTGAATTGGCGGCTTTGATGATTACAATGAGTTTTTCTAAACATGTTCAAATGGGTTTGGAGATGGGCTTTGCCTTTTGAATGTGTCTTGAATGAAAACTAAGGAATAATACAGTCCCAGAAGAATTTATTCAATATGCATATACTTTATAAGTATTTGGCATTACGTAACTTGGACTCAGTAAGAAGAAAAGTTTCAGTCGTGACAAAAAATTTTCATTGTCGCGACATAAGTTCAAAAGAGCATTAAAATAAATATATATTAACATTTCTATCACAATGTCAGACATTTAACTATCGTTTCAATGATTTGCGAAACTTCTATAAACATATTATTCTTTTGTAATATATGCGACATAACAATAAAAATGAAATAAACCTCAAATTCAGTTGGTATTTATAACAGGCAACTAACGAGGCTGCAAATGGATTATAACCATATTAAGTTTTGAAAAGCGAAGGGCCACCTTTCTCATGACCAACATCACCCTCTTCAGGAACTACGCAATCAAATCTCTCTCATCTTACACTAGCCTGAGAGTTCTTGAAAACCACCTATAAGGCCATGTTTGAGCCTTGAACCTCATTCAGAGACTAAGCAGATGATGTTCCTGCAGATGAGGAGGGACTATCAAGAGCTGATGTGGAAGTAGCCTGAGAGGGAAGTTGAAGATAGAAGAGAGCTGACCGCTAAGGAAGAGTCAAGAAAAGGAAGAGGGGGTGAAGAGAGTGAAGTGAGATAAGAGGAAAGAAAGGTAAGAAGCTTTAGTCCTCAGAGATGAAAGAGCTGCTCCTAATGGAGAAAGTGAGGACGGAGCTTTCATTGTTGAAGAGTTCAAGAAACATCTCACTGAAATGCTTGAGGAAGGATGTCAATCACTAAGTGAAACCTAGAAAGACTACAGATTTGTATTGCGTTGGTGAAGAATTTTGCGAGAATATGGTGGAAGGAAGGAAAGAGAAAGTATATGTGGAGGACAAGGAAGACGACAAAGAAAGATATATAAGAATGTTCAAAATGCGAAGGTGCAGAAAAGATGGCTCAAGTTCAAAAACTACACTAAGACGAGTGCAGCGCCATTGGACACATTGACGGCGAAAAAACTCTTTATAAATCATTTACCATGGTGAGTTTCTTGAAGAAGTACAGGTATGGTTCAACTTTTATGACTCGATCCTTTTTTAATCAGAAGCACCTCGGCCACGAGTGAGGAAGAACCAAGCAATCCTCCTCTATGCATTACTGAAAAGGTACAAAATAAATGTGGGAAAGATAATTGGAAATTCTATCTTGAGCTACTCCAAAAGCAAATGCAAGGGATTGATTCCACACCCGAGCTGATAAAAAAAAACTTGACCTTTGCCTTGTAGAGTGAGAGGAAAGAATCAGGAAAAGAAGAAACATGCCTGGGGCATTCCCTCCGACCTTGTTTGGAGTGACTAAGGTCTAAAAATAAGGAAATGGAAAGAAATAGAGGTGTGGAAGAGAAGAAAGGGAGGTATGAAAGGTGCAGTGGGCGGCCACAGTGGAAGAGGTCACTGAGAAGCTGACAAGAGTTTCGGGAAGCGAAGCCCATTTGGAATGCATCCCCAAACTCGAGAAAATCCATGGGATAGTTGGGTTGGAGGCACAGGCCATGGCTGTGGAGCCGATGGAGATGTTGAAATCCGCCAAGCAGAGAAAAATGAAATAAAGGATGTCCGATTCAAAAGCCAACAGCTCAGGGATGAATATTTTGATCTGAGCTCAGGAAGAAGAGATCGAATCTGGAGGTTGCATTGAACAAAGATGAAAGTGGAAGTGAATTAAGAAAAGGACACATAATGGAGAAACGATAATAAGGGATAGAGAAGTGGCTACGGGTGTGAAATAGGAAAACATGAGCATGGGTGATAAAAATGTTCGAGGATAGAATGACGCCACTAAGGCATGCACGGAATCAAGGGATAATAATTGGTTGAATAGTCGACCTGCTATGAAACAAAGTTTTTGCCCGACCTATGAGCAAATCAACAGCCAGGACACTCAGAAATCATTAGCTAAAGGCAAAGGCTTGCTTAAAAGCAATGGCGAAGATTTTAAGGCTGGAGTTATAGAAAGCGATCTCAGGCACAAGAAAGAAAGTGCAATTTTCACAAATCAGAATTTTAGACTGTGTGCCTTACACAGTAGTCCCTCAGGGTGTAACAAACCCACCAATACCCTTCTCTAACCTAAATCCAAATGAAGAAGGACCTTTTGAACCTTGTAAAGCACTAGCCTAAAATAAAACCCCTAGTGAAACAAGAAAAAATGAACTAACCCTAGTAGAGGAGGTTGAAGAATATTTAAGAATGGAAGCAGCCAAAGAGAAGGCTGCAAGGAGTAAAAAATGAACATTGTCTTCCTTTCCATCTTTTCTCTCTCTTTGTACCCAATATCAAATCATTGACATATTGGATAAAATAGGAAATTCTTTGCAAGCTTAGTGTTCACTTTTATTTTATCTTTTGTTCATTTCGTTGTTTGTTTGTTTGTTTTGTTTAAATTCTCTTTGCTTCATGTTTAATAGTTAGAAATTTTTTATTTATGGTAAATAGCTTAGTTGAAATAATGGAGAAACCTGTTACCTGGATCTAATTGTCAAATTGCTGCAACATGTTTGGTTGAATGGAATTGATGAAAGAATGAAATTATGGTTGTGTTGGATTGTTTTGAGCTGAAATCTTGATTAAAATGAACTTCTTGACTTGTTAAACAACATAGTAACAAATCTGAAAACCAAACAAACATTTGATAGATGCATTGAGGTAGGATGAAATGAATGGAAATGGATAGTTGTAATAAGGTTATGAATAAATGTGTTGAACTTCAAGAATAAGGAAGGTTTTAAAAAATTGATGAAACAGATGAGACCTATAATTATGTTTGTGTAAACAATTTGGTTATAAAAATCTTGATAAATTTTGCACATGGTCAACAGTAACTCTGAAACAAATTGTGCTAAGATTAGGGACATCTTCTGGAATCCATCACAGTAATCTCTCCAATGTCCTAGAACTTGTTGGATTATTAGTCCAGGTGAAATCCTAGGCAATACCACTAATAGGAAATGATTTAGACCATCCTTGAAAGTTTGAGCCTTTCAAAGCCTACCTTTATGATATGCATAAGCATATACACTAGTTCCTTATTTGAGCCTATAGCCAATCTCATCATCAACCAGAAATTGAGAAGCCCAATTCCTTCCTTACACATAATCCTATAGTAAAGAACCCTTATTTTACCAAATTACAAGACAAAATACATCAATGACAGAAAGGGACAAGTTTGGGGGAATATTATTTTAAGTTGTGAAGATAATTAAAGGGTTGAGAAAGAAAAATGCATAGAGGAAAGAAGAGATGAAGAGAATTATCAAAGAAGCAGTGAAAATAAAAACATCAAGGAGGAATGAGTTTGGTCTTGTAGCCTTCCTCTCTTGAACAATTAAGTTCTTAGGAGTGTTCAACACCTAGTACCCTAATGTCAACTGGTATGGAAGTTACTAACCCAAAGTTCGTTAAGGGTGGTAGAAAGCTTAAAAAGACCAATGTTGCACCATTCCATAAACCTTGGTGAGGGATGAAAAGTGCAAAAGCTTCTAAAATAAGGAAGAGAAGTTATCTTCTACATTGGACAATGAAAGAGAAAAGATACCTGTAAGGTATGCAGATGCACAAAACGTGGGGAGGTTAGAGACTTACAATCAAAGAGAAATCAAGGATGCATGAGTAGAGCCAAAGTGTAAGTTGTGCGGTGAATCTAGGTAAAATTGAGCCTAAAGTGTCCAATTATCTACTTAATTACCTAAGCCACATATTACAAGCCTAAAAGACCTATTTGATCTTAAAGGTGGTGTTATGCCTACATTAGTGGAGATTAATATGATAAGCAAGCATATGGGACTTTAAAAATGAAAGAGAGTGTGCCAACTGAGCATTATCCCAGAAGCTTAACTGGTCTGTTAGAGAGAAAGAGTGAAGACCAACACACACACAAAAATCAAGGTTGAATGATTAAATTGTTTACACCATATAAATTATTTGTTGGGTCAGTGAACTTAATTGAAAATCTTCCCGATTCTAGATTGGAAACATGTTTAGAAGTAATTTTACAACTAACTTATGTTTCCTGCCTAATTGAGCTTTAAACATAAAAATGTCCTTAAAAATAAAAGCTAAAGTGTTTGAGGACAAACAAAATTTTCTTTTCTTTGCTTGGGGACAAGCAAAACTTTAAGATTAGGGGAATTTGATGAGATTTAAACTCATCTATTTTTAATTCATTTTTCTGGCATGTTTTTAACAGTTTCAAATCTATTTTTATGCCAAATTATGGAATATTCACCAACTTTGTGTTTTGCAGGTATTAATTGAAAAATGAGAGAACTCTAGCAGAAAAGAAACAAAAAGGTGGAAATTGCAGCAGTCTTTGTCACGACAGAATTTCAGGCAAATCAAAAGAATCATGTCACAACCAATAGCTATATGTCGCAACAAAGCCCAGGTAGAACTCAAGGTTGAAAGAACATCTTTGTTGCGACATTGAGAAAGAAGAATGAAAAGAAGACTGTCGCAACAATCCTTAACTTTGTCGAGACAATGATCAAGGTAAATAGCAAAGAAACTTTGTCGCAACAATATTTCCTCTGTCGCAACATAAAAAATTGAAGACTGACAGATGAACTCTATCTCGACAAAAGACATTTCTGTCGCGACAAAAAAGGGCAAGAATACAACACAAGTTTGTTGAGATAAGTGTTTTTATGTTGCGACAAAGTTTTCAGAATGGAACCATATTAAGGAAGAAAAGCCTATCGTGACAAAGAAAATCCTGTCACGACATTACATTCAGATTTCATAACAAAGAGCAACAAAATCTCTGTAGCGACAAAGATTATTTCGATCGCGACAAACAAAATAAAAGGGAGGTGAATTCTTTGTTGCGACAAGAAAGTTGAAGAGCAACACAAGAGGAATGGAGACAAAGAAGTTCATGTTGCCACATAGAAAAACATTGAAGGCAAAATCTTTGTCGCGACAAGAAAGTTTTTATGTCACGACAATAAAAGCTATGGAATGATAAAATTCGGTTGAGACAGAAATTGAAGGAGAACTGAGATTAGCCAAGTCAAGTGTGTCGCAACAAAGATTTCTATGTCTCAACAAACATCTCAACAAGTGACAAGAACCAGAGAAGAAAATTCTATCGCGACAAAGAAGTTTCCTGCCGCCACAAAAATTGCTAAGGAACCAAAGAAATGCTTGTCGCGACAAGGAAAATTATGTCGCGACAGATTCTAGAAGATGAAGTACATGAGAAGCTGGTTGTAAATAGACTTAATGTTGCGACACAAGACATTCTTGTTGCGACAAGAACAAGACAGCTGCATCAAAATTCTGTCGCGACATTATCAAAGTTTGTCGTGACAGAATCCAAGGAAGAGCTCAGAAATCAGGTCGCGACAAAAAACTGCATGCTACGACAGAGGCCAGCGACAAAGACTGAAAACTTTATCACGAAAGAACTTTCTATTTCACGACAGAGCGACCAATTTGGGCCATAATTTTGGGGATCCATAACGCAATTATTGAAGTGCAACCCAACACTAGAAAGTCTATAAATAGATGCATCTATGGTACTGTGCGCAGCTTCCGCAACTTCAGGACATCTGGGTAGTTGAAGACTCTTATATATTTTTATTTTTCTTTATTTTTTCGTTCTTTTTATTTTATTTTCCATTTTAGTAGATTTAGTTCCAGTATAGTTTTTAAGTTAGTTTTCTTTTAAATTCCTGGATTTGAGTAATGAACTGAAGTGTAGCTTCGAGCTGGAATTTATTAATAACATCTTCTTTATCATTATTGTATGATCTAAATGGAGGATGGAAAGTTTTTGGAGTTCATTTATTTCATTTTTCTTACAATTTCAGTGAATTTTCCTAATCAGTTAGTCACTGATATGAGTGACTTGAAAAGTTGAGCCCTCGTTGGAGATGGGTCAATGATGATAGTCATTTTTTTGTACAAGGTGGAAGAACGCCTTAATTTGAATTCTTGAATTTATTTGATTGGTATTGTTTTTTAAATTAATCGTTCCTAGTACTAGTATCGTGTACCCAAGCAAAGCATTGTAGCAACTAAGTGAATTCGGTATTCAATATAAACCTTGTTTGGCATTGAAAGGGCAGTTGTTGGCAGACTTTTTAGCAAAAATTCCCCAACGGGATGTGGACCCGAAAAATGCTGGCTGGTGAGTCCTTAATGTAGAAGACGCATCTCGAAAAACGTGAGCTAGAGTCAGTTTGCAACTTCAAGCCCTAACTGGGGAAAGGATAGAACATGCCATACGGCTGGACTTCCTTGCGTCTAATAAAAAGACTGAATATGAAGCAATCCTAGCTGGAATCAACCTCGCAACGTCTGTGTCTTTGGAAAAAAAATCATCATACGAAGTGACTCTCAACTAGTAGTAGGGCATGTAAACGGACCAACGCAAGATCAAGTACGTATGTCTGGTTAAGCTATGACTAGAGAGTTTGGTGGCTTGGAAGCTTGAGCATATCGAGGAGGCTCCAGATAGAAGAGCGGTCTTTGGTAGTAGTAGCTGCATCTGTCCCAAAAAAGGAAACGGTATTCCTCCCTATCTATTACCAGCCAACATTGTCAATTACTACCAACCAGGTAAACGAGATAGATGAAGCATGTTCTTCTTGGATGACTCCAATAGTACATTATTTAAGCTCGGGAGAACTGCTAGATAACAAGGTTGTAGCCCACAAGATTCAAGTCTAAGCGGCTTTTTCCCTTGTGAACGCAAACATATAAAACAGCCTTCGGGCGGGTCGCATCTAAGTGTCCACCACCACAAGGGAAATATATATCGCGTAAATCCATGAAGGAATATGCGGAAACCATCCAGGCGGCAGAACTTTGGCTCATAGGGCCCATACACAAGGTTATTATTGGCCTACTATAAGAGCATATATAGCCGCCTACGTTAGGAAGTGCCATTATGTTAAATAAATGACTAAATGCCCTATGGTGCTAAATTTCAAGATCTAACTACCGTCACAAAGTCTCCAACTTTTGCTCAATGAGGGATTGATATAATTAAGTCACCACACTACTTCCACCAAGAATAGTTATCATTGGTTACAATCTAATTATTTTTAAATTGATAGAAGTCAAGCCTCATCTTCATCAAAGATAAAATGTCATTGGCCCGTGGAAGACAATATAGTTTCCTGCTCTAATTTATCAATTGTGGTACTGACAATGGGCCATAGTTTGATAGCTGGGGTATACGTAGTTCTTTCCATGCTGTTGAAAATAAAAACTTATATTCAACCCCACTGCATCATTACAGAAAGAATGGCTGTGCGAAAGCCTCCAACAAAACTCTCTCACCATGGAAAACGTCTACATTTGACTAAAGGAAAATGAGTGGGCCAGCTACCAGGAGCTCAACAGAGTATAGAACAACTGAATGAAGCCAGAGTATCGCCTGCTCACCCTCAGCCCACGGATAGGATTTGATAATTCTAACCAGAACACAATGCACCTTCCATCATTCGAGTGGGCCTACTTATCAAAGTTAGGGTTATCACAATGTCGAACTTCAAACCTAATTAACTTATATAATCCTGATAATAATTTTCTAATCCAGATTATAATTTTCTGGAAATCTTAGACTTATCAAAATTATAAAAGTTTAAGCTTGTATTCTTACAAAATATTGCAAAGCCCCACTATAGGGTTTATGTAAAATTATTATTTACATGCCATACAAAATATGATATGTAAAATGTTTCTTCAAAATTCAAGATCTACCATGATAAGTCCTACTGGTGTGTTGGCCCCGGTGGATGTGAGATGACTTTAGCGCTGCTTTAGCCCGTAACTTACACAAATGTAAAAACACTGTATGTTTATACTTAGTAGGGACCATATAATACGGATTGATCACTAATAATGATCGTCATAAACCTCGATCATATATATGGACATATATTTGACAATCCATCATTCATTTGTCATAGCATAACAAATAAGTATAATAGTACAAAGCCATAATAATTCAGTATATTAATCATTTTCATGCTCTTGATGTTCATTATTATTTATATATATTTTTTAGTTTTTATAACCAAAGCCTTATACCTACATCTTCCAATGGAAATGGATAACGGAAAACAAAACAATAAGTACCCGTAGGTACATCACTATGCAGATAAAGATAAGAGTAGATATAGACTTCAACGACCTAAGTAATAACCCAAACGGGCCTTACAAATGGTGTCGCAAGATCGAGATCCATATAGGCATGTCTATCTATCCACTACCCGGACATAAGCAAACATTCGGTTATTTATGTTTCCAGATTATTCATACCAGTATTCTTAACATAAATTCCATTCTTAAAATAAATTATTATGATCATGCAATAATCATACATACAGTGGAATTCAGGTCACATATGTGATCATGAAATATCTGATTAATATGAGTAACATTTATACATGACGTTCTTTCACATATTTATCATGATCGTTTTAATGAACTTGCACTAATTCATGCAACATTAATGCATTAATTCAAATCAAGCATCATCTAAGAAGGTTGGCAAATGCCTACATTATAAACCAATTATGCTTGAACAATACGAGACAAGTCTCAAGTCCATTTTCAACTACAATTTTAACCCTGTAAACGAGATTGTTTTTAGACAAAGTGATCTTCTAATCAAATATTCCCCTATGTCTTAAGTTTCCTATAGCTCATAAATTGGGCTGTTGGACTTTCTTTTCTTAATTGAGATATATAACACTGACTGCTCCAAGATAGTTTGTGATTAATTGTTCCTTTACTTAATGAATTTCCGTAACAATGGGGATTAAATTTGGTTATACTTCCTTCATGAAAGTTGTTCTCCCAGATGTCTAGTTTGTACAAAATTTTTGAACCACACTATTTGAATCAACAAAACTCAAGTTATGATTCAAAACCAATCAAATTACTCCCTGCTCGTGTGGGAATGTACCCAAGACATGTTTCAGACAAGTTTCTCAGTGTGGGACAGACTGTTTCCTTACTTTGACAAATTTCTGGTAACAATGGGGACTAAATTTGGCTATACAGCCTTCATGAAAGTTTTTCTCCCAAATGTCTAGTTTGTATAGATATTTGAATCAAAAAAACTCAAGTTATGATTCAAACAACCAGAATTACTCTAGTTCAAGGGATTGTTCCGAGACAAGTTTTAGGCACAGAATTGTTCCCTTACTTTGATGAATTTCTGGTAACATTGGGGACTAAATTTGGATATACTTCCTTCATAAAAGTTGTTCTCCGATATGTCTAGTTTGTACAAAATTTTGAATTATACTATTTGAATGAACAAAACTCATGTTATGATTCAAACACCCGAAATTACTCTAGTTCAGGAGACTATTCTGAGACCTTGACTTCAAACTCAATTTTAGGGGTCTTAGAACAGGAATTTGATTTAGGTCTCTTCTAGGAAAATGTAGCCATGGGTCTTAAATTTCCTTACAAACTAGAATCATTCAGTTTGGAGGTCGGTGAGCCAAGTTATGGCCAAAACAAAACATGGGGTCTAGGGAAAATTTGACAAAATCTCCCCTTAAAACCCTACTTACCTTTTTTTTTTCACAAATTGGCTCATTGTGAGGTCACAAACTAAACTGCATACACAAACAACAAGGCATAGGATCCTTAGATCTTAGATCTACTTGCCAAAATGTCAAGCTTTAACCTTTTCTGCTTCTTTCTTCTCCTTGAGATCTTCTTAAACCACATAGCTTTTATTTTTTTCTTTCTTTTTCTTACTAACAAGTAAAACCCAAAGATGGAGGACAAGCAACCTCAAATTTCTTCTTTCTCCAAACTGTGAAATTTAGAACTCCCAAAGCCAACAAATGGGAACTTTTTCCCTTTCTTAGAAGACATTGTTTGGCTTTAAGGGAATTTGGCCATATTTTAGCCCTTTGCATTTTAGTTCTCCACTTTCATTCTATTTGTAACTCCAACTTATTAAAATTCTACAATAACATATACTCTTTTTATATTATGTCCTGAATTTTTCAAATTACCATTTTACCTTTTTCACACTTAACACTAAATTTCCAAAAAATGCAAATTTAACTTATATTATACCCTACACTTGTCGTAAAACTACAATTTAGGGTGTTACAATGGAGGCCATAATTCCTACAAAAATTGGGGTGCTCACACTTAGAACGGAAATCCCTGAAAAGGCTAATACTGAAGCCATTGCCAAAAACTTAGATATGACAAACGAGCTCCGTGAAGCTACGGCTGTACGTATAACATCGTACCAACAAAGAATGACAAACCTATATAACAAGCATGTAAAACAATGTGCATTCCGAAATGGGAGCACCTGGGGCTTTCTAGATATTTTTGAAAACACGATCGACCAAAGAAATGTATTAAATTCAACCAAATTGGGAGGGCCCATACATGATAAGAAGAGTGGGGGCGGGCCAAATCGTACGCTGGATAAACTAGACGGACGCTGCCTGGGATTTGAATGTTACGATCTTAAGAAGTATTATAAATAATATTTCCTTTTAAATATCTTATTTCAATTCTTGGAATAACCCCCATATCAAAGACCATAAGTGGCTTTTAGCCTGCTGGCGCATATTAAAGACCAAAAGTGGGTCTTTGCTTGCTGGCACATACTAAAGACTAGAAGTGGCTCATGGATTGCTGGCACATTTCAAAGTCCAGAAATGGCTCATAGCCTCCTAGCACATTTCAAAGTCCAAAAGTGGTCATGGCCTGCCAACACATTTTGAACTCCAGAGGTGACTTTTGGCCTGCTGGCACATGCCAAAGTCCAAAAGTGGCTCTTAGCCTACTGGTTAAAGCCAAAGCCCATAAATGGTGCTTACCTACTGGCCTTGTGCAACCCATATTAGCTTCTAGCTTTCAAAAACTTTTAACAATGATATCCCTAGAGCAACTATCCTAATCTAGACTCATAGCAGAAAGTTGTAAAATGAAAGATATCAATTGCATAAGTAAATCAAATATCAAATTTCAGTGAATTTCCAAAATATGACAATGGCGTCAGTAGTTCCATAAAAATATATATCCTGGCGGCCATGCGAGGCCCGTAACAGAAATTTCAAAAAAAAAATGATAAGGGACTTAAGATGCTCCATCAAAATCCCTAACGAGAGCACTCTTCTCGAGTTTCTATACTCTCCTTGCTGCTCTACTTTGATCCACCTCGGCTGATGTGGCCTCAGTGGCTGTTGGGGTTGGAGGGTACCTAGGGTTCGTGAAGAACTCTGGAGGAAGTGGATCGGAGTAATCGGGAATTTCGTTTTGAACTTTTGCTTGATCACCACAGATGTTATGTTTGAACATACAACATCCGTAACCATAGGCAAAGATCGACTCTAAGACCTTCTGATAGTCCTCCTCCATAGTCGCTTTGTCCTTGCCCGCCTGAGATTGAAAAGAAGACAATTCATCTTTGGTTACCCCAACCTCCAGTAGAAGTGAAGTCCGTTCAACCTCTAGGGAGGTAACTTCGGCCTCAATCTTGCGCCTAGCCTCCTCCGTGACTGCCAGGGCGCCTTGGACCCTGGCCAGCTTATCCTCCGCCCATGCCTTCGTATCACCCGCCGTGACAGTAGCCAGTAGGACGATCTGGGCTTCTTCTTTAGCTTCATCCCTCTCTTTCTCGGCACTTGTAATCCTCTCTACACCCTCCTTCGCCTTCCGTTCCTAGTGCTTAGACCTACCCTTGGCCTTGCCTAAGGCGTCTTCTAAGGTGTGGTGCTTTGAAGTAGTAGACTGAGCATAACGTTGCAGCTTCTCGGCATCATCTAGTCGAAGATGAAGTTCCCTGTGCTGGAGCACCATATTCTGGATAGCAATGACAACCTATAAAAGAGGAGGTATTAAAAAAAATAAATCAAAATCACAACATAAGACTCATGTTCAAATGTTAGAAGTCCAACCATGCTAGCTCAACCGTCTCATTAAAATCATGGTTATGGATATACATTCCATCTTCAGCCACAAGCTGGTAGAATTTTTTATCCATATAATCGGGGAAGGGAATGGAGTACTCTTCATAAAGAGCCACCTACTCCAAGATTCAGTTGCCACTGGGTAGAGTTCATGCATGCTAGTGATGTAAGTGTCCCTCTAGTCAAGGGGTTCCTAATGGGTCAATCGATTGGTAGCATCTGTAATTCGTGATGTACGTGTCCACCGATGATCCACTTCATTGATTTAATTGGGGAGTTCAACACTAGCCTATCAGGACCCCTTAGCCTATAGGGGCCAGCAATTATGAGGTTGGACCATCTAGCCAGGAGCGGCGGACCAACGACTGCCTCAACAAAGGGGGCCTCTCCCATAACTTTATTAGCGTTGGGAGGTCCTTCAACTGGAGTCCCATCCCCTAAGGATGCGCAAGCCTCCTTGGAGGCATCCTGGACAGCGCCCTCCAAAGCCGAAAGGACCTTAGAGGATCATTCTAGAGAGTCCAAAGTAACTACTATTAATCTCTTCTGAACCACTTTCTCTAGACCATACTGTTTTGGACGCTTGCCGCCTGATACTTCATAATCAAGGGTAGTTTCCCACGAGTGCTCGCAACTCGCTTGCGCATTTGCACGGTAAATCCAACAACAAGGCTAGACATGTCGTCCTCACTCTCCTTAGCCGACTCACTTGTAGACTGGGGAACAGGATGGGACACCTTGAGTCTCTCTTGTAGGAGAAATTGGATTCGCCCAGTCCACAAAGCCTTCTAACCCTGCACCTGTAGCCTTTACTCGTCTAACCTTCTTCCCCTTCTTTCTCTTATTTTTCTTCGCCGCTTGGGGGGCAGGCGTCAGATCCTATGTAGTCGAAGGTGACTAGTCGGGCCAAACAAAGCTAACCAAGGCTCCTTGAGCGATCTTGGCTTGAGGCTCTTGCTCTTAAGCGAACCTCGCTTGAGAAGAGTGATTACTACCCAAAAAGTGCTATTTTACACCCTTATTAATGCAGGTTTTGAACACTTTTTGTGTACTAATCAGCCTAATTAACCCAATTGGCATGTTAAGGACCTAACAAAGCTACTAATCAAATTCTCAGGGTGTAAGTTTTTGTTGTTTTTATGTGCTTTATAATATAGATGTGGATTCTTCTCAACCATAGAGAATCCAAGTTCAACTCATAGTTGCAAATAAAAAACCAAAAGAAGAGAGAATTAGAAAGCAGAAGAAAAGGAGCAGGGTTGCGAAATTTTAGCACCCTGCAAATTTTCGCAGGTTGCGAATTTTCGCAACACTACGAAATTGCCTTGTCCCTACCACTGTTCACCTTTCCTGTGCCTTTTGACTTTTGTTCGTTTTTGGTTTTCTTCCTAATTTAGTATTTGTTTTGGTTTTTTTGGTATTTTGTAAAGGGGTTTTGGCTATAAAAGCCTCAGACAAGACACTGTAAGGAGGCCTTTTGCTGATCAATAAAACTTTTGGGCAGGAAGCTTTCAGCTGTTGCCGCTCTTTCTTATTTTTCTCTCTTTTTCCCTCACTTTCTCTCCCTTTCTCACTAGCCAAACACCCTCCGAGGATGACAACTCAGAGGATAAGCGGCTAGAAACCTTTCCTTCTTGAAGGAGAAGGCTACTGAGTGCAAGATCCTAAGGCAACAGGAGGTTTTCATGGTTTTCACGCAGGTACTCACTGGCAATTTTGTGTTTCCTTTGAACTCTAGGTTTAGATCCCTTAGATTCACCTGAATGACCTGTATTTGGTAATCTTTTAGGGTTCAATGGATGCTTATTGCTAAATCCACTGAGATTCATTAGTAACCATCTATTAATCATTGGAAGGTGAGTCAAGGAGACTTGTTTTCCACTGTCTAAGACCATTGATGCTCAGTAAGTATAATTTTTCAAAGGATAGTTATTAAGGGTTAGGTTTTATAGCTAAATGAAGATCCGGTTCAGGAAATGACTATAGGTCATCCTCCCCAACGCAAGGAAAGGACCCTGGAAACCCTCAATTGCCCTAGGAATCCAACCCTAGTAACCTAACACTTCAAGGAGTTCTATTTTACATTTTAACTTGTTTTATTTTCGCCTAAACATTTCACTACAATCGTTTATCAAACCTTAAAATCCAAAACAAATTCACCATTTTGAACCTCACTATAAGTCATTCAAGGCTGGTTAAACCTATCCCTACGTTTCCTCGAATCTCTAGAGCCACTATATCAAGAAGACATGCTACGCAGAGCTGCCACGGCGTAGGAGGAAATATGTATAAATTTGTTGATTCCGAACCACCTCCGTGCACACGAATCAAAGAGCTACCTGTTGACTGGACCATATGATGTATAGAAATTTATGATGTTATTTCACTCTATGACTATTATCTAATCCCCTAACAACAAATAGCATAAAACTTGTCGGGGGACTACATCTAGGAATTCTTATGGATCAAAACACCTACTCAAATTCATGACTCATTACCCAAGGATTATTATCTAGTCCTCAGTAATAAAACCATTAAACTTGAGTGTGGGTTTCTTTAGCTGTAGTGTTGATTAAAAGATATTTCATAAAGAGGTTCATTTTTTCTGTGGGTTTTGATCTGGGAGATATCGTAAGTGCAATGGGATTGAATAAGTAGTAAATTGATTAAGTCCAGAAGTATCGATCCCACGTAGACTTCAAGAATTTTTCACCAATCTACCCCAACTACTTAAGCTCCAGTTACCATTTGGACAAATACTTATATTGGATTTTGCTTGAAAGCTTTAAAAGAATGATTAAAAGAAAATGAATGAATAACAAATGAATTGAAGAAATATTAATATAGCAAATTTAGATTGAACAATATTCTAAAGAAAATATCAATAATCAAATATCAGAAGAATCAATTCCTTACAATTGCATCGTACTTTTAGTTTCGAACTACAGATTTTTAAAACTAGTCCAAGGATTAAGATAGTGTGACTGGATCTCTCCAAACCACACCGTTCATCATCTCACCTTCACTGTTCCTCTCGAATACAGAGGGCGAGATAACTACTTTTAAATCTAATAGCCTCGTTCTCGGGTATTTTTCTTTTCTCAATACTTCATACCCATTAAATAATGCTGACCGCAAACCCGAAAGCTCCTTCAATATACCATTGGGCAGAGGTTTGCACTGATCGGTTTCTCATCCTCAAAATTAGAACAACTTACTCTTTCCTTTGATTGTATCCTTGCTAACACCTGGATCGACCACTATTCGACCGAGGTGAACTCTCTGAGATACTTAAATTAATAACTCACTCAACTCATTCTCTACATAAAGTGAAAAGAGGATGTATTGATTTAGTATACAAAGAGCACATTAGATCAAGAATATCAGGTTCAAATACCTTCTCGAAATTGTTCCTACTCAGAATGCCTTCTCCGTATCACCCGTGAGGGCCTCCTAGAAATCCCAGAATGAAACAACCTCAAGCATACGCCAGGAGACTCGACATCGGGATTCAATTTCCAAGAAGCAAGCAAACCATTTAAGTCATTAATATCCGGGTTCAAACGTATAATGAATAAACCATCGCAGAAAGATAATTTATGATAATAACGCTAATTCAATGGAAGCCGGGTTTCTAAATTAATGATTATACCCATACAAGTGGCGTTGATCAAGAAAATCCACCGAGAATCGGAACTAGGTGGTTCTTAAATCCAAAATTTGTCTGGAATTCAAACAACAAGACAGTAATTTTAAGAAATATAAGTCTGCATTCAGCTAAATCCTTTACAGCTAACATTCGAATCCAAATTAGAACGAAATACAAACTAATCTAATCTAAAATAAAATAGAAAGAAAACGAAAACAAAAGAAAAGAAAAGAAAAGAAAAGAAAAATAAAAAATACAAGAGCCTTCAGCAACCCATATCTCTCTTTCAAGTAACCAAGAGCTACGCTTTTCGTGCTACAGCCTTCAGATGATGTGGTTCAAGTCGGGCCCTAATTTTGATGCATTTCTTTTTGGACTTTATTTAACTGGCCCAGTAGACTGATACTATCGCGACATTGAGCTCTTGTCGCGATCCTTGTCGCAGGAGCTCTTATGGTTGGGCGAGCATGTCTTGCGGAACGTCGCGATGCCTCGACTGGCCGCTACCTCTTCTCATCAAACTCACGTCAGCGATACCTTACCGACGCCGACCTTCCGGTCCATGCAAACGGCGTCGCTACAAACCCGATGTTGTCGCGACTTTATCTTCTTCGTGGATTGCGTTGTCGCGACAGAACCCGATGTTGTCGCGACCTCGTTCAGAATTGATGTCGCGACAAACGATGTCACGCGACCTTATCTTCTCGGAACTGTTGTCATGGCAACTCCTCCTTGCAAACTGATGTCGCGAACGCTTCTATCAGAGGTAATACGTCGCGATCGCATCCGCATGTCGCGACATTGCGTCTTCTTCTCAATTCCCCGTTGTTTAACTCAGTTTCTTTCTACTCCCGCCTTATTTTGCTTTCTGCAATTAAGATTCATCGCGACTGAGTTTCACCGATGTAACTCAACACGCATTTTGATTGCTATCGAAGCTTAGCAACATTTAGTCCTTTCATCCTTATGCGTCGTTCTTGCTGCCACCTGCTTCATCCCATTATATCAGTTCCGCTCTGCCACATTCTACTCCTTTTTACTGCAATTTCTTCTTTCTTTTGGATTTCCCACGCATTTAGTTCTGGGTAGTTTATTCAGATTCCCGTGATATAACTATTCTTTTATAGTGTAAAATTACTCGTAAAATGGACTGAAAATAGATGACTTTAAGCTCATCAAACTCCCCCAAACTTAAAATTTTGCTTGTCCTCAAACAAAGAAAAGAAAGATTTGTTTGTCCTCAAACAAAAGGACATTTTTCATGTTTATTTGTGCAAGGTAAATCAATTTAATGGAGTGACTGTAATTGTATTCTTTTCGTATAAGCTTCAAGTCCAGATCGATTAGTTTTTACTAACTGTACATAACGAAATTGTTGAATTTGTTTAATAAATGCGAAGGTCAATTTGATCCTGCTAAAGAGTAAGTTGGTTTCCTTTCTCATTTCCTTAATGAGTCAATTAACCCTTAGAGGATGTTCACCGTTTTGATCTTTTCCTATTTTCCAAATTCCATAGGCTTGTTGTTCATGGCTGACTAATTAATATAAGTTATTACAACCTTCAAGATCAATCGTGTCTTTCGTTTGCAATGTTAGGCCTGGGTAAGGGGTGATGGAGATTTTTGTGTTAAGATTACCAATATCTTTTTTCCTTTTCATCATACATAACGTCTCTTTTTCCTCCCTTGTAGTGGTAGTTTCTTGAAGAAACCCCCAAACCCTCTGTTTGGGATACCACATTGATTTTTTTCTATTCAATCGTATGTTCCCATTTCTCATTCACAACTAAATCGTAATTTTTCTTTTATATCGCCTATTCAGAATAATGCAATGTTTTGTCTTCTAGGCTTTCTAACACCTAGCGAACTTTGGGTTAGTAACTCCCATACCAAATGGTGATAGGGTACTAGGTAAAGAAACACCCCTAAGAATCCTGTAATTGTTCAAGAGAGTCGTGCCACAAGACAAAACTTCTATTCCCTGAAGCTTTCTTTTTCCACTCGTATTTTCGATGTAGATCTTTTTCTCCTCATTCCCTTTTTCTATATTTTCTTTCGAGTTCCTCAAAATTTATGCTCCCCAAACTTTATTTCTTCCTCTCTTTTGAATTCCTTTCTGCAATCATTGTGTTCTTTCGAGGATCATTCCTAGGAATGGTCAGGTCTTATCAAGGATTTTAAAATAAGGCTTGCTTCGCTCAATTCCCTCTGAACTAAAGTATATGCATCAAGATATAAGTAGGGGATGGCTAGAATGGCTCAAACTTTCCAAGGATGGCCTATGATCATTTCTTGTTGGTTGTATCACTGAGATTTCGCCTTGATCAATAATCTAACAAGTTCTAGAATCTGGGTTGATTAACAATGACTAACCCTAAGGATTTCCTTGACTCACATCGCTAAGTGAGACTTAGATGATATTATTTCTAATGTGTTCTTATAATCAAGTAATACCACAAACCTTAAAAAATTGTTTTGTTCCTTCAATTGTATAACCTTTCTTATCCTGGACTTATTAGCAAAATTCAAACTAAATTGCAATTTATGCTTCAATTAAATTGCCTGTCATTTGGCTCTTATTCTGCATTTTGTAGAATTATTAAATTGATTCCCAAATCAGAAACTAAATTGAAACAGAAACACAATTCATATATCATGAACACCCAGCTTGCAAATTAGAAGGGAAATCTATTCAAATATCAAACATTTCGACATAACTGTTTACAAGAAAGATTGTATCTAAGTTCGAGAAAAACCCTTTATTTCTTGATCTTAAATTCTATATCTTCTTTTCAGAAGGTTGCAAATTTCACTTCAAAATTTGGCTCACCGTATCTTTGCGCCTCCAAGAGTGATTCTGCCAGCTAACAAGGTCGCTCAACAAATTGTATTCAAGCCTTTTCTTTCGAGCTGTCATGGATTCTAACTAATCCATATTCCCCTTTCATCAACCATTCTCTTTATTACACAACGTTTTATGGAATAAAGAATGGAATTTATTTCTCTTCCGACTCCATTCATTCCATAAAACTTGTGTTCAAACCCTTGGAGCTCTTCTTTTCTCTCATTCTCCCTTTTCTCCATTCTCTTTGTTCGTTTTCTTCCCGTCGTTCTCCCATCTTTTTATAATGAATTTCGTTTCTAGGGAAGAACAACCATTTATTCTTTCTTTTTATTTTTTATGAATGGATTAAATGAGATTCTTCGACCCGCTTTTCCGGTGTTTCCAATAGCTGCCTGTGTTTTTGATATAGAATTTTGAACGTTTTCAAACTTATTAATTTCTTTCGATTATTCTCGAAATTGAGTGTATTAAACATACATAACATAATCGAATTTGAATTTAAGTTTACACTAATCACTATTTATTACTCCATTCAATTGCTTCTCTCGTTCTAACTTCAGCCTGAGAATGTGTACTGTCATTAAATTTAGGGCAAAATTAAAACCGCCTGGAATGCAATTTTCCTTCTTTGTCGCGACAATCCATCGTTTGTCGCTAGACAGCCAGCACTCGCCTGAGGACAAGTCATCCTCCGGCTGCACTCCAAGGTGCTCTTATTTAAGATGAAGACAACTTCAATTCTTTTCGCGAATTGATCTTGTCGCGACATAAGTGTTATGTCGCTACATTCAACTCTATTTTTTTTTATTCTCGACTCAACACGATGATCACCGTCACAGAACATCGCTCAAGGCGACAGGTTTTTTGTCGTGACCTAGTCTGCATTTGCCTTAAATTTAAGGAACATAGAGCTTTTCATTCTTTATCAGTTTTCAAATTCTTTGTATCAACTAAATCAATTCCACACAGCAATTCAAACATATATTCTATTCTTTCTCACAGATTTTGTATAGGGAAAAGAATGCTTCCCCTTTTTTTTTTTCAAAAAGCTCCTTCCTGTGAATTGCTGGAGTTGTCCTGGAATTGTCTCCTTCTCTCCTTCCTTTGCATTTTTGCACACGCATTCTCGCAACATTTGGCGTAAAAGGATTTAATTAAAACAAAAATTACCATATTACTAACTAATCACTATAAAAATTAGAGAAAACAAAATCAAGGTGAATTCTAAAAGAAATATTCATTAAATCTAAAAGTAAAAACAAATTAAAGTCTCTATGGGTCAGCTCTCCCATCACCGCCGCTTTGAGTCCTTAGCCGACTTGTCGCTTTGATTTTCTTTTTCTCAAGAACCAATTTTTGTGCTCTTTCTTTTCTTTCTTCCCTACTTTGGATAATGCTTCATTTTGTCCATCGACTTTAAATTCCTCTCCTGCGACACGGGCCTGAGTGTTAATGTCTGAAGTAGTGCTTCGACACCACTCGTATATGGTCCACTCCACCTTATTTCAATTTTCCCCGAAACAATCTTAACTGGAGTTAAATAACAATCGATCCTCTTCAATTCTTTCCTAAGAACTTTGATCATACTCATTTCTTCGGTTTTGTCTTTGTAGATCTTAGCATTACTACAAGCCATTCTCGCTTCTTCCAGCCTATCTGGGCTTGAAGCAATCTCTTCCCTCGCCATTTTGAAATCGGGAATTCAGCCTTCGATGGCCCACATACCTTGTATTCTAATTCAAAAAGGGGAGGCAGTATGGCTCTCACAAATACCACCTATATTGACATCCCAACGGAGTTTCACACTCAGCCCAAAGTGCATCATCAAGTTTGGAAGACTAATCCTTTCCCGCTTAAACTTACGCCTTTCCAGATCCTTTTAATCTCCCCCGTTGAAATTTCGTCGCCCATTAGTCCTGGGGATGAGGCTAAGCCTATTATATGTTCGATCCCATATCTCGCTCATGAGCTGCAAAATTTTGTTTGCAAAGTGGCTTCCCCCATCACTGATAATAGTCCTGGGTGTTCCGAATCTGCTCAATATGTTCTTTCACAGAAACCTCACAACCCGTATTAACATCATTCTGGCAAGCTTATGAGCTTCCACCCCATTTAGAAACATACTTCACGCTATCGCATATACAGTGTTTCCAAATGATTGTGGAAAGGGTCCCATAAAATCTATCCCCATACATCAAAATTTGCACCACCAATATGCTCGTAGGCATTTCATCCGCCGATATTTCCAATCTTTCGCACTATCATATAATTCACCTATTCAAGACAACCCTGAAAATTGTCACAATAAATCCGACTGAGTATCTGAGTTGTTCTTTCTCTTAAAATGCCCCATATGGTGATGCATGGCATCTATTCATAATTCTGCTTGTTCATCCTCCGCACATCTTCTTAGTAATCATATCAAGACCCCTCTCAACAAAAGGTCATCCTTTATATAATACCCGCCGCTGCCCCGAGCTTTCTTTTCTCGTTGTTATCGACTCAAGGAACTACTCCACAAGCTAAGTAATTCACAATATCGCATACCATGGCATTCGAATGATAATTGAAATAGTTGCTCATCCGGGAAATTCTCTTAGTATTATCTCCCTCCTCTTCTCGCGATTTCTTTCTATTCCCGACAAGTGATCACCATCACAATGTCACATCTTTATCCAGTAATTCTGATCAAACTTCTTTGGGCAAATAGTAGCACCCAATCGTATCGCCCCTCGCTTAGCTTCCTTTTTTGACATAAGATACGATAAGCCGATGGTCCAGGAACTTATAACATGGGGATCCCGCATCAAAATGCCTGAATTTTTCGCAAGCAAACACTATGGCTAGCATCTCCTTTCGCCAGGAATAGTTTTCAGGCTTTATTGAAGGTTCCGCTTAGCATAGTATACGGTTCGAATATTTTCTCCTTTCTTCACTCCCAATACAAACCCCCATTATAAGTCACCCGGCATCACACATTACTCGAATCCCTCGATCCCATTTTCGTGCAGCCATGATAGGTGCTTCGAACCAATCTGATCTTGATTTCTTCAAAGGCAAATGGCAGAATCATCAAATTAAACTTCTTGTGTCCTTCTCCTTAATCCAGCAAGGGTCTAGCTATCCAGAAATCTTCATGAATCTCCTATAAAATCCAAACATGCCCCCAAGAAAAAACCCCTTATACCGCATCACAAGGAGGTGCTAAGGTTTTGATAATGGAAATTGGATTGGTCCACTCTAGTTCATTGTGAGCGTAAATTTTACACCAAGAACAATACCTTCGTCACAATTAAATGGCATTTTTCCTAATTCAACGCGCAATATTATTCAGAGATCTTTGAAGTATCGGCCTGTGCGTTGCTCGTACACTGCTCAAAAACTGTACTCCATACACGCTGAAGTCATCCATACAAATCTCCATGACTTCCTCAACCAAACCGAGAACATCGAAGTCATACATCTCTCGAAAGTAGCAGAAGATACAGCCCAAATGGCATCCTTCCTCAAAGCAAAGGTACCATAGGCATGTAAACGTAGTCTTTTCTCGTCCTCAAAGTAATTGCAATCTGGTTGTAGAATTGAATATCCATCCGTAAAACAAAAGCGATGATGTCCCGCTAGCTTCATTTACTGACTTCAATGAAAGGTAAGGAAATGATCTTCCCGGTTGGTTTGAAACAATTTTCCAGAATCACGCATATTCTCCACCCTATCACTGCGTTTTATTGAATCAATTCATTTCGCATTGCGATTACAAGAATCCACCTTCTTTGAACTACATGGACTCAAGACCATGACTCATTCAACTGTATAGATAAACTGTAGCATTTAACCATTCGAGCACCTCCTTCCCGACTACCTCCTTCATGACCGGATTCAATCTCCTCATGTTCAACAATTTCAGTTCAGACTCTCTTTCTGTGGCGTATTTTGTGCATGCATATTGATGGACTGATACCTTTTAAATCTTCAATAGACCATGCTATAGATTCTTTATGCTTCCTTAAAATTTCTAGCAAACTTTGTTCCTCAGCATCACTAAGTCTGGCCGAAATTATTACTGGTTTGTTCTTTTTGGCACCCAAGTAAAGCATACTTTCTTAAATGACTTGGCAACTCTTTTAAAACTAGCCTCTTCATTGGTTTCTTGATGAAATTTCCTTTTTCTTCATTTTTGTCTCTTTGTTTTATCCCATTTTGTTCAAGACTCATCACCTTTTCAATCGAATGTAAATTGATGTGCATAAAATCTGAATCAAAACCTTCAAGATACTGGAAATTCATCTCTTTTTCATTGATTTGAAAGTCGACACATAAATCATAGTAAAAATCAGAGTTGCTTATTATACATCTTCTATCGACTTGATATCATCCCTTTCTAAGAATTAAATTCTTCAAACTTCCTGATTAAATTGAAGTCGCTTGTCTCTCTTCTAACTCGAGCATGAGAATTCCCCCTTCGCATATCTATTGTAGCCGCTCCAGCTAAGTTAAGAATGGTCTCTCCCAAAGCAACAGAGGGACTTTGTGAATCTTCCTCCATATCCAAGATGATGAAATCACTGAAAAGTAAATTTTCCCACCTTGACCAAAGACATCTTCTATGATTCCTTCGTGCTTTTCTGTGGTTCGATCGCTATTCGTAGGTGTGACAAGTAGTGGGAATAATCTCCCCAAACTTAACTTCGCAAATGTAGTAAGGCATTAAATTTATACTGGCACCTGAGTCACAGAGGGCTTTCTGGAACTCGAACTCTCCAATGGTGCAGAACAGAAGCTCCCTGATCCTTCATCTTTCGTAAGCCTCGATCACAATACGCAAGTCAGTAGCTCAAATTCACAATTCCTCTTCAAGAATCTTCCTCTGCCGTGATGTCTTTCAAAAATTTTTCATAAAGTGGCATCTGCGTAACCACTTCTGTGAAAGGCATGCTGATTTCCAGCTTCTAAAAGGTCTTTAAGAACCTTGCAAACTGTTCCTCTATTTTTGATTTCTGTAGCCTCTGTGGAAATGGGACTGCAGGCTGATTGTTCTGGGTCTTCTTATTGCTTCCTTCTTCTCCTGATAACTATTCCTTCTTTCTCTTTCCTCCATGTTTCAAAGAATTTCAAATTTCTTCTCGGTCTTTCATCTTTTCGTCTTTCTAAGTCTTTCCTACTTCGAGTCGCACAACCATACGCTTTTGGATTCTTCTCTTTGTGTCACCGGGAGTGCATCTTCATCCGATTTTGGTGTGTTTAGCCGCTGTCTTATCCTCGTGGTTCTGTGTTCTGGGAGGTGCGATTAATGGTCTTCAAAATTTGAGAACTGTACTGAGGCTTCCAATCTCTACAAACTTTGTTCATGGAGGTTTAACAATCTGCTGGGTTCCCCATGAATTGCAAAGAATTGATCTTCTTCAAATGGTGGAGCTCTCCTTCGACCGAGTATTCATTTCTCGCTTCTCCTTCCACTATCAACTTTAAGGCTGGAGTATCCTTGCGAGGATGCTGTTTGCGCTGTCTATGAGGTCCCTCTCCACCATATGAAAAATTCATAGTTCCTCGGCTGGACAGATAGGCCAGAGTTAGGATTTGGTTTGAAGTGATAAATTCGGCTCTCCCAAGCACTGCTTAACCTCCTCAAAGATCATAAAAACAACTTTTCGGTACTCAAAGACTTTTCCTAATGTTCCTCTCAACTCATTCCTATTTATGAACAAGTGTGTATCTTCCTCTTGCTTGTCCATTCTATGCATGATGGCATTTAGCTTTGCTTCCATGGCTGTCATCTCGCTTCAGCCTCCATGACCCTTCCCTCCCGCACTACTCTTGAAAACTCTGATGGAGCTCATATCGTACGAGCCATCCTCGATCGTGACCCTCGCTTCTTCGCACTTTACGCCACGCCTCCACAACATGAAGCATCAATAATGCCTTTAGATGTCATTCAAGGCATGATAGCAATGGTGTCCATCCGGGTTTTCAGCCCATCCATGCACTGACAGACATCTTTTCAGCAACTCAATCTTTCCCAAGCTACGTAAAGGCTTTCATCTTCCCTTTGCCGGAACACAATTATCTCCTCCTTCATAGGTGAGTGAAGGTGGAAAGAATCTGCCACCACAGGCTTTCTAAGCTCCTTCCTCTAAATATCAACAAATCCATATGTAGATTCATACCATGTGGTCACAGATCTCTCGTGAGAAAACGGGAATAAATGCAATTTTACGACTGGGTCTCACCCCATCTCAACTCACCGTGTTTGCCATTCCGAGAAACCTTCCTGCATGCTCATTCGGGTCTTCGCGGGATGACCAAGAACCGTTGTCGGGCGAACCATTGTAATCAATGCCGCTTCAGCTCAAAATTATTGAAATCAACTCCACAGTCGTCTGATTGCAGTATCCATCCCGACACCGTCTCCGTGGTCCTCCATTGTATCAAGATTGGAGGCCTTCTCGTCGCGCTCGTTGTCCTTCACCGTCTGGCCTTCATCCGCTATAGCTAAGCTTTCCGAATCTTTCGCCTTTCTCTCGCTTCCGAGTGTTCTTCTAGTTCAGTATCTGGGCCGAATCATCGTTGTTCTGCTTCCTATGCATTAAAGTTTTCCGAAATCAAAACACACTTACATTAATAGGATTAGTCGTGCCAACAAATATTTTCAATATGGCTTGTTAAAAAGTTAGTGGCTAAAATAACCACCGCCTCAAAAACTATTTTTGTTCTTTCTTTTTGGGAATGCCCAAATTAGTATTTCCTTCTTTCATCGAATATTGACCCATTAAATTCTTTTTAATCACAAGAACGGCGCCATAAAACTTGTTGACTGGACCATATGATGTATAGAAATTTATGATGTTATCACCTAAGGACTATTATCTAATCCCCGGAACAACAGCGCCATAAAACTTGTTGACTACATCTAGGAATTCTTATGGATCAAAACACCTACTCAAATTCATGACTCATTACCCAAGGATTATTATCTTAGTCCTCGCATAAACCATTAAACTTGAGGTGGGTTTTTTTAGTCAGAGTGTTGATTAAAAGATATTTCATAAAGAGTAAACCATTTTCTGTGGTTTTGATCCGTGATATCGTATGCAATGTATCGAACAAGCAGTAAATCGGATTTGGCCCAGATATCAATCCCACGAGATCTCAAGAATTTTTCACCAACTACCCCAACTACTTGGCTCCATACTATTTGGACAATAATACGATATTGGGATTTTTCTTTGAAAGTTTCTAAAAGAATGATTTAAAAGAAAATGAATTAGAATAACAAATGAATTGGAATAATAGGGAAATATTAATATAGCAAATTTAGATTAAAATAGCTTATCTCTAAAGGTGACATTGAATAATCGCGATTGTGAAGAATCAATTCCTACAAATTCAGACCGGTAACTTTTATTTTTCACTGTCCATGCATTTTTAAAACTAGTCCAAGGATTAAGATAGTGTGACTGGATCTCTCCAAACCACACCGTTCATCATCTCACCTTCACTGTTTCTCTCGAATACAGAGGGCGAGATAACTACTTTTAAATCTAATAGCCTTGTTCTGGGTATTTTTCTTTCTCAATACTTCATACCCACAACATGGACTGCAAACCTGAGCTCCTTCAATATAGTCATTGCAGAGGTTTTCAGATCAGACTGCTTCTCATCCAACAGAACATTTTACTCTTCTCGATATTAGATCCTCTTTACAACATGGGGAT
This sequence comes from Tetrastigma voinierianum, assembly GCA_016808115.1. NCBI lineage: Eukaryota > Viridiplantae > Streptophyta > Magnoliopsida > Vitales > Vitaceae > Tetrastigma > Tetrastigma voinierianum. The sequence continues at coordinate 449,275 of JAEQBH010002597.1, read as the reverse complement.
CGCAATTCACTATTCAATTGAGGTGGAACTCTCTTCCCGCATACTTAAATTGTAATAACCTCACTCAACTCCATTCCCTGTTACAAGTGAAGAGATGTATTGATTTAGTATACAGAGCATTAGATCAAGACATCGTGTTCAAATACCTTCTCGAAATTGTTCCTACTCGTAAATGCCTTCCGTGGTCACCAGAGGGCCTCCTAGAAATCAGAGTCGAAACAACCTCAAGAGAGTGGGTACAAAGAGACCATGCACGATCAATTCCAAGAAGCAAGCAAAACCAAAGAAGTCGATGACATCTCAAGTTCACTATAAATGAATAAAATACTGCAGAAAGATAATTTCTCTCGAAGTTAATAACGGCCAATTCAACCGAAGCTGGGTTTCTAAATTACTGATTATACCACAAAGGCTTGCTGGATCAAGAAAACCACCAGAATCGAAACTAAAGTCTAACCAAAATTTGTCCGTGAATTCAAACAACTTATTAGCACTTTAAGAAATATAAGCTCCATTCAGCTGAACTTTAAAAGCTTAATGCTCTAGTCTCAAATAGAAACTAAAGAGCAAAACAATTCAACTTAAACAAAATAGAAAGAAAACGAAAAACAAAAAGAAAAGAAAAGAAAAGAAAAGAAAAATAAAATACAGGAGCCTTCAGCAACCCAGATCTCTCTTTCAAGTCGCCAAGAGCTACGTTTCTTTTGGTAGCAGCTTCGTATTTATAGGGTTCTGAAGTTGGGCCCTAATTTTATTGCATTTCTTTTTGGAATTTATTTAACTGGCCCAGTAGACTGATACTGTCGCGACATCGAGCTCTTGTCGCGATCCTTGTCGTAGGAGCCTCTATGTGGTTGCGACATGTCTTGGGTGAAACTGTCGCGATAGCCTGATTCGCTGCGACCTCTTCTCATTTGAACTCCTCACGCCGACAGCTTACTGATGTCGCGACCTTCTGGTCCATGCAGCTAATGCTCCGCATATCCGATGTTGTCGACTTTATCTTCGCGGATTGTTGTCACATAACCCGATGTTGTCGCTACCTCAAGTCTTCGTAATTGATGTCGCGACAGCCAGATGTTGTCGCGACCTTATCTTCTGTGGAATTGTTGTCGCGACAACTTCCTTCTTGCAAACTGATGTCGCGATCGTCATTTATGTTGATCGACCGCATCCTTCTGCCGTATGTCGCGAGATTGTGTCTTCTTTCACCCCCGGTTGTTTAACCTTGAGTTTCTTTCACTCCCAGCTCATTTTGTTTTCAATTAAGATTCATCACAAATTTGAGTTTCACCATGTAACCTAAGACATTTAATTCATATCGGCTTAGCAACATTTGGTCCTTCATCCTTTATAAGGTCAGTTCTTGTCACACCGCTTCATCCCATTATATCAGCTCCGCCCATACATCTTCGCTTCCTTTTATCGTAATTTCGCTTGATTTCCTCAATATACGTAAATTCGTGAAGTTTATTCCTGATTCCTCGCGAGAATCGTCTTTATGTAAAATTCACTCGAAAATGGACTCAAAATAGATGACTTTAAGCCTATATCACTACCCTGCATTAACTTGGGTGGTTAGCAAGAATAAAATGTTCACCCCCTTGATAAGCTCTTCTAGCAATGAATAGGGGATGACAAGGACTATGACACCCCCAACATGGCACCCGGTGTCAGGAGAGAGTGTCTTTTTGTTTATTTATTTATTTTTTTCTTTTTTTGTTCACTATAAACTTATTCATTCATATAATGTTAAACATATAACTTGAAATATATTCGGTAGCAGCGGATTACAAAATATATATACAAGCTCCATAATGGAAGTGTTCAACATTTATAATATTTACATTGTTTACAAAAGAAACAAAGACATGTATACATTAGACCAAATGGTCTTCACCTAGTGATGGTCGACTTTGGATTGTCGATGTGGACGGTCCTGGCCCTATGCTTTCTTTCACTCAACACGAATAAACACCCGCGTTGCTTATAGCTTAATGAATAATACTCGTGGATCTAATTCCTAATAAGGATCATCTTACTTTTAAACACATGCATATACTTATGAAAATATAACATTTACATATACTTATCCATTTCTCATATCTACTTTTTCATAACATGTTTAATTTCTTATCATATTTCATATACTTTTTGTGTCATCTTACACTTTACTTCTTGTTCTTGTAACCGTATACTACTATCACATAGCAGTGATATGCTTCTCATATCATGTCATATATCATATACATCACATTTGCGTATATTTGTCAATTGCTTTTATGTTTCATGCCTGCATAAACCTTAAAAGTGGATACGGGAAATAACTGTATGTACCCAAAGGTACTATCACTGTACGAGACAGTGATCTCTATCCGCATGACCCAAACAAGGCCGCTATAATGATTCAAACGGGATCTATGTCGTCGACCCAAACGGGGCTTCGATATCTGTAAACTGGATGTTGCAGCAACTGTATCCCTATAGACATGCCTATCTATCCAACTACCCAATCATAAGTAGGCAATCAGTTTTATTATGTTCTCTTAACAATATTTTAGGTATCAAAAAAAGATATCTCATATACATGAATAACTAGTGATATCATGTATACTTATGAGATATTCATTATCAAATAATCTCTTATAAACATTTAACTGTACTTTGCATTTTTTCATATAACAAAATTATAAGTGTATTCTCTTTAGCTTTCATAACACGTGTTATCATGATTAACTAATTATGATGCATTATTTCATATAACAATACATTTATATAGCCTTTATACAATTTCCAATTTCCATAACCTTTATACAAGTCCATTTTCGACTACAATTTTGACCATATAAACGAGATTGTTAGAGAAATTGATCTTCTAACTCAATATACCCCTATGTATTAAGTTTCTTATGGTTCAAAATCATGTCATTTGGACTTTTAATTTGGGAGAAATTATCTAAACACTCAAAACTGCTCCTGGACAGTTTCCAAGAGCATAATCTAGAATTGTGTCCTATATTTGAAAATGTTCTGGGAATGATAGAGACATAATTTGACCATACTTTCTTCATGAAAATTGTTCTCCAAGATGTCTAGTTTGTACAAAAATTTGAATCATCTCATTTGGATTAGTATAACTCAAGTTATGATTTAAACAACTAGAATTACTCCAGTTCAAGGGACTGTTATGAGACAGATTTCAGGGACAGAATTGTTCCCTTACTTTAACGAATTTTCTAGGTCCAATGGGTCCAAATTTGGATACACTTATTTCAGAGAGATTTGTTTCTAGAAGTATAGTTTACCCAGAATTTTGAATCACTCAATTTGGATGAGTAAAACTTAACTTATGGCTTAAATACCAAAACTGTTCCGGAACCCAAAATTGTATCATAATTGACCCGAAAACAGAGCCTCACTTTGACGAATTTTCTGGGTCCAATGAAGTCCAAATTTAGATATACTTATTTTAGGGAGATTTGTTCTCCTAGAAGTCTAGTTTACCCAGAATTTTGAATCACTCAATTTGGATGAGTTATGTCCAAGTTATGGCCAAAAGAAAAGCATGGGTTTAAAAAAAAAGAACAGGATCTCCCTTAAAACCCAACATTTTTTCTATACAAATTTTTCCTCCATTGAGGACCACAACCAAACCAAACAACCATTCCAAACAAGGATTCTATACAAAAAGAGGTATTCCAATTCATATCAAACTTCCTTATATATCCATTCCTGATTTCTTCTTCTCCTTGAACTTCTCTTCTTCCCTTCTTCTCCTCTTTCTCTTTCCTCTCTTTCTTCTTTCTTTCTTCTTCATCTCTTTCTTTCTTTCTCTTTTCTCTCTTTCTCTCCTTTCTCTCTTCTTTTACGTAAAAGCCTTACCAAAATGGGATATTTTGGGTCTTAAGATAAGGCCATGTTTGGCCTTATCCAATTTTTGACATAAAATTCCATTTTTACTATTTGGTCCTCCCTTTCTCATCTATTTTCCATTCTAACTTATTCAATTTCCTACTTTAATATACAATCTTTTCTTCTTATGTCATTAGGGTCCTTAATTGGCAATTTACCAATTTACCTTGACTTTGTATTAATCTCGGAAGCCTTTTCTTATTTTATTTGTAGTATATTATTTTATTCCAAAATATACATTTACTCTTTATTATACCCTAAATATATGTTATAACTACTAGGGTATAATTCTAGGTGTTACAATCCTCCCCCTAAAAGAATTTCGTCCTCGACATTCATACCTAGATTGAAGAGTTGCGGGTACTGCGCTCTCATAGTTGCTTCTGGATCCCAAGTAGCTTCTTCCCTGTCATGTTATTGCCATAGCACTTTCACTAACTGTACTTGCTTATTCCGTAATTGCTTCACCTCTCGAGCCATAATAGCCTTTGGCTCCTCATCATATGAAAAATCAACTTGTACTTGTACTTCTTGCACTGGTGGTATGTGCGTCCCATCAGAACGGTATTTCCGAAGCATAGACACAGGGAACACATCATGCAACTTGGCTAACTCTAGAGGGAGTGCCAACCGATACGTCACTGGTCCGATTCTCTCCAAAACTTCATATGGACCAATGAACCTCAGACTCAGCTTCCCTTTCTTCCTAAATCTAAGCACCTTCCTCCATGGAGATACCTTTAAGAACACTTTATCACCTACTTCATATTCAATGTCCTTCCTTTTCAAATCGACATATGACTTTTGTCGATCACTAGCAGCCTTTAACCTTTGCCAAATAACATGAACTTTTGCTTCTGTATCTTTTACTATGTTTGGACCAATCACTTTATGCTTATTTAGTTATGTCCAATACACAGGAGTTCTACATCTCCGGCCATACAAAGCCTCATATGGTGCCATGCCTATTCTTGATTTATAACTGTTGTTATAGGCAAATTCTATCAATGGAATATGCCTATCCCAACTTCCAGTGAATTCCATTACACATCCCTGAAGCATATCTTCGAGCACTTAAATCAACCTCTCGGACTGTCCATCTATCTGCAGGTGGAATGTTGTACTGAAATTAAGTCGAGTTCCCAAGGCTAACTATAATTCCTTCCAGAATTTTGATGTAAATCGCGGATCTCTATCTGACACAATAGACAACGACACACTAAGCAATCACACAATCTCATCCACATATAACTCAACTAGTCGATCCATAGAATAGTCAATCCTGACTGGTATAAAATTGGCCTACTTTGGGAGCCTATCAACAATCACCCAGACAAAGTCATGTTTTTGTTGCTTGAGGGGAACCCGACACAAAAATCCATGGTGGTATATCCCACTTCCATTAAGGAATCGAAGATCTAACGAACCTCGTTGAACTTGGTGTTCACTTTGACTTGCCGACATCGCCAAACATTTAGACATGTACTCATTACATCTCTCTTTTCATTCTTTCAATTAATAATGTCGTTTCAAATCCTTGCGACATCTTATTACCTGGGGTGATGTATGGTAAATACCAGATATGAAAGCCTAAATAGTAACTTTTCTTTAGATCTTTATCATTTAACACATAATCTGTTTTTGGAAATACATACAAACTTTCGCCTTCTTTTTACCGTAAAAAATCAATCTTATCACCATTACATCTCCTCGACCATTTGTACCTGCAGATCTCTTCATCATTTTCCGAGCATCTATAATCATTTGCATTAAAATAGGGTCGTGACTTTAATCGAGCTAATATAGCTCCATCGTATACTATTCTCCATTCTCATCGTGGTTGTATTAACAGTTGTTGCTGTTTTTAATATGCATTTGCTACCACATTAGTTTTTCCGATGTGGTAATCTATTATACAGTCATAATCTTTAAACAGCTCTAACCACCTCCACTGTCTCAAATTTAATTCTTTCTGAGTGAGCAGGTACTTGAGACTCTTGTGATATGTGTAAATTCTACACTTTTCCCTATATAAGTAGTGTCACCATATTTTCAAAGCAAACACTACCGCGGCCAACTCTAGGTCATGAGTGGGATAATTGTGTTCATGTGGCTCAACCATTCGGATGCATCCGCTAGTAACTTACCATCTTACATTAACACACAACCCGCACTACCCTCACATCACTATATAAAGTAAACTCTTACTCCGAGGTAGGTCGTAATACTGTGCTTCAACCAAAGATTTCTTTCCAACCTGCTCAAAATTATTCTGGCATTTATCTGTCCACTCAAACTTTACTCCTTTCCTGGGTAATTTGGTGAGGGGCAAAGCTATGACAGAGAATCCCTTCACAAATCTTCTATAATATCCCAAGGCTTCAAGAAACTTCACTCTAACACTTCATGGCGGTTTCCAATTCACCACAGCTTCAATCTTAGCAGGGTCAACTCTTATAACCCCAGCAGACACAATATAGCCTAGGAATGAAACTTCCTTTAGCCAAAAATCACATTTGCTAAGCTTAGCATACAACTTTTTCTCTCTCAAAGTCTATAGAACTATTTTCAAATGTTGCTCATGCTCCTGCTCATCTCTGGAATATACCAATATATCATCAATAAAGACCACGACAAACTGATCTAAATAGGGTTGAAACTTACTATTCATCAAATCCATGAATGTTGTTGGTGCATTAGTCAACCCAAATGGCATTACCAAGAACTCATAATTGCCATATCGAGTTCTGAATGTTGTCTTTGGCACATCGACATCTTTCACTCTTAGCTAATAAGAAGACACCCGCTCCTTTTAACTCATCAAAGTGATCTTCAATTCTCGGCAATGGTATTTGTTTTTCACTGTCACCTTATTGATTTGCCGATAATTAATGCACATCCGTAGGGTGCCATATTTCTTTTTCACAAACAAAACAGGTGCACCCCAACGAGAAACATTGGGTCGGATAAATCCTTTATCCTAAATCTCTTTCAATTGACTCTTTAACTCTTTCAGCTCCATTGGAGCCATCCTATATGGTGCCCTTGACATAAGGACTATTCCTGGAACAATTTCTATGGCTAAGTCCACCTCCCTCTCGAGTCGAATACCTGGTTACTCTTCAGGGAATACATATGGAAATTCCCTTACTACTATAATCTTTTCTACATCAACTTGACCTCTCTTGGAGTCAAGTATCACGCCCAAGAATGTCTCACAAATTCTTCCTCATAAATCTCCGTCGTATAGCTGAGATCACATCGACATTGCACTTGATCCAATGCCTTGTACTATCACCTCAGTCTGGTCAGAGCATCTCAACACTACTATCTTTTGACCACAATCAACCATAGCTCGATGCTTAGACAACCAATCCATTCCCATAATCAAGTCAAACTCTTAGGATGGTAAGGTTATCAAATCGAAAATCTCGGCCAGATAACAATGGCACTTCAGATACGCTATTCACGTTGATACTATGCCCCAATGGACTGGTCACATGCATGTCATATGCTAATTGTTTCCACTGCTGGTATCTTATAAAATACATGTTCAATGCATACATACGAATGAGTAGATCCAGGATCAATCAATGCATGAATCTCAATATCATAAAGAGAAATTTTACCAGCTATTACCTCAGGAGAATCCTGATCCTCACAAGCCCTTATAGAAAATGCTCGTGTCGGTGCTGTAGGTATAGGATGATCCACTATCTCAGAGACTATGCCTCCCCGTCCTCTATGCTAAATCGAGCCACCTCGACCCTTACCTTGATCTCTCGTCGAAGGTAGTGCAACTGATCTTCCTCTACCACTTCCTTACTGACTTCTATTATCCCCTAAATCTCTAGGACACGGCGTTAAATGATCGATTTCCACAATCGAAGCACCCTCTTGTCAATAATCTCTGCATTAATAATCAGCAAAGGCCTTCTATGGCAATGAGGGCATTCGGGAATTTCTCCCTGTCCAACTGAAGCACCTCTAACTATACTAGGTGATACATTGGACCCTTTACCTCTACCTGAAGCACCTCTCGTAGCGGAACTATATTCTGATTAAGCTGGAGACTCCCTAGCTCTTTTCCTCGAAGAGGACGAAGCCCCTCTAGAAAACTTCTTTTGAGATCTTTCTTTGTTGATCTTTTCTAGTCTCTATAATTTACTGTAGCTCTGACCAACTAATGTAAATCCACTTGTCGGGAGAGAAGTCAGGTGTCAAATACCTCTCAGCTAGGGAATCACATGTAGTCCATCCTCAAATTGCCTCACAATCAAATGCCTTAGTGAGGACCAACTCCTGCATATTTGTTTCAGATGATCAATTTCTTTCTCATATTCAAATCACCCCATGTCTTTGTTTCAAATTTTAGGAATTGTTTCACTAGACTCCCTATACATCTTGGCACCCACTTGCCCCTCGAACTCTTGACAAAGAACCCCAAGTCATGGGATTTAAATCCTTGGACTTCTCAACGCTAGTTTCTGATTGAATCATATGCCTCACTTACAATAGTGACTACACATGATTCTCCGATCGGGAGGCATCTAACTCTCCCAATATTCTTCAGAACTTTTTTTAACCAAAATTCCACTTTATCGGACTCTTCCATGTTTATCCCATGGAATTCCTCAACCTCATGTCTTTACTGTCTATCGAGGATTCGGTCGTCAATCTTCCAATGCCCGAATCCATATGTCCCGAGATATCCTCAAGAAGGCTTCATTTGGCTCTACTGGGCATGACTCTCACTCGACATATTCAAAGGATCCGGCTGCAACCCTTGATCTCCTGGGTTAACCCTCTCGGCTGCTTCTTTAGCTGAAATCGGAGGACGATCCATCTATACAAAACACAAGGACATCCACATCAGGCCAACACATTACTAAACACATGATTTTCTATCATATACTCTATTCCCGAGCTGCCTAAACCTTGGCTTTTCCAAAAACGCCTAAACCTAGGCTCTTATACCACCTAATTGTGACACCCCTAACCCAGCACCCGGTGTTAGGCGAGAGTGTCTTTTTGTTTATTTATTAATTTTTTTCTTTCTTTGTCCACTATAAACTTGTTCATTCATATAATATTAAACATATAACTTGAAATATATTCTCAGAGCGGGCGGATTAATATATATATATATATATATATATATATATATATATATATACAAGCTCCATAATGGAAGTATTCAACATTTATAATATTTACATTGTTTACAAAAGAAACAAAGACATGTATACATTAGACCAAATGGTCTTTAGTGGGCATCTAGTGATGTGTTGATTCTCATCGCTGATGCATCGTCCCGTCTCTCTCGCTTTTCTTCTTTTCAGACCTACATGGATGAAACACCCGTGCTAAGCTTATAGCTTAGTGGGAATAATACTCGTGGACAACCCCTAATAAGGATCATCTTACTTTAGACACATGCATATACTTATGACAAATATAACATTTACATATACTTATCCATTTCTCATATCTACTTTTCATAACATGTTTCATTTCTTATCATATTTCATATACTTTTCGTCATCTTATTAACTTTACTTCTTGTTCTCAGAACTATCTCTATCATCACATAGCAAGCAGTTATGTTTCATACCATGTCATATATCATGTACATCTTATTCATAGATACTCTGTCATTCGCTTTTATGTTTCATGCCCGTATAAACCTTAAAAAGGATACTGGAATAACTATATAAAAACTGGCTGCACTATCACCGTGACGAGACAATGATCTTTATCCGTATGACCCAAACTGGCCGCTATAATGATCCAAACAGATCTATGTCACACCCAAACGGCCTCGAGATTCAGAATCGATGCTTTGAAGAATCGTATTCTTATAGGCATGTCTATCATCCAACTACTTAATGCAGTTGCACTCGCTTTATTATGTTTTTCTTAACAATCTTTTAGGTATCAGAAAAAGATATCTCATATACATGAATAACTACTAATATCATGTATACTTAAGTGAGATATTCATTATCAAATTTCAATCTCTTATAAATATTTAATCGTATTTCTTAATTCTTTTCATATAAATAAAATTATATCGCGGTATTCTTTAGCTTTCATAACACATGTTATCATGATCAACTTATTATGATGCATTGTTTCATATAACAATACATTTATATAGCCTTTATACAATTTCCAATTTCCATAACCAATTCTACCCGAACAATTAGAGGCAGCTCCCAAGTCCATTTTCGACTACAATTTGGACCCTATAAACGGGATTGTTAGAGAAATTGATCTTCTAACTCAATATACCCCTTTGTCTTAAGTTTCTTATGGTTTAAAAATCATGTCATTTGGACTTTTAATTTAGGAGATATGGTCTAAACACTCAGAATTTCTCCTGGACAGTTTCCAGGAACAGAATATGGAATTATGTCCTATATTTGAAAATTTTATGGGAATGATAAAGACATAATTTGACCATACTTTCTATATTAAAATTGTTCTCCTAGATGTCTAGTTTGTACAAAAATTTGAATCATCACATTTGGACCAGTATAACTCAAGTTATGATTTAAACAACCAGAATTACTCCATTTTAGGGGACTGTTATGAGACAAATTTCAGGGATAGAATTGTTCCCTTACTTTAACGAATTTTCTAGGTCCAATGGGGTCCAAATTTGGATACACTTATTTCAGGGAGATTTGTTTTCCTAGAATTCTAGTTTACCCAAAATTTTGAATCACTCAATTTGGATGAGTAAAACTCAACTTATGATCTAAATACCAAAACTGCTTCGAAACCTGGGTCAGCTAATCGACCTCAAAATAGCCTCACTTTGACGAATTCTAGGTCCAATGAAGTCCAAATTCTGATATACTATTTAGGGATATTTGTTCTCTCCAGAAGTCTAGTTTGCACGAAATTTTGAATCCTCAATTTGGATGAGTTATGGCGAAGTTATGGCGAAAAGAAAAGCTTATGGGTTTAAAAAAACAAGCAAGCAGGATCTCCCCCAAAACTGACATTTTCTTTATACAAATTTTCCTCCATTGAGGACTGTGAAACCAAGCAGCCATTAGTAGTTCACACAAGAGGTGTCGAGCAAAACAAGTATCCATACAAAATTTCATACACACAAATTCATACCAACTTTGCCTCTCTTTCCTTTTTGTTCTTCTTCTCCTTGAACTTCTCTTCTTCCCTTCTTCTCCTCTTCTTCTTCCTCTCTTCTTTTCTTCCTCTCCTCTTCTTCTTCCTCTCTGTAACACCCCATCCCGAGAGGGTGTACGGTACGTGTAACCACTGTGGCCAAGGTGTTTCCACTGTGGCCAGGAAGGTCATTTCATTAGGGAGTGTCCTCAGTTGATGGGTCTGGGAGACATCGATGGCCGACCTAGCTACCCCTGCACCGAGATGAGCGCTCATGAGCAATGCTTCGGGGAGGTTTTCCAGCGAGAGGGCGATGCGAAGCGCGGGTAGGGGCGAGTCGTGGTAAAGGCGGAGGTGGTGCCCCGGATCTGAGACGGAGACCTATACTCGGACGAGTTTATCTTTGTGACTAAATAGGATGCGAGATCTGACTCCGAATGTGGTTACTAGTATTATTTCTATCCTTGATCATGATGCATATACATTAGTGGACCCAAGAGCCACACATTCATTTGCATCTAGGCCTTTCTTAGATCGCTTCCAAATAGAGACCCAGCCCCATTAGAGGGTCGTATGGTTTTAAAGTATTAAACCATATTTCAAGCAAGCAATGGTTTTAAATTGGCCAAACCACCATATTTCAAATGTAAATGGTTTCCAAAGTGTTAAACCATATTTCAAATAAGCAAAAATTATATTTTTATAAATCAGGCCTTACGCGCTAGCTATTATATGGTGATGTGGACATGAGGTCACTGGCCATATTTCTGGGGAAAGGTGATGTCGATTGAGGCCCTTCCACAGGTGATGTGGACGCCCGAGTCCTTCCAGAAATAGTTTGAAGCCTAGGCTCGTATTTTACTAGGGTATATCAAACCAAGAAAGGCTCAGGTTGTTAATCATTATTTCATAAGCATTTTTCATAGGTTTAAAAATCAACCACTAGTAAGCCAATATTTTATGAAAAGTTTTTAGAAACTTTTTAAAACAAAACAACCCGAAGTTATGAAGGTTTTATAAACTTTTATAGCAAAGCAAGCAAGGTTTAGAGAAAATATATGGAAAATATGAATTTATAGTTTGAGATATTTTCAGAAAAAACAAGCATTTTATAAAACATACACTCACTGAACTAATGTAGCTCATTATTTTCCTGTTTTAAAAACTATTTTCCAGGTACAAGCACGTCGGACGTTGGGACATATTAGGATTCTCCTAACTTCTAGTATAAGTGTTGTATTAACTAACTTTTGTAAGAAAATACTTGGAACTTGTATAGTTGTGTATATATATGTACATAGTTTTGGTTTATGAAAATTTAGGAAGTGATGCAGGAGGCTCTTTTGAAGAGATGTTGTTGGTTGTCATGTTTAAAAGTGTAAAGCTGTATATATCTGAGTTTGGGATATGTCTTGCTGTGAAATTGTTATGCTCTTAGGGGCTTTATAAAATCACAAGTTTAGAAAATAAAAATAAAAAATATTCAGGACATCAGCAGCTGTACGACTTTGTCTCATAGGATTCTCTAGTTGTTGGATACTTGGCTAGGGGGTTACGTAAGGGTGTAGGCCACTTTGCTAGTAGAAGTGGGGTGTGATGAGTTAGTGTCGAGGAGCATAGGTATCGATAACCTAAGGCTTGAGGGGATATGATACCCGACACAAGTTGAGGTATCATAGTAGGGTCTTAGAAACCACAGTGTTATTAAGCACCATAGTTTTTCTTATACAACATTTTACTATTGGCAACCTTACAATTTCAAATTCAAAGAAGTACAGCCCATATTAAGTGTTTAAAGTATTAAGCAGTTGATTTTGCGAATACAGTATCAGGCGGCGTCGAGATCATCTGGAGAGTCATTCTAGAGAGGCTTTGAAATACGGTGCACGAGAGAAGACGCATTAGTTAGTTCTCTTCGCCTCCATGAATCGACCTCCCGGTGGTGTTTGGACCGTGCAGACCGCTGGGAGCTTAAGTTCAGGGTTGTTTACGAGAGCGGTGGCCTGGTGCTCAAATAGTGGCAATAAGCGACCATCGCCGATCCGCTTCATCCGCCTCAGCCGCCACACAGAGGTTCACGAGAAGAAGAGCAGGAGTGCATAGAGGCGCGAAGTTGGCGCGAGCCATATGACGCGTGCGATCAGGCGACTGGTTATGGAACAGACCAGTAAACAAGATTCTGAGTTATGGGCTGCTAAATGATCGGAGGTCCTATTTCAAGTTTTACGATGGAAGGCAAAAATTTAAGGATTGGTGGGATGCCGTGGATAGGAGGTATCCTGATGGTATGTCATGGGACGATTTGTGAGGTTCTTGTGGATTCTTTCCTCGAGCCCTGGATTTGAAGAGATTGAGGAGTTCTTTAGATTAGAGCAGAAGAACATGTCAGTATCAAAGTATGAGAAGAGGTTCTCAGAGTTAGTCAGATTGGTTCCATATATTCAGGTTGATGAAATCTTGAAGTCTGGCGATTTACGGCGGATCTGACCGCCGGTCCGAGTTCATTGTCTGGTTCCTCGAGAATGGTTGGGGACTTAGTTGAGGCCGTTCTTAGGGTTGAGAAGTACGCGTGGTTGCTGTATCAAAGTAGAGCGAAAGCGAGAGGGTGCGGGCACTTCCCAATGAGCTACAGTTAGTCCGATAGAAGCGCGAGGTGGGGTTCTGACCCAGGGGGTGTAGGTTGGGGAGCTATCTCTAGTCAGGAATCAGTGAGGCCTCCGGTTGCCAGCAGTGACACCCAAAGTATTCCTCCCGTCTGTGATATGTGTCGGAGGCGACATTTTGGGGGAGGTGCTAAGAAGATATAGTCACGAGTGTTTCCTTGTGGCGGGAAGGTCATTTCATTAGAGTGTCCTCAGTTGATGGAGTGCGAGACATGATGGCAGCCTTCTTCTTACTTTGCAAGATGAGCACTCCTTAAGTCTTGAGGAGAAGTTTCCCAATGAGGGGCAGTGTAGGCTGGTGAAGCTAGTGGTACCCTTGAAATACGGTGAACCCGTATTCGGGCGAGTTTATCTTTGTGACTGGCGGGATGAAGATGCAGCTCCAAATGTGGTTACTGGTATTATTTCTATCCTTGATCATGATGCATATACATTAGTGGACCCAAGAGCCACACATTCATTTGCATTCAGGCCTTTCTTAGATTGCTTCCAAATAGAGACCCGGCCATTAGAGGGTCGTATGATTTTAAAGTATTAAACCATATTTCAAGCAAGCAATAGTTTTAAATTATTAAACCATATTTCAAGCAAGTAATGGTTTTAAAGTCATTGCTCCATATTTCAAGCAAACGAAAATTATATTTTATAAATCGGGCTTTCTGCGCTAACTATATGGTGATGTGGGCATGAGGTTTTTCCACCATATTCTGGGAAAAGGTGATGTGGGCGAGGCCCTTCCACCTAGGTGATGTGGACCCGGAGTCCTTCAGCGCGGTTGAAGCCCCGGGCTCCGTGTTTTAGTAGAGAATGCAATGACGAAAGGCATCGATGGTTGAATCTTTATTCATAAGCATTTTCATCTGATTTAAAATCAACCCCAAGTAGCAAACAAGCATTTGTAGTTTTAGAAACTTTTTTAAAGCAGCAAACAAGAATTTATGAAAGGTTTTATAAACTTTTATAGCAAAGCAGCGAGTTTACGGAAAATGTTGGAAAATATAGTTTTACAGTTTTGAGATATTTTCAGAAAAAGCAAGCATTTTATAAACCATACACTCACTGAGCTTGTTTAGCTCATTATTTTCCTTTTTAAAAACTATTTTCCAGGTACAGGCACGTCGGACACTGGGACATATTAGGATTCTTCTGACTTCTAGTATAAGTGTTGTATTAACTAACTTTTGTAAGGAAAAACTTGAAACTTGTATAATTGTGTATATGTATGTACATAGTTTTGGTTTATGAAAATATGATGAGCCTGAGGCTCTTTTGAAGAAGTGTTATTGGTTGCCATGTTTTAAAAGTGTAAACTGTATATACTAGTTTTAGGATATGTCCTCAGATGCACAAGTATGTTTCTAAATTTTATAAAATCACAAGTTTAGTGAAAAGAAAAATTTTACTAAGTTGTCAAGAAGCAACAAAGGCTTTGCTTCATGATTCTCAAATGCTGGAAGTAACTAGGGTTCCAAGTACTGTACACCGCCGCTAGTAAAGCTGTGTGTCACCTCTTCTTCTCTTCTCTCTTTCTCTTTCTCCTCTCTCTCTTCATCTACATAAGCCCTACCAAAATGGGATATTAAGCCTTAAGATAAGGCCATGTTTCAGCCTTATCCAATTTTTGACATCAAATTCCATTTTACTTATTTGGTCCTCCCCTTTCTCGCTCTCTATTTGCCATTCTAACTTAGTCTCCATTTCCTACTTTAACATACAATCTTTTCTTCTTCATGTTATTCGTCCCACTGGCACCTACCAATTTACCCTTGACTTTTGTATTAATCTAAGTTTTTCTTTTTTATTTTTGAAGATTATTTTATTAAAAATATACATTTACTTTTATTATACCCTAAACATGTTATAAAACTGTCATGGTATGATTTAGGGTGTTATAGGGACTATGTAAGGAAAGGGATTGGCTCCCAACTCCTGCAAGTTTTCCGTAGAGATGCAGATCACAATGACCTGATCTCAAGAAATGTCCATGCTAACCAAATTCGGCCTTCTACACCAACTAATTGAATTTGGCCGCCTATGCCTACCTACAAAAAAGTCTAAAGAGAAATATATTAATAAAACATAAACGACCTAGGAAAGTGTACGATCGTTTAAACAAACCTAGATACAAGAGAGACTGATTCAGATCAAATGGAAGCCTAGGAGAACCTGACGTTTCATACCACTAACCTTCGACCAAAACAACCCATTTTGCTTCAGTCTTAGGAAAGTCCGAGAGCCCAGTTATAAATTGCAATCGGGGGCTATGGGCCGACATAGATAAGCAACCCCAACCTCAAACTTCAAAGTATAAATAAAACAAATCTCTACTAGAAAAATATCCAACTGGTAGAGAAGGTTTTGCACACTATAACCCATCAAAATCCGAAAGACGTTTGGATGTATAAGCGTAGGAGGTGCCCTAGTGAAGTGTAGAAATTGCTTCACCAAAGACGGCAGATAGGAAGCAATGATGCCCTAACTCTAAGACCCGATGGTGTCAAGGCGTACACCGGAATCGAGACTTTTAAACCTTTGCTGTAGCCGAAGACTGCACTGTTTTCATTCATATGCACTATTTCTGTAATAACAAAAATTCTTTTATATATATTGTGGTACACCCAGAAGGGTATTCATGTTCTATACACTGAGTCCCATTACTCTCAATATACAAAACCTATACCTATTCCAAAATATAGAGATCACAAGCATAAGAGCACCTATATCCGGAGCCGGCGCCTCCGCCCCATGTAATGCCCCGCCCTCTATCCTCGTCTCTTCTCGCTCTCCTAGACTACAAGGATTAAAAACTCGTATGTTTTTACGCTAGTGGGAACATAGCTACATGTGACGACCAATAACTATGATCGCCTCTAACAAATACACTTATCTTATTTATTACATAAATGCATACTTCTATCATGTGACGCTTGACATATAACCTTTCATCATTTATTTCTATTCCCAAGATTTATCATTTGATCTATTCTTTCTAATGGTTCATATTACATATCCTATTCCTTGCGGTATGTCATATTCGTATGTATATACTTTCATGGTTATATACTATACCGCCTGTTAAGTTATATTTTCATGTAATCGTTATCATATATCAGATTCATGTACCGTCTACGTATTCATTTCATATATTGTTTTCCTGCTATAATTTTCATTACTTCCTTCATGTAATCGCACTTGTTCATATACTTTCGTGGTAATCGATTCTTGTACTTTCCATATAATCGTATTCATATTAACTTTCCGATCATTTTATACTCTTATACATTTTATATATCGATCGTATAATCTCATGTAATAAATTTATCATCATATGTTATGCTTTATCATATAATATCTTTCTGCATGTCATATGCAAATCATTTGTTTTGATGCTTCATGTCCGCATAAACCTTGGGGCTGATAAAGGAAACTATAAGGGCCTGGCACCGTACTCACTGTGCAACAAGGGTCTATATGCCCTGGCGCCAAGTATCATTGTGCAGGACATGACACCATAAGGGTCCAAGGTTTTGCTATCATCAGACTGCATAACACTATCTCTGCAGGCCCATGGCTCAGAATGACTCAAACGAGGCTAACCGAGACCGCAGATGTCGCAAACTGCGATTCTTTCCTAATAGGTATGCCAATCTATCCCTCTGCACTGTGTCTCTAAGCAGAAGACAATCCATTTTATTACATTTTTCTCATATCTCATCTACATGAATAATTCATTGTTATCATGTATGCTGATGAGATATACACTGGCTATTTATTCTCGTCCTGTAATACCTTCACATATTTCTTTAGCTTCGTATCGCTCTACTCATAAATACGATATTCATATCTTTTCTCTACTATTTAGTTTTGTCTTCTCGTATCATATGTAATCCTAATATATATCATAATTATCTATAGACTTTATATTCATTCATATATATATATCTTTATCTATTCATATCCCTTTTATATCATTTCACATCATATCTTTATGTTTCTATCATGATCAGCTTATTCATACTTTCTATATTTCTATCATGTATGCTTATCCATGTGTTCCTATCATGTTCCATCTATTCATTTATGCATGACTATCATATATTCATACTATATACTCTTATATTCATATCATGTCCTCTACTTGTAACATCTTATATCTCGTTAACTTATATCTTACAGACTTTATCTGACCATCATATCTTGGCGACCTGTTCCATATATCTCTTTGAAGACTTGGTATGTTTTTCTCATATTTATCGACTGCCCTTCATCTCCGTAGGAGCACAAAACAGACTCTTCCTTTGATACCTATACTTTTCTTATCTATACCTCATATCACCCATATATATTGCTATTTCTCGTCTATATCTACATCCTTTCTTACTATATCTAAACTAACTTTAATCCAAGCGATTAGTACACCTTGCATAACAATTCAATTTTCAGACAAGATGTGGGGCACCAAATGCCATTAAATATCATATGGTTAGGATTCTAGACTCGATGAGCTTTCCATCGAATCAAAGAATACCCATAATCTGAGTCCTAACGAATGAGTTATGCAAATTGTAAGCCATAAAGAAATCAAAGAATCCTCAGCAAAGACCGCAAAGAGCTGTTGTTAAATTAACCCTTTATCATTTTCAGTGTGTATGAGAAGATCCATATTGTACTCAAGTTATATATGATGATTCTTGACCCAAAGTCTTTCAGATAGAGTCCTAGAACACCCAAACGGAGTCCTAATAAAGGAGTTATGCAAATTGCAAGCCACGGTTGAATTCATAACTTGAAAGATCTCAGAGTATAATAGCTAATATTTTTGTCATTTTCGGACTTATTATAAGATCAATATCATCAAGCTATATATGGATGGATTTAGACTCAAAGGGCTTTCCATAGAGTCCTAGAACACCCAAACTGAGTCCTAACGAAGGAGTTAAGTGCAAGTTGCAAGTCGTGGAAGAGTAGCAACTTGCAGCATAATCTGCAACAGCAGCAGCAGCCACTGTATTTTTGGTCATTTTCGAACTTATTATAAGCTCAATATTGTATCAAGATATATATGGATGGATTCTAGACTCAAGGTCTTTCCATGCAGTCCTGTAACACCCAAAACGGAGTCCTAACTAAGGAGCTAGTGCAAGCCGTGTCTGAAGAAAATCAAGAACTGCAGCTGACCTCATTAGCAAGAAGAACATCGGTCTTTGTCATTTTCACTTATTATAGCCTAATATGGTATCAAACATGCCAAAAACATGACATAAAACCATCCTACAATCAATCTGTAATCACCTCAAAAGTAGGAATAAACCAAACTCCATATCCATATAAATTTACAATCCATCCTCAAAGGAAGATTCCATACTCCTAACAAGTAATCACACTCCTAACACCTAAACCCTAGCTCAAGGAGGAATTTCCCATATAAAAGTCCACAAATTCACTCTTCATTCTTTAGGTAGTCATACTATCATATATCTTTCGTGAATCCCTATACCTATCTTATTTACATTCTCGTGTTCATGACATATTGCTTTCTTTATGTTCATGTTCATGTTTCATGCCCATTCCATATGGTATTTCAGATACTGCATTTGATATTGTATCACATTCAAGTATTCTTGTCCCTCCATGAACCTATTTTACTTGTAAATGGAATCATTCCAATTAGATCATCAAAACTAAAGTTATGGCATTTTCATGCCAAACTAGTCAATTTACCTATTACACTAGGGATAGTTTGTAATACTCATTTTTACGGGGTCTTAACTTCATATTTGACACTGTATCTTTGTATTCTTTTAAAGATAAGGTACTAATGGTTCTCCTCCAACTAGAATCACCCAAATCGGAGCACCGGAACTCAAGTTACGTTCGAAACAACCGAGACTACTCTATGGTCAAAATCGGGAAATGTAATTTGTTTGAACAGCCCACTTTGAGTGAATTTCATTATATAATCAATCAAGGTATCTATTTCGGATGTTTGTTCTCTCTGTTCTAATTTAACTAACAACTTAATCACCAAATCTGATCAAATGAGTGTTATGGCTACAAAATATAAACACTGGTCAAAACATAAAAACGTAACACTACCCGTGCATGTGTTCTCGAAATTTGCCTAGAATGTGGGTTTTTCTCTACTTTTCCATATATATTGCTACTCAAATAACTCCACACATGAGATAATTTAAAACCACTCCAAATTCATCTTGAAATCTCAATTTTTACTCACCCATCTTTCATTACACATCTTTCCTTTAAAATCTTCCATGAATTTCTTCTCTAAACAAATCTAATACGGGTCAATATTAGATTTCATTCAATTTCAAACATAGAGTTGAACAATCTTAATTCAACCTAGGTTTGGAACTCAAAATTTCTGTAATTCCATACAAAAACCATAAGATCCTTACTTTCCATGTCATATCCATACTAAAAATCTATAGAATCCATGCTACAAAGCTTTAGAATTTCCATAATTTTCTTCTCGCTTCTCCTTCTTTCTTCTTTCCTTCTTCTCTCTTCCCTGGCCTCACAATGTTCTGAGAATCCAGTGCCATAGACATGTTGTCTCAAGTTCTTTTTGTTCCTCTAATCTTTATAGTTGGCTGTACATAGTCCTCCAACTTCTATTTATCAGACTATACTTTATGTTATTTCCAATTTCGCCTCTCATCTATCAACTTATGACTTTGTGCTCCTTTTCACAAATTACAATTTTGTCCTTATGTTCCTGTGTACAATTTCCTGGTTTATCAATTTCCATTCACATTTAAATTAAGATAAATTCACTTATGCCTACAAAATACCCTAAACATGCTCTAAAACGACTAGGTATATTTCCTGGCAAGATAAGCAAGTCCACAATAAACTACACAAGAAAATAACGTACTATATGTTCCTTACCCCATGGTCGAGCACAGCCAGCTCACCCTTCGCTTGATGTTACAAGAACCTAATTGAATGATCTCAACCTCTGGCCAGACATAACAATGAATTAAGCCGCTTACAATGGTCGCTTCCTGGGTCCCCCTGGCACCCAAATTGATCGGGTAAAAGCCTCTTCATGACCTCTCGTCGTCTAATAAAAACAAACAAAAGTATGACCACTACGGCCCATTAATGAGGAGACAAAACCCTTGAAAGACAAACAAAATCCCCCTCTGAAGGTTTGATAACCCACTAGTGACAAGACCTCGTAACCTTAACTAGGAACCTTGGTAAACCTATAATGTCCCAAACATGAGACATTCTCACACAACAAATATCATCATCACTCCATCAACGAATGATGTTCGCACCATCAGAAAGAAACAAAAACTTTCTAACCCAAAAATACTCAAAAAAAAAAAAAAAAAAAAACACACACACACACAGAGAAGACGATACAAACGAGATTTGAAAACTCACCAAAATGAAAGCTAAGGGATCACACCTTTGAAAGAAAAGTTGCAAGACCGAGCAAGAAATTGTGGGTCAAGCAAAGAGCTTTGTGAAATCGTAAAAGAGGCAGCACTCGGAGCTCAACCCCTATATGTAAGGGCAAAACATCAACGGACGCATTAAATGTGCCATCAGGATAGCATGCACTGCAACCATGTTGGGAAATGTGCTCTTCCAACGCGCTTTGTATCAAAACATGCTTCACCCTCCGGTGCATTCAATGTACGCATCTATTCTCCCAATCCTTTCAACTTTCCGCACCCAAGATTTAAAAGCACGGTATTTTCCCTCGACTGAAAAAGCACAAAATTCTAGCCGGAGAAAATGGGAGCATTGTGAGTACCATAATCTTTAGACCCACTAGTCAATGGGCCTAAGGTCCGCTTGACTCATGTTGTGAAACAACCCAAGCCCACTTGCCATATTAAAACCAGGGGGCACTACCCAAACGGGAAAGTCTTAAAGCTCATTTGAGAAAGCCATGTATCTTTCACTACCATCCTATCACATACAAGCCTCTGTTGGTAAATTAGCATATGAAGGCTGGCTAAATGATAAAAATATATTTATCAATGGATTTCCATTTCAACCTTATTTCAAGATTAACTGATATGGAAGTGAGATTTTATCCCTAAATAAGAGTAACACTTGCAACTACGCCATAAACTAGTGAAAGATCTTCCACGAGGTAAAAGAATTCAACACAGAAATTCCTCCGTTTTTCTTTTCCATTTCAGGTTAACTTAATCATACCCAATCATCCAGCGTGGTAGGCACATCGGTATCAAATCACCTTTGCCTTCGCCGTCGAATCACCTTTTTCTGGTCCACGTTACGTTCTTCGATGCTTTCGAGTTCCGGCGATCAAGATCCTAACAATGTTAATCATCCGCCATTGCCCTAGGTTGACTCATCTTGGGATCCATGATATGAAGGCACGGAATCCCTCTCCTTTTCAATTTCAGATGGGAATCCTACATCTTTGCACGAATTGTCCATCTGTGAGTGCCCTAATCTTGTGTCTATTGAATTGCCTGCTCTTAACTTCTCCGAGTGTTCCATCTCCCATTGTGAGAATCTCAAATCGCTGTTGCACAATGCTGCGTGCTTTCATTCATTAACTATAATAGGTTGTCCAGAATTGAGAGTCCCTCGAACTTCACTTTTAAGGTCTGGCGTCTCTTAGAAATTTCAGCATGAGAAGTGGAGGTGAAGACTCGAAGCCCTTTCGAAAAATCTCAGATCTCCCAACTCTCAAGATCTGGACAGTAAGGGGTTTCAACTGCTCATCTCTCTTCAAAAGTTGCATGTCAGCAACTGCCCTAAGCTCCAATCCTTGACAGAAAGATGGGCAGCTTTTTGTGTATGATTTCTTGACTTCTATATTTTTTCTTTTTGCCTTTTGGAATCCTTCATTTTGACAGATCTGATTTGCACTAAACATGTAGCAGACACAGATGCTGATTTATAAACTGTCTGGATAACTCATTTTTAATAATATGCAGCAGTAGAGAGGATCAATTATGATGAATATATGTTGTTTGACTGTTAAGATCTTTGACAATTTGATTTAAAATCATCTTAATCAGGTACTTCTTGTATGCTCAAAATAATTTTCTTCCAAAAATATTGATGTGCCACAATTCATTAAGTGAACCTCTGTTTTATTATTGCATTTGTAAATTTTGATTCTCGAATACATAAAATGATGAATAAGTCTTGATGGTATTTTATACGTGTAAATGCTTAAGGTTGAAATGCAAGGCCTGGTACTGTATTAATGGATGGAATTCCAGTTTTAGTTCCAATTGAAGTTTTATATTCTTTTACTTTGATGTTGATTTCAATTTTATCTTTAGGGGCTTGGACTTTTTGAACCAATACATGGTTTTATTTAAACTTCTGCATGGAGATAAAAGCTGTTGTTTATTTTAACTTTATGTGAGCGCATCTTTTGATCTTTAACTCATTAGCAACCGTGGCTGAGTGATCCTATGCTTCTGCAATATGATCTAGGCCAAGCAAATGTTGCCAAGAGAATTGAAACACCAGTGATGGGTACCCTAGATAAGGGCTTTCGGACTGGAGACATATATGTTAGAGATCGATGCGATAGAAACGGTCACGAGCGGAGATGAACATAAAAGTTTAATGGAAGAAGCAGTTTCTGAACCTTAAGCAATATGTGGAAATGTTTGCAGGAAAACTTAAAGTAATAAGAACCTGTTTGCAGATCAAGTCTTGTGTTGGACACAATCTCCTTAAGACAAGTATTGCCCTCGCAGTGGTGCTTCAAAAATAATGGTAATTTGTCTCCCAGGATGAAATGATCTCCCAACAGTAAGAAAGCACTTTCTTTGTTGGTTGTCGAACCCGAACTGTTTGCAAAACTCAGTCTCTCTCTCAAACGTATGAAATGAAATGAATGAATGAACTCATATATATATATATATATATATATATATATATATATATATATATATATTTTTTTTTTAAATGAAAGTGTAGCCTTTATAGACACGCTCATGGCGATCCGATACGGTCGCGGAAGCTGAGAGGCCGTGTTTGTTTCGGTTCATGGAGGAAGCGAACACCGATTGCATACGTTAGAAGACACATCAGTCCAACGGTAACGACAGCGTTTTGATGCCAAAATGTGAGTTTAAGCTAGCTCCGAACCCGGCCCGCTTCGGTGCAGGGCGGCGACGACAGCGCGTGTGTGGTGAACCAAGCATAAGCTAGGTCCTCCCCCTTCCACAAAACTAGGGTGCCCCCCTTGGGGCTGAACAACACCTGAGGTGGGTGTATTTATACCCTTAAAAAGTCTTGTTCCCGTCGATGTGGGACACTAAGATTTTCCACAACTTAAACCTTTAGTTACCATTTTGGAAGGGTGATGTTTGGAGCAATTTCTAATTCACTCCTTAATGGTTTTGGCTTGACTCAATATATAATCTTCATCTCCTCATGGAGAGAACACATTCTATGTGGACCCACGAAGCGGTTGTCGGTTGTATGAGTACAGCTCAAGATAGCTAAATTATTAAGCTCGAACCCATTTTCCAACAATCCCCCATGAATGAAATTGGTGAGATTAATGCGAATGACATGCGACACTAAGAGAGGATTCGGTTGGAAGATTTATGTATAGAGGAGTAACCGGCCTTGAACCTTCAGCAGTAAAGAATGCTATCGGGATTCTTGATTGATCATTGAACATGATGTCTTAGGCTTGTTCAATCATGTGTGTAAACGAACAATAGCATTCACGCATAATCTTTCTGACCACAGTTGGTTCTCCTTTGTTGTGTTCATTTTATTTTTGAACAATTCCTGGATTCGCGAGTGCTCACAGAAGAATTTATCCTTTATAATTCTCATAGGCAAATGATTCTCACTCACATAGGTGACTTCTTATGGAAGGTGCCTTTATACCCCACTTGTCTTTAACAAGATATAAGAATCATTAAGCATGGCTTACCTATTCAACTGCGGTATCACTATTCGATTATAGGAGCGAGTAGGAGATTTGTTCTCAGTAGTGATCTTCAATGAGTCACACAAAGTCGGTTGTCACTTTGAACCTATATGCCCAGGATTACCGATCGACTAGATTTGGGTTGCCATTCTGGTGACTCTTTAGTGTATAGGCTTTAAACCCATTCCCCTCGATGATTTACTTACTTGCTCTCTGGTCAAACCTTTGGTTAACAGATCCGTAATGTTCTCTTTTGACCTTATGTATTCAATGGTCATAATACCATTAGAGAGAAGTTGTGCTCTTCGGTGGCGATTGACTTCTCCTTGATAATGCGAGATAGCAGGCACGGGTTGTGCCATATTGGAATATCTTCACAGAAATAGCGAAGCCACTGCCTTCTTCACCATCTTTATCGGTCACAACCTGCTTCAGTTCCAGCGGTGGATCCAGCAATGCGTTTGCTTAGAAGATTTCAAGACATCGTTCCACCACTAAGTGTAAATAGATAGCCACTTGTGGACTTGAGTCTTTGGTGTCGGATATCGATTCACATCCGCATTATCCTTCAAAATAACTATTTGGATATTTTTAGCGAGTAGTGCAATCCATAGTTTTATTATTAATATTTCAAATACCTCAAAACTCGAACTATTGCCTTCCAATGGTCCGGACCTGGATTACTTATGTATCTACTTAATTTATTGATAGCGTAAGCTATGTCTGGACAGGTACAGTTCATGACATACATCAGGCTGCCAATTGCTTGTGTGTATTCTTGTTGTGAAAGGCTTTTGCCATTATTTTTGGATAGATGTAGATTTACATCTACAGGTGTTCTCATTGGACTGCTATCATTTTGTTTAAATTTCTTGAGAATTTTCTCAATGTAATGTGATTGAGATAATATTAGTCCATCGGTGTTTTGGAGATCTTTATCCCAGTATAGCATCAACGACACCTAAGTCTTTCATGTCAAACTTATTGTTGAACATTTCCTTGGTAGTTTTAATGATTTCATTATTGCTACCCATAATGAGTATATCGTCAACATAGAGACAAATAATGACAAATCCACGTTCGATGTTCTTGACATATACACATATGTCACACTCGTTGATTTTGAATCCATTTGTCATCATTACCTTTGCCCGAATTTCTCATACCCTTTGCATTGGTGCTTGCTTTAATCCATAAAGGGATTTAACAAGCTGACAAACTTTTCTTTTCTTGTTTGAAACAATGAACCCTTCCGGGTTGTTCCATGTAGATTGTTCTTCATCTAAGTCATCATTTAAAGCTATCTTTACATCCATTTGATGTATCTCAGTTATTAATATGGCTGATAGCTATTAACATTCGAATGGATGATATTCTTATCAGCGGTGAATAGGTATCAAAATAGTCAAGCCTTCTTTTGTATGACCTTGATAACTTGAGTGGCTTTATATTTATCAATAGATCCATATGCTCATTTCTTCTTGAATACCATTTATATCCTAGAGGTTTTGAACTCCGGTGGATGATCCACTAGTTCCCATGTATGATTTTCAAGTAAGATGGATTCACTTCATCGTTTATAGCCTCTTCCAATACGCTGAGCTCGTGGCTCAACATAGCCTTCCCTTAAAGCTGAGGCTCATCTTCTAACGCATACGTTAGGAAAAAACTGGACCAAAAGATTTCGACGCTCTAGTTCTTTGTCAAGGCCTAGGTTCATCATCATCATCTTGTTGGCCTCTGACCATCGCCATTGCATCATGAGTCCTTTTATCGAAGTTCGACCGGTGTGGATTTATAGGGAAATACATTTTCAAAGAAAGATGCATTCCTTGATTCAATAATAATATTGGCATGCATATCGATAATTTCTTATTTATGAATCAGAAAACGATATGCACTACTATTTTGTGCATATCCAATGAAAACACAATCAACTGTTTTTGGTCCTGCCTTTAACCTTTAGGTATATAGGAAAGCCAACACTAAATTTTATTAATCCCATTACCCTTTTAAGTATTTGTAAAAGCGTCTTTGACCTTTCCACAACTCATGTGGGATTTATTGGTTTCTTTCGAGGTATTCGGTTGAGAATATAATTGCGAAAGAATTGCTTCCCCTCACAAATTTGAGGTAGTCCGTAACTTAATAGTAATGCATCTTATCATTTCTTTTAAAGTTCTGTTTCATTCAAAGAACCCATTTTTCTCGAGGTGAATGGTGCCTGTTGCGTATTATACCATGTTGTGAACAAAATCCCCAAAATGTGTTTTTATATTCACCACTCTATCACTTCTTATTACCTTATTTTTCTAATATCAATTCTTCACCTCATTCTTGAAATGTTGAAACATTTCAATGCCTCATCTTTACTTCAATAAGTAAACATAATAAAGATCTAGTGCAATCATCAATTAATGTAAGAAAATATTTCTTACTGTTCTCGCTGGAATAAATTTCATATCACGTATATCTGAATGTATTAATTTAGAGGTTCACTACTTCTTTCAATTGGATTGAAAGAAGCCTCGTAAGTTTAGATTTCACACAGATTCACATTTATGATTTTGATCTATTTGAAATTTAGGGGTAAACATTCCATATTAATTAATCTACTTAATGTATCATAATTAATATGTCCTAGTCTACCATGCCACACATTTGAAGATTCAAGTACTCCAAGGTAAGACGTGTTCTTTTATCGATGTTCTTAATAGGAGGTACAACAAGCCATTACATTCATTTTGAAGAGCCCATCGCTTCATGTACCCCTTTCCCACATACATCCCATTTTTTGCGAGGATGAAGTCGTTCCGAGACAAACACCACCCCAGCCCTTCTACTCAACAATGATCCAAAGGTATTAATTAGATTCTTTCAATTTCTAGCACATGCAAAAGACATCATTGAGAGTAAGTTCCGTCCGATGTCATCTTCAATACTACCTTCCTTCAACCTTGAAGAAAGAGAGTCGCTTCCATAAAGAGTCGTTTCTCCATTATCTATATTTATTATGACGAATATCTTCTTTATCCTGAGCAAAACATGATGAGCAAATTTCGTGTCCACCCACTCCACCATCTCTGGTATTGCTACTAATGAAGTTCAATTCCTGAGACTAATAATGTAAGATGGTTCATGTTTGAGACATCGTCACTCTCAGCCACATTGATTGAGGGCGCTTCTTCCTGGACTCCCTTCTTCCTCGCGACTACTTACAGCCCTAGCACCTGCCCTCGCTTGTTTAATACATAGCACTTGCCTTGAACTTCTTCTCAGAGACCTTGCTTAGACCTATCGTGGCTCCTCTTCTCGTGGATTGTGGAACCCGTCTTGCTCCACAACATCGTCAGATTCCACGCCTCGTCGCCCCTTCTGAGATGCACGATCACTGCCTTCCCCATTCTCAAATTCACCATCAAGCCTCTCAAGTCCTACCCTCCTTGGGCTTATGCTTTAGATAATTCTTGAATTCTTTTCCATACAGGCAATTCTTTCAATAATTGCACTACTTGGAAGGATTCACCGAGAGACATCCCTTCGCACGTATGTCGCGTAATCACTTACGATCTTGAACTCGTCGATCACTGCCTTGGAATCACATCTTGTAGTCTAGAATTTTCCCACTACAAACTTCGAGCCCTACATCCTCTGGCTCAGATTTTGTCTAAGGATTCCCACAGCCTTCTCAGCATTGGAAGCAATACACATTATGGCGCTGTGGTCATTCCAAGCCATCCAAGAGGTGGCTCGACACAAGAAACTCCAAGATGCTTCCATGCTTTCACAAATGCAACCACTGTCTATCGCTTTTATCTTCACGCGAGCATCCCTCAAGGAAACGGGCCAAATTGCTGTGGTCGTAGAACAAGATCTTTGTTGCCACCTTTGAATTCGTTCCATTGAACCTTTCCGCTTCCTCCATGACTCACACTATCACGCGAGGAGGAGGCACCACTCGCCGGGGGTAGAATCGTAGTCATTCTATCGGGAATCCAAATTCTGCTTCAGAAAACAATATATTAAAAAATTTTAAAATGACTTAGACAAATTCTTTAATTAAAACCAATATTAAATCAGTGGCTACTGCTCATAGAAAACAAGCTTTCATTAAAATCAAATAATGACTTCGCTAAAAATCGAGTAAAAATAAACATATTAAAACAAACAAATATTGATTTTTCAGAATTGGGCAACCAAACAATTCCAGAACTGATATCAATGTTTGAAATAAACAAATCCAAAGGCAAACCTATACTCGGAGATCAATATTTAGAATAAACAAATCAAGTGCAAACAAACTAGCAAGATAATCGGAAAGCAAACATAAGTATATGTAACCGATATCACTATTTTTAAATAACAACCAGCAAAGAGGTCTCAGAGTCCGTAACGACACCGATGCCAAAAAAACGTACACGCATTCTGCCATCTCAAAAAAATTGCAAGAGAAAAACCAAGCAAGGCTGCTCTATAATGCCAGTATTTATGTAAAAACGGAAAACAAAGGGGAATACTTGTCTTAAGATTGTTAGAGATCAAGAATGATAGAACAAGCATTTAAATCGAGATGAACATAAAACGCTTAATTGAAAACAAATTTTTATTAACCTTAAGCAATATGTAAATGTTTGGCAGAAAACTTAAAGTAAACATTAACCTCGTCACAGATCGTCTTTGTGGTTGCACATAAATCTCCTTAAGACAAGTCATGCTCCTCGCAAAGTGGTGCTTCGAGAATAATGGCAATTTGTCTCCTAGGATGAAATGATCTCCCAACAAGAAGAAAGATTTCTAGTTTGCCAGTTTAACCCGAACTGCTTGCAATCTTGGGCCTCTCTCAAACATATGAAATGAAATGAATTAATGAATATATATATTTTTCCATGAGAGAAAGTGTGGCCTTTATATGGCTTCCTCCGGTGTTTGTTTTGCTCATGGCAAATGCATTACGGGTCAACGCCTCGCTGAAAAATATTACTACTCGCCCACGAGAATTCCACGCAAAACAACAAGCCGCTGATGCCAAAAGGTGAGCTTAAGCCAGCTTCGAACCCAACCCCGGCGGCGACGCACGCCAAGGCAGGGTGGAACCAAGCATGAGCTGTCCTCCCCTTCCACAAACCTGGGTGCCTCGCCAAACCCACCGCAGCGGTGTATTTATACCCTTAAAAGCTCTTGTTCTCATCCGATTGCACAAGCTTTTCCATGTTTTTAAACTCCTCTTCTGTACTTCATTTTCATAGCTGATGCTAGATAAGAATTTCAATTCAACGCTTAACGGTTTCTAGCAACTCAATATATAATCTTCATCTCCCTTATGTATGAGTAACACATTCCCATGCGACCCACCGAAGCTCTCATGGCACTCCATTATAATTTTAGCTCAAAGATACTTAAATTATCACAAGCCAAACCCATTTTCCAACAATATACGCATTCTGGACCATATGGCCCGCTCAACCAAAGAAAATAAAGAGAAAAAGTTTAACGAAAGAAAATTTAGAGAAAAAAAAAGTATAAACTTAATAAATTAATTGTATTTCTTTATTTAAATTCATTTTATTTGTTTCTTTCTATTATATGAAATGACTAAAAAAATTAAAAATATATAAAATTTTAAGGAATTTTGATTATATCTGATTTATTTTTATATTATCCAAAGTGAAAACAAATATGATAAAATCATTTCTTAACATTTTTTTCCTTAGTACTACTTATTATTTTCAAACATAAAAAATGTCTATAAATAAGCTTACAAGATATAAATAAAATAAAAATAAAAAAAACTAATTTTGACCCACTAATTATCTCATTCACAACTAAATCTCCACATTTATCTAAAAACCCTCAAACAATTGACTCTCCAACTAACAATTAAATAAATAAACATAAAGACTTTCCTAAACAATAAGAACTATCGAGCCTATGTATATTCAGTTTCATAAGCCACCGAACTTGTTCTTCTTATTATTGTTATTGTTGTTGTTGCTATTTTATCTTTATATTGTTATTTTTCAGTTCTCTTTTTTTTGCTTGTTTCTGTCATTTCCTCCATAGGATGTTTTTGATCATATCAGTTGTTGGAAAACTTGGATTTAAATATATGATGTATAAAATTTATATATATATAAAATCTAATTAAATAGGATAAAGAATCTCATTAGTATTTTATTTTTGTTTTGCTTTACATTTTATCTTTATTTCACCAAGGTATGAGGTCCAACATATCTGTTCTCCTGGAACTGCACCCCATGTGTTTGATAAAATTACTAACAAAGAAAAACCTTTTTTTTTTTAAATCTCACTTTGTTTTCAGCTTTCTATTATAACTCTTATCATTGCCCCCGTACTGCAATGCAAGTCTTCTGGTCTCACAATGAAGACATTCAAATTCTATAAGTTCCTTTCCATGCCCATACCAAGTAAGTGCTATTCCTCCTTTTTTCGGTAGAATGTTCTTCTATCTTCCGTTTCTCCTCTCTAACTTGCATTCATGCTTTTCTGTATCTTTTGTACGTAGTACTGATTCTTCAAGACATGTATGTATAAGTTTCGATTTTAAGACAGATTATTATATAATGATTTTTCTAAAGCTTATATGATATAAATTAGTATAATTTTGTCCAAATATTTTTCTTTTAATTTATAATCTATATATAAAAAAAAAAATTCCCGTTGAGGCAGTGCTGGCAATGAGCCCTATGTCCCCCTTGTTTTTCTCTCTTTTGGGAAGCAAGTGGGAAGCTTCCATTTTTCCAGGGGGCAGTTGGGGTAGGCCAGTCTCATCATAAATATCGCCGATTTAAGTCTTTCCATTTGAATAGATAAAGCGACCCCTCAATGTTCAAGTTCAACCTCTTCTTTTTTTTCTTCAAAGTAGGGCTCATACCCATTTCTTTCTTTTCCTTTTGTGGTGGGGGAGTGGTGGATTACATCAAATTTAAAAAATATTAATTAAAAAAACATGACTTTAAACTATTGATTAAATTACCATAGTTTGTAATGATATGAAATTCATGTAGATCTCGTTTATGGTAAACACGAGTTTAGTATAATTCAAAAATCGTTTTTGAAAACCAGTTGATGTCAGTGAGCACTTGTCTACAAAAATACGAGTTTTATCTGAGTCGGCGCTCGTCTGTCAAAAGAAGCGGGTGCAATACAATTACCCAAGCTGGATTTATTGAAATGTAAAGTTTTATCTGAATTTAAAACGTCGTTATAAATATAAATTAGTATCTTGAAAATCTGAGTTTTATGCAATTAAAAAACTACGTTTATTGAAAAAAAGCGAGAGTTCGATCTGAGTGAAGCTTGTTTATAGAAAAAACAAGTTCAATATAAATATATAACTCATCTGTTAAAAAAAACGAGTTTAGTATAAATTAAGAACTTGTTTATTGAAAACACAAGTTCAATGAATTGATAAAGATTAAAAATAATAATTTTTTAACCCACCATTTGTATTTCAAATTTTCAATCAATACTCTTTTGTATTATTTTAATAGATATTTATTATTATTATTTTTTAAATATAAAAATATATTATTTTTAAAAAAAACGTACTTTTGTGGTGTACATTTCTGGTGGAGAGATTCTATTTACACCCCATCCATTTTTCTATATACCCCATTAAAGAGATGGGATGTAAAAATGGGTTGTGTGTGATATGGGGTGTATAAAAAAACTCTTGGGGTGTAAATAAAATTTCTCTTTCTTGTGTCCTATTTCCATTTTACACTGAGATGGTGAAATGTTTTGTCAATATCATAGACTATTCAGAGCTCACTATTGATGGGGAAGACCTTTTCAGTGCTTTGCATCTGCTCTCCCTCATTCTTCTCTTTTCCAGTCAGTCTTCACTTCCATTTGCATACCAACATCCATGGCAGAGGCATTAGTTGGAGGAGCATTTCTCTCGGCTTCTCTCCAAGTCCTATTCGACCGGTTGGCTTCTCCGGAGGTCCTCACCTTCCTCCAGGGAAAGAAACGCAGTGATAAGCTCCTGTGGAAGTTAAAGATCAAATTGCTTACAGTTCAGGCGGTACTCGATGATGCTGAAGAGAAGCAGATTACCAATCCTCATGTCAAAGAGTGGGTGGACGAGCTTAAACATGTTGTCTATGATGCAGAGGATCTGCTGGACGAGATCGCCACTGAAGCTTTACGGCGCAGGTGGAGTCCGATTCTCAAAACATCGCAACTCAGGTACGGAGCATCATCCTTTCCGGGCCTAATCCATTTAGTCAGGGGATCAATTCCAGGGTAGAGGGGATTACTGACAAATTAGAATTGCTTGCACAAGAAAAAGATGTTCTAGGGTTGAAAGAGGGCGTTCAAAAATTGTCTCGGAGATGGCCGGCGACTTCCTTGGTAGATGAGTCCGGGGTGTACGGTAGGGTTGATAGTAAAGAGAAGATCGTTGAGTTTTTGTTGTCCGATAATCCAAGTGGGAATAAGATTGGTGTGATCGCCCTGGTGGGTATGGGGGGCATTGGAAAGACCACACTTGCTCAGCTGGTCTATAATGATAGCAGAGTGGAATGTTTTGACCTTAAAGCTTGGGTTTGTGTTTCAGACGAATTTGATCTTGTCAGGATTACGAAAGCAATTGTTAAATCGATCTATCCTGGGACTTCTGATGACGGTGATTTGAACCAGCTTCAAGTTAAACTGAAGGAGAGACTTAGCGGGAAGAAATTCTTACTTGTCCTTGATGATGTTTGGAATGAAAACTATTCAGATTGGGATAAGCTACAAACTCCATTCACTGTTGGCCTAGATGGGAGTAAGATTATTGTAACTGCAAGAAGTGTTAAGGTTGCATCAGTTATGCGTTCTGTCCATACTCATCATTTGGAACAATTATCCTTTGAAGACTGTTGGTCGTTGTTTGCAAGACTTGCATTTGAAAATGGAGATCCTAGTCCACATCCAAAGCTAGAAGCAATTGGCAAAGAGATTGTAAAGAAGTGTAAAGGTCTTCCTTTGGCTGCAAAGACCCTCGGGGGCGCCTTGTACTCAGAATTCCGAGTAGAAGAATGGGAACATCTATTGAAAAACGAAACTTGGGATTCACCGAATGATGAAGTGCTTCCTGCCTTAAGGTTAAGCTATTCTTTTCTTCCTTCTCATTTGAAGCGGTGTTTTGCGTATTGCTCTATTTTTCCTAAGGACTACGAATTTCAAAAGGAGAACTTGATTTTGTTATGGATGGCTGAAGGTTTTCTACAACAATCGGAAAGTAATAGAACACTGGAGAAGGTAGGTGATGAATACTTTGATGACCTATTATCAAGGTCATTCTTTCAGAAGTCTAGTAGCTATAAATCATATTTTGTAATGCATGATCTTATCAATGACTTAGCTCAACATGTTTCTGGAAAATTTTGTGTTCAGTTGAAGGATGATAGGATGAATGAAATTCCTGAAAAGGTGCGACACTTGTCATATTCTAAAAGTCCAGATCGTCACTTTGAGAGATTTAAGACCCTTACCAACGTGAGTGGTCTGAGGACCTTCTTGCCCTTGGAACTAGGCAATTTGCCTTTTGAGCATAGGGATAAGAGTTCAAAGAATATGCTCACGAGCGGTTATAGTTATTCCTATTCACTATCTCCATTGAGACATAGAGTTCTAAATGATTTATTAAGGAAAGTTCAATATTTGCGAGTATTGTCATTGTGTTGCTATGAGATAACTGAAATACCTGAGACAATTGGAAAATTGAAACACTTACGCTATTTGGATATGTCCTACACATACATCAAAAGGTTACCAGATTCAGTTTGTAATTTATGTAATTTACAAACATTGAGATTAAATTTTTGCCATCGTCTCTTTGAATTGCCCACAATGATGTACAAATTGATTGCATTGCGCCATCTCGATATTAGGGGTTGTAACATGGTAGAGATGCCAAGTCAAATGGGTCAATTGAAAAGTTTACATAAATTGACTAATTATACAGTGGGGAAGAAAAGTGGGACAAGGATCGGAGAGTTGAGGGAGCTCTCCCACATTGGTGGGATTCTTCACATTGAAGGGTTGAAGAACGTGGTCGATGGTAGGGATGCCTTGGAGGCTAATTTAGTAGGCAAGCAATACCTGGATGGTTTGCAGTTGGAGTGGACTTTTGGTGAGCAAAATGGAGCCGACATAGTGCTTAACAACTTACAACCTCATTCGAACATAAAGAGACTCAGGATTGAAAAGTATGGAGGTTCAAGATTTCCAAATTGGTTGGGATGTCCTGCAATATTGATTAGTATGGTGTCCCTTCATCTCAAGAGATGTGAGAATGTTTCATCCTTACCACCGCTTGGGCAGCTACCCTCTCTTAAACATTTATATATATGGGGGTTGGGGGAGGTAGAAACGGTGGGGGTTGAGTTTTATGGGACTGAACCCTCCTTTGTATCCCTAAAAGCTTTGTCGTTTCAGGGTATGAGTAAATGGAAAGAATGGTTGTTTTTGGGAGGCCAAGGTGGAGAATTCTCTCGTCTCAAGGAGCTTTATATAGAGAATTGTCCCATGCTAACTGGGGACTTGCCAACTCATCTACCTTTGTTGACGAAACTAGAGATTAATGAATGCGAGCAGCTTATGGCTCCACTTCCAAGGGTTCCATTCATCCGTGAATTGATGACACAGGGCTGCAACATCTCACGGTGGAAGGAGCTACCTCCACTACTTCAGAATCTCAACATAACAGATTTCGACTCTTTGGAGTCCCTATTGGAGGAGGGAATGTTGCAAAGTAAAACGTGTCTTCAAAAGTTAAAAATCCACAAATTTTCTTTTTCCAGAACCTTACACAGAGGTTGTTTACCCATTTCATTGAAATCACTATCAATCCTTCAATCGAAGGACCTGGAGTTTCTTCTACTTGAGTTCTTCAAATTTGATCACTTCCCTTTCCTTGAACACTTGACCATCGGCCATGGTCCTTGCAACTCTCTCTCATGCTTCCCGCTCAGCATCTTCCCAAGGTTGACTGATCTTTGGATCATTGACATTGAAGACCTTGAATCCATCTCCTTTTCAATTTCAGAGGGAGATCCTACATCTTTTGATTACTTGGGCATCCAGACGTGCCCCAATCTTGTGTCTATTGAATTGCCAGCTCTCAACTTCTCCAATTGTTCCATCTCCCATTGCAAGAATCTCAAGTCGCTGCTGCCCAACGCTGCATGCTTTCAGTTATTAGAACTAGATGCTTGTCCGGAATTGATCTTCCCAATACAAGGTCTTCCCTCCAACCTAACTTCACTTTCAATCTCAGACTATGACAAATTCACATCCCAAATAGAGTTGGGTCTGCAAGGTCTGGCCTCTCTTAGACATTTCAGCATTAGTAGCGATGTGAGTGCTTGAAGGTCTTTCCAAAGGAAGGCCTACTGCCCTCCAACCTTACCTCTCTCACAATCTCAAATACTCCAAATCTTAAGTCTCTAGACAATAAGGGGCTTCAACTGCTCACCTCTCTTCAACGCTTGTTTGTCGACAACTGCCCTAATCTCCAATCCTTGACAGAAGAAAGGCTGCCGGCCTCTCTTCAACGCTTGTATGTCGGCAACTGCCCTAATCTCAAATCCTTGACAAAAGAGAGGTTGCCCACCTCCCTCTCTTCTCTAGAAATCTCCAACTGTCCATTGCTGAAAGATCGGTGCAAGTTTGGGAAAGGTAAAGATTGGCACCATATAGCTCACATTCCACGCATTGAGATCGATGGCTAATTTTTTTTTTAATGAAGGTACTTATTCTGTCTGATATCTAATCTTTTTTCAAAATTAAAACAAAAAAAAAGAAACGCTGTTCTTAAATACCCACTTTTGTTTTCTCTTCATAAGCTGATTTATGGATACATATAGCAAGCTTTCAATTATTTTTTTCTGAAAAATTTTGAGAAATCTTTGATCTTGCCAATGAAACAGAACATATTTTCAACTATTTCGTGGGTGATTTGCAAAAATGTTGCAGGTATGGATGTTTAATCCTAACATCAACCAATTGTAAGAGTTACTTTAATGTGTTTTAAAACTAAATTGTGTTGAAACTTATTTTAATTATTATTTTTTGTTATCAAACATATATCCTCACTTCTTTTTTTTTTTTTTTGACTTGGTGAACAGCAACTTTAAAAAATAATTATCTAACAGAAGCTTTAACTCTCTAATCCTTAAATTACAATTATTTTAATCATGTATTGCATTGGTTTGCAGGTTGTGGTTGAGCTGATATCCACGACAATGCATCTTATTGTATTTCTAAAAAAGCAATGGGTACGTTTTTTTGTTTCTTCTAGTAGAATGATGAAATTTGTGTTTTTATTTAATTGTATCAACTCATATCAACTCCCTCCATGTATAAATTTTAACAACTACAAATATTTAGAGGATGGTCACATATTTAATTTATTATTATTATTATTATTTTTGAAACAAACATATTTAGTTAGTTTGTTGTTAAAAGAAAGTATTAATTTGTCTTGCGAGTGGGGATAGAAAAGAAACATCAGGTTAAATTTTTTAAAAGAATTAATTGAAAGTTGAATGGTTAAACTATCAAACTCTGCTGATTGCCCTTTTGGATCTTTTGGACCAGTTCTAGGAGGAAGATTTGCTTTCGCCTGTCCATGCAATAGCTGGATCTTTAATTAGTTACAAGTGAATCAGTGGTCGCCTGTTCGAGTACCCTCAAGGTTATTGGAGATTTACTTGACCGTTAATTTCATGGTCCTTTGGGATTAGTCGAGATGCACGCAAGCTTACCTGAACATCCGAAGTTATCAAAAAAAAAAAGTTGCAAGTGAAATTTGAAGACTGAAAACTCTTTGTTCATGGAGGGACTAGCAGATCTTATTTGGAAGGAGAAGATAGTTGGTTGTTTGACAATAAGAAAACAATAGCAAAGTCTTAGATTAAGTTTTATCAAAGAGTGAAACTCCCATGAAGAATATTAATTGTAATTATTGACTTGAACTATGAGGTTTTTGTTTCGTATCTTATTTTGATGTGTGAGAATTTATTGTGTTATTATTTAGAAGTGGTTGATTCAAATTCGTGTTATTGATTTTAGATAAAAATGATGCCTCTTATATTAAGTTTCTTCATCAATTTAAATTGGATGACATAATATTTATATTTCTCAACTACTATATAAATCATTGAGTTTTAGATTAAAATACTATTTTTTTTTTTTTTTTAAAAAAAAATATATATATATATATATATATATATATATATATATATATATATATATATATATATAGTTTGTATTTGAAACTATTAAATAATGTAATGCGTTTGGGTCATATAGGTTTTTTCAATTGTCGTTGTTGGTGCCAATGACTTAATCATTTTAAAAAAATTCAAATTGTCAAATCTATATGAAATTATAAATATTTATTTTAAAGATAATGTTTGATATCTAAAATATTTAAAATATTTAAAATAAAATTTTATTTAAAAAATTATTATTGTTATTTTTTACATCAACTTATTTAAAAATTATTGAAACGGGAATATTTAAAAGCTAAATACAAATTATTAAAATTAATGATACTCAATTGATTCACCTATTTGTACAATTTACTCACGCTTTAAATAACTTGTTTTTGTGTTTTGGAAGATTTATTGTAATAGTAATAATAATAAAATTAAAGTGACAGTAATTCTTTTAAAAAAATTTAATAAGATAAATATTAAAAATAATTTAAAAAGAATAATATAAAATAAAAGGAAAATATAATTTTTCAAAAATTATTGTTAGCCCAGGGATACCTCTTATTGAGATTTTGATGATAACTGTTAGCCCAATGATACCTCTCGTTGAGATTTTGATGATAACAAAACAAAGTTATTAGTTACTAATGGTTAAATTGAGTTGAGTGACAGGTTGAAATTGATCAAGCATCAAAATGAAGATAATAAGGCTAAAGATGACAATGATGAAGTTGATCAAGCACTTGAAAATGAAGTTCACTAAATCAAAGAACCAAGATGACAAGAACCAAGATTCTGTGCTCAAGTATGAAGGAAGATTTGATACTAGTTAATCTACGTAGAAGGTGAATGCATTGATGCACTTTAAGATATCATCATTAATTATGCATTACTTACAAACTCGGTTTTCAAATCAAAAATTACATATCTTTTGAAAACATGGGTTTAGGCATAAAAATTTAGATTAAATAAGTCTAAAAATGAACATTTAAAGAAAAAAATGGTCGTATGAATAGTACAGTATATGTGAACAGTATCGTATACATGAACAGTATCGTATATGTGAACAGTAACTTCGCAACGGCTAGTGAACAGTGCCAACGTCTAGTGAACAGTAAAACGGCTAGTGAACATTGTCATGAACAGTAAAACGACTAGTGAACAATGCCGTGAACAAGAAACGACTAGCGAACAAATTGTCAGAACAAGGCTCCCCCAAATCCCACTCTCCAGTTGCACAGATGCAAAGATCCGCCCAAAAACACATCATCTCAACCACCTTTCCTTGTGTATTAGTTCTTAAACTAAGTTTGTGAGTGCATTCATTACATTTGCATATTTTATAGTGCACCTTTGTGTTCATCAAAGCTTGATTTGTATTTGAAAGATCTTGAAAGCTTGAGAGTGTCTCACAGCCTAAGTGAGAAAGCTCTGCTGCCAGAGAAGCTCAAGAAATTGCTGTGAGCCCATCGAGTCAAAACTAAGTGTAATCAAGCTCGGATTGGAGCTGAACTTTAAGTGTGCATAGCTTGAAGAGGTACCCCATTGGAGCCATAATCCAAGTGTAAAGAAAGAAGCTCGGGTCGGGAGCTTGACACTAGTGGAACCTCACCTGTCAAGGTTGAGGAGAAGTGGACGAGGTGTGCTGCCAACCACTATAAATTGGCTTTGCTTTCTTCTATCCTTATCTCTTTAATTTATTGTTATTGCATTTAAATTCAAAGATTTATTGTTATTGTGCTTAAAAGTTTTTGAGAAAACCAATTCTAATTTCCTCTGGTTAGTTGTTTAGTCATATTGAATCTTCAATCGTACGAGCTAGCCTCTTATTTGTTTTTAAGATTTAATCGTCTAAGAGGAAATGACTAGGCACCAAAACTAGAAATGCTCTCTTTTCACGAAAGTTTTCCCCATCAATAAACCACCCTTCTTTGTCGGGTCCGGGATATCAATTTTTAAAAACAAAATGACTTGGTATTTAGAATCTCTTGATTCGGGAAGTATGGAAAACAATCTTATTTGGTTACACCTTCCCTACAAAAGATGTTGATGGAAGAAAAATAAGAAAAACCCTTGACGAATATAATGAAGAAGAAAGTAGAAATTTTCAATTAAATTCTAGAGCCATTTATATTCTTGTATGTGCTATGGATAGAGATGAGTATAATAGAATTAGTCAATGTAAAACGGCTAAGGAGATTTGGAGAATACTGTAGTAAATTACTCGCGAAGGAACCACCCAAGTCAAAGATTCTAAAGTTAGAATTCTCAAAAGGATTATGAAATGTTCAAAATGAAACTAATGAATCTATTGTTGAGATGTTAATAGGTTACAGATGTTGTAAATGGTCTCAAGGTCGGGAAAGAGGGTAAGTGAACAAGCATTGCCAGGTATCTAAAATTCTAAGATGCCTACCTCCCAAATGGAATTCCAAAACGGAAGCTATTGAGGAAGCAAAGAATCTGAAAGAGCTAATTCTCGAGGAACTTATAGGTTCTTGATGACTTTATGAAATGAAGATTGCAAGACAAGAGAAAGAAATGCAAGAGGAAAGCAAAAGAAAGCATTGCGCCTAAAAGCTCAAGAAGAAAAGTCGTTGAGGAAGCAAAGCTCGCAACACGGAAGATGATATCGCCCTCATCACAGAGAATGCAAAAACTATGATGAAAAATAGGTTCAGTGGAAAACTTATAATAAAAGAAGCAACTACAAGAAAGAAGGTCCTCAAAAGAAGAAAAATAGAGAAGGAGCCAAAGAAGTAACTTGCCATAAAATGCAAGAAACCTGTCATATCAAATATGATTGTCCTCTCTACAAAGCCAAGAGAGAAAGGAAAAGAGCTATGCTGGCAACATGGAGTCAAAGTGAAGACTCATCCGATGATGAAAGCGAGAATAAATTTGCCAACATGTGCTTCATGGCTTTTGAAGATCAAGATGAGGTAAATTTTGATTCTGATTCTGAGGATGAGGAACATATTTTTGAATATGATGAATTACTTATAGCTCTCTATAAGTTTGGTGAAAACAACACCTCACTTAAGAAGAAAATTTTTGAGCTTCAAAAAGAACTTGATGAAATCAAAGAAAATTTTTCAAAAGTTTAAGCTTCAAAAATTTCTCTTGAAAAGGCAAACAAGAATCATCCAAAGAACGAATGGTTGTTATCCTCATCCTCAAAATTCTCTTGTGGACAAAAGGCTTTGAAATGTATTCTAGTTAAGCCAAAATGTGTTTTTGATAAAAGAGGGCTAGGATACAAATCTTCAAAAAATGACAAATATTTTAAAAACTACTTTATCAAAGAATCCACAAGTGAAAGTTCATCAACCATATGCAATTTTTGTGGTAGAGGAGGACACATTAGTAGTACTTGTCCTCTTAGAAATGGATCCCAAAAGGCATCAACTTCTAAGTCAAAGAAGACTTGGGTTGAAAAATCAAAGGTCACTAACCACCAAGGACCCAAAAAGATTTGGGTACCTAAATCTTCTTAATTTTTTTTTTTTAGGGATCAAAGAAGGAGAAATGGTTCTTGGACAGTGGTTGCTCAAGACATATGACCGGAGATGAGTCAAAGTTTACCTTCCTTACAAGGAGAAAATGAGGATACGTGACTTTTGGAGATAATGGGAAAGGTAGAATCATTGGACATGGTTCTATAGGTAACAACTCTTCATCTCTTATTGAAAATGTTTTGCTTGTTGATGGTTTGAAACATAATCTTTTAAGCATTAGTCAACTTTGTGACAAAGGTTTTAGAGTGATTTTTGAATCTTCATTGTATCATCATGATTCTCAAATGATAAAATCATCTTCTGGGCCATAGAAATGAAAATGTTTATACTATTGACATTTCAAAAATTATGAAGGCCATAATAGATGCTTTTCTTTTAGTATGATGATGGAGAGTTTGCTTGTGGTGATAGGAGATTTGGGGATTAGAACATGGAATCTCATTTTCACACAACTCAACAAAAATGAACTTGTTAGAGGCCTTCCCAAAATCTCTTTTGAAAAAGATAAAGTTTGTGAAGCATGCCAAATGGGAAAGCAAATAAAAACATCTTTTAAAAACAAAAATTTTATTTCTACATCAAGACCTCTTGAGCTTCTTCATATGGATTTATTTGGACCCTCAAGGACTACTAGCCTAGGAGGTAAATCATATGCATTTGTGATTGTGGGATGACTTCTCTAGATATACATGGTCTTGTTTCTTTAGTTTCACAAAAATGATGTCTTCCATGAGTTTTCAAAACTTTGTAGAAAAATTCAAAATGA
The DNA here is from genome assembly GCA_016808115.1 of Tetrastigma voinierianum. Classification (NCBI taxonomy): domain Eukaryota; kingdom Viridiplantae; phylum Streptophyta; class Magnoliopsida; order Vitales; family Vitaceae; genus Tetrastigma; species Tetrastigma voinierianum. The sequence continues at coordinate 407,126 of JAEQBH010002597.1, read as the reverse complement.
GAAAGGTTTTACCATTTCTTGTATAAGGAGTGACCATGGAAGAGAATTTGAAAATGTTGAATTTGATAGTTTTTGTGATGAGCAAGGAATTGAACATACAATTTCAACTCCTAGAACTCCCCAACAAAATGGGGTTGTTGAAAGGAAAAACATAACCTTGCAAGAAATGGCAAGAACCATTCTTCATGAAAACAATTTGCCAAATTATTTTTAGGCCGAAACGGTCAATACTTCATGTTATATTAAGAGTTTTGATTAGGTCCTCTTTGATAAAAACCCCATATGAACTTTGGAAAACAAGAAACGAACATTAGCTTTTGGTCAAAGTTTTTGGAAGTAATGCTTTATTTTAAATACTAAGGACAACCTTGATGCAAAATCTAATGTTGGGATATTTCGCTATTCTTCATCTAAAGCCTAGAGTTTTCAACAAAAAGACAATGGTCGAGGAGTCCGTCTATGTAGGTGATGAATCTAACGAGTCTTCAAAAGAAGTGTTAATGATGATGTAGGTTTGGACTTCTCCATGGGAAGATTGCAAATTCGATGACAAAAGTTCATCAACAAGAAGAGGGAGATTGATTCAAAGAAGGAAGAATTTGCCCATCCCCTCCACCTCCTCAACTTGAGCAAGGAGAATCTAGTCAAGAACTTCCAAAAGAATGGAAATTTGTCTCAAATCATCCACAAGATCAAATTATAGGTAATCCTTCAACTGGGGTAAGGACTAGATCCTATCTTAGAAATATTTGCAATAACCTTGCTTTATCTCTCAAATTGAACCCAAGAAGTTAAATGATGCTATAATAGATGAGAATTGGGTAATTTCCATGCAAGAAGAACTCAATCAATTTGAAAGAAATGAAGTTTGGGAGTTAGTACCTAGGCCAAATGATCAAAGTGTTATTGGCACAAAATGGGTGTATAAAAACAAATGATGAAATGACATAATCATTAGAAATAAAGCAAGATTAGTGGCCCAAGGGTATAATCAACAAGAGGGAATTGACTATAAAGAGACCTTTACTCCCGTAGCTAGATTAGAAGCTATAAGAATGTTACTTGCTTTTGCTTGTCACAAAAATTTCATTATATATCAAATGGATGTGAAAAGTGCTTTTTTAAATGGTTTCATAAATGAGGAAGTATATGTTGAACAACCCCGGGTTTGGGAAGTTTTAATTTCCTAATCATGTTTTTAAACTCAAAAGGCACTTTATGGCTTGAAACAATCACCTAGGAGCTGGTAATATGAAAGGCTAAGCAAATTTCTTATATCTAGTGGTTTCCAAATGGGCAAAATTGATACAACTCGTTCATTAAGCTAAGAGAAAATGACACTTATTGTTCAAATCTATGTTGATGATATAATATTTGGTGCTACTAATGTTTCACTTTGTGAAGAATTCACAAGTCTATGTATTAGTGAATTTGAGATGAAAGTATGATGGGAGAGCTCAACTTCTTTTTCTGGTCTTCAAATCAAACAACTTAAGGAGGGAACATATAAATCACAGTAATATAAGAGATCTCCTCAAGAAGTTCAATTTGGAAGAAGTAAAGGCCAAGAACACACCTATGGGCTCATCCATCAAGTTAGACATGGATGAAAAAGGTAAGTCCGTTGACCAAACTAAATATAGAGGCATGATTGGTTCTTTGTTGTACTTAACGGCTAGTAGACCCGATATCATGTATAGTGTATGCTTATGTGCTAGATTTCAAGCATGTCCTAAAGAATCTCATTTGAATGCGGTTAAAAGAATATTTAGGTATTTGAAAGGTACTATTGATATTGGTCTTTGGTATCCAAAATGTGATAATTTTGAATTGATATGCTATTCGGATGCTGATTTCTGTGTGGTTGCAAAATTGATAGAAAAAGCACTAGTGGAACGTGGTCATTTTCTAGGGTCACTCACTCGTGGTCTTGGCATAGCAAGAAACAAAATTCGGTTGCCTTGTTAACGGCGGAAGCCGAATACATTGCCGCAGGGTTAGGATGTGCACAAGTACTTTGGATGAAACAAACACTTAGTGATTTTGGATTGACATATTCTCATGTTCCCATTAAATGTGACAACACAAGTGTCATTAGCATATCAAAGAATCCCGTGCAACACTCTAGAACCAAGCATATAGAGATTAGACATCATTTCCTTAGAGATCATGCACAAAAAGGAGATATTACACTTGATTTTGTTAGAACTGAGGATCAACTTGCGGATATTTTCACAAAGCTCCTAAATGAGAATCAATTTGTCAATATTAGAAGACAATTAGGAGTCATCTTCAGAAAAATTGTTTGAATGACTCCAAGTGTCAATATTGCTTGAAAAATATTAGCCTTAAAACTCTTAACCCTTACTCTAATTGTAATTTCAAAGGGGAGATACCTTATGTCTAAAGTCTCTGCTCCTTTTTGATGTTTCCATAGGGGGAGAAAATATGTATCTAGGAGTTAAATGAGAAAATGATATGTATCAAAGGGGGAGAAATATATGCATCAAGTGATATGCATCAAGTGCTAAAATTATGAGAAATGATATAAACAAATGGGAGAAAGATTTGCATCAAGTGCTAAAAGAGAATGCCACATTTATATCATTCCTTGATGCTTGTCTTATGTGTTGAATGTAAATTGCATGTGTTTGAATTAGTTAAAATTTATATTATAATTATTTTTAGACTATTATTTGAAAGGAGAGATTTACTCCTAGATAACTAAGGTTTGTCATCAAAAAGCGGAGATTGCTAGCCCAAGGATACCTCTTATCGAGATTTCGATGATAACCAAGTAGCCTGCTGATACCTCTCGCGAGATTTTGATGATAACAAACCAAAGTTATTAGTTACTAATGGTTAAATTGAGTTTAGTGACAGGTTGAAATTGATCAAGCATCAAATGAAGATAATACAAGCTAAAGATGACAATGATGAAGTTGATCAAGCACTTGAAAATGAAGTTCACTCAAATCAAAGAACCAAGATGACAAGTAACCAAGATTCTAAGCTCAAGTATGAAGTGAAGATTTTGATAGCTTAAGAATCTATGTAAGGTGAATGCATTGATGCACTTTAGGATATCACTTATTAATTATATTACTTACAAACCTCGGTTTTCAAATCCAAAATTACATATCTTTTGAAAACATGGGTTTAGGCATAAAACTTTAGATTAAATAAATCTAAAAATGAACATTTAAAGAAAAAATGGTCGTATGAATAGTATAGTATATGTGAACAGTATCGTATACATGAACAATATCGTATATGTGAACAATAACTTCACAACGGCTAGTGAACAGTGCCAACGGCTAGTGAACAGTGCCAACGGCTAGTAAACATTAAACGGCATGAACAAAAGTGTCACGAACAACAAGAAACTGACTAGTGAACGCTAAACTAACAGAACAAGGTTTGAACAGTTCCCCCAATCCCATCTATAAATAGAGTGTGGGGGATCATTTGTAAAACAACACACTTGCTCTCAACCATTTTTTCTCTTGTGTATTAGTTCTTAAACTAAGTTTGTGAGTGCATTTATTACATTTGCATATTTTATAGTGCACCTTTGTGTTCATCAAAGCTTGAGTTGTATTTGAAAAATCTTGAAAGCTTAAGAGTGTCTCGTTGTGCCTAAGTGAGAAACAAGCCACAGATAGCGGAAGAAATTGCAGAGCCCATCGGGAGCCAAAATCATGTAATCAAGCTCGATTGGAGCTTGAACTTCAAGTGCATAGCTTCTGAAGAGGTGTCGATGGAGCCATAATCCATGTGTAAAGAAAGAAGCTCGGTTGGATCTTGACACTAGTGGAACCTCACCGGTTGAAGGTTGAGGGAGTATGGACGTAGGCAAGGCGTGCCGAACCACTATAAATTCGGTTTTGCTTTCTATCCTTATCTTCTTTAATTTATTGTTATTGCATTTAAATTAAAGATTTATTGTTATTGTGCGAAAAAGTTTTTGAAAAAACCAATTCACCCCCCTCTTGGTTAGGTTGCTTAGTCATATTGAATCTTCAATTATTATAAAAAAAACTCATATTCTAAAAAATTAGTTTATCTCGGAATAAAACAATTTTTTGATATTTGATATTAATTATTAAAAAAATTATATTAATTTAAATTTTATTATTATTTTATTTTATATTATTCTTTTTTAAATTATATTTCATATTTATCTTATTAAGCTTTTTTGACAATAATTACTCTCATTTTAATTTTATTAATTTTATAATTATCTTTAAAATATATAAAATACAAGTTTATTTAAAAATTATTGTTATTGTTTTTGACATCAAGTTATTTAAAATTATTGAAATGAGAATATTGTAGTTATAAGGATTTGATAAATTAATGGGTTCTAAATAAAGATTTGATAAATTAATACATTTACTAAAATAAATTATTAATATAATTTTTATGAAAATTTTAACTTCAATATGTTATCATTGTATTGTAATAAAATTTTAAAATAATTTTTTTAAATAAATATAATTTTAGATAAATATAAATATTTTGATTGTTATCTCGCATCATTTTTTCTACTTAAGGATTAAGAAACAACTATTATCAATTTTATATTCATATTCATGTAAAACTCATAACATTTCTAAAGTCAGTTTTATGTGACTTCGATGGAAATAAGCTTATTTAATGTTAAATAAGCAACACAAGCTTCTAAAATGAGTCAATCTATGGTCTCTAAGGCTGTCATCGTAAGATTTAATTTTTTATACCATTCAAGATCGTGGTTCAACTCCACAACGGTTGCACTAAGACTGTTGTTCTTCCAACGACACCTCACACGCCCAACCGAGTTAAAAACGGCGTTTATAAATTAAAATTTAAAACAAACAAATTTTTATCGCGCCAAACTCAACTCTGGAGTTTGTTGTGACAAATTATTTTTTTAGAATGAGTTTTTTTATAATAATTTTTGAAAAATTATATTTTCTTTTTATTTTATATTATTATTTTTAAATTATTTTTCATATTTATCTTATTAATTTTTTTAAAATAATTATTGTCACTTTAATTTTATTATTATTACTATTACAATAAATCTTACAAAACACAAAAACAAGTTATTTAAAGAGTGTGTAAATAGTACAAATGGGTGAATCAAGTAAAATATCATTAATTTTAATAATTTGTATTTTATTTTTAAGTATTCTCGTTTCAATAATTTTTAAATAAGTTGATGTAAAAAATAATAATAATAATTTTTAAATAAATTTTTATTTTGAATATTTTAAATATTTTAGATATCAAACATTATCGTTAAAATAAATATTTATAATTTCATATTATTTTTAAATGATTAAGCCGATGTCATCAACAGAGGCAATTAAATTTTAAAAATTTATGAAGTCGTTCGGGACAATGGTAATTGTTTTTAAAAAAATTGATGAAGTTACTGTTCAGGACAACGTCATCATCCTAGTTGTCACCTACGTGGCCCAAACACATTAGATTGGGCAATAGTTTCAAATACAAACTATTTTTATAATTTTTTTTTTAAAAAAAAAATACTATTCTAATCCAAAACTCATGATTCTTGCATATTAGTTCATATTTGTACATACTACCTTGCTTTAACTTTTTTTTCAGTAAATATTGCGACCAACTGCAATAAAGAGTTTTGACACAACCATATTCTAAAATTATGGTTTATAATATTAAAGGATTAACCCATAGCTCCATGATTTAAAGTGTAAATTAATAAATATGCTATAATGTTTGTGATATAAAATGTTAATATTTTATTTTCATGTTAAAAAATTCAGTTCTATTTTCATTTTTTTTTCACATACTCAATTGGAAGTACATGTACCAACTAAGGACTTTGTTACAATGTAATAAATTGTTCTCATTAGGACTCAAACTTGTGACTTTTTCCCTTCCTGAATGTCTTGCCTTTTTTTTAACTTTAAACGTTTTACCAACTAAACTAAATTTTACTTCCGGAGCACATGCCAAGAATAATTCTTTAAGAATTTTTTCCTTTTTACCAAAAACTTAATTATTTCTTAATTTTGTAATATCCCCTTTTAAATTTAGAAAACATACGGGTAAAAGACTTGAATCAACAATTTATTATAGAAGTAGTACATTAAATTATCCACTGCTTTGGATCGATCCCCCTTGGATTTACCCTTCACGATTAACACTTAAATCAGATGTCCACAATGCAACATCTCATGTGTTCCATTGGATTTCGTCTATGTGCATGTAGGAATGCAAATAGAGTTGACAAAATTTGACATAACTCATAAACACGACATGAGCTCGATATGTTTTTTATGGATTTGAGTTGAGTATAATCAGGTCAAATTCGTGTTGACTCATATAATATGTTTAATAAACGGTTTGTATTTATGTCAATCCACATAACACAAATTTCCCTTTATTGACCCGTTTAATTAAAATGTTAATTAATATTTAACTTAAATTAACTCATTTAATATGTTACTGTGTTAAATATGGATAAATCGATTATAATTTATATTAATTTAAATTATCAAATTAATTATGTTAAAAAAAATACCAAATTAATAAATGGGTTATACTAGTCGTGTTACAATTAAGTTGTGTTTGAATTTATTATTTTTGACCCGTTTATTATTTGTATTACTAATTTGATATTAGGCATTGTTATATGAAGAAAATGCCAAGTCAAATGGGAGAATTAAAAAGTTTACGAAAATTGGCTAATTATAGAGTGGGTAAGAAGAGTGGGACAAGGATAGGAGAGTTGAGGGAGCTTTCCCACATTGGTGAGATTCTTCTCATTGAAGAGTTGCAGAATGTGATCAATGGTAGGGATGCCTTGGAGGCTAATTTAGTAGGCTAACATAAGCTTTAACTCTCTAATCCCTAAATTACAATTATTTCAATCATGTATTGCATTGGTTTGCATATCGTAGTCGAGCTGATATCTACAAAAGTGCAGCTTATTTTATTTCCAAAAAATCAATGGGTATGTTATTTTCATTTTTGACTCTTCATGTAGAGTGACGAAATTTGTGTTTTTATCTTCACATGCACTAAATTTAGGTCATGCTGTGACGCCCCAATCTCAGGGGTTTTTTTTTCGACCTATGTAAGTAGTCTGTCAGAACAAAAAGTCTCTCGTCGGCCGTATTTCATCAGGCGCGCCAAACTTTGGTGCGCCGCCTCGCTGCACGTCCTACTAGTTTGTCACACGCGTGTGCGCCTAGCCTGGTCTGTCGCGCACGCATGGCCTTCTCTGTCGCAATGTAACACAACACCACACTGTCGCGACAAAGCGTCTCTATCACGCACGCATAGCTCGGGTCAAGGACGCACGCCTTACCCCAATCGGGCCAGCCATGGAAACCCGATGTCCTAGAACTTGTCGCTACGCAAATTCGTTAGAACTCGCGGGCGGCATCACTCTTCGCCGCAACGTAAACTCTCTTAGCCTTTGCCCCAAACTCAGTCTCAACAAGAAAATACTCTATCGCGACCTAAAATCCTCTGTCCAGGCTAAACTCTGTCGCGACATAAATTTTCTTCACCTTGGCCAACTCTATCGCGACATAAAAATATTTTGTCGCAACATAAAAAGAACTTTTGGTCTTGACCAAACTCTGTCGCGACATAGAAACTCCTAGTCTTGACCAAACTATGTCGCGACATAAAATCCCTACCCAAGGCCAAACCCGCTACACCGACCTCACGTGGCCGTCCCTGGCCGTGACAAGGAAAAACTTCACGCGACATCGGGCCACGATGTTAAACAAAGCAAGGTCACGACATGAAAGTACTATGTCGCGGACCAAGAACCCGCCACACTCGAGAACCATGTCACACACGTGAAACACTTGTCGCAACACAGTAATAAAACTCCGTCACCAAGAAACCCCTATCGCAACCGAAAACATGCCCAACCATGCAAGAGAGTCTTTCAGGCTTTCCCGACTCCAACTCTTCTCCAAAACATAATAAATCTAATATAGTAGCCTTGCATAATAAAGGCAACATAAAAACTGGAAAAGTCACTAACTCGTGTCGAACAAAACAAAACAGTCTCATCGCACCCTTTCTTTACATAAACAAAAACCTGATAATGGTCCAAGATTTATACACACACAAAGCCACAACCGGGCCTTTTCTTTCCAGCTAAGATCTCAAATGTGTCCATCTCCCCAGAGGCCTCTTAACTCCGAAATAATTCTTCCACTGTTGACGAGATGAACAATGCCCAATAGAGGAATTCTCCTACAAGTGCTACTTCCCACTCCAGCACATGCAATGTCATGATTCACATTCACACTCATCCAAGTAAAACATGCCTTATTTCATGAATGTCTACATGCCATTACCCCATGTCTCGAGTCCTCATCGACTCCCTCACACATGCATTTTCCATGTATGAAAACTGTTTTCAAAACAAAATATTTTAGCTTAACCCAACACACTCCTCCGATATAAACTGCTTGACAAGCTCCGATAAAACTATTGACAACCCTCCGACATAACATTCATCGACAACCCTCCTACAACATTCATCGACAACCCTCCGATGCTATCATTCATTGACAACCTCTCCGATAAAACCTACTGACAACCCTCCGATAGAACTCAATGGATAACCCTCCGATAAACCCGCTTTGTTCAAAGCCATGTCATGCATTCACACCCGTTTCACACGATGTCCCATGCATATGCAATATAGAATGTCATTGCATGTTCTTCCATGTTACATGCATGATAAGAGCTATATGCAACATTTATGGTTCATGGATAACCATATCTACAGCATACAATTTGCATCCATAATACAAACTTATGTAAATTACATCGCTTTTAGTATATATCAACGCGGATTTTTTCACACACTCGCATGTCATCTCAATCAAGCAACAACACACAAAACTAGATCTTCGTTCTACCTAGAACAATACATTGACGGTCAAAGATGTCACCATGTCCAAAGATCGACACACTACAAAATCATCATACCTAAGCCTACATTTTCCAAAGAATACAACCTACTTCAAATCAGAGTTTTGAGAATGGTAGAAAGGACTTAAAACTGCTTTCAGAATTCACTAGTCAGCTTGAGCACAACCGTTTTCGCACTAAATCTAACCAAGTATGGGTTACACCTCATGGCCATCGAATGGCCCTTAGGACAAGGACTAACAAGAGTAGAGAGAACTCTACCTCTGTAGCGCATCTACCGCTCGACCCATCGAACACTATTGTTTGAACATTGGAGACCAAAGAGGATGCTGACCTCATTTCCTCTCGCTTTTTCTTTCTCTTCTATCTTTTCTTCCTTTATCTTTTGTTCCTCCACCGAATCGGGAGCTATCTCCAGTGGTGACACCTTCTCAATCACTTTGACAAATGGCATGGCAATTCTCCTGCGCACTATTTCTTCATGCCAATTCACCCACCACTATAATCATGCAAGATAAGAACATGACACTGGCCTTCCATGCCAGCACCACTTGTCTAGTGCCACATGGCACTTGTCTTCATGTCATGTGTCGCCATATCACTGTCTTACTAGCCTCGGGGGGGCCATGAAATTCCTACTATCTCGAATTCACAGAATTCACTGTGTGGTAGTTAGATTTCAAGAGACGAACTCAACGGTGTGGTCCGTGTTGTTAACCGAGATCTAGCAAAATTTACAGTTTACAAATTCTATAGTGTAGTATCGGTAATGTGGCACCCCTATCCGGGGTCCCGTCGATGTCTGGCCAACCCGTGGAAACCTAGTGGGTGTCAACCCGACGCAACATCATCATATCCCATTTATCGGGATCCATAATTTAACAAAAAATCTAATATAGTCTCCTCTGTAAAGGAAGCTCTATCTAAACTACAACCTGAATACCATACATGCAACTATGTAGTGATATGTTTATAAGAGTTCAATTATACACTCCTATACAAAATGAGATATTATAATTGGTCGTTCTAATATACATATATAAATATGGTCCAAAGCTAAATCCAGCTTTCTTCATATGTAAGGGGTCCCGACGTGGTCAACCGTGATGCACCTAACTCCACAGACTAAAAGGGGGTCCCACGATGGGGTGAGTAAAGTCCAGTAGTGATAATCTCCTACAAGGGTTACTCCCCACCTACATGCTCATACAATGATCAAACCAACCCATACACATCCAAGTGAAAATGTCTACATGAATGTCGTATGTCATGCATGGAATGTCATCATGCCCATATCCCGAGTAACTCACAGACTCCCTCACACATGCCTATGCCAAGTGTGATAACCGTCATTGGTAGTACCAATGACACACATATACCGAGCCCTTACTGGCTCACTAGTACCCAATGCAAGTGCCAATGGACAACTAATCCCGAGTTAATTCCGACTTCTATCTCACAACTCGAAGTCTATGTGATAATCTTGTGTCTTATTTTGGATACAGAACTTTTCGGATTACACCGCAGGTCTCTGACACCCAATGTTCCAGGCTTTTCACCTTAGGAGATTAACGACCCCCTTCTTGCTCCGCCCAACACACATTAATTATATTTCACTTTATTCTTTGAACCGTGAGTCATCGACATTAGACGCCGTCCAAAGCACGAGTCACACCCATTCATCACCGATGACGGACGGCCATACTCATGCACACACACCCACGATGTCCCTATGCATATAATGCTAATGTTGCCGTAATTTCACAAGTTATGTATGATGCACACTACATGAACCATTCATCAGTTTGTACTTCATGTCAATTACCATGCAAATATATATCGCGAAGCATATAAAAGTTCCACATGTATATTTCATGCCAATGATAAAGATATAGTGATATCGTGGATTAAGCATATTAGCATCCGTCAATCCATGACTAAACAAATGATGTATCATACACCCTTCTAGGCTAACCCATTGCAATTCCTACTCCAAATACATTTCCATACAACATGCCATGCAATGGCCAAGTGCCAAACCCATTATTCACATCGACACAACCAAGCAACCTGGACACTTGGTGGAAAACATAGATTTCAGCAAATTTATGGTCACCTGCTGTCCTCCACAGGCACATGGCTGGAATCTTAACTCAATGGGCTTTCCATAGAGTTCAAGAACGCCCAAAACGGGGTTCGGACTAAGAAGTTATGGCCTTCAAAGTTGGAGGCCCCACATGAATAAATGACCCAACTCCGACGCATTCTGCAACGGATGACCCATCCGACAGACTCCCGCCTGACAGACTCCAGCTGCATACCTTCCACTTAGGCAAATGCACCATAACTCGGGCTATAGAGGTCTTTGATTTAAAATTCAAAGCCCACATCAAGTCTTACCGATGTGGTTATAATTTACCCGAAGGACACACACTACTAAATTCCTTTGTTTCCCAATTCGAAACCAAATTCTAAATTCTGGCCAATGCGCAGGATCAAAGTGTAAGGCCTTCCCGTAGTTCAAAATGCAACCAAAACATCCCCTCAAAAGACACAACCACACAACCCTTAAGGTAGAAAATAATCCAAAGTAGTTGAAAAGACCTACTTCAAGCATGTAAGTCATTTAGGAAGTCCCGCGTGATTAATTTAAACTCGAAACCCTCGATTTCCTAAACTCTTCACTCTGAATCGTTGAAACTCGTGTTTCGCACTCCATGCCCAAATTCCCCTCATCGAGCAGATGATCTTAGTCTCGCCCGACAAAATTGACCCACCGATCTCCATAAATCGTAGAGAGAAGTTAGAGCTTCTCTCTCATCTTTTTCTTTTCTCTTTCTTTTCCTTCTCTTTCTCCTCCGTTCAAGACATGATCGCTGAGGTCTCTCGCACATGTCAACCTCCTATTGGCTCCCTTGGATTTTCTTATCCTCTTCTTATCCATAACTTTGGATTTCCTTCCTATCAAGTGGTGACACATGTCACGCATGGCCCCACTTAGGATCTTGTTTGACTTGCCTTCCATTTGACACGTGGCTCAATGTGAGCCACTAACATAAAGCTACATGTCACTGGCTACCTCAAAAGGCCTTGAAAACATGTTCCAACTGGCCTTTAATTCAAACGGTCACGGCGAATAGATTTTGCGAGATGATTCCAATGGTGAAGTCCGTTTCGTCATCTGAGATCTAGAAAAATTTCGAATTTTCGACCAAAATTACTGTTTTACCCTTTCTCAAAAAATTGAATTTTCTCGGGTTTTACATTCTCCCCCCTTAAAATAATTTCATCCCGAAATTCCACGCACATTCACATCACTCGCATGCATATGCAATGTGCACTATCTCATGCATGTAAACTAGCCATTTAACTACTAAACGACTAAACTACGTACCTTCATCCTTAAACAAAAAGGGATAGGTGGCCCGCATCAGGTCCTCGCTGGCCCCATCGTTGCCTCCCTCTCTACTCCGCTGTCGCCATAACACCTTCACTAGCCTACCTGGCTCAAGGCCGTAAAACTTGATCCCGCCATCCCCAAGATACACGGCCCCTCCTCGAAGGTCCTGACCCCATCAACAGATCTCTCCCCAATCCACTACATGAGCTGGATCTAGAGTATACCTCCAAAGCATGGAGACGTGGAACACCTCATGAACACTGGATAAGCTCGGCGGTAGAGCCAACCGATACGCCACTATGCCCACCTTCTCGAGTATCTCGAAGGGTCCAATGTACTCCTGGGCCGGCGCCCCTCGCTACCAATCCCAACCAATTCTTCTTAGGAATCATGTCACGCCCGGATCCCGATCCAACCCGACTTACGGATCCGAAACGCAGTTCGGCCCGCGAGACTCTATAATTGGACTCATCACCCATTCTTTATCGTATTTGACTTCGTGACTGTGGATATACAAACAATCTCTCGTAATAACAAAATCATTTACATATACAAAAGAACTACCACCTGAAAGGTGTCCATCAAAATCTATACACATATAATCGAGACCCATTTACTCTATAGCGTACATCATATCAGGAAGCAAAGAGAATACAAAATATAATCATATCTCTTCATCGGAGTTTACATCTTATACAAACTCTTATACGTATACATATCTAATACAAAAACACGAGATTCATGTTATTACTGCAGCACCTATCTCCGAGATGTCCATGTTGGTTGTGGGGAGCAGTCCCGTCCTCTAGCCTCCCTCAAGATCTACACCTGATTGAACACCCGCTGCTTTACGCTTGCAATATACATGGACAACCACCTATGGTGACTGGCCAAGGCCTATACATATGCATTTCATATATCTATATATTCATATAACTTTATTACTTATCATCTTTATATTCCTATCGCATGTCAATCTTTCCGCTACATGTTCTATGTCTTCGCATATCTCCCATCTATACTTTCTTACTGTATTCTGTTTCTATACTCTCAGATGTTCCATAACCATTCTATAACTTATCATTTTCATGTTCTATTACATATTCTTTCATATACTTTTGTACTTTTATATACTTCTACTTTTCATGTGTTCATCTTTCATGCCCAGAATACCTAAAAGGTTTCGATATCTGGACTATATGTGTTCCGGAGGGTACTATCATCATCAGACAAGACAATGATGTTCCATGGGTCGACTCCAAACTGGCCGCTTATGTATCCACCCAAACAGGTCAAGCAGCGTCGACCCAACGGCCTCGCATCAATCTAAACTGGGCCACTATACTATATGTCGTGAACTTATTCCTAAATGACATGCCAATCTATTCTACTGGCTCCATTACTGTGCAATCAATGTTATTATTTTTTCTGTACATATCTCAAATACATGGATAACTATTGTTAATATGTATACTAACGAGCCATGTACTCATCCTTTACTTTGTCTCGTAATATGGTCACATATCTTAGCTTCATCTTTATCGTATCTTGTATTTCTTTTACACATATGTATTCATATATTCACATCTTCTTAGCATTTATGCATTTCTATCGTGTGTTCTATCTATTCATTCCTGTATTTCCTAACATATATGCAATCATGTATTTCATATCATATATGCAATCCTATTCCTCTATGAATCTACTTTACTCAAAACTTGGAATCATTCCATTCGAATTATCCAAATTCAAGTTATGACATTTTCATGCCAAACTAGTCAGTTTACCTCGATTACACTAGGAACAAATCAGAATACCTATTTCGTGGGTCTTAACTCCACATTCGACATTGATTCTTTGTAATTTTCAATCTACAGCAAGGGTTCTTCTCCAACTGAATCAACTAAATCTGATAATCGAAACTCCGCTAAGATATGTTCTAAACAACCGGAACTACTCTATGTTCAAAACTAATCGTAAATTGATGCCTAACATACCTACCTCGAAAGTGACTTTCTCGGGCCAAATGGGTTCGTAACAAGATATCTATTTCGTGAGATTTGTTCTCCTTGAAGTCTAGTATAACCAAATACCAATCACCAACCCGATAAGAAAATACCAAGTTACACAAAATACTAATATGCTTAGGTCCAAAATAGAATATCAGTACCCAGACTTCCACTTTCGATAATGGTATCAAATGGATCAGTAACATATAAAATCGTACCAAACTCGTAAATGCCCAAAATGGTGGGTTTTTCTCCATTTTTCCATATATTTCCCACCCAAACCAACTCAATGTCTAATACACATCAAAACCACTCCATATCTATCTCAGGAATCTCTATTGTACTCAACCATCTTTCAATACTTATCTTACACCAAAAACCTATCATGAATTACTCCCAAAACAACTCTAAAATGAATCAAAACCCATACATAACCCTAACATGAAGGTTAGTTAGGGTTTGTTCTAAACCCAAACTCCATTACATGGAATTAAACCATGAATCCAACCTCAAAGGGAGGATTCCATACTCATCTTGTACCATTTAGAGTTTTACCAACCCTACTTACAAGTGAAATTTAGTATTATGGATGAAACTCCTAACAAAAACCCCAGGCTCAGATGAAGCTACTAAAATCATACAATTCAGCATGGAAATCCATACAATTTCAGTGAAATCCATACAAAACTTTAGGGAATTCCATACTTGAAATCTCTTCCTTCTTTCTTCTTTCTCTTCTCTTCTCTTCTTCTCTTTCCTCTTCCTCTTCCTTTCTTCTTCTTCTCCCCTCTTCTCTTTCTCTACGTTAGTCTCTCAAAAAATGAGAGAGCAATTGATCTTATCCAAATTTTGGTTTAATTTTCTTTAATTTCACTTGGTCCTTCTTCATCTTCATTTAATTTCAAGTTAACTTATAAAAATTCTACTCGTAATCCATCTTTCATCTTATATGACACTTAAGTCCTTAATTTGGGTACTTACCACTTTACTTTGACTTTTTATATTAATCTTGAGTTTCTTTTGCTATTTTATTTTTAGCATTATTTTATTTCGGAAAAATATATTTTTTCTTTTATTATACCCGAAACATGTTATAAACTGTCAGGGTATAATTTGAGGTGTTACACATCACCTTCAAGAAGACGTGATCACCACCCCGAACTCTGCAGGTCTGACGCCGTCATCACAGCAGCCTTTTTCTGTCGACTCAGCAAGAAGTAGAAGATACTGTCGCATCAAACCCACTTTCTCTAAGGGTGTCCTAATCATCCGCATCATAGTGATGGAGCCTCTCCCCACCTCTATCCAACAAATCTGGGATTCATAATGGCCTCCCATATAAGGCCCCATAGGTGCCATCCTCGAATACTTTCTGCTCGATAATCACACTGTAGCGAATTTTATTAAGGGTAAGTGCCCTCCTAACTAATTCTTAAGATTCAGACGATACCGCAAAGAGATGTCCTCTAAAATCAGACGTCCCTCTCTCGACCAACCATCCGTCCGAGGATGAAACATCAGATCATCATTAATCAGAAACCCATGGACTTTTGGAAACTCTTCCAAAAGTGTGCCGTAAATCTGGGATCCCTATCCGACACTATGGAAACTGGCACTCCATGTAGCCAGACAATCTCCCGGATATACAATCAGCATAATTCCTCCAGTGTGAAGGTCATCAACACGGCTAGAAAATGTGCTGACTTAGTGAGCCGATCCACTATCATCCATACCGCGTCATGCCTTCGCGGTGTCCATGGCAAGTGGGTCACAAAGTCCATCGTGACGTGCTCCCACTTCCACTCAGCCAACTCAAGGCCTCATAGCCTGTTGACTTCTATGTTCACTCAACTTGTCGACACGTGAGGCACTCGCCAACAAAGTCCCCCACGTGTCTCTTCATCCCACTCCAAGAAGATTTCAGCTACCTAAGATCATGGTACAATTCCTGTACAATTCCTGATGCACAAGAATCTGGAGCAATGGAACTCCTAAGGATATCCTCTCTCGTGATCACTAACTAGTGGAGCCATTACTCCATCCTCTCTATACTTAAGACCACCATCCCGTGAATGGCCCACCTTCACAATTCCGCAGACCTAACTATACCCATTCCCGATGGACACTATCTCCGTCCTACCCCCTAACCTCGATCACTCCGCCCAGCCAGGGACGACATAGCTACAAGACTCCCCAAAGTACCCTGAGCCTGCTCTCTATACTGTAGTCTGAACTGTCCCACAGTCTCGAGCATCTGCCACTCCCGAGAAGCTATACTTGCTAATGCTCCCCATGACTTCCAATTGAGTGCATCAGCCACCACATTTCCGCTCTCTTACCAGTTGGTACGCAAAGTAAAGTCAGAATCCTCTAGAATCCCATCCACTACAATGGTCCTCATGTCGAGGTCCCGTTGTGTAAGATATACCTCGACTTTATAGCGTCCAATACCTCAAATTGCTTCGCGTATAGGTATGGCGCCAAATCTTCAAGGGCGAGACTATGGCCCCTAACTCCATGCTCTGGGGCACCCGTCTCATGATTCTTCAACTACCGAGAACCAGCATGGCTACTACCCCAGACCCGCATCAAAACGCACCCATCCGCCTCGAGGCATCACAATACACTCCGTGGTACCTCCGCCTCTCCCGGACTATCGTAAAATAGGAGCTTAAGTAAGCCTCATCTTCAACCTCGAATGCTCGCACAGGTCACCCACCGACCTCGACCTCCTTCCCGGTCAATCTCGCCAAGTGTCGCGCAACAGAGAAATCCTCGATGAACTCCCAGAATACCTTGTCAATCCCAAGAAACTCGCAGATTCGAAGACTGACTTCTACTCTTCCCAAGTCATCATAACCTGCACTCCTGTGGTCCATCGACAGAGTGTTCCAAGCCGATATCTACGTGCCTTTAAGAATCTCACCTTAGTAAAGCCAAACTCGCACTATTGAATTGGGCGCATAAACATTGTCTCTTGTGGCTTCAGAATTCTGATCTTAAATGATCCTCATGCTCCTCTTCCGATTGGGAGTAGATCAAAATGTCATCCACAAAGACCATGACAAACTGATTCAAATAGGGTTGGAATACCTTATGCATGAGATCCATGAATGCTGCTGGCGTATTCGTTAATTTGAAGGGCATCACTATGAACTCAAAGTGCCCATACCGCGTCCTGATGGTAACTAAAGGCGGTCTATCTGAGGGGGACTCCGCGCTCCTCTCCGTGATCAAACAAGTCATCAATCTCAAGAATGGATACCGATTCTTGATCGTGAACCTCGTCTAACTCGCCTAGAGTCAATGCACAATCGGCGATCTTGTCTTTCTCTTGTAAACAAATCGAGTTTCCCATGGTGAAGTGCCTTGGCCTAATAAAGCTCCTTGCTCGAAGAATCTCAGACTGACCTCGAGTTCCCCGTACCACTCTGCGCCATCCTATGCAGAGTCATATAGAGAGAGTGGGCGCACGCTGTGGTGTAACTCAATACAGGTCTACATCCCCACGGCTGCAACCTTGGTGGCTCATCCGAAAAGACATCTCAGACTCACACACTACCTGGGCGTAGATCCAAGTCCTGTCTCGCCTCGTCCTCCAGGGTAAGGCTAGCCAACCAACCCATCACTTTTCCGTGCCATCTGGAATCGTACACGATTTGGGGCAAAACATCGTGCTTGTCCCCCTAAAACGTAACACGAGGACCGTCCTATGTGTAGGTTGTAACCCTCCTACGTTCACAATCGATGACGACTCGGTATGCCGTCAACTAGTCCATCCCGCGATGACGCCAAACCTCGACATGTCCATACGACCTCAGTCCACCGTGAATAGACCAAAGATCTCTAACTCGCTACCCCGACATATCTGATCCACACTCACCCTAGTCCCTAAGGGAGAACTCACATACAGGGCTTCGGTCTCAACCCTAAGCCCACCCTTCACACATGATGCAACGAAGGAATGAATGTGATGCACCATAATCAAATAATACCTTTGCCCATAGGCAAGATAACATGTTATAACTCAGATACCTTACTGACCTACTGCTCACCTATGGTATGATGCGGCTGCAGATGCTCGAATCCCTAATGTCTTCGTCGACGGGTCTCTATCCTCGGCCCCAACCCATACTCCCGCTCTCGGGTTTGCTCAGGCAAGCACGCATGGATCGACATCGGGTTCCTTCCGACCTGCATCAAAGCGTGGGAGGAATAAACTGCGGTCCGTCTATCCCATCATGGTCGGGACCGGCACGCCTCAACCCTGATCCTTCGCTTCCTGGCAATCCTGCCTCATACGGCGCCACAGATGGGGGCGTGTCATCTACTCGACCGACCAAAGCTCTTAGCCAAATTGCTCCACACAGCCAGTCTCAAAACCGAGTCCAAAATCCGCTTCTTTCCCAAACTAGAAGAAGACCGACTCCTCTCCTTCTGCCAACATCACCCACATCTGATGCCCAGGCCCTTCAGATCTCTCTCACAAGAGGCAAATGGCTCGACCATGGGTCCATGTCCCGTAGAGGAGTCCCCATAATCTCAAGCAATGAATGGACAACTTCAGCCCATTTTCATTCTCACTTGGCATATGTGGCCACGAGTCATCTGAAAGAAACTGCCAACTCCGTGAACTTAGCCACATATCTTGACTGCATCACATCGTCCCTACTCGCCTAGAACCCTAGGCCTCGTAGATGTCCAGCAAAGGGGCCTGAAAATACTCTGCCCATGAAGAGCCCATGGAAATCCACCAGTCACTCCTAAGTCCCCAGAGGTCTCTAAACCCACCCACTACACTGTGATCTTCAAATTTCCAGTCGGAAATC
Organism: Tetrastigma voinierianum; assembly: GCA_016808115.1. NCBI lineage: Eukaryota > Viridiplantae > Streptophyta > Magnoliopsida > Vitales > Vitaceae > Tetrastigma > Tetrastigma voinierianum. The sequence goes on along the minus strand of JAEQBH010002597.1, from coordinate 387,951 downwards.
GCAACCAGATAAGCACCTCAGGCCCCACGAGGTAATCTCTAAATGCTCCAATATCTCTCCTCTCACCGGAACTCAAATGGTCCCGTCACCACTCCGATCCCTCCCCCCATGTCAGGAGAGGATGATGGGTCCTAAACCTCCGGTGGTTAATTGACTTCCTCACCCCCACGCATCTACTGTAGCCGCACCCTGCACTCCCCCGGCCCCACAAGGTCACAATAAAAATGTGTGGTGCTCGCTAGCACCTGCAGGAACGACTCTGATCGTCTCGCCTTGACTCTGCCATCTACACATGTCAAATGGCACAGGCTAATGCTTTTATTCAATTCAACTAGAGTGCACATATCAACCAATAAGATCAGGCTATCAGATCCAACTGCTCAATCCATTTTTTTCCTTAGTAGTGCATGACTCCGCCAACCACTACTAAGCAACTAATGACTCCGATTTTTTCACAATCATTTCGATTTCCGAACCCCCATAGTCATGTTTCTAACCCTAGGTGTTCCATATACAATTTATCATAAGTAAGACGTTCACAAACATATGTATTACACACACACTATCAAATGTATAATGAATGGAAGGATCTAACCTCGTGGCCCCATCGTAGTCCTAGGTATTCCTGCACCTAAGCTCCGATCAAGTTACACACCTTTATCCTGGGTCCCGCTGACAACCACAACTTAAACTGGCTAAGTCGTAACCCACGCCACACCATCATGTCCCAGTTTGTTTAGATCCATAATTTAACAAAAAATCTGGAGCAAATTTCTGTATGTGAAGCTCTATCCAAACTAAGTAATCTAATAATACCTATACGTGTAATTATGTAGGTGATATGTTTACAAGAGTTCATAATTATACACTTATACAAAATGAGATATTAAAACTTGTTGTTATCTAATATATACAAATATGGTCTACAAAGCCACACCGCACTTTCTTCATAAGGTAGAGATCCAATGCGGTCAACCATTTCTGCACTGACTCCAGACTGAACTGGTGGGTCCTCACTCTAGGATATAATCCCTGTGTTGGTTACTCCCACCCATAATGACACAAAACTAACCTATACACATCCAAGTGAAAATGTCAGCAAAGGACAATGTCGTATGTCATGTGTTGAATATCTCTGGCGCTCTATATCACGAGTCACTCATCACTTCCACATGCCTATGCTGGTAGTGACAACCATCACAGGCACTAATAATGACACATATATACCGAGCCTCGATCGTCACCAATACCCAATGCAAGTGCCAAATAAAACTAATCCCGAAATAATCCCACTTCTATCTCACAAATCTAAGTCTATGTGATAACCAAGGTTCCATTCAGTAACGAAACTTTTGATTACTACATCCAAACTACAACTAATGTACAGGTTTTCACCGAAGAGACATTAACTACTCTTCATCACCAACACACACAATTATATTTCACTTTATCTCTTTCACCATGAGTCATTTATTAAAACGTCACCAAAGTACAGCCATTACCCATTCATCAAACAATGATGGCTTACTACACTACACACACACCCAATATTGATAACTTTTTTGACATAATGCCAATGTCACCGCACTTCTGTGTTACATCTATGATGCAGCCAATTGTATGAACCACATTACCGCCTGTACTCTCATGTCACTCCTTACCATGCAAACATATATACGTAGCGATAGGTAAAGTCTATATTCTCCATGCTGTTACATATATAGGCATGTTATATACAAACATCGTATAGCGTGCATATTAGCATCCACATCCATACTTAAACAATGATGTCATACAATCTTCCAGTTAAATCATGGCTCCACACAACACAGTAGCTTCGGTACAACATGCTATGCAATTGTCATGTCAAAACCCTACTATTCATGATCACACATCAAGCAAACTCACACACTTTGTGAAAACATAGATTTCATATAAATATAATAACCATCACATCTCTACAAAAATATGGATGGAAGATCGACTCAACAACGGGTTTCATAGAGTCTAAGAAACATCCAAACTGAGTCTGAGCGGCTAGTTTATGGTCATCCGACCTGAGGGCCTCATGAATAATAAACCAAATGTAATAGGACCCAACCTGACATACTCAAATGAATTTACCCAACCAATGGACCCAACAATAAGACTCAAACTAAACGTAATCCCACTGAATAATCTGATCTAACATAATCTAGCCAGATGAATCGCAACTGAGATCATCCACTGAATGCATCAGCTCCAACATGTCCTCCTACTTGTGAGAACCTTGACCATAACTCACATAGAGATCCGAGTTTGGTAATTCAAAAGCCCAATACTGTCACCTGATATGGCTAAGCAATTTAATTCAAGGATTTAGATTCGCACCCTCAGTTTTCCACCTGAAAACTAGTCCTAAATTCCTGCAATGGTTAGGATCAAAGTGTGCGCCTTCCTGTAATTAACATGCAACCAAACATCCCCTTAGGCATACAATCCATACAACCCTTGGTGAAAATAACCAAAGTAGGAGAAGACTAGGCTTAAAGCTATAGAGTTGCTCTAGGAAGTCCCGCGGATACTTTCTAAAACCCGAAACCCTTTGATTTCCCTAATCCTTCACTTTGAATCCTCACCAAATCTCATGTTTTGGTACCCACACGTAACCTCATTTCTAGCCAATGATCTTACTGCCGACGTAAAAACCACCACCGATCTCCTTATCGAGAAGTCGAGATTCTTCTCCTTCTCTTCTTTCTTTTCTCCTTTTTCTTTTCTCCACCGGTTTAGTCCAACATGATCAAGTGGGAGTGTCCTCCCTTGCCACGCCAACCTCATATATCGTCTCGATTTTCTTAATCTTTAACTTATAATCTCGTGGGATTTCTTCATATCAAGCCTTCCCACGACACACGCCGCGATGGCCCCACTTAAAGCCTTAGGTTTACTCACTTCCAGACTGACATTGTCGCGGGCTTACACGCGACATACTCAACACACGCCACATGTCACTCGCTACCTTTGCCTCGAAACATGAAATTCGACTCGTTTCTAATTCAACGTAAATTCAACTGGTGAAGATTTCAGAAGACGATTCCAACGGTGAAGTCCGTTTTATCATCCGAGATCTAGAAAATTTTCATATTTTTGACCAAAATTACCATTTTACCCTTTCTTAGAAAATCGAATTTTCCTGTGCCTTATAATTATATCATATACACTTGCTTCCGTCTGCCATCCTTCCCTTAAAAGAAGTCTGGTCCCTAAATTCACACACATGCATACAATCACAGCAGCACATGCAAATTGGCCCATTCAATATTCAATGATCAAACCACTAATTCCCCGCCCTCAAACAGAGATACCATATTTGATCCCACATCCTCCTCACACCCAATGCTGCTCCACCCCTAGTGTCGCTGGCACCTCTCATTCACCTTACACCCATGTCAGGTAAACTGGTCTCAACTATCCAAATATCTGTAGTTCCTCCCCGGTGGTCCCATCAACATCACAACAAGCTCGCCCCTAATCCACTGCTACGAGCCTGATCCTGAGGCATCTTGGGTGCCATGAGACACTCCGAATACCCATGTGACACTGATAAACTCAATTTTAGCCAACCGATACATAACTGTCACCTCCAGTATCCCGAAGGGGCCCGACATAATTCTCAGGCGATAGCCTTCCCTCGCTTTGTCGAATCTAACCACCTCTTTAAAGATCACCTTCAAGAAGAAGACGTGATCACCCCACCCAAACTCAGAGGTCAGCCGTCGCCCTCGTCTGTAACTCTTTATCTACTTTTCAGCCGTGAGAAGATGCTTCTGTATCAAACCCACCTTCTCAGAGGTGTCTATAATCAAATCCAAACCCATGATGGATCCCTTTCCCACCTTCGTCCAACAAATCGAAGATCAACATAGCCTCCCATATACGCCTCGTAGTGGCGCCTAATTCATATACTCTGCCTCGATAACTATCACAGGCGACCATCAAGGGCAAGTGCTCTCCCCAGCTACCCTTAAAATCCAGGACACATGCTCGCGGCATGTCCTCTAAGACCAGATACTACGCCTTACGGATCCCGGTCCTACCCGATTGAGGATCCAACTAAGTCCTGGGCGCGACACTATCTATATCAGACTATATACCGGGAATCTTATCGAATTGCTTTTCTTAGAGTCGACACTGATCCCCGCTTTTCTCATTCATATACACAATTTATGTAATAACAAATCATTTTACATACAAAAGAACTACCAATCTATGGTGTCCATCACAATCTATACAAATACAGAGTCCCATTTATCAGCACATGTACAATTTCTATTACAAAACATCGTAGACATTAATAAATACAGCGAGCACTCTATCTCCGAGATGGCCTGTACGGGCCGATGTGGATGTCCCGTCCTCCGTCCCTCTGTCTTCCGTCAAAATTCTACATCCGATTAAAAACCCGTGCTGGGCTTTACGCTTAATGGGAAAAATATATACACGGGACGACCAATAACATTGACCGCCCCGTTTAATCGAATACATTCTTATACTCATACAAGACTACATACTTATGGCTCTCTAACACCCAGCTCATCTTGTCTAATGCCTTCATGTGTGGATTCAAAAACATGTACATATATCGTATCATTCCTTATCTATCTATCACATATATTCGCCTATTTCACACCCTCCGCTTATATCAGATAGTACTGATCTATTTCTCATCTTATTTCTTATATCATGTTCTTTGCAAGTTTCTATACTTTCATATTCATTTCCTTTCTATGTTCAGATAATCGTGCATGTATCATATACTTTCATATCTCGAGATACTTTCATATAACCTATCTTATACCAATTCGTACTTTATCTACATTCTTATATTTTTCTATATACAAGATTTTTGTATATGCTTCATCCTGAAGTACTTTCGTACTGTACTTTCATATGTCTTTAATTGCTTTTAGTCTTTTCATCTTAAGTTCGCGACTTATTACATTCTAGCGTACTATATTACTTATATCATTTCAGACAGGTTCATATCATGTCTTATTTCATGTAAAGGGCTACACGCCCATGCTATAATTTTCATTTACCTTTCTTTCTACTTTATGTACTTTATTTGTTCATATCCTTTCGTGATAATATATGCTTTCTTAAGATAATTATACTTTTCACAGACATCAGACTATATGCTTTTCAGATATTATGCTTTTCTGTATACCTGTACTTTTCTTATATACTGTCATATTGTATTCTTACTTTGTTCTTGTAATCGTTTATATTTCTACTGCATAGTGTTAAGTGGTGTTTCCTTATGACATGTCATAGTATTCTATACATGTCATTTCCCTTTTGGTTTCATGTCCTAAATACCTTAGAATGATATGAGAATAACTATATGCACCAAGGTACTCATCACTATACGAGATACTGATCTCTATCCGTTTATACCTCGAAGGTATCATCAATCGGCATGAGATAAAGACCTATGCCATGTACTATGTAGTGACCTTTTCGGAGCCACCATGATCCAAACGGATCTATGTCATCTAATCTAAACGAGGGCCTCGATGATCCTGTGAACTCTATCCAGATTCAGATCTGCATTCCATATGTCGCAAGAATCGTATCCCTACTGTGCATGCCTATCTATCCCTCTCTACTAGTTCCCAAGGCATAATCCAGATATTTTTCATATCACATTTTCAGACATTTCATAAGCATGAATAACTATCAAGTATCATGATTGCTTATGCAATATATACTATCATATCTAGATTCTCATATCCGTAGCTTCCATATTATGGTTCTCATATTTCATAATATATTCATATCTTTTCTATCATTTAGTTTTATCATGTATCATATATGTAATCCTATAATATATCATGAATGAATCTATAAAATTTATTCATATATCATATCTTTATAATTACTTATGCATCATCCTTATATTTCTATTATCTATAAGATTTAGTTATCTGTACTTTCTATATTTCTATCATGTATACTTTACTCATTCATATATCTTATTTATCTATTTCATTCATGTACATGTACCCATTCCTATGCTTGTCATCTTTGCTTATCTCTATCGTCCTTATCATTTATGCCTTTATCACGTGTCTCTCAAAGATGCTCCATCTTATTCCTTTCAGATGTTCATCATATATTCATATCATTTACGTATTCCCTATTACATGCCTTTATCTATTCATATACTTTCTATATTTCTATCATGTTCCATCTATCATATGTATGATAATCATATGTTCACACTATATAACTTATATTCATATGTGCCTACTATCTAGGTACTAGGACTACTTCATCTTATGACATATCCTATCATATCTTATCATATTTTATGACTTATAAATTTATATCATATCTAATGATATTATCCCCTATACCTTTCTATATACTCTGTACATTTTACTTGTGATTTTTATCTAGATCGCCCTTTCTTCTCCCGTGAGGTAAAGAACAGAGGCTCTTCCAAGATACCTATAGGTATTTCTTACTACCTATACTTCCTTTACATATCAACCCATATATCATATTTCTTTAATATATCTATATCCTTTCTTACCATGTATTTCATTTAACTTTAACCAAGCGATTAGTACACTTGGGACAACAATTCAGTTTTCAGACAAGATATGGGCACCAAATTCCATTAAATAGCATATGGTTAGATTCTAGACTCAATGATCTTTCCATAGAGTCCAAGAATACCCATAATGGATTCTTAACAAAGGAATTATGTGTTGTAATACGTGGAAGAAAATCAGCAACTTGTAAAGACCTACAAGAGCCCACTGGATTTTAGCCATTTTCGGGAATCTTAACTCATATTTGACACTCAGGGTCTTTGTACTCCATTTAAAGATATAGTGATAAGGGTTCTTCTCCAACTGAATCACCCAATCTGTGAAAGTACCGAAACTCAAGATATGACCTATACACCCGGATCAATCTAAGGTTCAAACCTGAACCAGACTGGGCTTCTGAACACGGCCCCACTTTGAGTGAATTTCAGCCACTTAATCAGAATTCCACGATGCCTATTTCTTTGATGTTTGGTTTTCCTTGAAGTCTATTTTGTTTAGCCATCAATCACTAAACTGATAAGAAATGAGCAAGTTATGGATAAAATACTTAACACTGGTCAAAATAGAAAGGTGGTGTACTGCACTCATGCTCGCACCTCAGACCAGACAGTTCGGCTAGGTGTACTGAGACAGTCCAAGGTGTACCGGCACAGTCCCCAAAAAATGCCCGTGATGTGTGTTTTTCTTCATTTTTCCATACATTTTCCCACCCCAAACCAACTCTATATCTATATACACCTCAAAACCATTTCCTATGCATCTTTAGAATCTCTTTTCTACTCAAATCCTCTTTCACTACTTATCTTATTTCAAAAATCTATCATATGAATTACATCAAACTAACCAATATGGATCCTAACCCATACATAACCCTAACATGTAGATTAGTTAGGCTATATTCAAAACCCTAACTCAATTACTTGTCATTGAACTAGTGAATCCATCCTCAAAGAGAGGATTTCATATGCTTCTGGTACTATTTAAGGTTTTACCAAACTTACTTTTAAGAATTTTAGGGTTAGGAAGAAATCCTAACAAAACCCTAGGTTTGGAGACAAGATAATAACCATCCAAGCATAGAAATTCATACAAAACTTTAGAATTCCATGTAGTTCCATACCTTTTTGGCCTTCCTTTCCTCTTCTCTTCTTTTCTTCTTCTCTTCCTCTTCCTCTTCTTCTCTCTTTTCCTCCTTCTTTTCTCAGATTGCAGCTTGGTCTCTCAAATGAGAGACCACAATTACTCTTATCTCATGAGCCAAAGCAAGGCCATGTTTGGCCTTTGCATTTTTAATTTCTTTTCTCATTTTTGCATCTTGGTCCCCCATTTATCTTCTATTTGCACCCTAACTTATTAAATTTCTATTTTTGGCATCCCATCTTTTCATCTATGACACTTAAGTCCTTAAGTGGTAAATGACTAATTTCTACCTTCTTGGCTTTCTAAGACACCTCGTGGCCCTCGCTTTATTTCGAAATTCCTATTTAGCTTTTAATATACCTTAAACAAGTCCGAAACTACTGTGGTATATATTTCTGTGGTGTTATATGTAGATATCCTTCCGATCGACCATCCGTCTATGGATGAAATGCAGTACTTATTGTCAATCATGGCCCCTAACGGGCCTCGAAACTCTTCCAAAAGTGTGTCGAACTGATCCGTCCGATACTATGGATGACTGTGCTCCATGTAACTAACAATCTCTCACATGTATAATCTCTATGTAATTCTCCGCTGTGAAATTCATCCTGCGACCGCTGTGAAGTGTGCCTACTTGGTGAGTCAGTCCACTATCACCCACATCGCATCATGCCTCTGCGATGTCCGTGGCAAGTGGGTCACAAAATCCATCGTGACGTGTTCCCACTTCCACTCAGCTATCTTCAATGGCTGGAGTAGTCTTGTCATTCGTGATGCTCACTTTACTCCGCTAACACGTGAGGCATCATTTCGACAAATTCCCAACGCCTTCATCCCACTCCGCACATCGGGCGATTTAAGATCTCAGTGACATCTTTATGCTACCCTGATGTACCGAAAAATGAGATAATGTTCCTTGAGATCTCCTCTAGACTCCGCTGTCAGGGGAACCACAACCCATCCCCATTAAGACCGCTGATCCACATGAACGGCCTGAACCTTCATCACGTAACCCCGCTTATACCTAGTCCTTGATGGCTATTATCTCTGCATCCTGCCTCTGGGACTCAATCACTCTACTCAATAGGGAAGGCGTAACCACTAAACTCCCCAAAACACCATGAGTCAATTTCACCGCGACCAGAAATTCCAAACCCCTCCCACAATTTCTCGAAAGCATTTTCCACTCCTAAGCCACACTAGCCAGTACTCCCCGTGACTTCCGACTGAGTGCATCAGCCACCACATTTGCCTTACCTGGATGGTAATGAAACAAGTCATAATCCTCCGTATACTTATCCATCTGCCTCATGTTTCGAGGTCCCACCGTGGTGAAAATATACTTTAATTCGTGGTCCGAAACACTTCAACCGGCCACCATACGTATAGTGGCGCCAAATTTTTAAGGCAAAGACTATGACCGCCAACTCTATGTCGTATGTAGGGTAATTCTTCTCATGACTCTTTAGCTGTCTAGAACCATAAGCCACAACCCTCCCGGACTGCATCAGGGCACATCCCAGTCCGTCCTTAGAGGCATCACAATACACTGTGTACCTCTATCCCCATTTGGGGACTATCATAATAGGAGCTGAAGTAAGCTTCCTTTTCAATTCCTGTAACGCCCTCTCACACAAGCTGGCTCCCACTTAACCCGACTCCTTCCGGCACCCGGTCATAAAGCCGCTAGCCTGAGAAATCCTCACGAACCTCCCGCACTTCGCCATCCCAAGAAATCAAGGTATCTCGAAGACTGACTTCGGCCTCTCCCAACTTGTAACAGCCGCAACCTTCTCAGGGTCTACCGACACACCTGAAGCTAACACGACGTGTCCCAAGAACTTTACCTCAGTAAGCCAAAATTCACATTTGCTGAACTTAGCATACAACTGATGGTCACTCAAAACTTGCAGAACGATCCTTAAATGATCCTCAATCTCATTCTCAGACTTGGAGTAGATCAAAATGTCGTCAACGAAGACTGCAACAAACTAATCTAAATAAGGTTGGAATACCTTATGCATGAGATCCATGAATACTGATGGCGCATTCATTAATCCGAAAGGCATCACTGTGAACTCGAAATGCCCGTACCGCTTCCTAAACATTGTCTTAGGGATGTCAGCCTCCTTAACTCTCAACTGATGGTATCCGATGCGAAGATCTATCTTAGAAATACACCCGCACCTCTCTCAACTGATCAAACACATCATCAATCCACAGTAAAGGATACCGATTCTTTATCGTGACCCTGTTCAACTGTCGATAGTCAATGCACAGTCGAAGGGTTTTGTCCTTCTTCTTAGCAAACAAAACCAGAGCGCCTCTACAGAAGTGTTTTGGTCTAATGAAACCTCCGGGTCCTACTCTTAAATTTGGTCCTTAAGCTCTACAACTCAATTCCAGTACATCTTATGCAGAGTCATATAAATGGGCGATATACCAGGGTGTAACTCAATCATAAAGTCTACATCCCTCTGCAAAGGTAATCCCGGTAGTTCATCCGAAAAAATGTCCTCATATTCACAAACAACCTGAGGTAGACCCGACTCCTGTCTTGCCTCGTCCTCTAGGGTAAGGCTCGCAGCCTGGGAACCCATTAACCAGCCCTCGTGCCACCCAGAGTCAGATACACTACTCGTAAAGCATCATGCTTATCCCCTTGAAAAATAACACAAATACCATCCCGTGTGTAGGCAGTAATCATCTTACGATCACAATCGATGACGACTCGGTGTGCCGTCAACTAGTCCATCCCGAGGATGACATCAGCTGCATGTCCATGACTGACATGAGCAGAACTGATGATATTCACTCACAACCGCATGTCGATCATCACCCGACACTCAGGAGGCCGATATAATCGATTTATGTTCCACTCTATGCCCACAACACCGCCATGATCGGTTATAATGAAATGAGATACTATCAACTACACTGTGTAAGCGATGGCGAGGAGTAGGTGATATCGAGTAAACGACCGATCGCACCGAGGCCGATGGACGATTGCAGACGCGCCAGCCGAAATCGCGCTCGAGCCCGCCTCGCACCCGCCTATACTCCCGGCCACCCGGTTACGCAAAGCGCATCACCGCTCGACATCGGTTCACCGATCTGCGTAAGAAACGGAATAAATCGCACGAGTGTTCATTAATCGATCGATTTCAGGCACATAACCCAGGATCCCACTTATGGACATCCCACTGCTCCCAGATTGCACTGGAAGATCATCATCCCGACTGACAGGAGCTCGCTGATCTCGCTCTTGCACTCGATGGCCACGCCCTTCCTCGAAACTCGTGGAATAGAAGTCTTCTGCTTCTTTCCCGAACTAGAAGAAGGTTGACCCTCCTTCCTCTTGTCACCAGAAACCGTATCTCGGATGCTTCGTGCGTCATCTATCTCTCTCTCTATGGCCATAGCCGTCCTGACCATAGAGTCCATGTCTTATAGGAGGAATCCCACAATCTTGCCCCGGATGGACAGCTTTAGACCATCCTCAAACTTTCTCACCTTGGCCATATTTGTGGCCACATAATCATCCCCAAAACGTGCTAACTCTGTGACCTTAGCCACGTATCTCAGCACTCATATTTCCCCGTTTCCAACCTGTAGGAACTCCCTGGGCCGCATAGCTACAGATGCCGTGAAAACTTACTCATGAAGAACTCTCGTAACTTCCCCCATGTCATCGTCTCTAGATCCCTTAAGACTTTAATCCAATCCCACCATACCTAGGATTCACCATCTAGCTGAAATGTAGCTAGCCTGATCCTCGTGGCATCGGAGGTAATCTCCATAGCCTCCAAAACCCTTACAACCTACCGGAACCTATGGTCAAATACCACTAGATCCCCTCCCCCCGTGAATGTCGGAGGATGATGTGCCATAAACCTCTGGAGGTTACTTGGTCCTCCTAGCCCCTCGCTGTACTACTGAAAGAACAAGTGTGCCAGCTGTCGCACCCATAGCCTCTACAAAGGCCCGTCGGGTCTTAAAAACAAATGTGGTCACATCGCTCGCTGGCGACCCCTACATCCCCTTCCTCAACTTGCCATCTACATGTGTCAAATAGAAAATTGAGATTTTCTTTTTTTTTGTTCAATTAGTAGAGTGCATATGCCACGCAATATACGCCACAATCCGGGAATCCAACATATTTATTCATTCACCGAACCTCTAAGGTTATTTTCTCACCTTAGTGTTCAACATTTCCTATACACTATTCACCAAGTATATAATTCACACAATACATAACACAATATCATGTAGTGTATAACACATAATAATTCATTAGGATGCACAATGAATGCATGATCTAACCCGTGCCCATCAAATCCTAGGTAATCGTATACCCACTCCCCATTAATCGAACTATACTACTAAGCAGTCCCACATCTAGCTCTGTGTATTTATAAACCCAGGCTCGATACCATATAGTAACGCCTAACTTCAGGGGTCTTTTTTTTTTTTTTTTTTTTTTTTTTTTTTTTTTTTTACCACTATAAGAAGTCTGTCACGACAAAGAAGTCTCTATTGCAAATGTATCACCTCTCAGCCATGCACAACCTCGTGCGCCATCTGGCTGCGGTGCACTCCAACCGGGTCTGTCACAAGACCGCCCGGGTTTGTCGCGTGGAGATGGCTCTTCTTCGTTGTAACGCAACGTAGCGCCACATCATTCCAACATAGTGTCTCCGGCTGCCACAAGATAGCCTCGCTGCGACGTAGCGTTACTCCCCACCATTATCGCGACATGAAAACCCTACGCCCTAGAACTTCGTCAGAACACAAATCTGCAACTCGCCGCGACATCAAATTCTTTGTCGCGACGTAAACTCTCTTGGCCTTTGCCCCAAACTCAGTCTCGATAAGAAAATACTCTGTCGCGGCCTAAAATCTTCTATCCAGGCTAAACTCTGTCGCGACATAAATTCTCTTCACCTTAGCCAACTTTGTCGCGACATAAAAATATTTTATCGCGACATAAAAAAAAAACTTGTGGTCTTGATCAAACTCTGTCGCGACACAAAAATACTCTATCTCGGCATAGAAACTCTTGGCCTTGACCAAACCACGTCGCGACATAAAAACACTTTGTCGCGACATAAAATCCCTACCTAAGGCCACCCGCTGCATCACCTGACCTCTTGTCGTGGTCATCTCGGTCGAGACAAGGAAAACCTTTGTCGTGACATCGTCACGACGGAGAAACAAAGCAGTGTCGCGACATGAAAGTACTATGTCGAGACCAAGCAACTGCCTGCAGCCTGAGAACCATGTCGCGACACAGGGAAACCCCTATCGTGACACAGAACCAGTAACTCAGTCGCGACCACGAAACCCAGTTGCAACCTAAAACATGCCCAACCATGCAGTAGCCTTTTTTACTTTTCTTGGACCTCCAACTCTTCTCCAAAACACAATAAATTCAATATAGTAGCCTTTGCATAATAAAGGCAACATAAAAACTGGGAAAATCTTGCCAATTGTGTTGAACAAAACAAAACGAGTCTCATTACACCTCTTTTCTTTTAAATAAAATTAAACTGATAAACTGGCTTCAGATTTGCCAGTACACAATAAAGCCACAATCTGGCCTTCTTTTCCACTAAGATCTCATATATGTCCATCTCCTGGTGGGCCTCTAGCACCTGAAATAATTTTCCTATGACGGGGTGAGCAATGCCCAGTAGAGTTATGTGACGCCCCAAATCCTGTGGGTCCGTCGACCACCACAACCTCGCGAACACGTGAATGTCGGGTGACCCGACATTTCACGTAAATCTGCGCAGAGCCTCCTCACTTTGCTCTACCCAAATATATCACACGATATAACCTATCCCAATCAACATCAATGACCACACAGGTCTCTATAAAACTATACGTGAGTAAATAACTCCTCGGGGCCCCAGCACTATACTCACAACATATATTCCATCTATCCACAGTAATCCGTAACATGAGTAAAACGCCACTTAGCCCATAACCAATACTCATAAACATCCCAACTATATATCATAAGCATAAGAGTTAATGATCTACTTATACAACACATAAATTAAAATGAAAACATTCTAATACATGCAAACCATCAAACCTACATTCTAGCTTTCTTCTAAACGGTCTCTATGATGAACCGTTCACACGCCCTTGTACCGTAAAATAGTATCCTCGACAGGTGAGCTAATGCTCAAGAGCGTGAATCACCCTAAGTGGGCTACTTCACCTAAGTGCATATGCAATGCTCCAAAATAAACACACATTCAAGCAAATGCATGATCCTACTTGAATGTCTAATTGATCATCTCATATCCCGAGTCCTCCCCGACTCCCTCACACTTACCTAAGCCACGTATGAGAACCCTTAGTTTTATTTATTTGTGGACAACCCTCCTATGTATATATCAATTGGGCCGACTCCGATGATTGATATTATGTGTGGACTACCCTCCGATGTGGTATATCAATCAAATGACTCGACGATTGATATTTTATTCGACTACCCGATATTCATCATTTTGTGACAACCCTCCGAACCATTCAAGAATTACCTCATGCACTCACTCCTATCGTCCCATAGCGCCCCAACAGATATGGAATGCATGATGCCAATTCCATTTCACTCCTATAACACATGCAATTATATAATCACGATATATTCACATAATTTAAATCATTAATAAACATGTCATGTAATTTCACCCATCAATTACATCAAAATTAGCTCACGTGGGCTAATGATCAAACACGAGCACTGGATTTGAATTACTCAACCAACACATTATTTGCCAAAAATTATTTTAACACTATTCCCTGAATAGTGAAACCCTCGATTACTATTCCCGACAAATCACCAATCATCAGTTCACTTAGTGAACCCGAATTTCACGGCCATTTTCGGCCTTATACAAATCAACACATGATTTATGGCATAAATTTATGTAATAAATACCCAAACAGCCCCTCACGTTCACACCCAGTCCGTGGACTGTCCACGGCTAAAAAAAATTTCTAACAATTCGATCCCAAGTTTTGGGACCGATCAAACGGCAGTTCAAGGCCTCAAGCCAACTGAAACATTATAAAACACCTCTAAATAAAGTGTAAACTCAAGTAGGATAAACTCTACCTCACGGAGTCTACCGAAACTCCCAAAAACCCAAGCCCACGCCGCAGCTTCCGCCGCATGTAAAGAACCTTCCTTCTCGTCTCCAAAGAGTTCCGACTACCTGACACTGCACTCTGCAGATGGGCCAAGACTCTCTCAATTAGAAAACGAATCAGCTACTGGTTCACCCCCACGTTTTCTCCCTTTTTGCATTTTGAAGAGACGATACTATTGGACATTTTGTCCTTTAGTGTCATTTAAACTTTTCCATTAACACCAATTATGTCCTCCTTTTCCCAGTTTTGACATTCGGCACTATCTCGGCCGTCCATTTTCATCGTTTCTCTACTCATGCCACTTATGGCACATGAGTACGTGTTATATGTGACTTTCGTCACAACGAAATCGCTTTACCAAGACCGAAACGATGCCCCTAAAACGTGCCAACTTCGTCTATCTCGACCGACCAAATTCGACGCGTTAAATTAGGATTTCACGCAGATCGATTCCAATGGTGAAATCCGCTTTCACATCCGGGAATCCATAGAATAAATTTTACTTTTGACCGAAATTACGATTTTACCTCTTTTCCGTAAATTGAATTTCTGGTCTTACAAGTTATTCTCCAAGGCAATATTCCCACCTGGGTCAAGACACTTAATTCGATTCACACATTCACACCTATTCAAGTAAAAACATGCTCATTTCTATATGAATGTCTACATGCCATTGCCTTATGTCTCGAGTCCTCACCCACTCCCTCACACATGCATTTTCTATGTATGAAAACTGTTTTCAAAACAAAAGATTTTAGCTTTTGAAACCCATTGGACGAACCTCCGATACAAAAACCCATTGGACTACCCTCCGATATAAATTGCCGACAAGCCCGATAAAAACTCACTGACAACCCCCATAACATTCATCGACAACCCTCTAATAAACAACATTCGCTTGGACAAACCCTCCGATAAAACTCATTGGACAACCCCGATAAACCCGCTTGTTCAAAGCCATGCCATGCACTTCACACCAAGCCACGATAAACCGTGCATATGCAATGCACTGTCATCAAGATGTTCTTCCATGTTACATGCATGATGAGAGCTACATGCAACATTTATGGTTCATGGATAATCATATCTACAACATACAATTTGCATCCATAATACAACCCATGTAAATACATTAGTTCAACATATATCCACATGATTTTTTTTCACACACTTGCATGTCATTCAATCAAGCAACAACACACAAAACTGAATCTTCATGTCTGCACTGCACAAGACACACAAGCCAAGATGTCGCACAGCCCATGCCCAGCACTAACACACTACAAAATCATCATATTCAAGCCCATATTTTCCATCAACATAAATTTCGGCTTCGTAATCGCAGCTTTTGAGAATGCACTCAAAAATCGTCCATAATTCACCAACATTGATCACAATTGTTCAAGACCAGCTAACTTATTGGGCTACACCTCATGCCTATCGAATGGCCCTTAGACAAGGACTAACCATAGTATGAGAGAACCCCTACCTCTTATAGCTGCAGAAGTCCACCGCTTCCTCGACCGGTCGGAATTTTGCTTGCTCGAACAATCGAGACCAAAGAGATGCGACCTCCTTTCCTCTGCCTTTTTCTTTCTCTTCTTTCTATCTTTTCTCTTCCTTT
Organism: Tetrastigma voinierianum; assembly: GCA_016808115.1. Lineage (NCBI taxonomy): Eukaryota > Viridiplantae > Streptophyta > Magnoliopsida > Vitales > Vitaceae > Tetrastigma > Tetrastigma voinierianum. The sequence goes on along the minus strand of JAEQBH010002597.1, from coordinate 371,418 downwards.
ATCTTTCTTCCTCCACCGAATTGGTTTGGTCTAGGTGTAGGACACCTTTCTCAATCACTTTGACAAAATGGCAATTTCCTATGCCATTTGTCTTTCATGCCAATTCACCTACCACTATAATCATGCAAGATAAGAACATGACACTTGGCCTTCCATGTGCCAAGTGTCCACTTGTCTGGTGACACATAGCATGTGTCTTCATGCCAAGTGTCGCCATATCATTCGTCTATTCACCTCGAAATACGTGAAATTCCGACTGTCCCGAAATTCAGCGTAATTCGACTGTGTAGCTAGATTTCACAAGAAGAACTCAACGGTGTGGTCCGTGTCGTTAACCGAGATCTAGCAAAATTTCCAGGCTTGCAGCCTATACTGTAATGGTAATCTATCGTTACACTTTACCCGGGTCCTCACACATGCAAATAGAGAAATGAACCTACCTAGGAAGACCTCTCAAAATTAGTAATGAATCTTACTCTGCATTAGAAAGAGGTCCACATATATATTCATTAGTACTTTTAACCAAATACCCTTGAGATTCTCTATCCACATATTCATGAATTCCTTACCTGATTATTTGTCATATATAAACATATTCTAAATAATGGGGACACTTGACGACCTTTTTATGATTTGCATTTTGAGCGTTTTGAATTAGGTGTTGCTTTTCGTGATTTTGGTTCCTCCAGCATTAAGTAAACTTTGTCTCTTTTCCAAAACAAAACCAGCTCTAAGAACTTCTAGAAAGAAACAAAGTTGTTTGTGACAATTGAAAACATCCTTGCATATTAAACCCAAATCTTGCAAGCTTAAATTTTTAGAAAAACTAATAATTAGACACATTATCATAGTTTAGTTTTGTAGAAGGGCAATTTGTATTTCCTTTATTTGTTTACAGGTTTAAGTTTTTAGAAAAATTCATAATTTAAGGTGGAAAACAACTATTTAAAAAGGTTTTACTTTCCAATTTTGATATACTTGCATCAAGAGTTTCAACAATATACTATCTAGTTTTTTTCATATGGACTATGTTCTTGAGGAGTTCTTAATTAATTGGAACAACTCATACCACCACCCTTCATGTATAAAATTTTAACAAGTACAAATATTTGGAGGATGGTTGCATACTTCAATAGTTTGGTCTTAAAAGAAAATATAAATTTGTCTTAGAAAAAACATTAAGTTAATTTTTTCTAAAAAATTAATTTAAAGTTGAATTATTTAACTATTAAACTCTGATGATTACCCTCTTGGATGGTTTAGGGCAGTTCTAAGAGGAAGATTTGTCATTGCCTGCCCATGCAATAGATGAGAGTGAAATTTGAAGACTTAAAAACTCCTTTTGCAAGCACTTTACAGTGGAGTGAGCTTTTATTCTCAAGTTTGTGACAAGGAAGAAATAAAATGGAGGCATTATCATACTCTATTCTTCACAAATTCGTTCTCGTTGGGAACTGACGCGAACCACTCCCACTCTCAAAGTGGCAAGCCTCTTAGCATATGATCTTATTGTTTGATAGTTGGTCCGGAAGCTGTGAAAACAACGCAAAGTCTGGATTAAGTTTTATGTGGTGTGAACTACCATGAAGAATATCAATTGCAATTATTCATTTTGCCCTTCAAAGTTTTTGTTTTATTTCTTGTTTTGATGTTAGAAATTAAAGTGTTAATATATTGAAGTTTATTAGGAACCCTTGTAAGCTGCTAATATTGATTTTATATAGAATGATTCCACTTTCATGATTGGAGTTTCTTCATTCATCTAGAATTTGCATTTTGGCATATGCCAAAAAGCTATAACTACTTCACATTGGATAATATAATGTTTATATTCACAACAACTATGTAATGCAACAAAGATATCTGAAACACCTCATTTTGTTAAATTACGGTTTAATTATACTATTAAAAGGTTAATCCATAAATCTGTGATTTGAAACATGAATTAATGAATAGGCAATAATGTTTGTAATATAAGATATTAATATTTTATTTTTCATGTTAAAAAATTCTGATTCTATAGCACATATAACAACTACTAAGTTTTTTTTTTTTTCTTAAATATTTAGGGCTTGTTTAGTTCATGTTTTTTAGCTGTTTTGAAACAGTTTTTGAAAACACAAGCCTGTAAAGTGTGGACCCCGCATTTTGGCTGTGTGTTTCTCACTAAAAAGGCGAGACTCGTTTTTATTTTAAAAAAACCATTTTAGAAAAGAAACGGTTTGGAGTAGCCATATTTTTTTGTTTTTTTTTTTTTTTAAAGGGAAAAGCAAATAGAAAGAAAAACCCTAAATGTGACTCATGAAAGAGAGCAGTGCAGGAGAAAACCTTGAGAGTCCTGGAGTCAGGGGTGGGGTTGTATCAAGAAGGTACGATGGAAGCGTAGCACCCCTCTAAGCCCCTAAAGTCGGGTCTCTACTAAACAAACTAAAGAAAATATGGGTTTTGACTAATCAACTAATGAATACCAAAGATAAGCAATAACAATATAAAAACATGCAAGACATATATAAATAATCAAGTAAAGTCATATGAGAAAAATGTGTACTTGGACGGCATGTTATAAGCGCTATCAATTGGGCAACAATGTTAGTGCAATAACAAAATACAAACTATTCACATTCAATTAGAAATTGGTTATAAATCATATGTCAAATTATTTATTAAAATGGAATAATAAGACCCCACAGGCTTAATTTTATATATTCTGAATTAAGCTAAAGACATTTTATTGGAATTGTAGAATTAACCGTGTTTGAGATTTTTTGAAAACCAGTTTAAGTGAAGTTTGAAAAATTGGAAGTTTGAAGTTGAAATTTGAATTTGAGATTTTTTAGGACTTGAGATTTAGAGTAGGAATTTTCAAGAAATTTAGACTAGGATAAGCTGAGGATCTTAGGTGGTTGAAAATTTGAGTGGTCATTGAATTTTGAAATTATGAATTTTGTAAAATTTGGAAATTGGAAATCGAGCTGTGGAACTTGAATTTTGAAATTATGACATAGTTTTTGAAATTAGGAATTTGCAATTTGAAATTGAATCATTGAAAATTTGAAATTTAAGAATTTGAGATTTTGAGGACTTGAAACTAAAATTGAAATTTTGAATTTTTTAGAAAATGAGAAATTTGAAATTTGGATACTTAAAATTGAGAAAATGGAAGTGAAAAAATTGAGGATTTTATTCTTAAGAGGTGGCGATAGTCCATATGTTTGAAAACAAGCAAAAAAAAAACAACAACAACCAATTTCTAAATAAACAAAAGCAACAATATGGTACAAGGAAAATAAAATAATAAGACTATAAATTAAATGACTAATATATACAAGACAATTAAAAATAAATAAATAAATAAAAATTAACTATATAAAGAATAAAGAAAGTCAAGAAAAACATACACAGTGTGGGTAGTTCCCCCCGGACGAACCGCCTCATAAAGCTTAAATTGCCTCCAAAGTTAGGATTTGTCTCCCAAAAAAATTGCCCCAGTCAAGATTTATAAAAACTAGCTCGAACTTTTAAACTTTGAGGCCAGCAGGATCTCCCGCTCCAATGTGGGAAGACCCATAACTCATTAGAAAATAAATTTAAAGGCTAATATGCTTTAAATTATATAGACCCGATGCCTTAATTTATTCTCCAAAAAAATATTTAATCCAAGGGTCATTAGGGTCTCTGACCTTTTTGGTGGAGCAAGCCTGTATCGTTTCCTTTTCCTCTCTTCAATCCAGGGAGAGGGACCCCTTTATAGGGAAAGGAGGCCTCTCTTTCTTTGTCAATTTCGACTCTGGGATTATAAAACGAAAGGAAAAAATCTGCAGAAAGCACTCAAAATGTAGGGTCCTTTCTCTCCCTTGTAATTTTCCGATGTGGGATTCTTCCTGCAAAAAAAAAAGAAAAGAAAAAATCACAATCATAAAAATTTGGGGTCTACAAATATGTCACTAACCGATAGAGGTTCATGAGTGTAATGAACATGAACAATGAAGTAAACTTGAAGTGCGAAAAGTTAGTGACGAGATGAACTCTATCAAAGAAAGAAAAAAAAAGACCCCAAAGTGTCCAAAGAGGGACACTAAAGCAGACATGGGGCCTAAACACCACAAAGTGGACAAAAAAAAAAAAAAAAAACAAGATAGCACCTGGTCCGCCCTTTGATAGATCCGACCTCCGCGTCTAAGAAGGTCCTCTCAAAGGTCAAACACATGTATGAAATAAACAGCGGCGGGAAACATTATATGGGTACTAGAATGGTCATGTGTCTTTATTATAGCGATCAACACGAGTCATGGAGAAACTCATGAGCTAGCGAAATGCGACAAAGCGAAATAAACCATGTGATCAAGTGTGCGATGATAATGGCGTTATATCGATAGAGATAAATCACGAGAGTTATAAACTATGGTGAGGCGCGCGGAATGTACAGCCTTTGTACTAGTAAATGCGATGCAAATGAAGTATGAACATCGATCCATATGAAGGCAAAGTCGAGCGCTTTGATGTATACGGGAAGCGAGCTGGGCGATGAACTGTTGTACTAGAAATGGTGCCAGGTAGTATGAACATCTTATCCATATAGTGATGCAGGCACTGAGTATAGAATAAAGAGTCACGAACGTCTGATCTACTGTATGCTTACAGAAAATGTGATCGCGAGATGAAGTCGGGCAACTCGATCCATATAGAGAAATTGCAGACGCCTAAGCGAAGATAGTAAAGAGGCTGAGGGTTAGAGGGTATACTTGATATGACATCTGACATAAACATGACGAAATTGAAAATGTCATAGCAATGGCTCATATCATCGGAATGAAGCTGTGCGGACAAACCAGCCACGTCGAATTGATCCGAAATATAAGGGATATACTTTGATTAGTGGCATCATCAAAACATGATGAAATCGAAAATGTCGCATAACAAGACTCATCACATGCGATGCGATTGTATGCCTGAAACAAACAAATTCCCGATGATCTTGGCTGGATAAAGGGATGTGCCCAAGTATGACATATATGTCATCGATAGAAAGTAGTGAACCACGAGAATATCAAAACCATGGCTCCGATATCTCGACAAGAATCTGTCTACAAATAAACACATCAAATGATCCGAATAGTAGGGATATACTTTGATGTGGCATCTAAAACATGATGAAATCACGAAAATGTCATAACAAGACTCATCACATGATAACGATTATACCAAACAAACAAATTCACGATCTTCTTGGCGAGACAGGATGCCAAGTATGACATGTGTCATCCAATAGAGAAGAGTAGAGCCCCCAAATATCAAAATATGGCTCGATATCTCGAGCGAGAATGCATCTCTGCACAAACAAACACATCAAATGATCCCGACGAATAGGGGTATGCCCCGGTATGGCATGTCAGAGAATGGAGTCTAGTCTGCGTCCCCCATAACAAAAGGCAACCTCGGGTCATCTAAGGCGTGGCTTAGAAATGGATCCAGCTAGCAAGCATCTGTTTAGAAAAAGCCACATAATGTCCAGATGGTCTGAAGTCTCAAATACTGTAGTAGATGTTTGTCAAAACGTTAAATCCATGGTCTCGAGGTGAGTGTGCAGGCCTCTAGTAATATAGGCTTAAGGTGATAAGATTAAAAAGAATGAAGGAAAACTGGCTCAAACACCAATGATCAGCCCCAGCCTTATAAGTGTGGAATGCCACATGCATAAAGTCTCATGACCATGGACACAGAACATCCAATGGAAGTGCTAATAACGATGATATAATATTTTAAAAAGTGTAACATGTGGTGAGATAGGTAGAAGAAAATGATATAGTGAAACATGGAAACTTGAAACCAATAAACATATGAGGTGATAAGAAGTAAATGAAAACTCAGTGTAGTGAAGAATACAGATAACATTATGGAAAAATGATGATGATATGATGAATCTACTGATCATGCTTTGCATGGGAAGATATCATCGGGGTGGATGATGAATATGACACTAGCTTTCGGGCCCACAGGAGGATCGATCATCTCGTATACCACTAATAAAATCTCAAAGTAAAACAGCAGTGCTGGATCTCGAAGCCCATGAGGAACTCCCACAAGTAATACATACACTAAAGACAATGATCCTCACTAAGTCCTCGAACTCAAAGGAATCTTACTAGAGTATCTTATAGCATTTATTTATATATTTTTTTCTTCTCTTTTTTTCTTTTCTTTTTCTTTTTTTTGTTTTTTGTTTTTTGTTTTTTGTTTTTTTTTTTTGTTTTTTTTTTTGCATAGACTAAATGGAAGCAATGAATAACCAGTGTGAGCCAGCCTGAGCATATCTGCCGCTCTGAAATTACAAATAAAACAACTCCAATGATAAACCTTAGCCTCTCAAACTAAAGAGTCTCAGATAAATCTTTCAGCAGACAGTGAAGGGATGACATGACAAAGCCCCATCAAGGTAAAATGAATAGATCACCAATCTAAAGTGGGAAAGAATGAGATAGAATGAGAAGTCAAATGAGAGAAAGAAAGTGGTGAAAACACGAAACTATAAAATATACAGGACGGATCTGAGATTTGGTGTAGTAAGAGGCGATATAAAGAACATGTCAATATGTCCATATCATAAGATCGGCATCCACACACACCAAGGGCCTATACGGGTGAAAAAGGTAGCGGGGCTATAAGAAAGATAAAATATTAAGTACCAGTGTTGTAGGAGGCTCAATGGGCTAACAGCAGTAAAAATAAAAATAAATAGTGGTAACAGTGATGAGTCTGTGTATTCAGCAGAAATAGTATTTTAATCATGGGCAGTCTCAACGTAAAACTTTTGAGTTAGTCGCATTGGTTGGCTCGATTGGTTTCCATCTGAGTCCATCTGACCATCGGCTCCTCAAGGTTGACTCCTCTATGTAAATATGAATTATTTCCGGATTGGTCTAAAGCTTCCTCCAGGTGGTGACTGTCTCTGAGGGACGACTCTACTCAAACCAAATCGCCTCCATTTGTGTGAATTACAAACTGACCAGCTTTTTTGAAAGCGCGGGCCGTCTTCTTTTATTAAGCACAAACCTTGTTAAGCAACTCTCAGTCTCTATCTCCATGTGACTGCTTTGGTGAGTAGGTATTGAACCCATTGCCTCAAATCATGCATCTGGGGCTTCTCTCAAGGATCCCATCTCTATCTCTGTAGACAGCCTCCATGCCCATGAACTGAGAGGTGAGATGTGGCTTCTTGCAGGAGAGATGTGAGAAGAGTGCAATCTGCTTCGCAATGCTGAGGCTTCTCGGACCGGTCTCAAAAATTCTCAAATCATCTTAAGCGAGAATCTCATATGTCTTCTTGTTCATGACTCTTACTTTTGTTTCTGGCTCATCATAAGCGATCCTATGATGTTGGATACATATCTGCAGCAATAAATTAACCTCTTGCAAATGCACACCTATCGATATCAACTCATGAGAACCCCATATCTCTATCATGTCTCTGATTGATAAGGTGGCACTTTAGCGCATTTGCTTTATAAGAAATGGCCTCCACCCACCCGTGAAATAATAATGTGACTGAATGAACTCCGCGGCCATGAAGACTTGGCCGAGATCTTCGATAACATCTGTGCGCTTTAAAAATACCACAAATTTTATAAATAAAGATTATTACCATATTCAGGGTATAATTGTTGGCTCAGAAATATTACCACAGGAGGTGACTGTGATAATGATTCAATGGTATTGAATGCGAAATAAACAAGTGAAAAAGAAAAATGTGAAATTGAAAAATGGGGACCTAAGGGTCCAATTGTAAATAATTTATATCTAAAAATGAAAATAAGAGACTTAAATGAAAAATAATATAGAAATGGAGGACTAAATGTAAAGAAATAAGAAAAAGAAGAAAAAATCAGGAAAGAACAATATGGCAATAGGAAAGTGGGAGAATTTGTCCTTTTTAAAATACGATTTAGGTGATCACAGAAAGGAGCTTGAGAGAAAATGGAGGTATTTTCAGTGAGAAGCTCTCACTTCTCCAAAATTTCTCAGCGATAGACATAGGTCTAGAGCGAAGCAAGAAGTCTTCACTAGTAATAAGAAGTATAGTAGAGACGCGTGCGAGGAAGTTCGACAACATCACGAGAGAGTAGGTCTTCTCTAGCAGCCATTTTCTACCACTGGGGATGGCGGTGGTTATCTTGCCTTGGGAATGTTTGGTTGCATTTAAACCATGGGGCTACCATTGGTAATGCGCAGCTAACCGAACAGAGCTGATTTTGGGTGCAGTGAAATTTAGGCGTGTGTCTTCCATTAAGAATTGTAGCCACATCGGTCACAAGTTGATGTTGGGCTTTTAATTTCTCAGGTGGACCTGTGACTAGTTATAGTCATTTTCTTGAGGTCAGCCCGACTAAATCTGTTGGGATTGGGTTCGCCAGATTAAAGGTCCAATGTAGGACATAGAACGGGTTTGGGTAGGAAATAAGATAATTTGGCGATGAGTCATGCAGCAATTGTAGCCACATCAATGAATTTGATGTTAGAATTTTGAATTTCTCAATTCGGACTCCTGTAGACCAAGTTATGGTCTTTTTACTCTGAACAGTCAAATGGGTGCGAGTCGATGGCCAGAGGTCGTCACTGTAGGGTGCGTCGAGAATTTTATGGGGGTCGTCAGGTCTGTAGAGGGTGCGTCCCGGTCTGTGAGTCGTCGGATCGTAGAGATCAAATGAGATGCGAAGAAGCTCAGCTCGTCCCATTCACGCCTGACGCCAACCCCGAAGGCCATATCTCAACACAGACTCAGGACCTGGTTGTTCTTGGACTCTATGGCCCATTGGTCAAAGTCCATCCATATGCCTGTGAAGATTATTAGATGTCCAGACCGAAGTGTTGGAGCTAGGCTCGTCACTTCGAAGTGCAGCTCGTCGATTCAGGTCGACTCGTCGAGGGTGACTACGCGCGACCTCCAGCGGAAGGTGCCTCTCGCCGTTTGAACTCCGATTTGGTGTTCTTGGACTCTATAAGGCCGGTAGTCAAGAGAATCCATCCATATGCCTGAGGAGATTATTGATGTCAGACCGAAGTGTTAGACTGAGCTCGTCACTTCAGTGCAGCTCGTCAGTTCAGGTCAGCTCGTCAGGGTTGACTACGCATGACCTCCAACTTCGAAAGGTCATATCTTCTTCGTTTGAACTCCGATTTGGGTGTTCTTGAACTCTATGGAAAGCCCATTGAGTCAAGAATCCATTCCTCGCCTGAGGAAGTATTAGATGTCAGAACGAAGTGTTAGACTGAGCTCGTCACTTCAGTTCAGCTCGTCAGTTCAGGTCAGCTCGTCAGGGTTGACTACACATGACCTCCAACTTCGGAAGGTCATATCTTCTTCGTTTGAACTTCGATTCGGGTGTTCTTGGACTCTATGGAAAGCCCATTGAGTCAAGAATACATTCATATGCCTGATGAGAATAGAAGATGTTTGAACAAGGTGATAGATCGAGCTCATCCAGGTCAGGTCAGCTCGTCAGTTCAGTTGGCTGCTGTGCTGGCCTCCAACCGGAAGGTCATAACTCCTTGATCAGAACTCGATTGGGGTGTTCCTTGACTCTATAGGCCCATTGAGTCAGAATCCATATATATAGCTTGTTTAAGTTGGAACTCATACTAACCTCCGAAAATCCAATCTAACCAAAACTCTTAAACCACCTTGAATAATATTATTAACACAATGGTTTGGAATAGGGGTGACGGAGGAAAAGCAAAGCGAGATTGAGATTCCAAGATTGGAGATCAAGTGCCAAGATTGTTAGGTTTGTTCTTCTAAATCCTATTCTCATTTCAAGTTTGAAATGTTTGTTCTAACCTCCCAATCCTCGTTTCAGGATTTTGCATGTTGTTCTAAAAGCATATTAAATTGATTTAATTGAATTGAAGAAAAGTGTTATGAATGTTTGCATATAAAAATTGCATGATTATTGAAAATAAACTGTTTATACAAGCGTACATGTTGTACTATATTTTGCTATAAAGGATTTGAACGCCCTTAATAGAATGTTAACGTTTATTTATGACAGGATGAATTGGTATACGATAGGGTCAAATAGCGTCTGCGAACTATTGATGTGTCCTCCGATCTACTTATTGGCGGGACGTATCGATAGTGTTCACTATTTGATTGTTATATGGTCGACCCGGGAGTGGGACCCCGTCGCTGTTATGAGCCATGTATGTGATCACCGACACGCAGCCAGCGGGACCGTCGCCGTGACCTACGTCCACGTATGCTCGAAGACATAGGTTAAATTCGTTAAGTGCATAAGCGTTAGTTGGCATAAGCGGTTGATTGCTTTCGCAGTTGATTTTCAGAATTGAATTGAATCTTGAAGCGAATTGAATTTGTGAGCATATTTGAATTGATTTGAGATTGTGAAATATTGATTATGAATGTATTTATGGGATGATCAATGAACTATAATTGTGTATGTATATAACAAAGTATATGTATTTATATTGATCATCGAATGATTGAAAGTTAAGATTATTAAAGCTGCATGAATTGATTTAAGAGTTTGGGGCCAGGGAATGGATTTATAGAACCACTAAGCATGAAAATGCTTGGCGTGACTGTTTACCAATGCGCGGTGCAAGATGAATGGTGATCGATAAGAGACCCCGAATCGAGGAGGCGTGAGGTCATAAAGAAAAGAAATCTCGGGTATGCTCAGAGCTATATGCCTCATTTCATGTGTTCTTTTTTGATATGGATATTTTGTATAAACAATTTGAATCTTGAACTATTTTTGTAAATCATTTTGAAAAGGCTTGGATGCCTACATTGTAAATGGATTTTGTTGTTAAATGTAAATGTTTGGGCTTGCCCCCGATTTAAATGTCGCTTCCGCAAAGATATGATTTTTGAGTGATTTTAGTGGCATCCGGACCGGTTGGATCAGCTTAGCGGTCGCGTCAGGTAGGCGTCACAACATCCCTATGCGGTATGAAAATGGCGAGTGAAATTGATGCATGCGGCTCGACGATGAGCATTGTATGAGTCTCCATGCATCGACACTACGTACGCCTACGAACAAGTGACAACAATCTGTCTCCGCGAGTAGGCCAAAATAGTGATCCCTCGTCTTACGAGCCAACATATGTCCTCCCATGTGGGGCCCCTACAAACTCCGGCATGGACCTCATTGCGATCAATTTGAGATCTCGATCTAAGCACAACAATAGCTTTACCATCGGCTGTCGCCTATAGTGTCTCTCCATGTATCTCCAGCGGGTGGCCAATTGCCTCAAAGCTCTCTTGTCCTTAATTAAATCCGCGACCTCGAGGTATAATGTGCCATATCTAAGCGATAAATATATCTGATACCGGCAAACCATCATCAAACCCCGAGCTTCGTCAGTATGACAATAAGCGGGAACATTTCTAGTCTCAACTAGCAGGGGGCGCACTACCACACCTTCGGAATGTCGATCATGGAAGCCAAAGTAGCGAGCATCGTGACGGTCTGGCATCCTAGGTAGGTGAGTGTAGCTCAGTCATCAAACCTCCCTACCGTAACTCTAAATAAGCATGAAACCGGCTGGCTTCACATCTTTGGTGTTCATTCACCCAGGATCTGTCTAATCACTAGATTGAATCACCAAATATCTCACATCCTTCCTAATCCCGAGAGCTCAAGTGCGATCTCTAACCCAAGGATACATGCCTCGCACTCAACAATGTTGTTCATTGGCCGGGATAACGATCATAAGGCCAAGCAGGCGATCTCGGATATATTCGCCATCGCGAAGAAATCAATAGAACACCTATCCATATCCGGAGTGGTTAATTTGCACCATCAAGTACATCGCCAGTAGGGACTTAAACTAGTCACCTACCCGATCTCCTCATCAGAATCATCATCGATCACTCTTGCATCAGTGCTTAGGAAGTGAGGCTAAGTGATATGCTAACACACTCCCTTTTATAGACTTTTGAGTGACATACTGAATATCAAACTCTGTCAAAAGTACAAGCCATCTCATAAGTCTGCTCGTCAAAACTAGTATGTCAAACATATATCTCAAAGGATCTAAACGAGAAACAAAACACGAATACTCTGTCATGTAATGTCTTCTCAATCTCAGGTAGCTGAGCTAAAGCTAAGTAGAAGCGCTCAATCATAATGTACCTCGTCTCATACTCTAACATCCTCTTACTCAGATAATAGATAGCTCGCTCCCTACCAGAATCATCAATCTTGGCTAGCATGCACCCTAAAGCGACATATGAAACTGACAAATATAACAAGAGAGGTTGTCCAGGCATGGGAGGTACCAAAGCGAGAGGGAAACGAGATGCTCTTCCCCAGTTAGCTCAAACGCACCAGTGCAACTGATCATCCCAAACCTTAGAGTACATTTCTATTTGCCAGAAGTCGGAAGATAGAGCTCTAGAGTATCTGTCAGTCTAACAATAAACTGCCTAATCTATTGCAACCTACAGAAACCGGGATCTCGGTCTCGGTGTGGTGGGGACATGTCAAGGATAGCTCTGATCTTATCAGGATCTACCTCAATACCTCTCTCACTAATCATGTAGCCCAAGAGCTTCCCAGAAGTCACTCCAAAAGTGCACTTCTTAGGATTCAGTCTCAATCTAAAGCATCTAATCCTCTAGAAAAAGCGCTCTAAAGCTGCCCAGTGATCTGCCCTATCACGGGACTTCACAATCATATCATCTACATAGACCTCCAACATCCACCCATTGCATCATGTCATGAAACGATGCCGTAGCTGCTCTCACGATGGGTAGCACACCAGTTTTCAATCAAACGGCATGACTATAACGAGTAGGTGCCCGCTCCAGTGAAGATGTCTTCTCCCTATCCTCAAGGGCCATCATGTCGATTATAACGAGAAAATTCATCCATAAAAGAGAACATCGCATGCGGTACTATCGACCAACATGTCAATATGTAGGGAGAGGAAAATCATCCTTGGGGGCTAGCCTTGTTGAGATTTCTAAAGTCTGACTCCCCTTTGCCATCCTTTTTGGGAGCGAGGGCTGACGCATTAGCCAGCCACTCGGGTGCTGGACCGATGAAGCCAACGCACTAAGTTGCTTTGAATCTCCTTCTTCCACCTGTAAACTCCGTAGTGTAATCGCCTCAATTTTTGCTTAACGGTCTAGCATGTAGCGCAGTGGTAGATGATCTTTGAACTATAGAAGGGTCGAGGACTGGCATGTCCTCATATGACCATGCAAAAACATCCAAGTATGATCTGAGTAGCCTGAGCAAACTATCCCTCTCATCTACAGACAAAGTGGTACCGATCCTCATCTCTACAGGTTGATCACGTTGTACCAAGATCAAGCTTGTCTCGAGGTCATCAAAGGGGTGAAGCACTGTTCGTCGATAAAACTATGATCAAATTAGACGTGGCTATCATCAAAATCGGTACCCAAAGGCTGCATCATCAATATCAGATACGTGATGTGGGTGAATGAGGTGCACATGCATCACACAAGAATAATAAAAGGATAAATACCTAAATGCCTCGCCAAATCCATGGGATGAAAAGCACGCATATCATCGAACGTGAGACAAACTCGACAAAACATCAAAAGAAAGTAGGTCCCCACAAAGACGACTCTCCCACAACATGTCCTAGAATATCAGAGATGCAATATCAACAACAACACCACCCGTGATCGGCGATCATCATCCGACAAGAGAAGCATCCCTCATCATCTCTCAAAGCAAGGCCATGAAAATCACCAGGCCTCTGGGCTGACTAATAACCATCCAGAGTAGCTCCTCATCGTAATCGTCAAACGACATAACCCCATCAATACCCCAATACCGCCTATCTCATCAAGTTAATAGTGAGCACACTAGACCACTGTGGAAGGAGGAGCATCAAGGTAGAAGTCCCGCCGTCGAGCCCCACCACACAACCGGTCGTGTCATGCCAACATGTCGATATCAAGAGTTTCATCAATCGATCCCCAGATGCGACAATGGCTCAAGCCCTCACACAATGGCCAACCTCAAACTATAAGGACGAAAGAGGATAGTCAAATGGAATGTGATGAAGTCGAGATATGACCTTTCCCGCGCGCACTGCGCCATGTGCATCGTGCGGCTTCACTATACAAATCCTAAACCAAAGCGTCGAACTGTAACCCGATAAATTCGCTACGGCGTCGACGACGCCCTAAACTCCAAACCAGGCATGTACAACATGCCCCACGTCCAAAAAGACCGTGGCCGCATGCCGATCAAATGACATGGGTACCGATCTCGACAAAATCCCTACTCCACTGGCCTCAGAGACATCTCATCAAAAGCGATCCTGGCCATAAGCAAATCATCACCCCCATGGCTAATCACCACCGCCGTGTCAACGCCCTCCTAGATGAAATAGTGATCACTTGACCATCATGAATGAACTTCAATTTCTTCAAACAGCGGAAGACGGGATAGCGCCAAAGACTATGGATCCAGTACGGGCGTCTGGGGAAAGAGGTTAAAGGATGGCTGTGGATCCTCAAAATCAAACAAAACCCGGAAAACGATCGGTCACCACGCTCGAGAGTCAAGGTGCCCATCACCTCTCTACGAGCACTGTCATAAGCTCCCACGCCTCAGGCATGGTCAAAACTGTGGGGCCCATATCCTAAAGCACCGCAAGGGGCGTTTTATTTAATATCAGGAGCATATCCATCGCTCCAAGAGACGATGGAACACGATGACCTAAACAACCAACTGATATATGCAAAAGTCGAGTGTGGTCTGAACCCTCCGGAGGTAAGTCATCCTGTAGAAAATAATGTACCGGGCTAGGACCCGCCGTGGAGCATATATCAAGCTCCTCTGTGGAGTGGTCGCACAACTGACCCGCCAGAGCCCTAATCAAAGTTCTACGGGTGGTGAGAAGCCAACAAGCTCCAAATAGAGATACGTGCATGTGTATTCTGTAGCTGCTTGATGATCTCATCATCCTCTCTCACTGTCTCGTCTCTAGTAGTATCGGGATCTACGTGGCCGTAGACGGAACCGAGGGTCATTATTCCACCACTCTGGCAATTCTCCGATAACATATCGGGACCTCAAAATAACCGTCCCTTGGTGTGGAGTCAAAATAAAAGGAGTATGAACACTATAACAAGGCAAAGTCACTTGCCTCGGTGTGGGGATCCAAACTAGGGTAACGCCCGGCTCTGAAACGGCATGTGAGTGAATCTGCTGGCTCGAAAACACCTCATGAACCCCATCATCGCCATAACCATCATCAAATGCTACACCGATCATCCTATTGTCAGCCATATGGATGTGATCCCCACTCAACAAAAATCATCGGAATGAATACCTCCACCGGAGAGGAACCATGCAGAGTAAGCTCCGAAGGGCGAATCGATGTTAGGTTGTCCCAACCGCACAATACCCCGGGTCAATCAAGTCCCGAACAGCTGTGTCTCAAAGCAAAGGCACTAATCAGAGTATGTCCAGGTCTCGATGATAAGCACACAATGTAGGTCCATCCAAATGAGGGTGAACAACGTGTGGTAATGGCCTCTGTTAATGGCTAAGCAATCCAGCAACCATCAATGTCCTGTAAGACTCACCCAAAGGCATGCTTAAAACAAGTAAAGTGAACTGAGAATGCTCAGCCATTCAGGTAGGAACCGTGGGCGCCGGGGTCTAAGATGGGCACAGGTGCTCTCCACAACCCGTGCGCCAGAACCGAGTGTGGTGGAGTATATGGGTCGCAATTCAAGCCACGAGGTGGTATGGAAGGTCTATACCAACTCAACTCAGGAAGTCCCAGGCGGTCGTATGGGAGCGCATCGAGGCCTAGCGCCCGTGTCAAAGTGGAACCGATGGCTCCTACCTCCCCTGGTCTACATGATCCAGATGGCTTCTTCCCTTTACTATCAGAAGATGAAGAATCCGACCATAAACCGCACGCCATACCATCCTCGATACCATACAATGCCTCATCAAGTCATAATCATAATCGATACGCCCATAAGATGTCTGCTAGCCAATCGTCAAACCTCATGATCATGCTAATCGCTTCTCATGGATGATCAATCATCGAATAACCTTTCTCCTACAACTGAGATGAAAGATAGCAGCCTCATGAGCCCCGCCTCATAGCCTCAAGCTCTCCTGCGGACATTCATGACAAAGGTCGTAAAGAGAACCGTTTGACGGAAAGATCCTCCCAAGTCCGCCTGCACGAAGCATCCAAGGTGGCAAACCAAATTTCTATGCCACACGCTTCGACAAGGGAACAACATGATCAACTCGAGTCTCATTCCAAACCCATGCCCTCATCAACTCGACTATATATCTCAAATGAGTACGCGGACATCCTCTTGCGTATCACAGCTCCATTATCGAGGGCATCCGTTAGGCGGTAATGGGGTGTAGTGCACTATCAAATCCATCCCACCGCGTCCGTACCACCGTGACTCTCGGCGCATGCAGCATACATACTCTGCATGTGCGATCCTCGGAAGCTGCCGTCAAATGCGAAGCTGGAGATAGTCGCGTGTGGGTGGATCCTTACTCCCGTGAACCTGCAGACGACAAACGGGAGTGCGGGGATAGGCGGTGAAAGTGCCATACGAATGTCGATGGAGGTGGAGGTGGGGTGGTGCCCCATGTCAAGCGAGTATCCTCCTGTCTTGAAAGTTGCGTAGGGTCTATTTGTCTATCAATCCTCTCTGGCGAGGCCATGTATTGTATCACCGGAGCCGCGACGGCGGCAACAGGCTGCTTTCGATAGCCGTGCATGTTGATCCATGTCACGTTTGATCTGATGCACGTGTTAATCTACCGGTGACTACGACCCACGAAGATGGTCCCGGTGCGTAATCGATGAATCTGAAAGTGTAGTAACAAATAAAGTGGAGTCCATGTCGAACCAAAGAGCATTTGCTATAATGGCGAAATACTTGATCCATCACTCTGCAAAATTGCCCCACCCCGAAGCTCGATACTAAATTAATCTACATACCTAGAGAGGAAACCAAAATGAGGAATGCGGATCCATATCATAATGGCCGTACAAAAGGCTCACGGATACCAGCGTGTAGGATAGGATTCTGTCAGTGGGATCTATTTCAATCTCGAAGATCGATGGTGGCTCACAAAATGAGGGTGGTAGTCTTTTAAAGGGGTCCCTAGCAAGAGCGATTGTACCCTCTAGTGGTACACAGCCTCCTACACGTCTTGAAGAGACGGGGCTTCCATCTGAGGTGGTCATGACTTTGTCTGCCTCGTGACATCGGGGGCGGCCTATGGTGAAGGCTCTCTACACTCTGGCTGGGAATAATGAGGTGTACGGTGTGTGTGGGTGCATCAGAAAACCTAAATGATATCTAAACCGAGAAGAGCCTGGAGTCCGCAGTATCCTAAAATCTAGCTCCCGGGGCTACATACAAGTCTTGAAGATCGGACTCCTCGGCATGATATGTCGGCCGCCTCCAAATGCTCCACAAACATGGATATAGCCCATCGCTAGACCTTACTCTAGTCACTAACTCGGTCGAAAAGCAAGCGAGGGCGACAAAGTCATCAGCGGCAAACACAAAACAGCGGACACTTCGTCGTGAGCCGAGGTTTACGGAGATAAGGGGATACATGTGCACCCACGCCCGAGCGTCACGACAAGCGATCATCGCGAGAAAGGGTAGTCATCTGACGGACAGTCATGCAAAGCGTGGAGTATATCATCCCATATCTACACACTAATCTAAGTAAGAGTATAAGATGAACATGATGTGTATATAGCAAATGATAAGAAACAAGTGACATAACGAGATGAGCGGAAGAAGTCGTAGATGAAGTCAATAGGCGTGTGTCTGACAATTAGATGTGAAAGATCTGATCGACCCGGTCGAAATTCTCGATGTCTTTATACACAAGAAAGCGCAAAAGAAGTATCATCGATGGCCATTCAAGCTCATTTTCTTTAATTTGTGGTATTCAAGCAGCAACTCTTATCCCTAGTGGAGTCGCCATTTGTGGACCCCGCATTTTTTGGCTATTATGCGTTTCTCACTTAAAAAAGGCGAGACTCGTTTTTTTTTTTGAAAAACCATTTTTAGAAAACGGTTTGGAGTCGCCACTTATTTTGTTTTTTTTTTTAAAGGAAACAAAATAGAAGAAAAACCTAAATGTGACTCATGATAAGAAGGCGGTGCAGGAAGCGAATACAGGTCAGGGTCGAGATTCTTGCCTCCCGAGTGCGATGGACGTAAGCACCTACGAGCCCCTAAAGTCGGGTCTCTACTAAATAGCCAAAGAAAATATGGGTTTTGACTAATCAAACTAATGAATACCAAAGATAAGCAATATGATATAAAAAACATGCAAGACATATATAAATAAATAATCAAGTAAAGTCATATGAGAAAAATGTGTACTTGGAATGTGGCGTATTATAAGCTTATCGATTAGGAAACAATGTTGTTAGTGCAATAACAAAAATACAAATTGTCGCGTGATTATAAATTGGTTATAAATACGTATAATTATTTATTAAAATGGAATGTCGGGCCCCACCCAAGCCCATTTATATATTACAAATTAACTCCCAGATTCCATTTATTGTAATTGTAGAATTATACTTAGTGTGTTTGAGCTTTTGTAGGTTTGAAATTGAAGTTTTGAGAATTGGAAGTTTGAAGTTGAAATTTGAAATTTGAGATTTTTTTAGGACTTGGGGAATTTAGAAATTAAAGATTTTCAAAAATTAGACTAGAGACAGCCCAGATCTTAAATTGAGATTTGAAAATTTGAAATTGATGACTTGAATTTGAGTATGAATTTTGTAAATTTGAAGTGGAAATCGAGCTGTGGAACTTGAATTTGAAATTATGACACTTGATTTTGAAATTAAGATTTGCAATTTTGAAATTGAATCGTGAAAATTTGAAATTTGAAATTTGAGATTTGGAGGACTTGACTTTTAAAATTGAGAATTTTGAATTTTAGAAATAGAAATTTAGAAATTTGGATAACAAGTGAGAAATGGAAATTGGAAAAAAAATTAAAAATTGGGGATTTTATTAAATTAAGTGGGTGATAAATTCATATGTTAAGAAAACAAGCAAAAAAAAAAAAACAAACTATGACAACCAATTTCTAAATAAACAAAAGCAACAATAATATAATTACAAGGAAAATAAAATAATAAGACTATAAATTAAATGACTAATATATACAAGACAATTAAAAATAATAAATAAATAAAAATTAACTATATAAAGAAAATAAAAGAAAGTCGAAAAACATACACGGTAGGCGGGTAGTTTCGGATAGAAACCAGCCTCTTAGATTTGAAATTGCTCCGAGTTGGGATTAATAAAATTTGTAATGTCAGGTCCCGACCGATTTTTAGCAGCCCATTTTCTACTTAAGCTACGTGGGGCTCGACCTGAGTTTTATATAATAAGAAACTGAAGAGGCTATTAAAAAGGAGTCGGGGAGCGTGATGAGTTTTCTGAGAGAAAAGGGCTTGACCTCCTCAGCCCGAGCGATCTGGTTCTTGGCTTTGCAATGTGGTTCTCGTCTGAGAAAAAGTGCGACGGGTTTCTGAGAAAAATTACACAGCCAGTTTTTATCTGGCTGTCACTTTGATTTATCTGACGGAGTTTAAGGTGAGATCTTCATCAACTGTTGTTTTGATTTGAAATTTGAATTTGCTTATTAATTTTATTCCTTATATTTAGATGATTTCATTGTTTTGGGATCTTGAAGTGCATCTTGATTGTATTTTGAAAGCTAGGTGTTGAACTGGTTAAATTGAGTTTGTACCCTAAATTATTATAGTGGATATTTGGGTGGACTCATGAGGTCAGTGGTTTTTCCCTCTTCTCCTTTGGGGGACGTTTTCCACGTTAAAAATTCTCACATTTTTTTTGTGATTATCTCTTTTTGGCATATTATTTTCTTGGGCATTTTGTGATTCCTAACGGGTTAAATTATGAGGAAAATGTCGAGTCTTGTGTTTATTTCCCGACAAGTGGTATCGAGCTAGGATTGTTAATGCGGGTGTGTGGTTGGTGTTGGTTTAAAATGGAGGAATCTTCGGGAGGCGTATGATTAGATTAACCTCGTCTAATTATTCTATCGGGAAGAAGCGAGAATGGAAGATATTCTTTGTGCAAGGATTTATATGTCTCTTTATTGATGGGGATAAAGTAAACCCCGGGCTATGTCGAAGCGAGAATGGAAGATCATGCGTAGAAACGTTAGCTCACAATCGTGGTGGAGCTAGACCAGTGTGTTTCATCACGTGTCACGGGAGGCGTGCTCTGCAGGCTTTGGAAAAATTAGAATCCATGTATGAGCGAAAGAGTTTGCCCGCAGGAATAAAAGCCATTTTGATTAGAAGGCTAGTAAATCCTAAAGTATAAAAAAATGGGCCTGTGTGCTTGAGCACACAGTGACTTTCAGGGGTTGGTGAACCGGTTATCTTTATGAAGATGGCCAGAAGATGAGTTGCAAGCATTTGTTACTTTGAGTTCTTTGCCAGGATAGTTGGGATACTCTGGTTATCTCACTTAGTAACTTAGCTCCCCAATAAGCGGTTCAACCATGGATATGGTAAAAGACGGTTTATTTTAATGAAGAAGCCATAAGGAAGGAGCAAGGGAATATCTTACGGGGCCAGGGCTCTTGTCACGAGAGAGCGAGGGAGTAGAGGTAAAAATAGAGAACTGGGGTAGAGTGGTAAATCGAAAGAGCGGTCGCAATCGAGAGGAAAGTCTAGTGAAAAGAAGAAAGTGTTATCCCAATGGCGGGAAGGACATATGAAAGAGAGAATTGTTATGTAGCACAGGCTTGAACAAGAAGGCAAAAAATCGGAGGAAGATGAAAATAAAAATACTACAATTTGCTTTATCGACGAAGATGTGGCGAGTTCTATTTTTGGAGATGAAGAATGTTTGCACATTACAGAGATAATGAGGTTGAGGTGGATTATTGTCTGACTGACCTCTTATCATGTTACTCTAATAAGGAGTTCTTCACATGTCGTCTGAGGCAGGGAGACTTTGAATTACCGGTGAAGATGGGTAGCAGAATTTCTCGGTGTGGGTATTGGTGATGTTTGCATCTGAACTGAGGACGTTGGTTGTTCATTGACTCTACGAGAGATGTGCGGCATGTTCTACGACTTACGTCTTAATCTTATTTAAGGTGCCTTGGATCGGGAAGGATATGTGAAGATGCCGATAGCAGTAAATGGAAGCTTACAAGGTTCTTTAGTAATTTGCTAAGAGCGAGGTTAGAAGCACACTACGGAGACGGTGAAAATATGTGGAGATGAATTGAATGCAGCGAGAAGATGGTTCCTCCCAATTTATAGCCTGAAAGATTAGGTCATGGTGAGAAAGGGTTACATATACTAGCGAAAAGGCTCTCATTCCTTTACTAAAATTAACGATCTTAACCCTTGTGATTATTGTTTGTTGGAAAACATCGTAGAGGTTCTTTTTCTAAATCTTGAAAAGAAAATCTAATATTTTGGAATTAGTTTTGTCGATGTTTGTGGTCCCTTTGAGGTGGGAGTCCTTGGGTGGAAATAGATGTTTGTCGCATTCATTTGATGATCGTCGAGAAAGGTGTGGGTTTATCATTGAAGAAGTACAGATCAGTGTCGATTTTCGAGAAATTTCATGCCTTAGTTGAAGAGGCGGAAAGTTTTTGAAGTGTCTTAAATCTTGGCCCGATGGAGGTGCGGTATACATCAAAGGAGTTTAGAAATCTTTGCTTTCGGCGCATGGTATTAGACATGAGGCAGGTTCTGGTACTCATGACTGATGGTGTTACAAGAGGATGAACCGCACTATTATTTGAGAGGTCGGATGCATGCTAAAAATGGCCAGAAGCTACCCGAAGTGTTTTGGGGTGAAGCTATTACGTCTTTGCTTGTTACTTGATAAATGAGTCTCCCTCGGTTCCTTTGGGTTTGACATTCGGAGAAGGTATGGGCCGGAAAAGATGTTGTTTATACACAATCATCTTAAGGTTTTTTTGAGGTGCAAGGCTTTTGCACATGTACCCTAAAGCGGAGGTCGAAGCTTGATGACAAAGCTTTCCATGTATCCTTGTTGGCTATGAAATGAAGAGTTTGGAGTGCAGTTGGGATCCGGTGAAAAGAAGATTTTAGTAAGTGTGATATTTTATGAAGATCGGACTGGCCCAGTTGTGAAGGCGAAAGGACATCGGTGATGGTGTTAGTGATCCCTACGAGTTATTCATTTTCCTTTGCGGCATTACTATAGATGGGGAAGCGGGAGATGGCGGTGATGAAGCACCGAGAGACGATTGATGATGGGATGCGGAGAGTGATCAAGGCATTGAGCGGGAACAGCCTCCTCGATAAGTCATTTTCAGAACCTCGAATTAGAAGGACTAATAGGAGTAGTCCATCATCAAGTATCCTTCTTGAGTATGTGTTGATTCTTGATGAGGGAGCTAGAGAATTTTCAAGTACGAGATATGAAGATAAGGTAAATTGGATGAAAGGCTATCGGGGAAGAAATCATTCTTTGTTAAAGAATGACGGAGTTATGAGTTGATTGGAACTTCAAAGGGCGAAGGCATTAGGGAACAAATGCGTTATTCAAGTTGAAGAAGATAGTGATGGAGGAAAATTCTTTGAAGTATAAAGCTCGTTTGGTAGTGATAAAGGTTTTGGGCGAAAAAGGGTATTGACTTTGATGAGATATTCTCTCCCGAGTTGAAAATGTCTTACATCGGAGTTGTTTTGAGTTTGGTTGCCTAGTTTAGACCTCGAGGCAGGCAGTTAGATATTATTTGCTTTTCTTCATGGTGAATGAAAGAATTTGTATCACAACTTTGAGGGTTTGAAGAAGTAAAAGGTAAGGAGCACATAGTTTGCAAATTAAGAAAAGTCTTTATGGGATTTGAAGCCAGCGCGAGCGGTGGTCTGAAGTTTGATTCTTTTATGGTGAGCCCTGAGTACCTCAGAAGAGGACCAGATCTGCGAGATCATTGTGTTTATTTCGAGTTCACAGGATGGTAACTTCATTATTCTTTTACTTTATGTTTGATGATATGTTAATAGCGGGGAATGATTCAAAATTGATTGGCAAAGTTGAAGGGTTGTTGAGTCGCTTTGGCCTTGAAGAGGACTTGAGACTGAAACAAATGTTGGGTATGCGAATTACTCGAGATAGAAAGGCCGAAGAAGTTGTGGTTGTCCGCAGGGGAAAAGTATGTTGAAGCGTGTGCTTAGGAGTTCAATATGAAAGATGTCTTGCTGTCGATTAGCACACCTCTAGGTAATCACTTTAAGCAAGCGAGAGAAGCTTATGCCCTACTCTCTGGATGAAAAGAAAAGATGGCCTGCATTCCTTACTCCTCGTGATGGGGAGTCTTATGTATTGTATGGTTTGTCTGAGCTGATATTGCACATCTTTATTAGTCACGGTGAGTAGATTTCTCTCGAATCCGGGGAAAGAGGCATTGGGAAGCGAGTGAAATGGATCTTCAAATATTTGATTACTTGAAAATTGTGTTTGAGTTTTGGGGGTTCAAAACCCGGTGTTAGAAGGTTTTACAAATATTTGATGGCGGGTGACCTTGATGGTAGAAAGTCGACTTAGGTATTTATTCACTTTTCTTTGGGGCTGTTTCATGGCGGAGTCTAAATTCTGAAGTATTAATACCGCTTTGTCTACTCTTGGCGAGAATATATAAGCGACAAGCGGAAGCGTAAAGAGATGTTATGGATGAAGAGATTTGTTGAGTATGGGTTTGATGCAAGATGAGTATGTTGTGTTTGTGATAAGTCGGAGTGCTATGGACTTGACGAGAATACGCCACTGCCATTCCGTTACAAAGCACATTGATGTGAGATATCATTTGGATTTGCGAGATGTCATTGGAAAGAGCTTATGAAGCTTAAGAAGATTCACACGCAGTTTTAATCCTTACGATATGATGTGAGATTGTTGAGAGAGAAGGCGAAGCTGTCTTGGTCGGTAGGCATGGACTCCTGCGAGATGTTAAGTGTAATCTCCCTTTATGTTGGGGTGGAGGGGAGATTGTAATGTAGGTCATTGATTTTTCGCGGCCCATTTTTACCTTACGCCCGATTAGGGCTACAACTACGAGGTTTTATATAATAAAACCTGAAGAGGCACAAAGAGTCGGGGCTGTGTGCAGGTTCTGACGAAAAGGAGGCTTGACCTCACCATGAGCGATCAGTTCTTGTGCAATGTGGTTCTCGTGCGAAAAAAAAAATTACGGCGGGTTTATGAGAAAAATTACGCGGCCGGAGTTTTTATCTGACATAAAAAAACTGATTTATATAACGAGTTTAGGTGAGATCTTCATCGCTATTTTGATTTGAAATTTAGATTTACATTAATTTTATTAACTATCATTTAGATGATTTCATTGTTTTTGGGATCTTGGCATCTTCGGTGTGTTGAAAATTTAGGTGAACCTAGTTTAGAATTAGGATTTTATTACCTAAATTATTATAGTGGATATTTGGGTGGACTCGTAAAGGTCAGTGGTTTTTATAACTACTCACTTTGGGAGGTTTTCGTATTAAAATTCTCTGCGTTTTTTTTTGTGATTATCTCGCTTGCATATTATTTTTTCTTGGCATTTTGGCTGATTCCTAACGAGGTTAAATCACGAGGGAAAATATTCGAGTCTTGTGTTTATTTCGATAAAATTGCCCCCGAGCGAGATTTACTCCAGGCGCTCGAACTTTTAAACTTTGAGGCAATAGGATCTCCCAGCTCGATGTGGGAAGACCCATAACTCCTTGAAAATAAATTTAAGGAGCTAATATGGCCTAAATTATATAGACTGATATGCTTAATTTGATACCGAGAAAAGAAAGAAAGAAATGTTGTTTCAGTAATTAAGTCTCATTTTTTGGTGGAAGGCATGGCGTATAGTTTCATTTTCATAAATCCTTGATCAAGGGGAGAGGACCTATAGGAAAGGGGAGACCTATAATAACGCTAATTTTCTAATGTGGGATTATGCCCTTAGGGAAAAAAATCTTGGCTTCCAGAAATGTGGTCTACTTGGCTCTATAAAATTTGTAATTTTTGATGCGAGTTGCTTCCTATGAAAAGAAAGAAAAGAAAAAATTAATCGCCGAAATTTGGGATTACAGGTCTCGAAAGCTTTATTTGTTCGTGAAATTTGGTGTTTTTGTGTTTTTTATGTTTTTCAAAAAAAAAATTTTGATTTTTCTTATTCTCCTTATTTTTGAGAACATAAAATAGTTTTAAAAATAAACAAACTAGTCTTACTTGTTTATTATTGCATTTGTAGATTTTGCTTCTAGAGTAAGTGACAGGATGAGCAAGTCTTTAAACTTTTTAGCCCAAAAAATTAATTATCTTTTAAAATTTGTAATAACCCCTTGTAGATTTAGAAAACTAAAAGACTTTTGAGGCAAGACCACATGACTTTTACGTATCCACACAAATATGCAAATATAAAAATCTCAAGGGTAAGAAACCCTTACCGTCTGAGAAAGTAATACATTGGATTAATGGATTGTGTAGCACATAAAAGTTTAAGCATATTTGAAAGAACTTTTACAATAGACATATATAAATACAGTGCTTTTAGAATCAATTTCAAAACCATATTTTTGGCAAAAAAAAAAAGAAAATAAAAACTTCAGATATTTACAAAGATTTGAAAAGAATTCATTCTTTAAATTTAGAAATATTTGCTAAGTTGAAATTCTTAATTTAAATTCTTTCATTAATTCCTTAAAAGATATAGAAAGATTCTTTTTTTCTTAATTTCCAATTTGATATTCTTGTTTTTATTATTTGAAAAGGTTTTTTCTATTCTTTATTTAAAATTCTTCCTAAATTTATTGTGTTTCTAATTTTCTCAAGTTCATTATATGTCTTTTATACCATTATCTTCAAATTAGCCAACTTCTATGTCTTTGAGGCCTGACTTAAATAGCAAAAAAATGAGATGAGCATACTTGAAGAATCCATATTAGAATCCAAAACAGAGTGCTATAACTGAATAGATGTCAAAAAAAAAAAAAAAAAAAATCAAAGTTCCACTAATTCTTAAAACGTAGAGATGTAAAGGGATAAGACGACCGAAGTTCTAGATCCTTTTTTTGATTAAAGAGCAGTCCAGACTCCACACTCTTTAATATCTTTATGTCATCTTTATGTGGCGGACGTGAAATGGTCTATTTTCCATATTCTACAATGGCATGTATGACTTTTCTCCATAGCACAGTCTATACAAAGGGCTCGGTGTCACACCCTCACTCCTGGGCTGATCAAATAAAGGTAAATGATCCTAAAGGATTTATATAAGAAGGTGGAAAATTTCTAAAAACTAGTCGTTGGTAGAGATCAAGCATAGCAAACAAGGGAGAGAGGGGCTGATTTAGCAACATCGAAGTAGCTGAGCTTAGTGGAAGACTGATTCCCTCGCATTCAATGCATCGACAAAGCGTAAAATCAACCAAATTCAAATTGCACCCCATATGATACGGATGGTTCAAAATGAATTCTATCTGTACATTTGGTATTGAGTGATAGGCGCCTTCTTCATCTACCTCTTTCTTCTAAGGCCCAGGCTTTCTTCCTCGATGCTTTCTTTCGTTCTTCTCTGATCAACTAACTATTCACTTCCCTTTCAAACCAACATACATGGCCGGATCTGTAGCAGGAGGAGGAGGAGCTCTTCTCTCGGCTTCTCTACAAGTTCTATTTGATCGGATGGCTTCTCGCGACTTCCTCACCTTCCTCCGGGAACATAAACTCAGTGTTGCGCTCCTAAGGAAGTTGAAGATGAAATTTCTCGCAGTTCAGGTTGTACTGAATGACGCCGAGGCCAAGCAAATCGCGAATTCGGCTGTCAGAGAGTGGGTGGATGAGGCTGAAGGATGCCGTGTATGATGCGGAGGACCTGCTCGATGATATCACCACTGAAGCTTTACGCTGCAAGATGGAGTACTCTGATTCTCAATCTGCAGGTACAGTAACATGCTCTCTCTAGTGAGCGCTTGGGGATCGAGTCTACGCGGTAGAGGATCGTGGCACCCACTAATTTCTTGCACAACAAAAGATGCCTTGGATTAAAAGAAGGCGTTAGAAAAAATGTCAGACAGATGGCCGGCGGCTTCCTTGGTAGATGAGTCACACCCAGGTGTGGTAGGGTTGATGAAAAGAGAGGAATGATCAATTTTGGTGTCTCGTGCTTACCAGCGCAGAATAGATAAGTGTGATCGCCCTGGCAGGTATGGGCGATGTGGAAGAGACCACCTCCTCAGCTGGTCTCAGTCGGAGAGTAGAGGAATGTTTTGACCTTAAAGCTTGGAGTTTATGTTCTTGAATGGAGTTTGATCTTGACCGGATAGCCAAGAAACTGTCTTGAGGCAATCCGATCAAACTATTCATTGAGAATAGTTTGAATCTCTTCCAACTTAAACTTAAGGAGAGACTTAACAGGAAGAAATTCCTACTTGTCCTTGATGATGTTTGGAATGAAATCTATACTAATTGGGATATGCTACAAACTCCATTCGCTGTTGGCCATTACGGGAGCAAGATTATTGTTACAACACGGAGTGATAAGGTTGCATCAATTATGCGTTCTGATCATACTCATCATTTGGAACAATTATCCTTTGAAGACTACTGGATGCTATTTGCAAAACATGCATTTAAAGAGCGGAGAATCAGCCTGCAGCACAAAACTAGAAGAAATTGAGATTGCAGAAGAGTGTAAGGATTGCACTTTGGCAAGCATAAAACCCTCAGTGGTACCTTATACTCAGAGGTGAACAAAAGAATGGAAAACGTATTGAATAGAAATATAGGATTTACCGAATAATGAGATTCTCACACACTGCCTTGCCATTAAGCTATTCTTTTCTTTATCCCCTTGTTTAAAGCAATGTTTTGCATATTGCTCCAATTTTTCCCTTAGAGTTATGAATTTGAAAAGGAAGAACTTAAAATTCATATGGATGGCGGAGGTTTTTGCAACAATTTGGAAGAATGAGAAGACAATGAAAGGTAGGTGATGGATTGCTCATGATCTATCATCAAGATCATTTTTCAGAGGTCTAAGCCACAAATCCTATTTTGTAATCTTTGATGTATCTCGTGACTTGCTCGAAAGCTTGTTTCCACGCAAATTTTGTGTGTTCAGCTAAAGGATAGATGCGATGAATGAGATTCTAACAGGTCGACAGCACTTATCATATTCACTTTAGTAGTGAACGTGACCCTTTGGGAGATTTGAGTCCCATAGCCTGAATGGCCTTGGGACCATCTTACCCTTGTTAGGCCATTTGCCTTGCTGGCTGGATGATAAGGCTTCAAAGAAGGGCCCCAGCATGTCTGGTATTTCCTGATTGGAGTAATACAGTTCAAATGATTTATTAAAGTTTCAATATTGCAGGGTTTAATGTTGTGTAGCTTTGTTGGATAATTTATTTGCCTGAGACAATTGGAAATTTGAAGCACTTGCGTCATTTAGATCTGTCCTACACATCCATCTGAAGGTTACCGGATTCAATTTGTAATTTATATAATTTACAAACATTGAGATTAACTTTTATAATGTCTTGTTGAATTGCCCCTGTGTTTCAAATTGATAGAATTTAAGCCAAATGTCTTGATATTAGGCATTGTGAGGTTAAACAAATGCCAAGCCATATGGGTCGATTAAAAAGTTTACAGAAATTGACTAATTATAAGGTGGGCAAGAAGAGTGGGATAAGGATCGGAGAGTTAAGGGAAGCTCCCACATTGGTGGGATTCTTCACATTGAAGAGTTGCAAAATGTGGTCAATGGTTGGGAAGCCTTGGAGGCTAATTTAGTAGGCAAGCAGTACCTGGATGATTTGCGGTTGGAGTGGAGTCCTTTTGTTGAGCAAAATGGAGCAGACTTGAGTGGCAACTTACAACTCATTCAAACTTAAAAGTCTCACTATCCATGAGTATAGTGGTTTTAAAATTTCCAGATTGGTTAGAGAAGTCACAATCCCTAATCAATATAGGCATCTTTAATCTTTGGAGTTACTGTAATAACATCGAAGCCTTCCCTCTTGGGCAACTACCCTCTCTTAAACATCTATATATATTTGGATTGAGGGGAATTGAAAGAGTGGGCGCTGAATTTATGGGACTGAGCCTTCCTTTGTATGCCTAAAAGCTCTATCATTTAAAGGTATGAATAAATGGAAGGAATGGTTGTGTTTGGGAGGCCAAGGTGGAGAATTCCCTCGTCTTAAGGAGCTTTATATAGAGGATTGTCCCAAGCTAAGCGGGGACTTGCCAGCCCATTTGCCTTTGTTGAAGAAGCTGGTGATTCAAAGCTGTGAGCAGCTGGTCGCTCCACTTCCAAGGGTTCCAGCCATTCCCGAATTGACTACGCGCAGCTGTAACATCTCAAGGTGGAAAGAACTACCTCCACTGCTGCAGTATCTCTCGATTGAAAATTCCAGCTCTTTAGAGTCCCTACTGGAGGAGGGAATGTTGCAAAGTAATACGTGTCTTCAAGATTTGAGAATCATGAATTTTTCTTTTTCCCCAACCTTGCCCACATTAAAATCATTGGAAATCCTTCAATCGAAGAACCTAGAGTTTCTTCTACATGTGTTCTTCAAATGTTCCTTCCCTTTCCTTGAACAGTTGAACATCGCCCATAGTTCTTGCAACTCTATTTTATGCTTCCGCTCAATACTTCCCAGGTTGGCGCTCTACCTTAGGATCACGGATCATCGGCAGAATCCATCTCCTTTAATTTCAGAGGGGATCTGACATCTTTTCACTTGGCTTATCCATCTCAGGATGCCTAATCTTGTGTCGTAGATTACCAGCTCTCAACTTCCACTTTTACACCTCTCATTGCAAGAATCTCAAGTCACTGCTGCAGCCAAACACTGCATGCTTTCAGTCATTACGACTACATGGTTGTCCAGAATTCACATTCCCAACACAAGGTCTTCCCTGCAACCTAACTTCATCTTCAATATCAAACTGCGACAAATTCACATCCGAAATGGAGTATGGTCTGCAAGGTCTGGCCTCTGTTAGAGATTTCAGCGTTAAAGTAAATGTGAGTGCTTGAAGGTCTTTCCAAAGGAATGCCTGCTGCCCTCCACCCTTCTCTCTCAGAATCTCAGGTCTTCCATATCTCAAGTCTCTAGACAGTAAGGGACTTCAACTGCTCACCTCTCTTCAAGTCTTGCATGTCAGCAGCTGCCCCAATCTCCATTCTTTGACAGAAGAGGGTCTACCTACCTCCTTCTCTTCTCTAACAATCTGGAACTGTCCATTGCTGAAGGACCAGTGCAAGTTTGGGAAAGGTAAAGATTGGCACCATATAGCTCACATTCCATGCATTGTGATTGATGATCAAGTTTTGTAATGAATGTACTTATTCTGTCCTATAATAATCTGTTTTGGGGAAAAAATTGTGCTTAAATACCCACTTTTGTTTTCTTTCCATGAGCTGATTTATTGATACACTTTGCAGGCTTTCAATTGTGACTTTCCCATGAGCAGAGCATATTTTCAACTATTTCATGAGTGATTTGCAAAATGCTACAGGTGTGGATTTTTAATCCTCACATCAACCAATTGTAAGATTTACTTTAATGTATTCTAAAACTAAATTGTGTTTATTATTTATTTTTGTTATCAAACATATCTTCTCTCTCTATTTTTTTTATCTGGTGAACAGGAACTTTAAAAAACAGTTATCAAACAGAACCTTAACTCTCCAATCCCTAAATTACAATACAATCATTTAATCGTGTATTGCATTGGTTTGCATGTAATTTTTATTTTGTTTCCTCTTGTAGAGTGATGGAATTCATGTTTTTATTTTCGCATGCATTAAATTTAGGTCAAGCAAATAGAAAAATGAACCTACTATGGGAAGACACCTCTCAACATTTATTAATGAATCTTATCAAAACTTGACATTCTGCATCAGAAAGAGGTCCATGTATGGGTACACAACTCTGGCGTCCAACACTTTTAAGCACCACTTCTCAATACACTCATTAGTACTTCTAACCAAATAGGCTTGAAATTCTATCCACATAATCATAAATTCTTGGCCTTACCATTTATCATGTATAAACATATTCTAAATAAGTAGGTACTTGAAGAATTTTGTATGAGTTGCATTTTCTAAGGGTTTTGAATTAGATGTTGGGATAAATTATCTGTATGTTTTGATTTTGGTTCCTCCAACATTAAGTAAACCTATGTTTCTTTTTCAAAACAGGACCAGCTCAGTGAAATTCAAGGAAGAAACAAAGTTTTCTTTTGGCAACCAAGAACACGATAGTGTACAATTCTTTGGAATGTTAAATTGTATAATATGTATGTTAAGTTCAAACCTTGCGAGTGTAAATTTTTTAGGAAAACTAATAATCAAACATAGTATCAGAACTTGATTCTATGGAAGGGGAATTTGTATTTCCCTTATCCGTTTGCAAATTTAAGCTTCTAAAAATTTGATAATTTATGGAAGGTGATTCCATAAGGCCATAGCTTGTAAGCTTGATATACTTGTGTCGATAACTTCAACCATACACTAACAGATCTTTTTTTATAGTTGTGGTTTCCAGGTCAGCTTGTGCGCATCTCGATTAATCCTATGTGGCCCTCAAGTTAACAGTCAGGTAAACCTTCCGTTAACACCCTCTATGTATGAATTTTAACATGTACAAATATTTGGAGGAACGATAATATATTTTAATAGTTTTATCTTAAGAGAAATATAAATATGCCTTGCAAGTGGGGATAGACAAAAAAACATTAGGTTAACCTTTTTATAGAAAATTTAATTTAAAGTTGAATGTTTAAATTATTAAACTCTACTTGTAAATCTTTTAGAGCAGTTCCAGGAGGAAGATTTGCCATCGCCTGCCTGCCCATGCAATAGCTGGATCTTTAATTAGTTGCAAGTGAAATTTGAAGACTAAAAACTCTTTTTCCATGGAGGCACTTGCAAATCTTATATGGAAGGAAGAAGATAATTGGTTGTTTGAAAATAAGAAAACAACAAAAATTTCTTAGATTAAGTTTTATGAAGAGTGAGACACCCTGAAGAATATTAATTGCAATTGTTTGACTTGGACTCATTGGTTATTGTTTTGTTTCTTTGTTTTTATTTTTTATTTTTATTCTCTGTTTTGTTTCTTATTTTGATGCGTGATAATTTAATGTGTTATTATTTTGAAGTGGTTGATTCAGATTCGTGTTATTGATTTTAGATAAGTTTCTTCATCCATTTCGAATTCACATTTTTGCAGATACTAAAAATATACAATTAACTTCAAATTAGAAAACATAATATTCAAATTTCACAACTGTGTAATATAACATACTCATTCACACTTTTACATATTGCCTTCTTTTAGTTTTTTCAGTAGATATTGCGACCAAATGCAATAAAGAGGTTTGACACAACCATATTCTAAAATTATGGTTTAATATATTATAATATTAAAGGATTAACCCATAGCTCCATGATTTAAAGTGTAAATTAATAAATATGGTATAATGTTTGTGATATAAAATGTTAATATTTTATTTCATGTTCAAAAAAATTCTAATTCTATTATACATGTAAAACCTCGAAAGCTTTTTCAAAGCACTTATTTTCATTGTATTACATTTGTAGATTTTGCTTCTAGAGTACGTGACAAGATGAATAATTCTTTAAGCTTTTTTTTCCTAAAAAATAATTATTTTTTAATTTTATAATAATTTTTTTTATTTATTCTATTCATTTTAAATTACATCATTATAATAGTATGTTCTCAGAGCTTGGAACTTCCCTTTTAACATTTAAGTCCGTAACTCCATTTAAATTTAGAAAACATAAGAGTGAAATAACTTGCATCAACAGTTTACAATTTATTATAGGAGAAGTAATACATTAAATTATCCATTGCTTATAAAACAAGTCTTGGAGTCTTGGACCTTACCTTTCAACCATATTCAACACACAACTGCTTAATGATATAGTACAATACTAATAATATGTAAGTTTTGTAAAAATAAAAAACAATGCAAAAGAAATTAATATAATTTACACAAGAAACACATTAGAAAAGTTAGTAAAGGAGAAAACAAAGTTTTAAGGTCATAATGTCGTGATGATATACTGCATTCGTTTCAAGGCACAACTTTAAAACACTATGTTAAAATTAATAGTGTATAGTAGTTTTTTTATATTAGTATATAATTTAAGATTTATATTATAATTATTATTATTTTCTAAAAAAAATAAGGGGTTAAATTACCTAGTATGGTAGGAAAAGTGTGTGGAAATTCACACTTCTTCCTTTTCAAAAGAGAGAAAAAGGTATTCATGTTAATGGGTCATCGTGTCAAATTATAGGTATTCGTTAACATTGATTAATTTAAATAATCACGGAAAATAATCATATTAAAAATACATATTTAAACACGACTCATTTATTAATTAGATAACATAACACAACACGTATAACTCGATTATAAATAATTTATTCAAGATTATATTATGAAACTTTTATGGATAGAATTATGTAATTAACAGGTTAATTCTGGTTATACAGATTAAACATATAAATGACCTATTTATTAAACATATTAAACTCAGATCGACGCAAATACAATATATACATTATTAAATTCAATCCAAACCCAAAAATTTTGTTTGGAACCATGTGAAATTTTGTCTGCCATACTACAGTGTGAGTGATGGGTCCAAGGGGCAAGATCCATATGAATTGATTTCACAACCGTACATTTGGCATTAGTTGATTGGCTAACCTCTTTTTTGTGTGGTCCAGCCTCTTCCTCTTCCTCTTCCTCTTCCTCCTTGCTTTGCAACTGCTTTCTTTCTTTCTTCTCTGATCATCTACTGTTCACTTCCCTTGCATACCAACAGACATGGCCATGGCAGAAGCAGCCGCAGCACGAGGAGAAGGAGGAGGAGGGGAGCACTTCTCTCAGCTTCTCTCCAAGTTTAATTTGATCGAATGGCTTCTCGCGACTTCCTCACCTTCCTCAGGGAACAGAAACTCAGTGTTGTGCTTCTTAGGAAGTTGAAGATGAAATTGCTGGCAGTTCAGGTAGTGCTGAATGACGCCGAGGCCAAGCAAATCACGAATTCAGCTGTCAAAGAGTGGGTGGATGAGCTGAAAAATGTCGTGTATGATGCGGAGGACCTGCTCGATGATATCACCACTGAAGCTTTACGATGCAAGATGGAATACTCTGATTCTCAATCTCAGGTACTTAACATCATCTCTGGCGATGGGATCGAATCCAGGGTAGAGTAGATCACTGAGACACTAGAATTTCTTGCACAACAAAAAGATTTTCTCGGGTTGAAAGAAGGCGTTGGAGGAAATTTGTCGAATAGATGGCCGGCGACTTCCTTGGTAGATGAGTCTGGGGTGTACGGTAGGGGTGATGATAAAGAGGAGATAGTTGAATTTTTGTTGTCCCACAATGCAAGTGGGATTAAGATAGGTGTGATTTCCCTCGTGGGTATGGGCGGTATTGGAAAGACCAGGCTTACTCAACTGGTCTATAATTATAGGAAAGTAGAGAAATGTTTTGAACTTAAAACTGGGTTTGTGTTTCAAAGGAATTTGATTTTTTCAGGATAACGAAAAGTATTCTTTAAGGCAATCGATCCTGGTACTTCTGATGACAATGATTTAAATCTCCTTCAACTTAAACTCAAGGAGAGACTTAGCAAGGAGAAATTCCTACTTGTCCTTGATGATGTTTGGAAGGAAAACTATACTAATTGAGAGATGCTACAAATTCCATTCTCTGTTTTATCAGTTATGCATTCTGAACATACTCATCGTTTGGAAAACATGCATTTAAAATGGAGATTCAAGTCCACATCCAGAGCTAGAAGAAATTGGCAAAAAGATTGTAAAAAAAGTGTAAATGATTGCCTCTAGTTGCAAAAACCCTGGGGGATCCTTTTACTCAGAATTAAGTGTGGAAGAATGGAAAATCTATTGAACGGTGAAACTTGGGATTCACCAAATGATGAAAATTGGGACTTCAAATTAAAGCGGTGTTTTGCATATTGCTCAATTTTTCCTATGGACTACGAAATTTGAAAAGAAAAACTTGATTCTATTATGGATGCGGAAGGTTTTTTGCAACAATTTGAAGTCAAGAAAACAATGGAAAAAGTAGGTGATGGTACTTTGTTGATCTATTATCAAGATCATTTTTTCACAGGTCTTGAAGCATTTTGTAATGCATGATCTCATCAATGACTTGGTCAACATGTTTTTTAACAAGGTTAAGCAATTATCATATTTTATTAATTTTGTGTTCATATTTTATTAATGAACTTGACCCCTTTGGATTATCAATCCAAAGGGTAAGGTTCTTATATATTTAATTAAGGCGGGGACAAAATTGCAACCCATGTGATTTGTATGGGTTGGAAGAAAATGAAATCATCCATACATTTGACCTTAGTTGATAGGGTACCCTCTTCATTTGCCTCTTTCAGCCCAGGCTCTTCCTCTTTGCTTTGAATTTGATTTCTTTTCACTTTTCTCTGATCCACTATTCAATTCCCTTGCAAACCAACAGATATGACCGGGGCCATAGCAGGAGGAGGAGGAGGAGGAGCACTTCTCTCAGCTTCTCTCCAAGTTCTATTTGATCGGATGGCTTCTTGGGACTTCCTTACCTTCCTCCAGGAACAGAAACTCAGTGTTGGGATCCTAAGGAAGTTGAAGATGAAATTGCTGGCAGTTCAGATGCTGCTGAATGATGCCGAGGCCAAGCAAATCACGAATGCTGCTGTCAAAGAGTGGGTAGATGAGCTGAAAGATGCAGTGTATGATGCGGAGGACTTGCTGGATGGTATCACCACTGATGCTTTACAATGCAAGATGGAGTCTGATTCTGAAACTCAGGTACGAAACATCATCTCTTGTGAGGGGATCGAGTACAGGGTAGAGGAGATCACTGACACACTAGAATTTCTTGCACAACAAAAAGATGCTCTCGGATTAAATGAATGCGTTGGAGAAAAATTGTTGAACAGATGGCCGACGACTTCCTTGGTAGATGAGTGTGGGAATACGGTAGGCGTGATGATAAAAGAGGAGATAGTTGGATTTTTGTTATCATAATGCTGAGTGGGAATGATAAGATAAGTGTGATCTCCCTGGTGGGTATGGGCGGCATTGGAAAGACCACAATTACTCAGCTAGTCTATAATGATAGCAGAGTCGTGGATAGTTTTGACCTTAAAGCTTGGGTTAGTGTTTCAGATGAGTTTGATCTTGTCAGGATAACGAAAACTATTCTTAAGGCAATCCATCCTGATAATTCTGAAGACAATGATTTGAATCAGCT
The DNA here is from genome assembly GCA_016808115.1 of Tetrastigma voinierianum. Classification (NCBI taxonomy): domain Eukaryota; kingdom Viridiplantae; phylum Streptophyta; class Magnoliopsida; order Vitales; family Vitaceae; genus Tetrastigma; species Tetrastigma voinierianum. The sequence continues at coordinate 335,021 of JAEQBH010002597.1, read as the reverse complement.
TCAAGTTAAACTTAAGGAGAGACTTAGCAGGAGGAAATTTCTGGTTGTCCTTGATGATGTTTGGAATGAAAACTATACTAACTGGGATATGCTACTAACTCCATTCGCTGTTGGCAGATATGGGAGCAAGATTATTGTAACAACACGGAGTGATAAGGTTGCATCAATTATGCGTTCTGATCATACTCATCATTTGGAACAATTATCCTTTGAAAACCCCTTTACGGACACTATTTGCAAAACATGCATTTAAAAATGAGATTAACACCAAAGCTAAAGAAATTGCAAAGATTGTAAAGAGAGGTGTAAGGATTACCTTTAATTTGCAAAGACCTCGGGGGTGCCTTATACTCAAAGTTACAAGAAAAGGAATGGGAAAATGTGATGAATGTAGTATAGCTTTGCAATGATGAATCCACACTTGTAATGTTAAAAGCTATTCTTTTCTTGGAAATCACATTTAAAGCTAGGTGTTTTGCGTGTGCTCCAATTTTTCCAAAGGACCACGAATTTGTAAAGGAAAACTTGATTCTATTATGGATGGCAGAAGGTTTTTTGCATCAATCTAAAGGAAAGAAAACAATGGAAGAGATAGGTGATGGATACTTTAATGACTTGTTATCAAGGTCATTTTTTCAGAGGTCTAGAAGGCGCAAATCATATTTTGTTGTGCATGATCTCATCAGTGACCTAGCTCAACTTGTTTCCCGAAAATTTTGTGTTCATTTAAAGGATGGTAGGATGAATGAAATTCCTAACAAGGTTCGCCACTTATCATACTATGTAAGTGAACGTAAGCCCTTTTTGCGTTGGGACCATAGTAGCGTGAGATGCCCTTAGGTTTCTTGCCCTTAATGGGGCCATTTGCCTTTGAGGGAGTGATGGGTTCAACAAGGCCCCCTACGGGTATGGTTATTCACCAGGATGGAGTGATAGAGTTCCAAATGGTTTATTGCAAAAAGCTCAATATTTGCGAGTGTTGTCATTGCGTTATTGTGGGATAATTGATTTTGCGAAGGACAATTGGAAATTTGGCTGCTACTTATTTATTTGGATCTATCACTGCGCATCCATCAAAGGTTACAGATTAGGTTGCAATTTGAATTTACAAACATTGGAATTATCTTTTTGTCAATGTCTTGTTGAATTGCTGCACAACCGATGCACAAAATTAGTTACATTAACGTCATGGCATCGATATTAGGCAACATGTTGAAAGATGCCTAATAATTGGGTGAATTACAAGATTGAGAAGTTGACTAATTATAGTGTGGGCAAGAAGAGTGGGACAAGGGTCAGAGATTTGAGGGAGCTTTCTCACATCGGTGGGATTCTTCACATTGAAGAATTGCAGAATGTGGTTGATGGTAGGGATGCCTTAGGGGCTAATTTGATTGGCAAGCAGTACTTGGATGATTTGCGATTGGAGTGGAGTCATACCGTTGAGCAAAATGGAGCAAACATAGTGCTCAACAATTTACAACCTCATCCAAACTTAAAGAGACTCACCATTCAAGGGTACGGTGGTTTAAGATTTCCAAATTGGTTGGGAGGTCGTGCAATCCTGATCAATATGGTGTCCTTGCGCCTTTGGGGTTGTAATAATGTGTCAGTCTTCCCACCGCTTGGGCAGCTACGCTCTCTTAAACATTTATATGCATGGGGGTTGGGGGAGATAGAAAGGGTGGGGGCTGAGTTTTATGGGACTGACCCCTTCTTTGTATCCCTAAAAGCTTTATCGTTTCAGTGTATGCCAAAATGGAAGGAATGGTTGTGTTTGGGAGGCCAAGGTGGAGAATTCCCTCGTCTTAAGAGGCTATATATAAGGAACTGTCCCAAGCTAACTGGGGACTTACCAGTCCATCTGCCATTGTTGACCAAACTGGAGATTGAAGGATGTAAGCAGCTTGTGGCTCCACTTCCAAGGGTTCCAGCCATTCTGCCGTTAAATCGCCAGCTGTAACACATCTTGCAGTGGAAGGAACACCTCCTACTGCAGTATCTCTCGATTGAAAATTCAGGTCCCTGCGGAGGAATATTGCAAAGTAATTCTTGTCTTCAAAGTTAAGAATCATGAATTTATCTTTTTCCCAAACATGCAGAGCTTGTTTACCCATCACGTGAAATGTTGGCAAATCCTTCAATCGAAGAACCTAGAGTTTCTTCTACTTGAGTTCTTCAATTGTCACTTCCCTTTCCTTGAACGGTTGAACATCGCCCATAGTTCTTGCAACTCTCTTCTATGCTTCCCGCTCAGCGTCTTCCCAAGTTTGACTCATCTTGGGATCACAGATGTCGAAGGCCTGGAATCCATCTCCTTTTCAATTGCAGAGGGGTATCCAACATCTTTTCATGACTTGTCCATCTCTGGATGCTCTAATCTTGTGTCTATTGAATTGCCAGCTCTCAACTTCGACTGTTACATCTCCCATTGCACAAAGATCTAAGTGCTCTGCGGCTTTAACACTGCATCTTTCAGCCATTAACATTAGAAGATTGTCAGATTGATATTCTCAAGTACAGGGTCTTCCTCAACTTCTTCTTCACTCGTCTCAAACTGCGACAAATTCACATCCGATGAGTTGAATCTACAAGCCTGGCCTCTCTTAGACATTTCAGCACTAGAGTGATTTTGGCAGGTGCTTGAAGGCCTTCAGACAAGGCTATGCCTTCCACCCTTGGATCTCAGGTCTTCTAGATAGTAAGGGGCTTCAACTGCTCACCTCTCGTCACTTACTTATCTTAGAAACCTTTGTCTCTCTCCTGACAGAGAGTGTGCCAGCCTCCCTGTTCTCTAACAATCCGAGACTGTCCTGCTGAAAGATTGCTCTCCCAAGTTTGAGGAGGGCAAGAGGGCACCTATAGCTCTTATTCCTGTGATCTAGATGATCAGCTTTGTAGGAAGGTATGACTATTCTGTCCTATAAATAATCTTTTTGGGAAAAAATGTTGTGCTTGTGATACCCACTTTTTCTTTGCATGATGTGATTTACTGATACATTGCACTGTAACAGGTTCAATTGCCATGAGTTTCCTCCACAAACATGACAAATCTTTGATCTTTCCAATGAAACAAACATATTTTCAGCTAATCTCCAAATTACTATTATTTTAATCATGTGTTGCATTGGTTTGCAGGTTATTTGAGAGCCGGTATCTGCAACAGTGCATCTTATTTTCTTTCCAAAAAAAGCAGAGGGTATGTTATTTTCATTTTTGTTTCTTGTCTTAAAGTGAAAAAACTTCTGATTTTATTTTCGTAGACAATACATTTAGGTCAAGCAAATAGAAAAATCAACCTACCTAGGAATTCCTCTCAACATTTATTAATGAATCTTATTCTGCATTAGAAAGAGGCCCATGTGCAATTTTAACTCTGCATTAGAACTTCTAATCTTTGTATGTTGAAATTCTCTTCTTACGTATTCATGAATTCATGGCCTGACCATTAATCATACACCAGCTTATAACAAAAGGGTGCTGGCGGTTACATAGTTTGCATCTTGGGGTTTGAATCAGATGTTGGGATAACTTATCCGTATGTTGTGATTTTGGATCCTCCAACATCAAGTAAGCCTCTGTTTCTTTTCCAAAACAGGACCTGCTCGGCGAACTTTTAGGAAGAAACAAAGTTTTCTTATGACAACTGAAAAACATCCTTATAAATTTTTAGAAAAATTCTTAGTTTTATGGAAGGCAATTCATATTTTCCTCATTTGTTTGTAAATTTAAACTTTCAGAAATATTGATAACATAAGGCAAAAAACTACTATTTCAAAAGATTATACTTTCCAAACTTAGATACGCTGGCATCAAGAGCTTCACCAACACACTAACTATTGTTTTTTTTTGTTACGTGGACTTTGTTTTAAGGAGTAGTGAATCAATCGGATCAACTCATATCCCTCCATGTATAAATTTGAACAAGTAAAAATATTTGGAGGATGGTCACATATTTTAAAAGAAAATATAAGTGTCTTGTGATGGATATGGAAAAAGAAATATTAAAATTATTAAAAAATTAATCTAAAGTTGAATGGTTTAACAATGTTGATAACCCTTTTCGATCTTTTGTAGGTGAAATTTGTGAAGACTTACTCTTTTAGCAAGTTTTTATTAAGGGAGTGAGCTTTTAGTCCCAAGTATACGGCAAGGAAGCAAAAACATGGAGGCACTTGCATATTTTATATTGAATCAAGAAGATCGGTGGTTATTTAAGAACAATAATATCAGTTGTAATTATTGATTTGCCCTTCAAAGTTTTTGTTTTTTTCTTTTTTTTATGTGTGAGAATTTGATGTCTTATTAAATTGAAGTGGTTGATTCGGATTGTTAGGTTGTATCATTGATTCTGTATAGTAATGATGCCTCTTCATGAATTTTCTTCATCCATTTACAATTTGCAAGTTTGCAGAAGCCAAAAAGCTACAACATTCCATAACACAATAATAATATTTCACAGCAACTATGTAATGCATCTTCATTCATACTTTTATATATATTAAAACTAAGCTTGTGTAAATAAGATGTGATTAGTATTTCTGTTTTTTTTTTTTTTTTTTAAGGCTGAGCTGGCAGGTTGATAGAATCAGTTAGGTGTGGAGCCAAAAATATTCTTTTCTTGTCAAAGAGAAAAAGCGTTTTTCCTCTTTTTTTTGAGTTTTGTACGGATCTAATTCAATGAAAATAAAAAATCCGAAGTCAACATCGAGTTTGAAAAATTTAACCAAAGTAGTGTGTTTTGATGCGGTGGCAAAGCGATGACCATGGCAGGTTTCATGATTTAAAATTTTTAAAGTCGGCATTCCTAACGCTGGTTTCACTTAATTTAAAATTTTTGAAGCCGGCATTCCCAACGCCGGTTTCTTAATTTTTTAAAAACTCAAAACCACGACATATTGCCGGTTTAGGTTTTCCAGCCAGCGTTCCCAACGCCGACCCGGACTCTTCCTTTACTCTATTTTTATATTTTTTCCTACCATTTTCTCCCTCACGATTTTCTTCTCGTTTCCTAATTTTTAAAAAGCCGGCTGACAGAGTAAAGATAGAAAAAAATAAATTAATAAATTAAATATTAATTTGACTGTTAGTATTTCATGTCAAAACATTTTTGGAATGGAGGGCTCAAACCACGGTAAAAACCCATCTTTGTTATTATTAACTTCATAGCACCAAAAGTTAGGCATTTCTATAGTAAATGTAAGTCAAAACCATTTACATTCATTTTTAATAGCATTATGAAATGGATATATATATATATATATATATATATATATATATATATATATATATATATATATATATATATATATATATATATTTTTTTATTTTCATTCTTTTTCTTTTTGTACCTTGTCCCTTTTCAATTTTTATTATAAAAATATTTTATTAGATTAATATATTTTCACAAAATAAGAAAATTCTCATTGTTGCCTACTTAGAAACCCGAGTCTTCATGTTTGGCCGGTATTATGGTTGACTCAACCAGTTTAACTATAAAATTATGATGAAGACAATGAAAATCTTTGGGCCAAATTTTGATTTATATTAAAAAATAAAAAACAATCAACCCAAGTTAAACTAAAGAATTAGCAAAGTTATCATGCATGCGAAAACGTGTAAATATATTAAAACATTTTATCTGAATATCTATAAAAATAATATGTATGATGTGTCGCGAGAGCTGAGCGCTTTATATTTATAATATTGGGTGGCGGCGGAAATATGACCTGGCGACCATGGGATCGTAGATTTGAGAAAGTGTTGAGGAGGCTGATGGATCAGGGAGCGTGGAATGGGGTATCGTGGATGGAGTGAGTCGATGTACCTTACGTCAGTGCGGTCAAGTCTACCCGCTCGGGTAAATAGGTCGCCGATGGTATTTATCTGCGTAGGATGCAATGAGATAGTAAATCTTTGTGTGTGATGGGATATCAATCGTATGGAGAATTTAGCTCCCATGCGACAGGATAAGGTGTCTGGACATGTAAGTCTGTGGGAGTATGGAAGTGATGTGTAATGTCTGCGGGTTGGGTGGTGATGCGTGTAGTGGGTATGGAAGGTGAGTGGCAGGTGTGTAGGGGTATAAGCGGCTCGGGTGAGTGGTAAATTATAGGAGGGAGTGATGAGCATGAGTCGTCGGGTGTGCCTGATTCCTCTCCCTTTTGTGCGGACAATGACACTGTGCCACCATCTCGGCCTTGCTGTCTCCGGCGTCAGGCTCCTCTCATGCCACTCTGCCTGGCGAACGCATCGCGTGATGGTGTGGGCTGACCTGCCCGGTGAATAATCGTTCCGTGTGATGCCGAAGCCTCCACGGGGTGTGCCGGCCCGTCGCGATGGTCTTCGATCGGTGTAAGGTAGGTCGAACTAATATGATGTATGTCGCGCTGCTTACCGAAGTGTCGAAGCGGGAAGCGAATGGCTATGTATCTGATCATGGCCCGTCTGAGTGAACGAAAAAACCGTTACATAATCTATTAATTAGAATTAGGTAAAATATTTTAGAAACATGACATGTACAAAGATCCATACTAAGTGTGATGGAACCTCATGTCATCCTATCGCGATCGTGGTGTCAAACGCCGTGTGTCTGGCGATACCAGGAATCGTAATCCGTCAAACCCGACATAGGGGTGAAGTGATGATCCTATCGCTCGTCTCCCATAATGCTATGTATGGGTGCATGAAAAGAGTCGCGATCCTTTGGTGTGAATCCCGTGCATCCGGCGCATCTGGCCCCATTGCTCGTAGAGCAAAATTTGGAGAGTATCTCTGTGCATCAGCGCCGCAGGCTCTGCGGGCGATGCACCTCGACAATTTCAGCGCGAAACATATGGCGGTGGCGTAGTCAGCGGATCTCATGGCAGATATATGGGGCCCGAATTATTAACTCTCCCTCATATACATTTGCCACTTGAAGGCACCTACATGCAAGACACTTTATATAATGATCAAATTTTACAAAATCTGAATATAATTAATATAGAACCATACGGAGTTTCACATAAACATTACGATCGAGTGCATTGCATCTGGCGATCTCGGTATGGGAGTAGCACCCGATGGGTTATGTGCACCGATGTCAAGGTACTCTCCATCTACACCCAGAATTGGAAGTCTTTAGGCGTATATACGGCTCTGTTTGGAGGAGGATGTCTGCGTGTCGGTGGACAGCCTCGGATGGGTCACCATCCCCCGACATCGACATATCGCAGCATCATCTCGCGAGGCTGACGGGTGGTGAGTGCTAGAATCGACGTAAGTCGCCCAATCAGATTACATGAAGCGATCGCGGTCTCAGCAGCCATAATTTGAATCTGAGAACAATGCAAAAATGAGTAAAAATAATGAAGTTTATATATAGCGTCTGCGGAAAAATTATAAATCATTTACTTTGCGGGACCCCGCAATTTATCGAAAATGGGTAGTCTCATTTGTACGAGGAAGTCTACTAAAATACAACATGTAACCTGAAATATACACCACAAGTCTCAATGACCTCAAAAAAGGTGGTGAGTAATATATTGGCATAAACATCCAATTAATCCATACCTGACAACACACATTCCAGTTATTACATACACATGGAGTGTATCTGTGCTAAATACCCGACTACGATCAGGCGCTCGGCACCAACTCGCGGTATGTATGTACTAGTCTTGCACCACTGACTATATGTATGATGGCGTCAAAATCTACATGATAGAGTGATGTAAATGGGAACCATCACACCTTCTTGTCTTGAGCAAGGAAGGATAAGATAATATTGAATGAACCCACGCTGCTTGCTCTAATGTGGCATCATGTCTGCATGGTGGCGGGGTGGATGGCTGTGACATGCTTGCGCGTGGGAGATAGTGACTCCTCTGGCGCGCCGGCGGGTGGGATGGCCTTGACAACTCAGCACACAATGCACATTGAGCATGGTGGCTGTGGATGGATCTGCGAGCGAGGAGGATGGCGGCGTCCTGCTCTAAGTGTCGTCATCTCCCCTCTTGGCACGCCGGGCGTGTGTCTGGTCGCCATCTCTCGACCGGTGAGGTGATGATGGCCAATCGATGCGATGTGGCGAGTTCTCTGTGTAAAGTCAGGACCTAATCACGTGTGGTGGATCCGAATATCCATCCTCCCACGCATAGACATGGCTCTCATACATTTGTGTGAGGCGGAGGATCTCTGAAAGGTACAGCCAGCGAAACCTTACAATTTAAGGTGGTTATGTATAAGTACATGTTATCTACCATATGCCTTATTAACAAATTACGTGCACCTTTCTGTATCCTGCAGTGTGATCGGTTAATGCGTCTTGCAAAACAAGACAGATGTAAACGGATCACATCATGATCCCCTGAGCATACATATCTCATAGAACAACAACCAAATCCATCATAATTGTCGAAAAAAGGTTCGACATTAATTCTGACCCGAAAATTTACAATAAAGGCGTCTGACCTAAAATGTTTCATTCAATAATAGAATAAATCGATATATAAGACAACTACTAAATATTAGTTGCCTCGTTTTTAATAAAATAAAGCTGAGTACATAAGTCTTATACGAACTAAAAAAATAGTGACGTCTCTGATTACAATCGAGCAACTAATTTGCCTTACTTCACATCCATAGCTAAGTTGGTTTTTACCTAGCTCTTACAAGACAGCCGTTGGCTCTTTGTTGTTTGCACAACCACTATCTTGGTTTTGCCCTCCCCTGTATCCATTTCATTGTGCAAGCGGGTTGATTCTGGAATGACCCTTTGACTTACCGTTCATTAACTTCGGGAACTCACGATCGTTGGACCATCATAAGAGCATCTCTTCGTGAACATAGGATATAAAAACTTAAGTGTCTGTAATAAATTGCGTAGTGTAGTAGCCTTGAACAAATGGCCGAAAATCAACACATGCGATCTGTAAACATATATTTGTAGCATTGATACTGGCTGCAAGGAAAACCATATAATGAGTGTCTTACCACGTGTGCATTTCTTCTCATGTAAAGTTCGATGATGAATCGTCGCTAGACTGCGTGAGGAATTTTGCTCTGAAGTGGTGTAAGATAGACTCTATTGTTGACCCTTGTCACGTCCTGCGAACATCAACATATGGGTGGGAAATGGGATGTATGTGATCTAGCGACACCTTGTTCCCTATCTTGCAAACCAGAAGTAATTTGTTAAATGGAAAATGTCAATGAACTAATGTAGCGTTGTTAGCTGCAGGCCTTTAAGAACCTTTGTCTTCTCGACATTGGTTGTCCCCATCCCATATCTTAAGCCTCCCATCATCTGAAAGTGCCATAACGGAAGGAGGGATCAAACTCACAACCATTTGTAATTTTACAGGGTTAAATTCTCCCGATTGGCCATATGCTATTCATCTTAGTGGTGTTATTTGCCAGCCTGCTCTGCACCTTTAATTCTTCTGAGTTTGTATCTTTAGACGGGTCCTCCGTGCTATAGACGGCGCATGCGGATCTGTGATATTAGGCGTATGGTGCATCCAGAGATGAGGGTCTGCTCGCCAGGCGCCATAATACTGGATGTCTACTCGGATATAACACATATTCCCGTCCGTTGTGTTACTCCTTTACGTATCACACGAGAACCATCCCGATATCAACCTTCGCCAGTAATAGCAAATGTTGATGAACAGATTATTCCATCACATCCCTGCTTAATCAACGATTATTACTTTATGCCATAAATGTGTACATCAAATACAAAGTCTTTGGATGACAATTCACGAACCCTTCTGTACTGATCAAACTGGCTTTAGAACCATATCCTTTTCAAATCTCTCATTGGCTGTATGAGGTGATTTTCAAATGACAACACATCCAGCAGGGATTGAAAACTTGTTCCCTAATGCCAAATTTCTTGTCCTTAATATATGGCGAGGCGCAGATAAGTCTCATCTGCCTTATACTTCCATCAAAACTTTTATGAAATTTCATATCCCCATTTCTCCATAACGCTTGCTTGAATAGCAGCGGGGGATAAAGTAAATTGTGCCTTAATTATTACTGTATCATGAGTAACAACAGCCAACTTGAGTCCGATTGATGATGGTCTGGTTAAAGGCGCGGATTTACAAGTATCTGCGGCCCTTTATATTTGTTAATCTAAATAAGCTAGTTTCTTTGACAACCATTGTGACTTCCGTGGCATTGACATTCTCTTGGCCTTCTTGCATCTTAAGGCGAGCAATTTTTAGAGGAGCGACTCTGACAAACTCTGGTGTGCTCTATTGATCAAATCAAACCTCTTGCAATTCGGTTTAAGTCACTTTGCCCTTTAATGGTCTACTATATATGGTTGTCTCTTGCATGGAGTCGACCACTTGAGTAGCAATAATCATGTTTTCAACATGTTCAAATAAAAGGTGTTGGTGGTAGGTGAATCTTGAATAGGCTATTCATTTGGTCCCCTCATCATCATTACGATACCGATACATCACAATGTAATGCATGCCTTGAGACAAATAACCTCTCGCTCATTCTCAAGAAACACAGTTGTAATCTGGAATGATGATGTCCACCGACTTAGGCATATACAGTAATCATCATATTCATCATCATCTTCACAGTTCATCATTACCTTCTTCATAAAGCGCAAGCATCATCATCTCCATATCTTTCTTGTATCTGAATGTGGATATTATCTAATTTACAACCATGGTCAATTTATGCTAAATGCTTTCGATTTACGCAGCGTAATGGATCGAATCTCTTGCCGATTGTATTCTATTTTAACAAACAAATTCAATTTCTCTGGCGGTTGTGTTAACCATGTTTAACATTAGGTCTTGTGAATACATGTTCCAATAATAAAAGGTTGAACTATTTCACATTTTAGAGGATACCACACTTGAGGACTAAGACTTCCGTTTATCAATAGGTGCTTGCAAAAATGATATCACCCGATTCGTTTCAAGCGATGCGAGTCAGCGGTATTTCAAGAGCTACAATGGGCTTTATTTGCCCATCATATTTCACATCATTATCAGTCCTCACTATATGTCATTGTAGTAACACATTACGGGAATAGAGGAAACGAGACATAATTGACTGTTTTGATAGTAATTAAATAGTATGGGAATATGTTTATCCTTGATACTGTTTATATAAAATAAATGACTGATCGTGCCCGATTCACGGGACTCATGATTTAATGAAAATGGGCGAGTCTCCTTTGTGCGAAGGAACTCTATCATTATTCTCTAAAAAACACAACCAACATGCCTCGTGTCATACAATTATCTAAGTGGGTCCGAATTTGAGTAGAAAAAAAAAAATAAATTAAATGGGACCTGTATTTTTAACTTCAAAAACACCTCTTCCAATCTGATTATTTAGTATATGTCTTATCCCAATCACAGGAGGAGTTCTTCCACAGCAATAGTAAAAAACATTAAAGGATGACTCATTATATATGTTGGTATAAAAATGATCGGTTCAAGGCTTATGTGATTGATAATCAAAATCGTTGAATACGAATTCCTAGATTTACAACATATCGATGAATAGGATTTGGATTTGATACTGATGATTTTCTCGGATCAATTTGTCGATTGAATTGTTTACTTGAAGGTGGTATTGAAAGAAGTGAAATGGAAGGGCGATTGGGGGCTTTTTTGAATAGGAAAAAAGTCATTCTATCACGTGTTGGTTCAGTTTCATTTGTGACATCATGACTCCGATAAAATATAAGCACAAGGTTCAGTGTTAAGGATTTCGTTAAAGCTTCTCCCACAAAGTTCTATATTCCCAACCAAAGTTTGCATATTATTTGTAAAAAATCGAAGAATCAACATATGAATGAATCATATGAAATCTAGAACGAGGATTTCATTCACTCGGCAGCAATGTGAAGAGATGAACATTTGAGAACCCGGGGCTGCGAGATGAGCTCGGAACGTTTCTGGCGCTCAAATCCTCGGCTGAAGGCAGTGCACAAGTGAATGAATAAGAGTGTGGTGGAGAAATCTGATGCAAACCTCGTCGATAAGGCGGTCTTTCTGGTTGTGTCAGCAACCCTTGCAGTGCTTGAGGTGGGTGTGGTGGGAGAATGGAGCTTGATACTTAGGAGAAGAAAATCAGAGGAGGAAAATAGAAGGAAAGAGAAATGCGGGGAAGGAAGAAAGAAGAGAAGAGGGGCGATCGGGTTTTTAAGAAGAATCCGAAGCCGTTAGAATCTGGTTTTAGAAAACTCCAATGGCGTTGGTGGTGCAGCTTTTGAGTTTTTAAAAAATTAAAAGCAGCGTTGGGAATCATAGGCTTCAAAATTTTAAATTAAGTGAAACCCCGGCGTTGAGATGCGGCTTTAAATTACCATTCGTGAAACCCGGCGTTAGCGATCTGAAACTTTGTACTATCTACAAAAGCATACTTCTTTGGTTAAAATTTTCCTTCGATATTGGCTTGGATTTTATTTTCATTGATTAGATCATTTCAAAACTCCTTTTTCTCATTCCTTTCTTGTACTGAAAATATACTACCTTGATATTCATAGTTTATGACCAAATGCAACAATCGAAGCTGACACATACCTTCTAAAATTTATGGTTTAATTATAATATTAAGATTAATCTATATGATTGTGATTTGATGAATTAAAGATGATCTATAATGTTTATCATAAATCCCAATATTTTATTTTTCATGTTCAAAAATTCTAATTCTATTGTACATGTAAGAACTAGAACTAGAACTTTTTTTAATACTTATTTATTATTGCATTTTAGATTTTGCTTTCATGACAAGATGAATATTAAACTTTTTTCACAAAAAAAAAAATAGTTGCTTTTAAAATTTGTAATAACCCCTCATAAATAGCAAGGATTTTTTTATTCATCTAATTTTTAATTAAAAAATCTTAATAAATCATTTGTTTCGATATTAGTACATAATTTAGGATAAGCATTATTGTATTACTTATTTTAAAAATTAGGGTTACTGTAGCATGATAGGAAAAGTGTGTGGACTTCACTTCTTCCTTTTCTTCTCTTTTTCGGAAATGGTTTGTTTTCAACATTTCACAATTGAGATGGGGGATTTTGTGAAATGGTTAATATCACAGTCAATTTGTCAATTCTAAAGAAAGTATTTTGTATTATTTAGGAAGGGATCATTTTCAACGTTTCATGCATCCCACAATTAAATGATTGATTTGGCTTTTAACAATAATTATCATTAATGCTTATTAGGCAAGGACCAAATTGGAAACTATATGATGTTGGCTTTTTTTTAATGACAGAAGATTATCCAACAAAAAACTTATAAAAAGATTGAAAAAAAAACTACAATAATCATGAAAGCTAATATTTATAACATTTTTAATGAAATTTGACCATCAAATACTATAATCTATCTAAACTATTGAGCCTTTTTTTTGCAAGATAGTCGGTAATTCTATTATTATTTTTGTAAATATGATGACAAACATAAATATTTAAGTCATGTATCAAATTCCAAATATCATTCATTAATAACAAAATAAAACAAGAAATATTAATCTTATTATAATAATATATCACTATTTTTGAGTCACCTTCAATCTTTAAATTCAAAAAATAATTTCTCTTGATAGTTAACATCCTGCTCTATTAAAAATTAAATATGTTGAATTAAATATATCTGGCATTAGTCATTTAATAATACTATTAGAGTCTCGATTATCCAACCTAAGGCCAATATTTTTGAACTATAAACAAATCAAAATTTACAATTTGAACCTATTATTAGTGGGGATCAAAATGAATCCAATTTTTAAATTCGAGAAGCATTATGTCGCCGTATTGAAGATCATGATAAAAAATATACTTTTGAATGTTTTAAAAGATTAAATTGGCTTTCTTAATGACGAGAAAAGGATTCGATTTCATCTCCTTAAAGATAATACAATTTGTATGATTCCAAATATTCCATATAATTGTACCAATTTTTTTTATAAGGTGGTTGAACAGTTTATAATTTGTTTTATAATTTTCATAAACCATTTTCAATCAAAAAAAAAAAAAAGAAGTCACCTCATAAAATAGTGGGGTGGGACATTTATATTTGATGTGATCCTAAATACTTGTAAGAAAAGGACATTTTTTAAAGACTTATTTGGAATTTCCTTAGTCCTTGCTTTGCATCTGCTGTCTTTCTTCTCTGATCCCCTACTGTTCACTTCACTTGCAAATCAACAGACATGGCCGGGGCCGTAGCAGGAGGGGAGGGAGGAGGAGGGCCTTCTCTCACTCAAGTTCTATTTGATCAGATATGAAGCTGCTCGAACAGGAAGCTCAGTGTTGGGTCAGGAAGTTGAAGATGAAATTGCTGTCAAGCAGTACTGCTGAATGATGAGGCCAAGCAAATCACGAATTCGGCTTACCTTGTCAAAAGTGGGTGGATGAGCGTACTGTCTATGATCTGAGAGGACCTGTTGATGGCATCACCGCAATTAATATTTGAGACTTTGGTATCCGCAAAAATCGGCGAAGTGAATGAAAAAATGTATGCTGTGTTTATATATATTAACGATTATGCCCTTTTCAATGACCGCGTAACCATGGCCGGAAATAGCTTATGGGTTTTATCATAAGTTTTGTTTAATGATAACAAAATATTTTCCTTATTATTGGCTGCGTATCGTTTTATTTTGTGCGATTATTCTGCAGGTGAGGTTAAGTGGGGTCCTACGTGCATATTGCCGCCGGAGGAGCGAATCGGTTCTATCACGAGAGCAGATTGTCGGTATCTCGCCGGGTCTGAGTTGAAGTAAAAATTAGTCTTGGAACCTTCGCGTTATCGTTGAGCTCGGATCTAGTGTGTTTGTACTAAGGTTTGTTTACGCCCGTGTATTAATTATGTTTCTAGTTTTTGAGCGAACAAAGAATAAATCTTAAGGCAATTTCTATTTTTTTTTTTGTTTATGTTAGTTTAGTATTTCTTTGCCAGGTTTAAAATTAATTTTTTTTTAAAAATCTGCTAGTTTAACTACATTGGATTCAAATTTTTTTGTATTCTTGTCTTTAAATCACTGAGTTTAAATTCAAATTTTTAGGAGTATTGCAGTTTTGAATATGGTATTACACTTTTTGTTCGTTTCTATACAATCTGTCGTATTCAAAAAAAAAAATTTAACAAACGATTTTGTATTATAGTTTCAATACACTTTTGTTTACATTTGTATTCAAATTTTGAATATATTACATTTTATTTATCGAGAAATACAAGCTTCACCTTGACTCGAGTTATCGATTAGAGATCGCTGGAAAAGCGAAAGGTTAGCCAAGATTCACTCGATGAGGATGGTCTAAATTGAAGTTGGAGAGATAGATAAGAAAGTTGGTGGTGTGGATGCATGGAATCCTCGACTTCTGGTATTACATGACTAATATTATCATGATGCGGAAAATATACTCTCATACGTCTATAGTCCATTAAGCAATTTAGGGGTTATCGTGCGGACAAGAGTACAAAAGCCAGAAGATGCGGTTGAAGAAATTCATTGTCGATGCTACGGACTTCAAGATGGTTGATTCAAGAAGTCTTAAGTCAGGTTCAAGAGCTTCAAGTGGTTGTGCATGATATTCATGCTGAAGAATGACTCTAAGTTAGACATTTCAAGTGGTGCATCCGTGTGTGCCACCATCCTGAGAGGATTTCAAAATTATCTGAAACACAAGAGAAGGAGTTATAAGCCAAAGACTTGATTGGTTGAGGGATTGAGGGAGAAACGATAAGTTGTGAGGAAGAAAGTTAGGAAGAATCTAGAGTTTCAAAGGCGATGTTGAAGAAGGATTGAAACCCGACAAGAAGAGGAAAATGCAGCAAGTCTAGGGGGATTGACGAGGCACGAAGAGTTCATTGGTAAGTGCTTCAACTGTGGCAAGTCTAGACATCGAGCTAAAGACTGTAGAGCCAAGAAAAGACAGAAAACACATGCTAATATGGTGGAAAAGATCCCCAATGGTGTTGATGATATCAATCTATTGCTATGATGATGAGGTGTAATATGGCGGAAACCCAAGGAGTGGTGGTTGATCTTTGGAGCAACTCGTCACAGATGTTGCAAATAGATCGATGTTTCGTCCTGGCGTGGGGAGTGATGAAAAACTTTATATGGGTAATTCATCAACCTCTAAGTTTAGAAGGTGTCCGGAAAATTCTTTCTAAAGATTGACATGTCTTGGAAAGATTTGTGACACTAATTAATGTTCTGCATGTGCGGATATTATGAGGTAGTGTGGAATCTCTCCTTAGCAAGAATGAAGCTAAGTTGGTTTTTGTATCACATGAGTTTGTCTTTCTCAAAATGAGATGTATGTAGGAAAGGGTTATCGGTGATGGTTTGTTCAAAGCTAAATATGACGACCAAGGATGATTTGAATAAAGTTGTTTCTTCTTATGTTGCTTGAGTCTTCTTACTGAACTAGGACACGTTAACTGCAAGTCGATAAAGAAATTACTTGAATATGGAATGTGTCGTTTTTGGTATCCAGTGAAATGCCAAGTGTGTTGAATCTAAATTTTCTAAGCCCCCTTTCCCGCTCTTGTGGGTAATAGAGTTTGAACAATTTAGATTTAATACACCACAGATATATCTACGATATGAAATCAATACCATCAGAAGGTGGTAATAAGTATTTATTACTTTTATAGATGACCTTGCGATATTGTTATATTTACTTTGCCAGTATAAAGATGAAACATGAATGCTTTAAATCTTATAAAGTAGAAGTTGAAACTCGATTGAATAAGAAAATTAAAATCATATGAGGTGTGGTGAATATGGTTCATTTGAGGAAATTTGTGCAGGTTAGTACATCGTTCCACCAAATATTGCTCCTCATACACCACAATCTAATGAGTAATGGAAAGAATCAGTCTTTAAAGCAATGATGCATGTATTTTGGACCAGTTGCAGTTTTCCCTTTGAATTTGTGGGAGATGTTCAATGGCAAATTTTATAGGTACCCCGCAGAGAAAGACAACAAACTCCTATATGACAAATGGAAGAGCGAGAATACTAACAGATATCTCAAAGTGTGGGAATTTTGGCTAAAGGTTGAGTTCCTAAGCTTTACTGGGTTAAGGTAGGACCAAAGACTATTGTATTTGTGTTGTTTTTATCGGATGTGCTCGAATAGCAATGCATATCGTTTTCTTGTTCACTGAAGTGGAGAGATCCCCGGATATACGTAATAATACGATCATTGAATCAAGGGACGCCGTTCTTTGAAAATATATTTCCGTATAACATAGTATATGAGTCTATTGATAATAATAGAGTCTCGAGACACTATATCAAAGTGATCAATGGAGGATGAACCTAGGCGTAGTAAAGACAAGGACTTCCGTCTTTTGGACACCAGATTCCTCTTGTGCTCTGAGTGGAGAATGACCCTGCCAGGACATTCAAAAGGAAAATTGTGACTTAGCGAAGGAAGCCGGATTATGGAAAGCTATCAATAGTGAGTTGAATCCATCTTGTCAAATCATACATGGAAATTGGTTGACCTTCCTCATTAATAAACCCTTACAATGTAAGAATTAAGTTTTCAAGGAAAATGAAGCGGATGAAATTGCTATTCAGTAAATATAGGGGCTAGGCTTGTGGTAAGAGGATACAAGCAGTATGAGAAGGTCTTGATTATTTTGATACTTATTCACTATTACTAAATTACATCTGGGATGCTAATTTGCTATAGCGTGATGTATAAACTTAAAGAATCATCAAATGGATGTACTTGACCTTCTTAAACGGAGTTTGGAAGAAGAAATATATATTTGGAACAGCAGAAGGGTTCGAGGACAAGGCAAAAGTAGCCGACTATCCGTCACTCTGGATTGAAACAAGCACCAAAACAATGGCATGCCTGCCACGAAGTCATGTTATAGAATAGTTTCAAGAGATTAATGAGTGCGAAATGAAATGTGTATATGTTAAACAAACTCAAATTGCTTTGCCATTTATGTCTATATGTAGACGATATGCTTATAACATGCAAAGTATGTGATTATTAAGAAAATCAAATGCTTGCTTGCAAGTACCTTAAATGAAAGATGGGGGTCACTGATGTTATTTTTAGGAGTTAAAACTATAAGACATTTGAGGATTAGCTCTATCACAATCCCATTATATTGAAACGTATCTGAAAGTGCACTCCAGTATTGTACCAAGAAGACTCGATAGATGTTAATTTACATCTTTCTAAGAATACTAGTGAAAACAAAGCTCAAAATGAGTATGCTAGTATACTAGGCGTTTAATGTATGTCATGAATCGTGACAGCCTGACATACCAGGCGGTTAGCAAGCTGTTTTATTTACGCTAGTCCAAATGAAAATCATCGGAAAGCTAAGAAACGTTTATCGGGCTACTTAAAGCATACTCACTATACTCAGACACACGTAGTATCCTAGTACTTGAAGGATACTAGTGATGCAAATTGGATAACCGGCACTAAAGACACAAAATCAATAAGTGGATATGTATTCACACTTGGTGGGGCGGCAGTGTCTTGGAAATCATCCAAACAAACTTGTATTACTAGATCCACTATGGAATCAGAATTTATTGCTTTGGATAAAGTCGGTGAAGAAGCCGAGTGGCATCGAAATTTCGTGTAAGATATTCCTAATTGGCCTAAACTAGTGCCCGCTGTATGTATACATTGTGATAGTCAAGCGGCAATAGGAAGGGCAAGGAATGTCATGTATAACGATAAGTCCTCACACATACCGAAGACATGACACAAGAAGACAACTCGCTCTAGTGGAATTATCACTATCGACTATGTATCAAAAGATAATATTGTGGATCCATTGATAAAAGGCCTAACTAGAGAGATGGTTGCAAAGACATCGAGGGGAATGGGTTTAAGGCCTCTAAACAAGTCATCATAGTGGACACCCTACCTAGTTGACTGGAGATCCCAGGATCTAGGTTCAAAGGGACAACTAAGTTATGAAGACAATGTGGAGTACTGTCAAATTTGTTTTACCCATTCCCGGATAAAGACAGTATTAATATGTGAAGGTTAAGCAACAACTTTTAATGATTATGAAACTATAGGTTCATAAATCACCTATGTGAGTGTGAAGTGAGGGCCGCTTCTGTGAGAATTGATAAGGCCGAATTCTCTACAACACTCATGAGACCAGGCGGTGTTCATGGCCAAAACGAACACAACAGTGAGAACCAATTTTGTTCAAGAAATCGTTGTGTGATTTCTATTGTCTAGTCTTACACGAAAGGTCGACAGTTCAAAGACATCAAGTCTACTGATTGACCGAGTAAGTCCGATAAGCTTCACTAAGGAAAGTTCAAAGTCTCAGACTACTTATCCTGATGCAAAGTTTTCTCATGGAATAATCGCACTTTGAATCTCATGCATACACGGGAGTATTGATATCATAACTTTTCATTCATGTGGGGGATTGTTGGGACTTTGGTATCCACAAAATCCTTAAGTGAATGAAAAAAAATGTGTCCCTCATCGAACATACACATTGCTTGGTTCATACCTTTTCGAACCGACATGTCTGTTCGTGGAGACACTTCCTGGGTTTTTATACTCCCGTTTTTCCCATTTTTAATGATAACAAAATATTCTCCTCACTTCACTGCATATCATTCATTTTTCGATTGTTCTCGCAAGTCGAAAGTTCGTCAGGTCCCTATCCGTACTCACTTATGAACGAGATCCGCTTCATTCCGGGAGACGACACCACTATCCTCTGCATAAGCCGAGGGGCCAAATTCATCTTAAGGACACAACGTTATCGTTGGGCTCGGATCTACTTTCTAATTATTGTTTGTACTATAGGTTTGTTTCCTTCATATTAATTATGTTTCTAGTTTTTGGAACAAACACAGGAATAACATGATGCTTTACGATGGAAGATGGAGTACTCTAATTCTCAATCTCAGGTACGGAACACCATCTCTGTTGAGGGGATCGAGTCCAGGGTAGAGGAGATTACTAAAACTCTAGAATTTCTTGCACAACAAAAAAAAGTTCTCGGGTTGAAAGAAGGCGTTGGAGGAAATTTGTCAAACAGATACCACACTTCGCTGGTAGATGAGTCCGGGGTGTAACGATAGGTTGATGATAAAGAGGAGATAGTTGAATTTTTGTCAGTCTCCGGTGAATGCAAAGTGGGAATAAGATAAGTGTGGATCTCCCGTGGTATAGCAGATTGAAAGACCACACTTACTCGCCTGGTCTATAACGATAGCAAGAGTGATGAATTGTTTTGACCTTAAGGCTCAAGGTTTGTGTTTAAGATGAATTTGATCTTGTCCTGGATAATCGAAAACTTTTCTAAGGCAATCCATTCCTGATACTTCGATGAAAATGATTTGAATCATTCGTTAAACTCGAAGGAGACTTAGCAGGAAGAAATTTTTACTTGTCCTTGATGATGTTTGGAACGAAAACTATACTAATTGGGAGATGCTACAAACTCCAATCTCTATTGGCGGCTACGGGAGCAAGATCATTGTAACAACATGAAGTGATAAGGTTGCATCAGTTATGCGTTCTGATCATACTCATCATTTGGAACAATTATCCTTTGAAGATTGTTGGACACTATTTGCAAAACATGCATTTAAAAATGGAGATTCTGGTCCACATCCAAAGCTAGAAGAAATTGGTAAAGATATTGTAAAAAAGTGTAAAGGATTGCCTTTAGCTGCAAAGACCCTGGGGGTGCCTTATACTCAGAGTTACGAGAGAAGGAATGGGAAAATGTATTGAACAGCGAAATGTGGGATTTACCAAATAATGAGATTCTCCCTGCCCTAATGTTAAGCTATTCTTTTCTTCCTTCACATTTAAAGCAGTGTTTTGCATATTGCTCAATTTTTCCAAAGGACCACAAAATTGAAAAGGAAAACTTGATTCAATTGTGGATGGTAGAAGGTTTTGTGCAACAATATGAAGGGATGAAAACAATGGAAGCTGTAGGTGATGGATACTTTAATGACTTGTTATCAAGGTCATTTTTTCAGAGGTCTAGAAGGCATAAATCATATTTTGTAATGCATGATCTCATCAATGACTTGGCTTAACTTGTTTCCCGGAAATTTTGTGTTCAGCTAAAGGATGGTAGGATGAATGAAATTCCTAACAAGGTTCGGCACTTATCATATTCCTTTAAAAGTGAATGTAACCCCTTTAGGAGATTTGGGACCCTTAGTAACGTGAATGGCCTTAGGACCTTCTTGCCCATGCTAGGCCATTTGCCTTTTGAGGGGATTGATAAGGTTTCAAAGAACAGGGCCCCCTGCTTGTATTGTGATTTACGAGGACTAAGTAATGGAGTTTCAAATGGTTTATTACAAAAACTTCAATATTTGCGAGTGTTGTCATTGAACTCTTGTTAGATAATTGATTCGCCTGAGACAATTGGAAATTTGAAGCATTTACGCTATTTGGATGTGTCCTACACATCCATCAAAAAGTTACCGGATTCAGTTTGTAGTTTATATAATTTACAAACATTAAGATTAACATTTTGCCGTTGTTCGTTGAATGTCTACAATGATGCACACAAATTGATTAGATTGGTAGCCATCTCTCGATATTAGACATCAGAAGTGAAAAGATGTCAAGCCAAATGGGTGAATTAAAAAGTTTACAAAAGTTGACTAATTATAGCGTGGGGAAGAAGAGTGAGACAAGGATTGGAGAGTTAAGGGAGCTTTCTCGTATTGGTGGGATTCTTCACATTGAAGAGTTGCGCATCGTGGTCGATTTTGTAGGATGCTCTCGAGGCTAATTTAGCAAAGCAATACCGTGATGAGTCTATAGCCGGGAGTGGAGTTTATATTGGTGAGCAAAATGGAGCAGACATAGTGATTAACAGCTTACAGCCTCATTCAAACTTAAAGAGACTCACGATTCAAGGGTACGGTGGTTTAAGATTTCCAGATTGGTTGGGAGGTCCTACTGTCCTGATCAATAATGTGGTGTCCTTGCATCTCTGGAGTTGTAAGAATGTGTCAGCCTTCCCACCGCCTGGACAGCTACCCTCTCTTAAGCATTTATATGTATCGGGATTGGGGGAGATAGAAAGGGTGGGCGCTGAGTTTTATGGGGCTGAGCCCTCCTTTGTATCCCTAAAAGCTCTATCATTTGAGAGGATGTCAAAATGGAAGGAATGCTTATGTTTGGGAGGCCAAGGCCAAGGTG
Source organism: Tetrastigma voinierianum (assembly GCA_016808115.1). Classification (NCBI taxonomy): domain Eukaryota; kingdom Viridiplantae; phylum Streptophyta; class Magnoliopsida; order Vitales; family Vitaceae; genus Tetrastigma; species Tetrastigma voinierianum. Next base: position 312,825 of record JAEQBH010002597.1, on the reverse strand, counting down.
GAGAATTCCCCCATCTGAAGGAGCTTTATATACTCAGACGTCCCGGGTTAAGCGGAGACTGCCAACCCATTTGCCTTGTCAAGGAGCTTTATATACAAAGATTGTCCCAAGCTGCTGACTTGCCAACCCATTTGCTCATGAAGAAGCTTGTGATTCAAAGTCATATGTACCGGTGTCTACTTCCAAGGGTTCTAGCCATTCGTGAATTGACTACAAGCAACTGTAACATCTCAAGGTGGAAGGAACTACACCGTTGCAAAGATCTCTCGATTGAAAATTCAGCCTTCGAGTCCCCGGAGCGAGGATGTTGCAAAGTAATACGTAGTCTTCAAGATTCGAATCATGAATTTTCTTTTCCCCAACCTGCCCGCAGTTTGTTTAATTGCCACATTGAAATCAATGGAAACTCTTGACCAAAGAACCCAGAGTTTCTTCTACTTGAGTTCTTCACCTGTCACTCTCTTTCCTCGAACTAATAACACGCTCATAGTTCTTGCAACTCTCTTTTATGCTTCCCGCTTAGCATCTTCCCAAGGTTGACTCACCTTGGGATCACGGATGTCGAAAGCCTAGAATCCCTCTCCTTTTCCATTCCAGAGGGGGATTCTACATCTTTTGATATCTTGTCCATCGCTAGTTGCCCTAATCTTGTGGCTGTTTAATTGCCAGCTCTCAACTTCTCAAAATGTTTCATCTCTAGTTGCAAGAATCTAAAGTCACTGCTGCCCAATGCTGCATGCTTTGAGTTCCTAGGATTACATGGTTGTCCGGAATTGATATTCCCAATACAAGACCTTCCCTCCAATCTAATTTCACTTTCAATCTCAGACTGCGACAAATTCACATCCCAAATGGAGTTGGCTACCATGAAAGGTCTGGCCTTTCTTAGAGATTTCAGCATTGACAGTAAATCCGAGTTCTTGAAGGTCTTTCCAAAGGAATGCCTGCTGCCCTCCACCCTTACCTCTCTCAAAATCTCAAGTCTTCCAAATCTCAAGTCTCTAGACAGTAAGGGGATTCAACTGCTCACCTCTCTTCAAGACTTGCATCGCAACTCCGCCCCAATTCCAATCCCCGACGAAGAGAGGTCGCCTACCTCCCTCTACTCTATCAATCTCTAAGAACTATCCATTGCTAAAAGATCAGTGCAAGTTTAGGGAAGGCAAAGAGTGGCACCATATAGCTCACATTCCATGCATTGTGATTGATGATCAACTTTTGTTATGAAGGTACTTATTCTCTCCTATAAATATCTTCTTTGGGAAAAAAAGTTGTGCTTAAATAATAAATACTTTTTTTTTCTTTCCATGAGCTGATTTACTGATACACATAGTAGGCTTTCAATTATGATTTTCTCACATAACATGACTAATCTTTGATATTTCCAATGAAATGGTGCATATTTTCAACTAATCTCCAAATTGTTATTGATGATGCCTTTTTTCAACCGGAACTGGTCGTGAAAGGCAGGGGTCGCTCTTCGGTCTGCACCCTGACCGCTCGGGTGGCCGGTCCGCAGGCCTAGATCTGCCTGGGGGCTGAAGTAAGATCGTCGCAATGCTCGGGTCCGTTGTGCCCTGGACGTGGCACCTTCTCGCAAAACAAGGCAGCTACGGGTCGGCGTGGCTTCGCCCGTACGCTCCGATGCCTAAGCCGCCTTTCCCGAGAGAAAGACGGACTACTGGGGAGGGGCGAATGTGCTCTTCGCTGTGATACTCAAGGCATGAGTACGCGCACTTTCAATCGATGGGGTGGCCTCGATTTATAGTGTAGATGTTCCACCATTGGATGGGTGATTAGGATTCATTCCCATTAGATGGGATATTTCTTTGTTATTATCTAGACTATATTTGCAAAGGATATAGAAAGAGTAGTTTATTCGATAATCTTCCTTCCCTATCGGGGATCCGACTTGATGATGAGCCACATATCTTTTTTTTTTTTCCTCTTATCGTGAGATTTTATGGATAATATATTATTAAGGATTATTCTATTTTCTCAGATCTATGGAGACTTCCCATGATCGGCCTGGGTCGAGAGCTGACCAAGCCCTCATTCCCAGTCACCAAAGGCTCAATGTCGGGCGCAGTGCTACCGGAATGCTCTCCAATGGACATGCCTCCTTCGGGGGTTTAGCGAGCTGGTCCAAGGTATTTCATTGGCCGACCTCTTCGGGCCCGGGCGAGCGGGCCTCGTGAGCCTTATTTTTCAAACCCTATCACTATTCTGCACTCTCGCATCTGCACCGCAAGGCAACAACGCCGATCGGCGCACTTCCATGCAGGTCTCGCCGAGGTCGGATTAGTTGCTAGAGCTCGGTCGCCGCTATTTGTCTTAAGGATAATGATGACTCTTCTGGCTGCGCCATTTCTCCCACTCTTCGCCTCTTTGTTTCTTTCGTGGACATCCTCTGTCTTGTGTGCCTCTGATCCTGAGACCTTTTCTTTGCCTTTAGCGAGTTTGGACTTCCTTCTCTCTTAGTCTTCTATCTAAGCTTTTATGTGCAGAGTCTTCTCCTCGCGGCCTTCTTGGGATAGCCTTCTGTATTCCCTGGTCCACAGCCTTTGTCTCCTCGGGTCTCGAGCGATACGACGAGGCGCTAGGCTTGGGTCAGCTCGACTTATTTTCATTACTGTCCGGGTCGTTCTTTTTCTCTGCATATAGGTGGTGACTCTTCGGTTGTTGCCGGTTCCGGGCTGACTGAGGCGGTTCCGACCTGCTCGTGGCCGGGCTGAACTTCGAGATGCCCGGGTGCCTCCTCTCCTCTGGACAAGGGCAAGGGAAAAGTAACATTAAATACCCTCGGGGGCCGAATAACTAAGACGGTCGCTCATCATACTTTAACTGTGGACCTAGCAAGGTCGGTCCCCATAATGGGTCACCTTGCCGACGCTACCATCCCTTGGCGTTCCGGTGTGGTCCTCGACATTTTAACTTCACAGGTCCCAGGCCTAAGATGGTGTGCTTTAGCGGACCTTCGACAATGGTCTTCGCTTCCTCCGCATCCCTTCATAAAAAAGCGGGTTTTGATAAAGATCTCCAATGTTTGTCCTTTTCCCTAACCTCGCAAATTTCCAAATGGTTGGGGCATCTTGGTTTGGTCCGTTAGCTTTAGGACAGGGGCCTGCACCCCAAGATAGCCTTGCTTTATCTTTTTAGCCCAAAGATATCTCCCAGGCTCTCATTTTCTGAGCTGCCTTGCCGCTCCTCTCAAGTGATTCGATCTTCCCTCTTCTCCCACAGCCGCGAAGGGACGCTTACTTTCGTCAGGTCAGACCGGGAATATGACCTCGCAAGGACACACCTAGCGCCTATGGCTCGGGACTACCCCCGGTAAATCTTCGTGAGTGTTCGTTCTGTTTTTGGTATAACTTGTGTGAGGTCATTTTTTTTTTAAATTATGTATTGCCTACATGCTTCGTGTGCTCGAATTCGATCTCACATCAAGATAACGTCATAGCCGCCAAGGCCACGAGTGTCCTCCGTCCTTACGCCGGCCATTGTCGGATATTCCCGGCCCTTCGAGCTCGAGGTCGCCCGCCCGTCTTGAGGCCTTCGCCTCCTCCGGCCACAAAAGTTTCTCCCATCGGGCCTCCGTCGGCCGCTTTGAGGCCTCGCCTCCTTCCATCATGAGTTTCAGTCAAATTCTCCCGCCGCCAAACCCACTGGGAACCATCTGCTCGCTGAGACGCTGTCTCTAAGCCCCGGGCTGCGAAACGAAAACCCTGACTCGTTGAGAAAGATCTACGACCTTTGGTCAAAGTTTCGTTGGGGCATCTTCATCTTCCGTCTACTCATGTCCATAAACTTGATAAAAAACAGCCCCGGGTTAAGGCTCCTATAGTCTTGAGTTCGCGGTCCCCATTCTGGGTCTGCTACGAGGCGCGTAGCGGTCCTCGGTGGGCTCGTTTGAGTGCTCGCTGGCTGGGCCACGCCCCATTAATGGGCCGAACCCGCCAACGAAGAGGGTTAGGCCACCTTCGAAGGGCTAAGAATTGAGGAGGAAAGATCTCTGAATCCAAATCGCGAGATATGGGGACTTTGCTTCTCAATGTCGACCTCGGCAGCGCAGCTGGCCCATTCTTATGATTCTGATCTCAAGAGGTCGAGTGCGCTGCCCGCTTGATGAGGGGCTTTTTTAAACTCCCTATCTCTCCTGTGGGCCGCTCCAAGTTCTCATACCTTGTCATGTTCGATTCCATTTTGAGCAACCGTCTGAATTTCAAATTAAGCCCACTTCGCGCTGCAGAGGCGGTTACCATTTGAAGGCCCGCTAAAAGGCCAAACTAAACTAAAGTCATGTTAAAGAGGCCCTGCCACAAGGCGAGGGGTGGCTTCACATCCAGCTACCGAGTCATGGTTAGGTGCAACGATGACCGAGGAGGCGTTGAAGCTCAACCGGGATGGAAGCATACCACGCCGACCTGCTCGCCAAGGTTAGGGGAAGACAAGGCCCTGAACAGCTTGAGAGCCGAGGAAGGCGAAGCCGGAGGTTCGGGATGATTCGCGTCGCACAAAATGACTTGCTGTGAGGCGGACGAGCCATACTTCACCCAATATGAACTTCGGATGGTTAGGGATGAGCTTCTCACATCCCAAGGCGAGCTTCGGGAGTCTAAGGAAGAACTGCGTGCGATCAATGACGACCTGCGTGATAAGACGATGCTATTGGACGGGGCTCATCGCGAGGCTAACGAGGCTACCACAAATTCTGAACCGGATCGAGAGTGTCACTTCGCCGCGTGGGACCTTCATCAAAGAAATAACTTTGTGGCCTGGGCCAGGACGGTTGGAAGACCTGAGAGGGCCGAGGCTCAGACTCAATGGGTTTCCGCGGCTCGCTCGTAATAGGCGCTGTTAATGCCTATCCCGACTTGGATTTCAACTTTGACCTTCCTAGCGACGAGGAGGATGAGGGGTCCTTCTTCGCCCGACATTCTCCGGAGAACCTGCACCCTTGTCGAGGCCCACTCCCTCTTCACCGTCGTTCCTCCTTTGATGCCCGATCGCACGTCTTCGCCTGCCCGATGCCGACTTTTATACTTTTCTTTTTTCTTTTTTTATATATATATATATATATTTTGTTGGGCCTAGGACCCAAGACATACGTAGCCTTTTTCTTAATGAATACTCATTTTTTCACCTTACTTTTCGTCTCTACTTGTGCTCTTCGCTATTGCTCGCGGATTTGAATTGACTTTCGGTTCGCATGGTCCGAATTAGGCGCCTAAGTCGTGATGTCAGCCCTCAAACCGGGTCCGCCGGTGGCTCCCGGGCTCGAGGGCCTTACGGCCGATTAGCCCGAAATGAACCGACCTTCTCAGCTACACGGCTCGAGGCGAGCGCTTGCTTTCAAATCAGGTTGTCGGGCTCATGGACGCCTGATAATCCCGAGTCGATCTAATTTCCTTACAGTCGCATGGCCTATGCAAAGCAGTTGAGCTCGCCAATGTGAGCTACCGGGCCCGCCGGTTGATTTGCCCGAAGTCGACCGATTCCTAGGTCGCATAGCCCTGTGAGAATGGTCAAGTTCGCCAATGTGAGCCGCTAGGCTCCGGGCTTACCGACTACTCGAAATAACCGATTCCTAGGACCGCATGACCCAGAATGGTTTAACTCACAATGTGAGCCGGTCAGTCTGGTCTACACGGTTCATCGAATCATCTCCCGGGCTACAACACGAGAATGGCTGAGCTCACAATGTGAGCCACCGCCCATGGGCCGATTCGCATGAGTCGAACCGATTCCTGGCAGTCGCATGGCCTCCGTGTGTAATGGTCAGCCGCCAGCCGCTCCAAGCTGAGGTCGTGGCATCCAAATTTGAGTCATTTGACTCCATTAGGTCATGCGGGCTCGTACGGTGCAGATCAACTCATCAAAGTGTTACTAGGCTCCGGTGTTAAGGCCTGTGGCGATCCAAATGAGCCGATCCGACTCATTAGGTCACAGGCCTATACCGAGTGTGACCGAACTCACAAGTGAGCTACCGGGCCGGCGCCGAGGCCTTGGCAGATCCAAATTCGGGAAATGGGATCCGACTCCTAGTCGTGGCCTCGTGGCAGCAGGATGAACTCGTCAAAGTGAGTCAGTTGGCCCGGCGCCGAGGCCTCGTGGCAATCCAGCCGAGTCGATCTGGACCAATAGGTCAGCGTGGCCTATAGCCGAGTAGACGAACCCGCCAAAGTGAGCCACTGGCCCGGCGCCATAGCTCAAGAAGGTCAAGCATCCAACCCAAGCTGATCCGACTCTATTAGGTTAAGTGGTTTGCGGCCGAGTAGACGAACTCATTAAAGTGAGCTATCAACCTCGAGCTGCTAAGGCTCTCGTGGCGATCCAAATTCTTTAGCTTCGATCTAACAATTCATTAGGCCGCTGCGGGTCTCGTACTAAGTAGATGAACTCGCCAAAGTGAGCTACTGGCCCGGCGCTAAGGCCTGTGGCGATCCGTACCTCGAGCTAACTGACCCATTAGGTCATGCGCCTATACCAGCACGAACTCGTCAAAGTGAGTTACCGGGCCCGGGCGCCGAGGCCTGCATGATCCGCCCGAGCCGACCGACCAGGTTGCGTGGCCTCGTGCAAGTAGGTGATGAACTCGCCAGCGAGCGACCGCGCGGCGCCTAAGGCCTTGGTGGTGATCCAGCCTGAGCTAATCTAACTCATTAGGCTGCGTGGCCTATACTGAGTAGATGAACTCGTCAAGGTAAGCTCTTGGGCTCCGGCACCGAGGCTCCTGGTGGCGATCCACTCGAAATGATATGACTCGTCAAGCAGGGCTCCGCGCAGAGTGATGAACTCATCAAAGTGAGCCACTGGCTCGGCGCTGAGGCTCTCGTGGCGATCCACCAGCCGATCTAACTCCAGTCATGGGTCTCGTAGCAGTAGATGAACCTCGTCAAAGTGAGCCACTGGCCCGGCAGGCCTCAGCATGATCCATCGAAATGATTCACTTGTGCCGCGCGCCCGTGCGCAGGTGATGAACTCAAGCCAAAGTGAGTCAGCCGGACTCCGGCGCCGAGGTCTTTGGTGGCGATCCAAATGAAATGATATGACTCCAATAGGGTCACGGGCCTCAGACCGAAAAAGATGAACTTGTCAGTGAGTCATCAAGGCGCGACCATCTCGACTTCGATTTTCTTCGAGCGCACGCCTTTAATCGATTTATGGAGAATTTGAATCGCCAGCACTCTCCGTGTTTCAATTCTTATAAATGGCTAGCTTCATTACTATGGAGTTTATACTTGGGTATTCCGCTTTTGGTGCTGAATCGAATCACGAGATGAAGCTAGCCGGTTTGATCGCCTTCAGCTTCTAGGATCCACCAAGATTTTGGTTCAGCTTTTGTTGACTTCTCGCTTGTGGAGTTGTGTTTTTCCCTAGTCTCCCCTTTATGGGAGTCATGTTATTCCCTAGCTTCGTGCTAGGGAATGTGTCTGGAGAGGGCGGCACATTTCTTGTGCCGCTTTCTCTATTTTCTGTTCTTCTTTCTCTTCCTCTCCTTCTGTCTCTTTCTCCTTCTCCTTCATTCTCTCTTTCTTCCTTTCTTCTTTTCTTCCACATCTCATTCTCCCCTTTTTATTTCTTCTTTCTTCCACATCTGCTTTTCCCTTCGCACAAACTCTTCCATCCCTTTTTCTTCTTTCTCCTTTCCACCTCGCTTTCCTTCCTCTTTCTTCTTGTAGCTTTTTTTTTTTTTTTTTTCGGTGGAACTGCGTAATCGTGTGCTTCCAAGATGTAATTGATGACACCACTGATTGTAATTGAATGTAACCTAATTGGAATAAAGAGAGACTTTTTCTTTTATGACTATGAACTTTCTCATTCTGTTGCGTGTAATTTTTCTGAACATTATATTTCGAAATAAGCTGAGACGCTCTAACAAGATAACTCGCAAATGCTTGAGTCGCCATCCAAAATCTGATAATCCTTTCATCAGACTACAAACCCACGCCTTCACTCGATAAAAACTTAAGGTGTTCCGATTCCAAGCAGCATGATGTAGAATTTTCCCTTTCTCTCGTCTCGGAAGCTCAGGAAGGCCCGGTCTGACGACTGAGATACGATGTAGGGCTTTCCTGGGGCCTGGGCTTCATGCCGACTCTCCTAGCCGGCGTGAGCTTTAAGACTAGATCACCCGCATGTAGCCCTGGTTTGACTTTTAGTCAGAGCACTCGTCAGCCTTCCTCGATAGCCTCCGTACGCCTTAGAACCCGTTTCAATGCCGTCTACGCAAGATCCAAATTTAGACTCCGAGAGCTTCGCTATCAGGTTCCACTATTGCTAACTTGATCCTTTGGGACTTAATCCGACCTCGACAGGGCACGCTTCCGCACAGCAGATGAATGGGTTTCCCGTTGTCGACTGTCCTCGTAGGGGCCCATAGCACTCCTGGGAGGTATTTCACCCATTTTCCTTTAAGATCTTCCAATTTGGTCTTCAAAGCTACTTTAAGGGTCTCCGATGGTGACTTCGGCCTGATCGTTAGACTGCGGATGTGCTGGGAGACGAGTAATAATTCTTAATTCCGAGCTCGACAAAATTTCTGAATTTGGCGTTGTCAAATTGTTTTCCGTTGTCCGACACCAAGGCTCTCGATACCAAATCCTCGTATATGGCGCTTCCGCCACACAAAATCAAGGTATCTTCTATTATGTGATTGTGGCTAAAGGCTCAGCCTCAACCCACTTGGTGAAGTAATCCATCAAGGACGGCGATGATTTATATCGCCCTTCCCATGCGCAGGTCCCACGATGCCCAAACCCCATTGTCGGGAAGCGGCCGTGGACTGCGGATTAACGTTAAGGGAGCGAGATCTCGCGTGCTCCCCGGAAGATTCAGATTTTTGACTAGGTCGGTTGCGCTCTTGAGGCCAGGAGGCCAAGAGTATCCCTGTCTCAAGACCTTTCCTGCCAATACTCGGGCTCCGATGTGATTTCCGCGATATACCTTCGCGGTACTTCCTCTAGCACGTATTCGCCAGTGTCTTCTTCCCGCGATGCACTGCATGATAGGTGTGAAGAAACCCTCGCTTGTACAAAGCCCCTTATGATTAGTGAACCTCGCAGACTTCAGCCCTTATTTTAGCCGCTTCTTCAGTCGCTGTGCAGACGTCCGCTCATTATATAATCACAAATAGTGGTCCATCCAATCCCGCCTGACCACCGGGCAACCTCCACGCCAGAGATCAATAGAGGGCTCGCTGTGCATTCGACAAGTGTTAACCCGTCGAGGTCTCCCCGTAAGGTCGCTTGCTAACTTCGCCAAGGCGCTCTGGCCGGAGTTCTTTGCCTGGGACATGTGACCCGAACCAAGACGAATTTTTTCTTAATAAATCTCAGATCTTTCGAGATATAGAATCATCCTTCGCTTCACCCGAAGGTATCTTCTATTTGTCTTACTACCACGGGAGTCACACCTTTAGTTGGTCAACTCAAAGGACAAGCCAGGTTGAGGCTCATATGGCTACCTCATATCTCTACTCGTTGTCGGGAGGCTTGAACCAACTGAGGGCGTACTCAATGTCTATTCCTTCTGGGGAGGTCAGGATTAGGCCTGCTCCGCTCCCTCGCGGCATCTGGAGGCTCCATCTATGCAGAGTTTTTCGCATGGGAGGTCAATCATTGTTCGAAAGCGTCTCATTAGGTTCCGCTAAGGTGAACTCCATGACTGTGGGGCGCCCCACAGACCTACCCTTTATCGTGGTTTTCATTGTATCCGATGTCGAACTCCGCTCACTCATGTGGCCCACTTCCACTCACCCTCTCCAGACTTGTTTACACACTGTTTCACCGGGTGATTCTGCTGGAACTTCTACAGGTATGAGCTCCTCGGGAAGTAAGGGCGGAGTTCGAGCCGTGCTACCAAGGCTAAAATTAGTTTCTCCATCCTTGGGTACCTCTCCTCCGCTCCTCTCAAAGCTCGGCTGCAATAGTAAACTGGGTGTTGTACTTGTTCTTTATCTCTGACGAGGACAGCGCTGGTCGAGAAGTCTAATACAGCCAAGTACAGAGTAAGGAGCTCCCCTTCAACGGGACTTACTAGAATGGGAGGAGAGCTCAAATATGTTTTCAAAGCTGAGAATGCCTCTTCACACTTCGTATCCCATTGAAAGGCCTTCTTCAGACTCGAAGAAAGGTCGGCATTCACACTGGGCCTGGTACGAACCGCTTTAAAGTGACGTATCCTTCCCAAGGTGCCGAACTCCTTTATACCGATGGCGAAGGCATGTCGTTACACCTTTATCTTGTCCGATTTGCCTTAATTCTCTCTGGTCGACTTATGAAACCTGTGAATTTTTCTGCTGACATTCAAGGCACACTTAACCTGATCTCGCTCATGTCAGAATTTCTCAAGATCCTAACGCCTGATAGACGAGAGCCATGTGGAGCTCACCGTGCGGATTTTACCGTCATGTCATCATGACACCTCTACGCTTTGTGCCTATCCGCTTCCAAACATCCCGATTCACCAACCTCAAATACGTAGCCCCGCGTTTCAGTCCGAACCCAAGATCACACGATAATGAGGTTCCCGCCGTGACGAACGAGGCTCCTTCGGGTCACTGGGTCCATCGATCCGGTTGTACCGGAGAAGGCATCCATAAACCAGAAGCGATGGCAGCATGGCATCTAATGATGAGGTCGATTCGCGCAGAGGGAAACCATTCCGCATGCCATTACGTCAGCCAAGTCAATGCGTGAGTCGCCACTGCCGCTTGCTTTTCGACGCAGTGCGCGACGCTGGCTAGCCATTCGCATATTCTACCCTTGATCGCCCCGCCTCAAGGAGTTTGGCTAACTTCCTCGCTGACGCGGCTATTCTTCCGCGCAGTTCCCCTTTGTTTGATCAAGCCATGACGGGCCGACGCCTCGCCTCGTGGAGCGATTGGTCGTGAGGATCAACCCGGCGTCACCGTCACGTAAGACGTGCTTGCTCGTCTTAAAATGGATAAGGAGGTTTTTTGAGGCCTCTCCGCTAACTTGGAGTCGATATAGTATAGATAGCCTCAGGCCGCCGCCCGCCAGTCACCGGGCTCCAGCTTCCGAGGGCTCAGCCGAGTGAGCACTCGCCACGCAGCGTCGAGCTCATCCGTATATGTTGTCGACCGCTTTTTGTTCATGATGTTGTCACGCTCACTGATCCTTATCCGACTTACTCAAGTGATCCGAACTAAGTCCCGGGGCATGAGATCATCTATATACTATCTATATACTATACTCAGATCGACTCATCACCCGTTTTCTCGTAGCTATATCTCTGTATTCCGTAGTATACAAAACAATTTCAGAATAACAAAAATCATTTACATATACCAAAGATCCACTAACGAGTGGTGTCCATCACAATTCATACACATATAAAGTCCCATTTACTATATGTACCATTTTCTATTACAAAACATCAGATTAAGGCTGTGAGCACGCATCTCCGAACCCACTTCCGTGCATGCCGATGTGGAATGTCCCGTCCTCTAGCCTCCTCTTGGTACTTACACTAGATTAACACTCCGTGCTAAGTTTACGTTTAGTGGGAATATAAGTGCATGGACAATTACTAATGGCTGCACTTCACATGCTTATATGATATGGATATCATCTATCTATACATATTTATATAACTTTAATTCCTTATCATCTTATATTCCTATTGCATGTCAATCTCTTTCGGTACATATTCTTGTCTTTAACATATCCTTTATCTATACTTTTTCTGTATTCTTATTTCTATACTTTACATATTCCTATACTTATCGTGTGTTCATCTTTCACGCTTGTCATATGTCTTTTCAATGTTCTTTTTCGTGTTACATATCATGTCTCTAGTCTATGTTTTTTTTTCATCTTTCGATTCTATGATTTATTGCATTCTATGTACTATTACATATATCATTTCTTATCCTGTACCTATATCATGTCTCCTTTCATGTAGTGGCTATACGCCTATGTTATACTATATTCATTTTTATATTGTTTTATCATATACTTTAATACGATCTTGTATCAGTCTCTATACTTTGCATTTTGTTAATTTCGACTATGAATTGACATTCACGCATGATTCGAGAGGGAACTACTCCTGTTTGGCTGTCCAAGAGTAATGATTTATTTAATAAGATGATTCACTTTCACTATAGACCAATATCCACTTGATGATCTCAGAGTCCCCGCTTCACTTTTTATTATTCACTGTTAATGTATTTGTACTGTATATTTATCATATACTTATTTATCTATCCATTACAATTTTACTTCCCTATATTTTCATCTTGTACTTTCGTTATACTTATTTTATCAATTTATACTATAGTACTTCGTTTTAATCAGACATTTTCATCAAAAGATATATGCCATGCTTCTCATATCTATATCATATCAGAGGCATTCATATGCATTTTCGCGTATACTTTTCCTTTTCTTTTATATTCTACAAATACTTTGTGTGCTTTTATCTGAGGCCAACTGGTGCATCTAAGGCATGATAACGGTTTTGCGATAAAGATTCTCGTCTTCATGTGTACCAGCGTACCTATCAATTGCACGGGCAAGACTTCTCGTTTCATTGTGGTGACTTTGCAGTGGCCACCTGATCCAAAAACGGATCTATGTCATCAATCACCAAACTGGGCCTCAATATCTGCCTACAGATCTCGTCGCAACTGGAGATTTTCCCATGCATGCCTATCTATCCTCTACTGTGTTCTACACAGACAATCAACACATTGTAAGGTCTCATAAGACACCTGCTGTTAAACGTTAACTGCCATTGACATACAAACACATTAGCTCTCTTCTCCCATTCATTTCATCTAAGCTTCATACGCCCCGCGCAGAACTATAAGACATCATACTTTTACAATACTATTTACTTGAATATCATATATCTGAATCATCCAAAAACTGATTTATAAATGGTTCATCCCAGATGCTTGATGTCCAGAGCAACCAAGAGTTTGGCTTCCATCTGACTATGCCATAACTTGTTACTTGGGGCGCGCGAACACAAAAAATTCACACGATGACACTTTAATCATGAAGTCTTGAGTATGAAAATAGATAATTAAATAAATAAATGAAAAGTTAATAATAAATAATTATTCAAAAGAATCAGGCTTCTAAAATTTCTATGAATCCTGATAACAAATCAATCACTGCTAAGTCTGCAACTCAAACCCTCTAAGGAAAGTCTGCTACAAACTTTTATAGATTACTAATATTTATGAATTTCTAAAGTATATTTTGGTACAAACTTAAAACTGGATTTAGAAAAATCTAAAATACAACATTTAAAGAATATCAATAATAATAAAAAAGGATAAAAATCCAAGAAGGTGAGACGCATAAGATGGACTTAATTATATATATGGAGAAACCATTTTCTTTATTTTCCTCATTCTTCCAGATTCACACCTGTCTGAAGTCATTCTGTTGTAATGCAAAACTATACATTAGAAGAGGCCACGCATACAGATTAAACATTCAGCCTTTGTCAAACTCTAAAAGGTGGTAAAAATTTTGTTTATCAGGTCATTTCAAGCTTAAAGGTTATATAATTAATGAAATTTCAGAGACCGTAAAGAAACGTAGAACTTTACCCAAAATTTTTGTGAATCGAAGTAGAGTTTTAGAACTTGAATCTGTGAATGACAAATAGTACACTTTGACCGCATGAATGTTTTTGATTGTGCTGCATCAGAAGGTGCCAAGTTTTGACAAAATTTTTTCTGTAAATTTACTTTACCTGCTGAGTCCTCTTGACAAAAAGTTGCCAAAACAATAGTTTTAGGGCATTGAATGTATGGACATTTCCATTAATTTACATCATATATCACGTCCGCTTATCAATAGACTGAAGACGAAAGCTTTATGAAATTGTCGTTTCAGATATAGTCACTTGAAAGCCCTGTGTTGTTTTGCAAGTAAAAAGCAACCAGGGCATTTTCACTATTGAATTGAATTGTAGGTTAATTGAGCAATCCCACAAGAATCTAGAGCGTCAATAATATCTAAAGAATTAACAGAAAAAGTGTAGAGTACTCAAAACTACTTTCTAAAACGAAAGTGTTATGGAATTTATAATTTGTAAAGGTTTTGAAAATAGATTGAGAATACTTTTACTTCCAATTGTTATACTTTATATAAGTTTGATTCAAGATTTAAGAAACAATTTGGCCCGGTTTAGCAAAAAACCCTGATATGCCAACTAGTTTCATCGATATTTCTGATTTGAAAATATAAAGGTTATGGATATTATGACTAACTATATTGTCATTCAAGAATCGGGTTAGGATCCATATTTTATATGAGTCTTCTCATATATCTCGGTGTGTAGTTATTTCCTGACTTTAGCATATGAATATGAGGTTGTTCCAGGTCTTCACTCACCGTGAGCATTTTAATCTATGTTCACTATGTTACATAGATCCACTCATGTCACCTTAACGATTTTAGCTCAAGAATGTCTGGTAATTACTTCACTATGTCAGTCTTGGTAACTGAAAGACATCACTTAGTAGAGTCAGAATGGTCACAAGGATAAATGATTTGATGTTGATATACCAGATAATCCATCACCTAAATTAGTTTTCACAAAGAGAAATATTTAATATTTCTAAATAGATTTGATTTAAGAATGTCACATAACAGCTTTCAATGTTATAATAGTTTCTAATTACTTTTCTAAATTATTTCATAGCAAAATCTGAATTTTTCACAAAACATTTTTATAAAACCATTATAATGCATTTTCACATTGAGTAAAAACAGTTATATAAAAAGATTTAGAACTATAAGATCTGATCCATCTGCTTCAACATAGCTTCCTGCTTTTAAATAAATTTTTCAAAAGGGTGTTAGGTTTCAAACATCTTTCTTCCAGATCCTTAGTCCAGACGCCACAGATTATATATAAGATATAAATTAAAATAGTAAAAGATAAATGTACTTTAATATGTAAATATCCTGTAAATATAATGCAATGGTTTGAAACAAAGTTACAAGAAATTATGTGGATTGATTTAATCTGAGATGATGAGGACCGTGAGGTCCTTTATTGTTGTAGTTGACATTTTGGAAACATTTGAGTGCATTTTGTTTTATACAGGTGATTTGTAGGCTTGGTCACTCACTGTGTACAAGTATGTTTCAGATTAAATCTAAAGGTGACTTGATAAAAAATAAAAAATTTTATAACCTACGTTTTCCAAATACGCAAATAGCTTTTTAAATTCGCTTTAGCTTCATGTAACTTTGTCAATGAGCGAGCTTGACTTGGAGGTTATCAGGGAGTTGCTTGGTGATTTGTCATTAGAAGGGGTCTGTCATTATATATTTATATCTATCTTTATATATATTCATATCCTTTTATCTCATGTTTACATCATGTCCTTCATGCATTTCATATCCTAATTTAGCTATTCATGTATTTCCTATATTTCTATCATAAGTTTTACTTATTCATATATTCATATCATATACGCTATATTCATATTTCATTCATGCTCTACCACAGATGTTTTATGCTTATTTCCATTACTTACTCCATCATGCCTGTCATGCTCTATCATTCCATGCACATGCATATACTCTATTCTTTGTGCTTTGTCATCTTTTACTTCTCTCTATCGTTCTTCGCATTTACGCATTTCCTCATCATTTGTTCCCAAAGATGTTCCTCTATTCATTCTTGCATGTCTATCGGTATATTCCTATCATATACGTTGCATGGATAGCGACTTTTTCATGTAATTTTCATTTACTTTTATGTTCATGTTCACGCTCATGTTCACGCTCATGTTCATATTTCAGCCTGCTTACGTTTCACATCATATTCATGTTTTGACACATCTATGCCATATTGCATTTTCTATATTTTCCTTGTTTCATGGCTATTACATATAGCACTTCATATACTTATAAATTATGATGTCTATGAAATCATACTTCATTCATCTATTCTTATTCCTCTATGAATCTACTTTACTTAGGAATTGGAATTAATCCAATCGGATCATCCAAACTAAAGTTATGGCATTTTCATGCCAACTAGTCAATTTACCTATTACACTAGGGACAGTTTATATTACTCATTTTTCCGGGGTCTTAACTTCATATTTGACACTATCTCTTTGTACTCTTTTAAAGTTAAGGTACTAAGGGTTCTTCTTCAATTGGAATCACTCAATTCGGAGCACCGAAACTCGAGTTATGTTTAAAACAACTCGGACTACTCTATGATCAAATCTGATGCAGGAATTGGCTTGCACATGGCCCTACTTTGAGTGAATTTTTGGGCCACTTAGAATCAGAATTTGACGATGCCTATTTATGTATGTTTGGTTCTCCTTGAAGTCTATTTTAATTAGCCACTTGAATCACTCAAATCGGATAAGAAATGAGCAAGTTATGACCAAAATACGAAGACTGATCAAAATAGAGCAGGGTGTATCACACATGTTCCCGCATACCAAGACATGTTCAGCTTCTGATATGTACCGGTACATGTCCAAGGTGTACCGGTACATGTCACCCGAAAATGCCTAGAATGTGTATTTTTGTTCCATTTTTCCATATTTTACTCCTCAAATCAACTCTATACTCCATATACACCTCAAAACCATTTAGTATGCATCTTGTAATCTCTTTTCTACTCAAATTATCTTTCATTACTTATCTTTCTTCAAAAATCTTCCATGAATTTCTTCCAAAACCATTCTAATATGGGTCATAACCCATACACAAACCAAACATGATGATTAGTTAGGGTTTGTTCTAAACCCTAACTCAATTACTTTCATTGAACTATGAATCCATCCTCAAAGAGAGGATTTCATATGCTTCTTATACTATTCAAGGTTTTACGAAGCTTACTTATAAGAATTTTAGGGTTAGGAAGAAATCCTAACAAAACCCTAAGTTTTTGGGGACAAACTAATAACTATACAAACATGGTAATTCATACAAAACTTTCAAATTCCATGTAGTTCCATACCTTTGATCTTGGCTTCTCCCTTCTTCTTCTCCTCTTCTTCTTCTCTTCCTCTTCCTCTTCCTCTTCTTCTCTCTTTTCCTCTTCTCTCTACGGTTTGGTCTTTCTCCAAATGAGACCAATTTTTGGTCTTAAATCCCATGTTTGTTAAGGCCATGTTTGGCCAAGACAAGAAAACCCATTTTTGTTTTAAGTTTCCTTATTTGCCTTTTAGTCCTTAAACTCCTTTCTTTTTGCAAAGCAATTTATGTCATATTCTAATTTAACCCCTCATCTTTCCTCAAACCCCATAATTACATATAATCTTATTGATTTATGCCTCTCATATCCTCAAGTGGTAAATTACATATTTACCCTTGGCTTTATTATTAATTCCGTGTCTCTCGTTTTATCTCCGAAAAATTCCATTTAGCTTATAATATATCCTAAACAAGTCCGAAAACTGCTAGGGTATATTTCGGGGTGTTATAGATGCTGAGTAGCATTCCCGCCACTGCTGATCTCCGAATCCATTCCTTACTCCGCTGCTTGGCAAAGAGGGAACTTGATCATCATGCCAGATGCGAGGTGGGATGGCTTTTATTGCATTGAGAGAGGGTTTGCCTAGCAACATGTTATAAGCAGACGGGGCGTCTACGATGAGGAATCTTGCCGTAGTCGTCGCCTGGCATAGGGGATCTCCCAAGGTGAGTACCAGTTGTATTGAGCCTAGAGGTAAATCGAAGGCTGACGTGAAGATGATATCACCGAACTCCCGCTGTCACCAGAACCCGATGAACTCGCTTTTATGGGCTACAACCGCGCGAACTACCAGTGGGTCGTCATGAGGGTGTTGCATCCCTTCTCCGCATCTCGGAAATGCAGAATGTGATGGACGTGGTCGTCGCCAGAGTTTAGATTAATCGCTGTATTTCCGCTATCTCCGCTGACCCGATGTCGCGTGATGGACCTCCGAAAGCCGAGCCGGATTCTCCTGTAACTTCTCCCGATATTACCTAGATTTCACCGGTGGTCAAGGTGCCGGAAATCGCCGCTTGTCGAGGTGGTGGGTTGTCGAGATCTAGGGCCCGTCAGCTTGATTCTCGGTTCGATTTTCAGGGGATATGAAGCGTCAGAGGTACCGCACTGGGACATACTCTATTTCTCTCTCTTGAGTTGTATGCAGTCGCCCCAGGCGTGTCCGTAGGTCCCCATGGAATCGCAGTACTCGAGTTGCCCCCGCGCGGGTCCGATCATTTGAGTTAGCCACCGTGAACCGCTCGCTTTGTACTTCGCCAAGCAGACCTCGTGATACCGAGGCCGTTAAGGGGGTGAAACGCTGAGGCGAATAACGCCGTCGTCTGGATTACTTGGACCTGCATCGATCTCTCGAGGTTCCTATGCCTTTGGACCGCTTCTCCATTTTTCTCGGGAGACCCTTCCGGTCGATTTGTCTTTCGGCTTCGCCCTCAAGCCATTCCGTCCCGCTTTTTCTTTATGAGTAAGAGCTCTTTATTGATACAGGGCTTCTTCACCGTTAATATACGCTTTTGCAAGCACCACCATGCTGCTGAGATTGGAGATGGAAAACATCAAGTCTTTCGACCGCACTCTAAGCCGCACGAATGCGTTGATTGCTAACTTCGTCAGGTATATCCACTTTTAGAGACTCCTGTGATTGAATCTCTTGACATAAGACCTCGTGCTTTCTCGCAGCTCGCATGATGCTCAAAGCAGATGATAATCTTGGCTTTCTATATGTTCTGGCCCCAATGAAGTGAGACACGAACGCAATGGATAGCTCTCGAATGAGGATTGACGATCAGGAAGTCTATTAAACCAAGCCAAGGCCGGGCCTTTAAGGTGATAGCAAAAGCTCGTGATCACCCGATTCATACCCATGCAGCCCATTTGGTTTTTTGTAAGTGTTGAGATGATCGACTGGATCCCTAACGCCATCGAACACTTCCACTCGGCATCCCGAATTTTGTCGAAAAGGGAAGTGAAGCACCCTACAGAAGGGTGATTCAGCCATGTACCAAGGTGTCCATAGTGTCAGGAGCGTCCCTCTCACCACTTCCCCTCACTTCTACAAGCCTCGCCGAGGCTCGAACCTCTGCTCCCATGATTGATCTCCTGCTTCTCGTTGAGGGTTGCGTAGTTCTTCGTTCCCGATATGCCCTCCGAGTATCAAGCTCACGCTTCTCCTCTTCAGGCCAATTGTGGTCCATGCCCCGGTTCTAAGTAGACTCACTTCTTCTTCAAAGATCTCAGGAATGTCAAGATTGTAGTCATTAGACCGCTTCAAAATACCCTAGAATTTTTATAATAAAATTTATATATTTCTTGTATATCGACTAACTTAGAATTTTTCTCGAAATTTTTAAAATGATTATTGAAACCGTAAATAAACCTAAGTGAAAAGAGAAAATATAAATTAAATGGGGACCTAAGGGTCAATCGCAAATGTTTGATGTCATGGAAAATTAGGAGAAATAAATGAGCAAGGGGAATATAATATGAGACTTAAACGAAGAATAATAGAGAAATAGAGGGACTTAAATACAAAAAGAAATAAAGAAAAAAATCAAGGAAAGGACATGTGGCATGTAGGAAAGTGGGAGGAAGTTTCCTCCTTTTTAAAGTACGATTAAGGGTGATCCGTAAGAAAAGGAAAATAGAGAAAAGAGAAGATATTTTGGGGAGAGAGAGGCTCTACCTTCTTCTCTAGAATTCTCTCGACGATCGTAATTCACAGTCTTGTGGTAAAGAAGAGCGAAAGTTTTCCTCGCGACAAGAAATTGCAAAAGAGACTCAATCGAGTTTCAACAAACTCTAGAAGTAGGTCTTCTCCTATTGAAGTTATTTTCTACCATAAGGGTTGTGTGGTGGTTATCGTACCTTAGGGGAATGTCTGGTTGTATTTTAAACCATGGGAAGCTGCCATATTGTGGTAAAGGTGCATAAATTTGACCTTAGAGCTCATTTTTGGGTATGAAGTGAAGGGAATTTGGTAGTGAGTCCTTCTAGAAAATTGTATCCTCATCAATGAACTTGATGTTAGGCCTTTGAATTTCTCGATTTAGACCTCTGTAGACCAAGTTATGGTCATTTTACCGAGGTCGTCTCGCCTAGGACTGGTCAAGTCGGGGCCTCTGGCCACGGTCAATCCAAATTCTGACCTTAGAACGGGTTTTCGGGTTAAAAATAAAGTGAATTTGGAAATAAGACCTTCTGAAGGCAGCCACATCAATGAACTCATACAAAGCCAATTTTCTCAATTCGGGACCCCAGAGACCAAGTTATGGCCTTACTCCGAAAAGTCAAGCCAAGAGAGGTTATGCAGCCAGAGGTCATGCAATTGTAGGTCATGTACAGGTCAAGAGATCTCATCCCAGAGGTCAGCGTGAGCTCGCCTTGTAGAGCTCAGCTCGTCACCATGTAGAGCCTAGCCTGTCCCGTAGAAACAAACACTACCAGTCGCTGGTCTGGGCTGACTACGCATGACCTCCAACTCTAAGGTCATATCTCCCGCTCAAACTCCGACATTTAGGGTGTTCTCGACTCATGGAAAGCCCATTGAGTCAAGAATACATTCATATTCCTGAGGAGTATATTATATGTCAGACCAAGGTGTTATATTGAGCCCGTCCAGGTCAGGTTAGCCTTTACGTACCAGTCACTGTCTGCTGGATTAATGCGACGACCTCCAACTTCTAAGGTCATCTCCTCTGCTCGAACTCCGATTTGGGTGTTCTTGGACTCTATGGAAAGCCCAATTGAGTCAAGAATATATCTACATTCCTGAGGATAGGAAGATGTTTAACTGAGGTGATAAATCGAGCCTCTGTCCAGGTCAGGTCAGCTCGTCGTCAGATTTGACTGCGTATGACCTCCAACTTCGGAAGGTCATAACTTCTTCGTCCGAACTCCGTTTTTGGTGTTCTTGGACTCTATGGAAAGCCCATTGAGTCAAGAATTCATTCATATGCCTGAGGAGGATAGAAGATGTTTGACCAAGGTGACAGATCGAGCTCGTCCAGGTTAGGTCAGCTCTCGTCGGGCTCAGACGGATCACAGATGACCTCTAACTTCTAAGGCTCACAACTCCTCTGGGTCCGAACTCGATTCTGGGTATTCCCTGGACTCCCTATGGAAAGCCCATTGAGTCAAGTAAATCACCCTATATATATTACAATTTGAAAATCATATTATTGGAAAATCAGTCCAAAACCAAAACGACTAAGATTTACGAATACATTGTTCTTTAATGGTTTTGGAATAGGAACTGACGAGGAGGAAAAGCCAAACTGAGATTGAGATTCCAGGGATTGGAATCAAAGTGCAAAGATTTTTGGGTTTGTTCTACCGACTCTAATTCCTCGTTTCAAATTTTTGCATGTTTGTTCTAAAAGCATATTGAATTGATTTAATTGATTTGAGAAAAGTGATTTGCGGAAATGTTTCAGACATAAAAATCAGCATGATTATCAAAATAAACTCGTTTATACATGCGTACATATTGTGCCATCATTTTTCTATAAAGGATTTGAACGCCTCTTAATTGAATGTTAAATCGCTTATTTCGCATTAAGGATGGGATTGGTATACCAATATCAAATAAATAGCATCGCGAACTATCAGACGACGCTGCCAATTCATCAATGTTCTACGATCGTGACGGTGAAGGTTCACTATTTGATTGTTTATAACTACCAAAGAAATTTCAATGGGACCGCATCAGACATAAAACCATTTGATACCGGCCTGCAGCCCAATGGGACCGTGCCGGTGACTCGACATCCTCGTATATCGAAGACATAGTTAAATTTTAAGTATGGCATAACCGAATTGATCGGGCATAACCGAATTGATCGACGTAATTGAATCAATTAAAAACTAATCGAATTGGCAGAATCGAATTGGAATTTGTGAGCATATTTGAATTGATTTGAGATTGTGAAATATTGAATATGAAAATGTATTTTTGGGATGATCAAGGAACTATAACTGATTATATATTTATAACAAAGTATATGTATTGTATTTATATTGATCATCCATAATGGTTTGAAAGTTTTGAATTGTTAAATTGCATAATTTGATTTAAACCGAAACTGAGGAATGGATTTGTATAGAACCACTAAGTACGAATGCTTAAATGTATTTGCTTACCAATGCAAGCATCAAGTGATAGATAATGATCGAAGCTGACCCAAGATCAGTATAGCGCCAGTCAGCACAGTTTCTAGTAATGCCCAAATATGTGATTCATTCCATGTTTCTTTAGATATTGATATTTTGTAAAACAAATTTGAACCCCGAACTTCTATTTTGTAAATCATTTTGAAAAGGCTTGAGAATGCCTTCATCAGAATGTATTTTGTTAAAGCAAATATATTTTGCTAAATGTTTACGGGCTTGCTCCATTTTGTAATCGCTTCCGCAAAGATATGATTTCGATGACAAACATTTTAAATTTCAGATCTCTGACTTCGTCGATCCGCCCAAACGGGTCGTGGCTCTGCAGTGCCACAGCCGCCTTCGTGGAGGGAAGTTGTAACCTTCTGAGCTCGCTGTGGTCTCCCGCAAGGTCAGACCGCCTGGGCAAGTTGCTCTAACTCGACAGCGCTCTGGCTGGGTGAGAGACGGCGCCCACCTCGCTCGCGGTTAGCTTCAGACGCTTCTAACGTGATTCGGAGGTCTACCGTTCGCTGCTCGGTCGGGTCTCGCGATCCTTGAGGATTAGCGTTCGCTTGTGTTCCGAAAGTTAATACCATCGCAGAATCGAAATTAGTTATATTTGTAAAGGAATTGTCGTTCCCACATACGACGCCAACTGATGATGCCTTTTTTCAACCGAATCGGGCCGGAGCGCCAGAGGGTCGCTGGGCCGACTCGGATCGCAATAAGCGGGCTGGTCTCAGAGGCTCTAGATTGCCTGTGCTGAAGTAGGATCACGCAAAGGCCGGCCCTGTGCTCGACGTGGCACTCTTCTGCAAAAACAAGGAAGAAGGGGGATCGGCGTGGGCTTCGCCCGTGGCCGCTCCAATGCCTAAGTCAATTCTTTCATGAGAGAAAAGATGGACTACTTAAAGGGCGAATGTGTTGCGTATGAGTATGCGTACCTTTCACCGACGGGCGCTCAGATTTATAGTAGATGTTCTACCAAATGGACACATTATGATTCATTCCATTGATGGGATATTTCTTGTTATACTGATATCTGATTTGGTAAAGGATATAGAAAGAGCAGTTTATTTGGGATAATCTTCCTTCCTATCAGGGATCCTATTTTGATGATGAGCTATTATTATCTTTCTTTCCTTATCAAGTAGATCGTTGGATTTAAGGGATAGCTTATATTATTAGGATTATTCTATTTTCCTCAGATCTAGAGACTTGCAGATCGGGCCTTTCTGCCGAGCTGTGGATTTTGGCTCTCATTCGGGCCGGGCACCAAAAGACTCGAATGGGCGTAGTGCGCCGTATCGCTTCCAACGGGCATACCTCTCTTCGGAAGTAATGAGCGGTCCGGTGATGTTTTCATTGATCGGCCTCTCGCCTAACTAATTCATGAATTTTATTTTTTCAAAAAAAAAAAACCATATCAGCTATTATTTTAATCATGTGTTGCATTGATTTGCAGGTTACATGAGAGTCCAAAATCTGCAACAGTGCTTCTTATTTTCTTTCCAGAAAAGCAATGGGTATGTTATTTTTATTTTTGTTTCATCTCGTAGAGTGACAAAATTTTGTGATTTTATTTTCTCATGCACTAAATTTAGGTCAAGCAAATACAAAAATGAACCTACCTAGGAGTCCTCTCATCATTTTTCAATGAATCTTATCAAAACTTAAACATTCTGCCTTAGAAAGATGTCCATGAATGGGTGCACAACTCTGGTGTCTTACACTTCATGCACCAATCCTCAAAACACTAATTAGTACTTATAACAAATACGCTTGAAATTCTATCCACATTTATAAATTCATTTCCTGACCATTTAACTTACATTAACATATTTTTAACTAGAAATATTTGGTTAAAAGACATCAAATAACTCAAATTTTGTAAATCTAACCATCTCCGTGTTTTTCCTTGAAAAATTAACTTATTATAGACAAAAATGTGCTTGACTTTTTTTATGAGTTGCATTTTGAGGGTTTTGAATTAGATGTTGGGATAAATTATGTGAATGTTGTGATTTTGGTTCCTCCAACATCAAGTAAGCCTCTGTTTCTTTCTCAAAACAGGGCCCAGCTCTCTGAACTTTTAGGAAGAAACAAAGTTTTCTTGTGACAACTGAAAACATCTTTATAAATTTTTAGAAAAATTAACAACTAAACACAGTATCCGAACTTAGTATTATGGAAAGGCAATTTATGTTTCCCTTATTTGTTAGCAAGTTTAAACTTTTTGAAAAGTTGCTAACTTAAGGCATAAAACTTCAATTTCAAAATATTATATTTTTCAGACTTGATACACTTGCATCAAGAGCTTCAACAATACACTAACAAATATTTTTATTTGGACTTTGTTTTAAGGAGTTGTGAATCAATAGGATCAACTCACACCACCACCCTCCATGTAGAAATTTAAACAAGTACAAATATTTGGAGGGTGGTCACATATTTTAGTAGTTTAGTCTTAAAAGGAAATATATATTTGTTTTGTTAGTGGGGATAAAAAAGAAATTAAAATTTTAATTTAAAGTTTAATTGTTTAAATATTAAACTCTGCTGATTACCCTTATGGATCTTTTGGAGCAGTTCTAGGAGGAAGATTTGTCATCGCCTGCCCATGATGGGTCTTTGATTAATTAGTTGCTGGGAAATTTGAAGACTTAAACTCTTTTTGCAGGCACTTCTTGAGGGACTAGGAAGAAATAACATGGAGGCACTTGCTGGCATCTGGTTTGAATATTAATTTTAATTATTGATTTGACCTTCAAATGTTTTGTTTTATTTTTGTTTTGTTGTGTGGGAAATTAAATTAAAGTGTTAATATGTTGAAGAAGGTGATTGAATAATTCCCTTATAATAAGCCTGCTATTATTGATTTTATATAGAAATTATGCCACTTCAGAATTGGCATTTTCGGAAATGCCAAAAAGTTACAACTATAAAAGCTCACAGAAGTAGTTTCTTGGATAGTTTGAGGTTGATTCAAGGACAACTTGGGTATATGATGCCACTTCAGAATATGAGGTTGATTAAAATATGTTATGTATTATCTAATTAAAATGCATAAAGAATCTTAATTTTTAATTTGTCCAATGAATGAAAAGGGCGCTTGGAGAGAGATTAAACCAATGGATGGGTGAGCAATTTTATGTGTTAAATATTTCATTGGGAAAATTATGCTATAGTTTATCGATATGATCCTATTTTAAAAAAAGTTTATGATGTTTTGATTTGAGGAAGATTAAAAATAATTCATATTAGCTGTTTTGTTTTAAGAAAGAGAATTCTTGTTCCAAAAATATCCATTTTGACAATGGCAGAAAACCCAAAAAAAAACAGATTTTTTTTAACTTTAGAAAACTCAAAACAAGATGATTTTTTTAACCCTTCTTCTATTTGCTTAAGATTTTTATTTCTTGATTATTTATTCTTCAATTTGTCTAGATTTTTCTCAAATTTGTTCAAGACATTTTGAGGTAGATTTTTTTTAAAAAATATTTATTTTCATATATGAGTTCTTGAATTCGTTGCAATAGTTGAAAATTTGAAATATTTGAAGTTTGTTTTTAATGATACTAAAAAAAATTGTATGAGTTTCTTGTATTAAAGTATTATATACTAATTTGAGTTTTTAAAATAATGAATTATCATTACAATCTAAGATAATTTTTTGGGTTTTGATGAATTCTTATTCACTATTTATCCTAGAATACATATGAGTTATTGGTCATGAAGGATTTGTGTGTTTGATTTTATATTGTGATTTCTAGAAAAAAGAAAAAAAAAATTGAATCTGTTAAGGAAATGATTCCCAAATTAACAAAAAATAAAAAGGAAACTAATTCTTAACAAAATCTGTTATTTAAATGGAGTAACTTTTTGGAGTAACTTTTTTGCAATCATGATTTTTGTTACCAAATAGCAATTACTTTTTGGCAGAATGAACTGAGTAATGCAGTTTGAATTCTACGATCTAATTTTTATAATATTTGCATATTAATGGAGACAAACATGATTTTCCCGTCAAAATAACCAATTTTATAAAAAAAATAATAATCATTCTACTTAATTTTCGAACTTTCACTCAAAATTGACCTACTTCCTTATACCACGGCGAGTAGACAAGTATATTTTTTATATTTTCAATTTAATTTAAAAGTCGTAGTTTGAAATTGGGGCTTTATTTGTTAACTAAAGGCACAATTAGAAACTACGACTTTAGTTAAAAAATAAAACTGCATTTTTAAACTACAATTTTAGTTAAAAAAATGAAACTATGATTTTTAATTATGAATTTAATTAAAAAATAAAACCGCAGTTTCTATCTATAGCTTTTAACGACTCTTTTGAACAAAATTTTTAGATGGGACATAGAATCAATATTTTTTTTAAAATAAACCGCTCATTTTGACCCAAAACTCAGCACTCTTCTCGGTTATGAAATTATGGAGTGAATCAATGAAAGCCGTACGTGTTTAAGTCTTACTCCTAAAATTTCCACAGAATGGGACCCGAGAGTGTGGACTTTTTATCCGATTCTCATTAATGAGGCTATGTCTACAAACATTGGCCGACCTACCTAGGGCTTACAGGGACAAATACCCTTAAAAATTTGAGAAAAATTGTTTTTAATAGGATTTGAATCAATGACCTATAAGTTTATAGATAAATTCTTTAATTATTGTGCTATAATACCTCCGAAAATTTTTTTATGTCCTTCTTGACTTTATTTTATGGGTCCACCACTCTCTACAAAGTCTTGATTCATAAGCTATAAAGTTAAAGCAACTAAATTAACTTGACAGTGAAAATATTTAGAAAGTGCAAAAATCCTCTCACCCTCCCATATGGCCTCTTTGAAGGGGTCATCTTTCTTTGTTCCAACTTCTTGGTTCGTAAGAAATAATTAAGAAGACAAAGGGTGAATGAATTCTAAGCAGTTTTAAATCAAGAATTCTAATATGCAGATAAAATTTTAATCAATATGCAGAACTCATAAATCACTGTCTCAATCAACCACCGCATGTGTCCATTGGAATATTGAATTTTATTAATACATATGTTGGCTCAAATTTCAATATCTTCGTTTCAAGGCTTATAAAGGATACCATTTAGACAAGCTATTGGCGTCATTTAAATATGCTAAGCTCTAGTGTAATCCGTGAATGGCCGACTAGGGCCATTCTAATAAATAAGCAGAACGCTGCGAGACTTGAGAAATCCTGGTGCTAGAAGACGGCCGACGAGGCAAATAGCCTATTATTCGAGGCCAAGAACTGAGCAAGAAATTGATGGGCTTGAGATCTATTTGGAAAGAGGATAAAGATCAAATCTCAAAAGATCCTACAAGGACAAACCGTAATTAAACAAATTAGAATTCTTCTAAAGAGATTACTTGATCAACAAGTTTCCTATTTCACAAATGATAATGAAAATGAAAGCACAACATGTAAAATAAAAGCGAGGTTGCTCATATTAGATAATGATCCACCCTTATCTACCTTCCAAGAATTCCAAAGCATAAAAAGATGTTCTGCACTTTCACATAAGCACTAATCAGAATCTCAATTTGATAATTGAATCTCACATCCGCGCGACAACCCCGCCGATACAGTTGTCGAACTATACAAGACGCGCTACGCTTTATTTTATCAAGTAATTATGCCACATCCGCTTTCAGACACCACATCTAAAGGGGAGTTCGAACGCAGTGCATTAAAGTTCGAACGAGATCATGGTCCGAACATCAAGGACTATGACTTGAACACACTTATAACTATCAAAAGAGAAAATAAATGTAAGAGAAAGAAAATATAGTGAAAAAATAAAAGAAGGAAATATTGAAGGAAAGTAGAAATAGGATTTAATCCAACATACTACTTTTATTTACTACTTCAAATTCATTTTATTTATTTTAACCCATCAATATAAAGATTAAATAATTTTAAAGTACATAAAATTTAAGTAATTTTATTTATATTTGATTTTCTTTGAGATTTTTTATAAGGCAATTAAATGTAAGAAAATCATTTTCCTTTACCATTTTTTTTCTTTTCTTAATACTTTCCAATAACCAAATACAACCTAATATAATCTTTAAAGAGTATACTAAGTGTCACATGTCCATACAACATATGCTTAAAGGAGGAACAATTAAAAAAAAACAAATAAAAGAAGAAGAAATGAAACCACAAAAACTTTCTCCATTCACTTGGAGGGGTTAGGTCATTCAACAAGAAATATAACTTTTGCATTTATATCTATCATATCTCTCTTCTAGCTACTTCATACCCACCAAGCTCTAATCATCAAAGCCATCAGGACATGACAAGTGGTTCAGTTGCAGATCAGGAAGCATTTATATCTCTCTTCTAGCTACTTCATACCCACCAAGCTCTGATCCTCAAAGGCATCAAGACATGGCCAGTGGTTCAGTCAGTAGATCGTAAGGAGAAATGATGTCATGGCTTTTGGTTTAGCCTATTTGTGAAAGAGTTATGGCTCAAATTCAAAGGCATAGAATATGATTATGTAGAAGAAGATTTGACCAACAAGAGCACTCTCCTCCTCACCTCCAACCCTATTCACAAGAAAGTCCCTGTGCTGATTCATAATGGTAACCCTATTGCTGAATCCCTTGTTATCATAGAGTACATTGATGAGACATGGCAGCAAAACCCCATTTTGCCTCAAGACCCTTATGAGAGAGCCATGGCTCGCTTTTGGGCTAACTTCATTGAACAAAAGGTATGTTTTTGTTTGCATATATTGCAAAGGCCTTATTCAGTTATTGTTTTTGAAAACTGTTTTTGAAAACGATTTTTGAAAACATTGAAAACTATGATCTTATTCTAAAGTAGTGTTATTTGTGTTTTTAAAAATAAAAATAAAAACAAGGAACTAAACGTGTTTTACCGGTTATCTTTATAATCCTTGTTTTTTTATAACATAAAACGGTTTTTAAAAACAGGAACCAAAGCACCTCATAATTTTTTTCAGATAATATTTCACATTGATGAATATTTTTTAATGAACAAAAAAAGTCTTAGAGAGAAGTGGCACATTCCAAGTATTGTTTATCAATGATTTGTCATAAATGATTTAGACAATAATTCTAAACTTGTAAAAAGTTTGAATTTTAAATAAACTTAAAAAAAGAGCTTGTAGGAAACTCGTCTTTGAAAAACAAGTTCAATGCGAGCTAAATATCTTTTGATGAGTTTGTAGAAAAAAAATTATCAGTATAGTATCTTTTTTTTTGTATTTATTTAAGGGTTTCAACAATATTTTCTTTTTGAATAAACAATATTTTTTTTAAAAGAACACACAATTTAAAAAAAAAAAAAAATCCTGTCACCGCATTAAAATATGTGGCTCTCTCATGTTATCCACTTCATATCTCTCACCACATCAAAATGTGTGGCCCTTCGGTGATATCCTGTCCCATCTCTTTTTCGTTTAGGTGTGATAAAACATTTTCCTAAAAGGTGATTAAACCTTTAAAAACAAAAAAGTGTAATAAAACAAATTATCACCATATTTTAATAATTAGATTTAGATCAAATTGAATTTTGAGAATAATACTTATTTATAAGCTCAATGAGAGCTGTTGCATGTATTAGATTATCTTTTTTTTAGAAATGAAATTATATTTCAAACAAGATTTTAATATAAAAACAAAAAATTCTTTTTAATCATGTGATAATTAAGTTATTACCTGTTAAATATTCAAATTTATAGCTTTCTAAATTACTCCAAATGGATTCTAAATTTCAAACACGAAAATTTGATCTACTTAAAACTTTTTAAACTTTGTATTGAAAAAGTAATGAAATTAAAAATAGCCCTCAAATTAATTATTTTTTTTAACACTTTGTTTGAATCTGTAGTACTAAAAGAAAATAGTTTTAAGATAGAGAAAATGGAGGAAAGAATATTTGAAAGAACATAAAGAATATGTTTCAATTTAATAAATTTATATTGCTTATTTAAAATCATTTTATTTGCTATATTATATGACAAGAAATTTAAAATACGTAAAATTTCCGAAGAATTTTCATTTTATTTTATATTTTTTCACTTGCAAACCAACATTAAAAAAAAAAAATTATTTTTTCTTAATATTTTTTTCTTTATAATATTTTTCTGCTCAGTCTTAGCCTTGTGCCGCTTAATTAAGATATAACTAATAAAAGTATATGATTTTAATAATAAAAATTAAAATTTGATCATGTACAGGTAAGAGAACCCGCAAGAGAAGCCTTATTTAGTAAAGGAGAGCAACAAGAGAAGAAAGTGAAGGAACTGGCAAGAAGCAAAGTGGAAGTGTTTGAAGAGAAGCCAAAGCCATTGAATGATAAAGATATTATTTTGAGGGAAATGGCTGAGCAGGACACAGTCATACACATGTAAATACTGATGGAAAAACCATTAAGAAGTTTGAGGGTTTGAGAGTCTTGGATCCGAGCAATCTCACTTCTACAAATGATACACTTTAGGAGGTGCCTTCATCAAGCCAACCTTGAGCCTAAGGAGAAGTCAGGAGTTCTTTCAATGGTTCGCCAAGATCGCTTAGGTTTGCTGCCAACAAATGACTCCTTCGTACTTCTTTTCGTAATAATCGGATGGTTGGATCAGCTTTAGTGTTTTGAACCTTTCTTCTACTTAAATCATTTATCTACTATGTTTAGGGCTTGGTAATGAAGATGATGATGTAAGTTTCGTACTAACCGTGGATAGTCGGACAAGCTTACTTACTACTACTGAAATCTTTTATCTACTATGCTTAGGGCTTGATAATGATGATGATTATGTAAGTTCCATGATAGCTGTGAATGGTTGGACCAATTTGAGTGTTTGAACCTTTCTTCTACTTAAATTTTTTATCTACTATGTTTAGGGCTTGATAATGATGATGATTATGTAAGTTCCATAATAATTGTGGATGGTCATATCAACTTGAGTGTTTTGAACCTTTTTTCGACTTAAATATTTTATATACCATGTTTAAGGCTTGATAATGATAATGATTATGTAAGTTTCATAATAACTATGGATGGTTGAACCAGCTTCCTTTCTTCTACTAAAATCTTTTATCTGCTATGTTTAGGGCTTGATAATGATGATTATTATGTAAGTTTCGTGATAGTTGTGGATTGTCGGACCAGTTTGAGTGTTTGAACCTTTCTTCTACTTAAATATTTTATCTACTACGCTTCAGTATTGATAACGATTTACGATTACGTAGTTTCATATCAATATGGATGAGTTGATTTGTACTGAAAGTGTTTTGAACCTTTTTTCGTCTTAAATATTTTATCTACTATGTTTAGGGCTTGATAATGATGATGATTATGCAAGTTTCGTAATAACTATGGATGTTAAGACCAACTTCATTTCTTCTATTGAAAATTTTTATCTACTATGTTTAGGGCTTGATAATGATGATGATTATGTAAGTTTCATGATAGTTGTGGATGGTTGGACCAGTTTGAGTGTTTGAATCTTTCTTCTACTTAAATCTTTTATCTACTATGTTTAGGGATTGATAATGATGATGATCATGTAAGTTTCGTAATAGTGCCTGGATGGTCGTATAAGGTTTTAATTAGAGTGGGAGCAATTAATTATGATTAAAAGCTAGATTAATTCTTGGTCTAATTAAGTGCGGGTTATTAGAACTACAATAAATTATAATAATTTGCATTTGAAATATGAGATTTGAGTTCGGTTGACCGTTATGGAGGGGCGTGGTGGAGGCTGTTAAGGAAGCTCGTCCATCCCGAGCCTGGGATACGTTTACATCGCGTACGTCTGATTCTGCCACAGGTTTTTTAAGAAAAGTGATCGGCAATCTATAAAGCCGAGTTAAGTCTCGTTTGGGAGAAGATCTTGAGATCTTGAGATCGAGTTCTCTTTCTGTTCTTACCGTCGATTAAACGTAATGAAAGAGATATGGATTCAGAAAGACATCTGTTCACAGGTGTTTTTCTCCATTAAATGATGTTTGTGACCTTTAATGGTGATCTGGGTTCTTAGTCGTATCACTACAGTTGGTACTCAGGCGACTATGGATTACAAATTCAAAACCTCTGATTTGGAGAAAATTTTGGTTTTTATGAAAAGCGGACGTTAATAATTTCGGATTTTAGATAAATGCAAAATTAAATATTTTTACATATTTGGAATCTGTGACGGGGCGTCAGCGCCGTTGGGTGGCCCGTGCCGGGCCGGGCCCAACGCCCTCGCGCCGCCCGCGCGTTGAAAACGGCAGCGTTAAGCGCCGCAGCCGGCCCGAACCAGCGGGTGGCGTCGTGATGGCGTCGGCGCGGTACGTCGACCGCGAACCGGTCGGCCGGATCTGCCGTCCGTTTGTTGGCCGGATTCGATTAATGGGCGGCGAAGCGTGGCGATGTGTCGCGATGGCGATGGCGATGGCCCAGCGTCGATGGCGCGTGGTGATGGCAGCGTCCCCGATATGGCGTGGCGGATAGCGTCCGGCGGTAACCGTGACGGAAACCCAGACCGGCCGGATATTGGCCGAGCCGGTGGGCCGACCGGTCAGCGGTCCGAACCAGGCTTCGGTCCGCGATCCGGACCGGCGATCCAACGGTGAGACCCAGGCCGGGTCAGCGGTCAAAACCGGCCAGTCCAACAGTGATGAACAGGCCGGATCTGCCGGTCCACCGGGTCAAACGGTCCAAACTTAGGCCGTCGACCTGACCAGACCACATTGCCTGTGGCCCGCCACGTGCTTCCACACGCGCCGAACCTTACGGTGGCGTGAGTAACGTGTGAGGGTATTTAGGGCAATTTGGTACCCTGATTCGTGTCGAAATTCTGCAATGTGGTATATGGAGCTACGCATGTTTGAAACTACGGATATGAGAAATGAATAAACGCAAATGCGCTGTTGGTGGGTATTTCATATTTGTGTTTCTCTATGGTTTGGAAATACATAAAGTAGCTAACATGCATATCACGACCTGGACTATGTAGGGAGACTAAATTGTTGGCTATTAATGAATGATTGAACAATATAGTGGCGTAACATATATATATTGAATGTAGTGCATGAGTTTATATCATTGGTATGATGATTTTTAAGAATTGATTGAAGTTGTGACAGTGAAAGTGCGCTGTTGATTGGGTTTGAAATATCAATCTCGTATTGTGAAGACAGGATGTCTCTGTTTGTCGTGATCATACTCCCCGAAAGGAGTGATCTTGTGTTAGCGGATTCGGTGGAGAGGGATACATGATGGCATTAATGAAATGGCCAATCTTGATGGTTATCCAACATGAAAGGTGGGTGATTCATGAAGAGTTAGATAATAATTCTCGTAGGCGCATTTGTCACGTGTGGAGTGTACCTATTGCATGTCATATTTTAACAACAAAAAGGGTGATTATCATGATGATGTATGTAATTACTGTGAGTATTCAGCTGATGCTGATTGTATTGTTTTGTTTATTTTCGGTCGATTTTTACGTGACGGTAATTAGATTTGATTGAGATCACTTTACTTTGGTTGGTTGAGAAATGCGAAGAGGATTTTCCAATTTAGAATGGTAGTAGGATGTTCACATAAACACAATGGATAAATGAATGGATATCCACAACACCTCTAATCTTGAATTTGAGAAAAGCGGTATCTTTGCTGGGAGAGGGAAGCGATAGGATTTCTTGTTAATGATGAAGAATCTACAGAACACTTGAAAAGTGGTTTACTTGATGTTATCTTGCTAAGGAGATGTCGTAAGCCATGAGGCTAGAAATCGAGTTTCGTCAATCTTGTGAGGTTGGGCACAGTAACTTTGAGCCTCTTGGCGTAGCAAGAGTATGATGAGTACATTTGGGGTTAATTATATCAGGGATATGTAGGTGAGCGCAAAAGCGAAATTTCATTTCTTAATAAGTATAATTACGATGCTTTATTATTGCATCTAAATACTGACATACTTATGCTTTGATTTTGGGATTATAAAATGACTAAATTAAGAGATGAAACTTGAGTCGATGATGACTTGATATGAGGGTGGTGGCGAGGGAAGAAGAACAAGAGGGATAAAGAATGTACTTCATGGCCCATATCTTTGATCACAATAAGAGGAAGAATAAAGTTCGAAATTGGCTCGCTAAAGGTCTTGCGTGAAGCTACTAGGTCGATCGTGATATGGGTCGAAGAAGGCGTTGCGAAAAGGATGGTGATCATTTAGCTTGCTTTTGTAGAAGAGAGGTGTCGCATGAAAGAACATGCGAAATTCAAAGATTGGATGTCGCGTGGGAACTACAGTGTGATTCTTTAATACTTGTTTGTGAATCCAATGAAACTATGAGGCTTCTCTGAAGCACCATCAGGTTCTTGGTGGCTTGATAATTGGAACAACTAAATAAGTATTCTTTGTTATATTCTGAGGGTTAAATGCTTGGGAGGAAACTGACGAGGATGAATCAAAGTTTCATTTGTGAGAAATACTGAGAAGGAGTGAAGTCATGTTAGGTAGGAGATGTAATCTTAGTTTTAGATTAATGATTTAATTGATATTTGAAAGACCATTTTTATATGCAATACTTTGAAGGAATTTAGTTTAATTATCATGTTTGGATTCACATGATTTTATTCTTTTGCTGAGTGAAATGATGTCTTTAAATCTTTGTAATTCAAATAAGAGTTGAGTGTGCGTATGTCGATGGATTATCTGATTAAGTTTATCTCTAGATGATATGTATCGTAGCTTATCACGGTGAGAAAGACATTCTGAGAGGCATTCACTGGGATGAATCTTTATGCATTATGGCATAAACAGAAACAGTAATATCTACAGGATAGAGTAGAAGGCTAATAAGGCAATATCCTGTATCTTAAAATGACTTAGGTATCGTGAAACGCTGTAAAGAGTCGTAATGAAGATAAGAAGAAAGCTGCGATCATTGGGTTGAAGGAGTCATTCAACGATATAAGTGGACCTTATGTGACGGCTTGTGTAAAGTTTATTTCGTAAATTTATTGACTATTCTCGATAGTTATTATCTTGATTAAAGAAAGTCAGGAGTCTCTTGAAAAATTCAAGATTTTTCGGTTAAGAGTCGAAACGAGTTGGGAAAAGTCGTAAAAGGTTGTTAGATCGGCCAGGGTGGAGAGTATTATAGCGAAGCATGGCGATCTTTGAGCGACAAGGGCGAGTTGGCCAAATGTAGGGTGGGATAGTGGCACAGGTTACTATGCAGGAGTGCAGCGAAATGGTATAGCCGAGGCGCTGACTGTTCTCTGTGATGGTAAGGCTATGATTAGTAGGACAAATTCTGGGTTTTACATGGGGTGAAGCACAGAAAGCGACTTTAATGCGTTTTAAGATAGTGTACCTCTGAAAATTTGTTCCATTGACTCCTTTGAGTTATGGTGGGCGAACTAACCGTACTCTTAAGGTTTAGGGATGTCTATTTGCAGTAAAGTTATATAATCGACGTTAAGTAAGTTGGACTCAAACTAAAAATGGGTGTTATTTGTCTTCTGGAGCATTCAGGGATGTCCCGGTTCTATAATCGCTGGAGGCCTGAAATTGTGGAATGAGACATTAAGTTTTGGAGTTTGGTGTGGCCGAAAAGTATTTTGCTGGTGTTGTGTGAGGATGATAGTCTGAGTGACAATGTGGTATCATGTCTCTCTTCCATACGAGATAATTGTGGAAACTCCGCTGCGTCATGTGAGCATAACAGACTTCCAGGATCATTGTTGAGGCCAGCTCCCAATAGAAGTTCTGTCAAGTCTCTCAGGGTGCATGATGTGGCGATTATCTCGATGGGGAGATCCATGAAATGATCGGCGACACCTGGATATTTAGTCTATGGGAAACAAGGCCTTCTGTCTCGGTTACGACGCCGTCGACTGCCATGAAGTGCATTTCTTGTCACCGGTCAGTATGGTGCGATGCGTGGAGATGAAGTGATAAATCTATGAGGCATAATGGAGTTTGGAGCTTGTGGATGAAGTCGTAGGCCAGATTTAGCTGCCAAATGGGTGTATAAGGTAAGGGAGAACTCAATGGTGAGAAGTTTAAAGCCGATGCATTAGCCAAAGTTTCAACCGAGAGAGAAGTGTGTAAACGGCTTTTCATTCTGTAGATTCTTCCAGTGATCATGGCATTAGTTGCTCCACATTTTTGTAGATTAGTTCATGGATGTTAAAGCTGCCTTTTCTCGATGGAACGCCAATGATCTATATGATGCAGCAGAAGGTTTTTGTGGCAAGTAATTCGGAGTAAACTCGTATATGGCCGAAAACAACCCCATGGTCTCAATGACTTACATGATATGTTGCCTTGGTTCATAGTGTTGATGTTCTTCATATAGTTTGTGAACAAACGTGATCGATGTATATCTTTGCAAAGGGTCGGTGAGAAATTCGTTTCTAGCTTTCTATGTGGATGATGTGCGCTACTGGCGGTGGCGCGGTATAATAACTGCGTGAGACAAGCGGATGTTGTCCAGCGGCTTTGATATGAAGGACCTTGGTGAAGGCGTCTTTTGTCCTAGGCATTGAGATTCTTAGGGATGATTCTTGCAGGACTATTGGGTTTATCTCGGAGGCGCTATGTTGATCGTGTATTTGAAAGATTGGCGATACAGTATGTAACAGAAATTCTTTCTTATACGCCAAAGGTGATAAGTTCGGTATTATCCACTTGTCCTGTTCAATGGAATCTCAGTAAAATAGAAGAATATCTCGCATACTAGTGCACTTGGGAGTATTATGTATCTTCCAGTATCTGCTGACAAATGTGGCATAACGAACGGCGGATCTCAGTGGCAAAGACATGATAAATTTGGGTTCTTTGTAGAAAGGTATGAGAAGATCACTGAAGACAAACATATGTTGATTTCTGGCTTGGACCTCAAATAGTTGGGTGATGATTCGGACTTTCTTTGGTACAGCTGGGGTGAAAGAAGTCAACAGCGGATTTATATCTTTTAAGTTAGCGAGAGTGCAGTATCTTAGAAAGTGAAAGCAAGTGGTGTCTCTTGCCATGTAGTAGAGTTTGTAGCATGCTTTTCGACAGCTACTCCAAGCAATTTGGCTCGAAACCTAGTGAGGAGTTAGCGAGTGTTTGATTTTGTGGATAGGCCCATAGGTTGTGATACGACGATGCTTCTACATGGTGTTGTTTATTATATGAGGTCTCGAAGTCTAACCACATGAGTCGAAATCTTGCGGCCCAGTAAGGAAAAGTTAAACGATGACGTTGCGAGTGGGCTAATATCCGGCCGGATGATATGATTGCGGTCCAGCTAACTAAAGGCCTTCGCCCTTATTATTTGAGCGACATGTCATTAACATGGGCTTAGGGTATCATGGGATCTTGTGAATTAGTGGGGCTAGTAAGTTTTAAGTTGCTCTAACAAAGGTTGAATTCAATTCACATTCGTTTTGTAATAAGTGATTTCATCAACTATTTGCGTTCGATGAATTATTTGTGAATGTAGGTTTATCAAAGTTAAATTTTATATAATTGTTGTAAATATCAAGGCATCGTGTAAACGATAAAGGGTATGGGGGCATTCTTTGGCATTAGCCTCGATAATATTTGTTACATTAAAGTAAAGTTACCTATCAAGGTAACATATATCAATTCGTTGGAACTATAATGGATAAATCTACGGTGACCACCAGCTAGGTTTGTGACAACTTAGGAGAGAATTTGGATGCGAAATGGATAACATGAAGTATCGTAATTATGAGGTATTGTCATTTAAAACCGCATTTCTATATTGAATCAGTATCGGTAAAGTTGAAAGCACTCGTGTGACCATGGAAGGGTTGCATGAGTACATGCAATTACCGCCATGATTCGAGTGTTCGAGACTTTGGGATCGGATGACTATTAAGAGCAAATCTACAGTTGATATAGAGGTGCGCACACGGTTTTGTTTCAATTGTCTTCTTGATGGAGAATGTAAGGTTTTCATTAAGTGGAGCCATTAATTGGAATTAAGCCGAATTAATTCTTGGTCTAATTAATTGAGGTTATTGGGCTATTAATAAATTATATGGTGAAGCTGTGTGTAAGGGTTTGAGTTGTGGCTTGGCCGTTATGAGAGGGCAGTGGTGGGAACTCTGTTAAGGAAAGCTCGAGTCCTCCCCGAACTACAAGGATGCATTTACATCACATCGTGCAAGTTCTCTCTGGGTTTTTTACGGAAAAAGTGATGTGATCTCATAGCGGTTTGAAGGGTCGTTTGGGAGAAGATCTTGAGATCTGAATCCGGTTCACTCTGCATTTCTTCGCCAGTTACTTCAAATGAAAGAAAGAGATGTGATTAAGGTATCTGATTTACGATTGTTTCTCCATTAAATGATGTTTGTGTTCTTCCATGGTGATCTAGGTTGTTAGAAATTCGTATCCTACAGGTCAGACCATCTTGAGTGTTTTGAACCTTTTTTCGACTTAAATCTTTTATCTACTATGTTTAGGGCTTGATAATGATGATGATTTTGTAAGTTTCGTAATAACGGTGGATGGTCGGACCTGCTACCTTTCTTTTACTAAAATCTTTTATCTACTATGTTTAGGGCTTGATAATGATGATGATTATGAAAGTTTCGTGATAGCTATGGATGGTCGGACCAGTTTGAGTGTTTGAACCTTTCTTCTACTTAAATCTTTTATCTACTATGTTTAGGGCTTGATAATGATGATGATTATGTAAGTTTCGCAATAACTGTGGATGGTCGGACAAGCTTGATTGTTTTGAACCTTTTTTCAACTTAAATCTTTTATCTACTATGTTTAGGGCTTGATAATGATGATGATTATGTAAGTTTTGTAATAACTGTGGATGCTCGGACCAACTACCTTTCTTCTACTGAAATCTTTTATCTACTATATTTAGGGCTTGATAATGATGACGATTATGTAAGTTTCGTAATAACTATGGATGGCGAACAACCTTGAGTGTTTTGAATCTTTTTTCGACTTAAATATTTTTCTACTATGTTTAGAATGATGGCTAGTGTGGTAGATGCAAGTTTACTGTGTACTATGGATGGTCAGACCTGACTTCAACTCTTTTTTAATTAATTTGTTTATCTACTATGTTTAGGGCTTGTGTGGTAGTGATTATAGTTCTAAATGGCTGTGGATGGTTGGACTAAGTTTCCCAGTGTTTTTGAGACCTTTCTTCTACTTAAATCATATTATGTTTGGGGCTTGATAATGATAATGATTATGTAGTTTATGTGTACAGCTGGATAATTAGGACCAACTTCCTTTCTTCTACTGAAATCTTTTATCTATTATGTTTAGGGCTTGATAATGATGATGATTAAGTAAATTTCGTGATAGTTGTGGATGGTCGGATCAGTTTGAGTGTTTGAACCTTTCTTCTACTTAAATCTTTTATCTACTATGTTGGAATGATAATAGATGATCTTGTAAATTTAAGTAATAGCGTGGATGAAATTAGGACCCGACTTGAGTGTTTTAGAACCTTTTGCTTAATCTTTTTATCTACTATGTTTAGGGCTTGATAATGATGATGATTATGGATTGATAAGCTGCATCAGATGGTCGGATGGTTTAGTGTTTGATTCTTTCTTCTACTTGAATCTTATATGTAGGACTTGATAATGATAATGATTATGTAAGTTTCGTGATAGCTGTGGATGGTCGGACCGGTTTGAGTGTTTGAACCTTTCTTCTCTTGGAAAATGCTGTCCCTACTTATGTTTGAGGCTTGATAATGATAGTAGTTAATGTAAGCCCGTAATAATTGTGGATGGTGGACCCGACTTTAGTGTTTGAACCTTTTGACAAATCTTTTTATCTACTGTGTTTAAGGGCGAAATGATGTGTGATTATGTAAAGTTTCTGTAAGGATGGTTGGACCCGAAACCCTTCTTTTCTTACAGAATCTTTATATACTATGGCTAGGAAGCTTGATAATGTCTGTAATTATGGTTTAGTGATGGCTGTGGATGAATTCGGACCGGTTTGAGTGTTTTGGAACTTTTCTTATGAATGCTGTCACTATCTTGGATTGATATGTGTTGATTATGTAAGTTTCGTGATAGTTGTGGATGGTCAGATCAGTTTGAGTGTTTGAACCTTTCTTTTGCTTAAATCTTTTATCTAATATGTTTAGGGCTTGATAATGATGATGATTCTGTAAGTTTCGTAATAACCGTGGATGGTTGGTCCAACTTGAGTGTTTTGAACCTTTTTTCGACTTAAATATTTTATCTACTATGTTTAGGGCTTGATAATGATTATGATTATGTAAGTTTCGTAATAACTGTGGATGGTTGGACCAACTTCCTTTCTTCTATTGAAATCTTTTATCTACTATCTTTGAAACGTGTGATGATTATGTAAGTTTCATGATGCATTGTGTAAGTTTAGGGTGTTTGAACCTTTCTTACACTTAAATCTTACTATCTCTACTATGTTTAGGGCTTGATAATGATGATGATTATGTAATTTTTGTGATAGCTATGGATGGTGGGACAGTTTGATCTTTAGACACTCTTACTTGAATCTTTTATCATACTATGTTTGGGCTTGATAATAGTGATGATTATCATGGATTTAGTGATAGCGTAGGATGTTGGATGGTTGATCGTTTAGAACCTTTCTTCATTGAATCTTTATCTACCATGTTTGAGAGCTTAATTACTTGAGATGATTATCTTAAATTTTATATCTTATTGATACGTTTGAACCAGTTGACATTTTGAACCACTATTCCTCTAATTTTTTATTTACTATATTTAAATCTTATTAATGATAGTGATTATATAAGTTATAATAATGAGATATTCAGATAACAATTATTATAGAACCTTTTCTTCTGTAGAAATCTTTTATCCATGGGTTTTTTATAGGCTTAATAATGTGATGATTATATAATTTTGTAATATTATGGATGATGGACAACTTAGTTCTTCTACTAAAAATCATTTTATTTACTTTTTTTTAAAGCTTGATAATGATGATGATTATATAAGTTTCGTAATAACTGTGGATGAATTGAACCGACCTTGGTATTTGAATCTTTCTTCCCCTTAAATCTTTTGTCTCTATATGTTTAAGGTTACAATGATGATGATTATAGTTTCACTAATAACTTAGTGGATAATTGAGTGACTTTAGCGTTGTGATCTTTTTCTACTTAAATCATTTTATCTTCTGTTTGGGCTTTATAATGATGGTTGATGGGTACTTTTCTATCGATATTAGGGCTGCGACTTTATTTAAAGTCTTAGGTGCATTAATGGGCGAATGATGTCCTCAACATAAGGAAGGGTGGTCCGTGAGGTGTCTTGAAGCCACCTCTCAAATCTTATAAATGATTTATTTCTTGTAAGGAAAGTCAGCTATGATGATTTTTATGATACGTCACCCAGCTGATTGGTGAAATTATGGTATTTATCATTAGGTGATCATGATGACTCTTATTAAAACTTGATATGGTTGCTTCCAGTTGGGTGAGGAATCTCTTTATATATTATTTGATCATTGAGATAATTAAGGAGCCATGATCGTGGGAGATCCTTCCTCCTCGTTGAGTGGAGAGCCGCAATCTTAGAGGATCATACTGCCGTAGTGAATCATCAGATCATGAGGTGAGTGCTTTCATTCTTAAATCTATTTGGTGGACTTGAGATTATCTTTAATACATCAATGAAGTTGAACCAGTTAATACTAAACCACATGTTCAAAATAACAGACGTCATTATTGATTAAAAAAGTCGCCGTGTGAGGCTCACATAACTCACGGAGGATGCCAACCTGCTTTAAGGTTCGTTCCCTGGGCCTGCGTCCTAGGCCTATGCGTTGATTTTTTAGGCACTATCAGTTGCCCCCTAGCCTTGGCGAAATTTTAGATCATTTTAATTAAACGTTGAATTCCATGTGGTAACAGGATTTATTGATTGGGCTTATCACCTTATTACGCATCAGATAATGAGTGGCTTTTCTCATTTTTACCTTATTGTTTGATCATTGATCATTTTTGGAAGCGCCACATTTAGTAGACCATGTTTCCTGATTCTTGACCCTCTTTCTACGTGATCTGAGATTTTCTTTATGAAACTTCTCTAATCATGGCTCAGGCATCTTGGTGGTTAAAAATACATTCTATCTAACCAAGATTCGTCTTTTGCTCTCTTTACTAGTTTAGTGCGTCTTTCTTCTTCTTATGTTTACCTTTTCTTGTTAAGTTAAGTGGATCACAGATCGTTATTTATCTCAATATTCTACCATTTTTAGTTGAGAGTCTGTCATTTACATTTGGCATTCAGGGAATTATTAATTCACATTTAGGTTATTAGATAACATTCAGATTAACCTTTTATCTGTGTGCCGAATCAGAGGTCAAGTTGACAGCTTAAAATGGCCTGTGGAATATATTATATATGTCATTTAGGCTATCTGTAAATAAAATGGTAAAACCTGATTGTGTTCACTACTCACCAAAATATCATCAACTATATTACCATAGTTTTAAAGAGTCATTACATCACTCTTAATGCAAACATATATTAAAATTAAGAATTCTAATACATGTTTTGCAAAATGTATCTACCAAAGTCACATGTCGGCTTTCTTCTTAATAGCGGCCTCTAATGGTAAATCTTCACAAAATTACTCTCTGGCTACCTGAAATAATATTCCCTCGACATGATGACGTACTTGGTAGTGATAATTTCCTAGATGGGTTACTCAGCCTAAGTGTACATGTAATGACAATGAACACACTCAACGAATCGTGATGCTTGAATGTCTGCGTGATGTGGATGAGAATGGCTCCTGCCTAAGCTTCTCGAGTCTTCATTGACTCCTTCACGCATCACTAAGCGAATGTGAGAAAATGTTGTTTTGAAGCAAAATATTTTGATGCTTAGAAATATCTTCTAGAGTTTCGATAAAATGTCATTAGACCATAGGCGAATTTGTTGGATAAGCTCTCTGAAAAAATTCATAGGCCTAAAGCGTGAATTGTTGGACAATCTCCCAACCCAATTCTTCGAAAAATCTTCAATTGAAATTCATTTCACAACCATTTTCCTTTTTATTTTTCTTTCATGTCATACACTTACACCTACCATTCTAGAGTGCCCTGGTGCATATAGAATGCATTATGCCATTTCCAAACAATTCATATTAATATATGAATCATGCATATATTAACAAATTCACATACTAATCACATGTTATTCAATTCATAGCAATAACATAAAAATTAGCTCATAAAAATCACACACAAATCACGTGAATAGTAAAACCATAGGTCTCGGCACTGTTCACGGCCACTCTAGGGATTTTCTTCACTCAATCCCAATCGTTTGTGTA
The DNA here is from genome assembly GCA_016808115.1 of Tetrastigma voinierianum. NCBI lineage: Eukaryota > Viridiplantae > Streptophyta > Magnoliopsida > Vitales > Vitaceae > Tetrastigma > Tetrastigma voinierianum. The sequence goes on along the minus strand of JAEQBH010002597.1, from coordinate 269,325 downwards.
ACGACCCGTACCAAATAATACAAATTTTTAAAACGTTTGACCAAGTTTGACCAAGTTTGACCAAGTTTGACAACACTTAGTATGTGGGCCCAAAGTTGACTTTTTCAAGGATGCATAATTTTGGGTTGACTAAGGCACCCTTTCGTAGGCCTTGTTGACACGAGTTCATAAACGGGTTGGGCATTAATCAGGCTTACGGATAGAAAGTTATGACCACTGAGGAGTTCAAGCAATGGTGTTTTGCTTGATGTCAGCGTATTCGGTGTTTTACACGAAAGCGACCCTAGGCCCTATGCCACATGGCTTTGCGTGCCAAGGAACCACAGCCCCCGAGCCTCATTTTGAGCTCCAAACCTAGAAAAACTCCCCGAACGTGAGCCGCCGGCCCCGGGTCGTTTTGACCGTTTTTAGGTTGATCGGGTTTGATTCGTCGAATGGGTCAGCCATCGCCGCTAATGCGCGCCCGGCCGGAGGAGAGACGACAGGGCGATACGGTAAATTTCCACATAGCCGTAGCCAGACCATGCCGGTCAGGCGCGAAGCGGCAATGTTGCAACAGTCATGATTTTGTGTTTCAGGCCATTCGAACTGACCATTACCTCCTTTCCACCATTTTGGACCCTGCGAACTCATTTCGTGGTCCCTTTTTGCGAGATTCACTCACCCAGTTTGAAGATCTGACAAAACAAAGTTGGCCAGTTGTTGGATCGAGTTCCAGGCCACCACGACAACCCTTTGGACCAAGGTGAAGTGCTGATGTGTTTCTCTTGAGCTGTTGATATGGTTTGTGAATTTTGGACGTCGTTTGGTTAGTTTTCCATTTTTTGGGTCATTTAGGGTAATTACGCAGAAAGTGGGGCCGAAGTGGTCTGATTGGTCGAGTTTGGAAAAATTGAAGATGGATTAGTGAAATTGGATGTTTTTATGAATTATTGGGCCGGTCGATTTGAAATTAGCTCGGTGAAAAGCCCCAATTTTGATCTTAGGTCACATGGGAGACACATATGTAATTGGACTGTCAGTCCCGATTTAGATGGTTTTCATAGTTCTAAAGTTGTTCTAAGGCTAGCCGGGCGTCTGATGTTGTTGGATTCGGTTGGCCCAGACTGAGAGTGGTGTTTTGACATATTACGGGGCCTCCTGTGAAGTAGGGAGATGATCTGCGGGAGGCGGGGCGACGTAAATGTCGGTGGAGTGGTTTATATGTTTTAAATGTTTTGGGTATTATGTTAGTATATAATTATGGTTGGTGTTATTTAATAAACATATCATTTGATCGAGAGATGTTTGGTTATGCATAAATAGCATGACTGTTTTCATATAAACAAGTTATCATTTCATGAATTTTGTCTGACATTTTAAATATTTGGAAGTTTGCGATTCATGGATGAGTCTATGAGTATGTAAATATGTTTAGTGCGATGGATTGAGGTTTTAAATACTTTGAAAACTTATTGTTTAGAAAAGAGATTTTGAATTTTGTGAAATAGTTTTGTCTGATATCGTTGGAAGGTACATGTGAGTGAGAAAGCGATTATATATTATTTCCATGGCCGTGATGGCGGGATTAAGTTTATTAGTTGCCACGTGATGGTGAATTTAGAAGGTTTTATTAGTTGCCACGTGTTGGTTTGCAGGAAGGTTTATTAGTTGCGTGGTGAGTTTGCAGAAGGTTTATTAGTTGCCATGTGGTGGTGGTTTAACCAGAAGGTTTATTAGTTACTAGCGTGGTCGGGTTTACCCAAAGGTTTATTAGTTGCCACGTGATGGTCGGGTTTAACAGAAGGTTTATTGGTTGGTGTGTGAGTCGAGGTTTACGGAAGTGGTTTATGATGGGTACATGGTACGGTACATTGTTGGTTTATGATTAAAGTATAAGTATCTCAATATTTATGGTTATGGTACTTTCACGGTTATTTTTACGACATGATGGTTGTATGTATTTTATGCTCAATTTTTATATTGTGAACAATTCAGGTTATAATTTTCTTAAAAAAAAATCCGCAATGACTAATTTTTTAGCATGAATTTCATATTGTTGGACTTAGGTAAAGTTAGGTTTTGTGAAATGTTTCTAAACGGGGAACCTTACGAAAGAGTGGACGTGAGGTTTTGAGAGAAGAAAAGTTTGAAAATAAAAGCATTACTTTCCATATAAGTTATGCCACTCACTGAGATTTATTATCTCACGTTTATTGTTTTAAATCTGTTACCTAGGTAGGAATGGTTCGTAGAACTTACCTGTGCCAGATTCAATACTTTGCTCTTTACGTGACAATTGAGTATTCTACCCACGTCTATCTTGTCTTTGTTTTGTTGAACCTGTTATTTTCATTTTGTAACCTAAATTGAATACTCTTAGTCTCGATATTAGTATTGAACTCATATGAGTCCTTATTATGTATGTTGTGGTTATGACCTACATTTGGATAGGTCGGTCGTGGATTTTTCTATATAATTGAGGTATTGTGGTACTGCATGTGTTTACTTCCTTCTTAGGTGGGGTTCCATTGTGTATTCCTTATGGTTTGTACAGTGGGACTTCACTTGGCGGGACCACTCGGGGAATCTTGGGAGAGTTTCTGGGTCGGGTCTTGTCAGCTTGGTATCAGAGCTCTAGGTTTCTAAATTCCTTGGGGTTGTACATTCTTTGTCTAAGCTCATCGGTATTTTAATATACCTTTCCTAACCTTATCCTTGGAATTGATTACTTGTTTCATTGTTCTTTGGAACGATTTTCTTCACGATGGTGCCAGAAATTGAAGCGTGGGCCGGCGGGCCTCGTGGAAGTTCGGATGCACTGCCTTGAGGAGAATGCAGTGAGCTTTTTGGCTCGATCCTTTCGAGAGAGTGGGTTTGCGGTATTCTTGTTGATCGGGCTCGTAGACTTGGAAGCGATGGTTTTGGCGACTCACAGGATCCCATGGTGGCTTTATCTTGGCTAGATGACACAAAGAAGATTCTGGACGAAGGTATGCGATGTCAGGATAGAGGATAGAGTCAGATGGCGGTTCACCTTTCGGGAGTGAGTCTGAAGTGGTGGGCGTATGAGAGGGACTAAGGAAGCGTCACACTTGGGCCTGATTAGTTTTTTCTGCGAGTTTGCACACTTGACCTTTGTTGAGACGAGGCTGAAGTTTGAGGCAGCTCGCTCGGGGTGCTGTGGTTCTGAGTGGCGTAAGTTCGGAGAGTTATCGGTTTCACCGTCGATTTGGTTGGGATGAGGTTAAGCGAAGGAGGTTTCTCGATGGGTTGATTGGCGAGTAACTTTGAGCCTCTCGGAGTTACGATCATCCATATCGGTCGATGAGAAGCCTTGCTTCTGAGGTGGAGAGATAGACCACGTCGCGGAGGTAGCGTCGATCATACGATGGATTTTCTTCGGGGGACCGATCGAGATCATCAAGAGGGTGATTTATTTCTGGATCGCCCGGGCGGCGAGGATCCGATTAGGGGCGAGACATGAATTGCGGCGGTGCGAGGTTTTGAGAGGTGGACATAGGGTTACGGATTTGTTCGGTGAAGTAGTGGCGGTGGCCCATTTTCGGGATCTCGGTAGGGGCGGTTTAGTTCGGCTTGTGGCGATCGCGGCGAGGTCCATGATGGACGTGCCGGTGGGATTATACATGCTTTTCGATGCCAGGCTGACCAGGACATTTCAAGAGGTACGCCCACATCCGAGGACCAGCCGATGAGTCACCGAATCAGTGCTCGGTTCCGGTGGAGCTCTTGGGCGTGGAGGGGCCGGATCATGACGAGGCAAACCTCGGGTGGTTCCTTTATGCAGGCGGCGGTCACACGTGGCTAGGCGGAGGACGAGAGAGGGCGACCACTGTAGAGGGCGAGTTTATGCTATGACCGGTCGAGGCGCGGGACACCCTCGGCCGTGGTGTGGTCACGTTATCATTCTTGGTGACGATGCGTGTACTCGTGACCGGGGCTACACACTCTTTTTATTTCACGTACGATGTTGCAGTCGGGGCGACTCAGTTCCTTTAAGTTGTAGTTTGGAAGTTACCACGCGAAGATCTATGGCCTAATAAGATGCTTAAGGGTAGCTTGTTTTCTAGTGAGGGCCAAGATATGGAGGCAGATTTGATATTAATAGATCTCGAGGGTTGGATGTGATTCTTGGATGGATTATTCTTGGTATGCTTCAATGGGATGTTTGTGAGGTGATATTTAGGCAATGGGGACTACCGGTAGTAGTCTTACATGAAGAGACGGAGCGAGCACCTTCAGGTTTGATTTCTGCCATTTATGCTAGGTGTTTACTTCAAAAAGGGTGTACGGGGTATCTAGCTCACGTAGTGGACACTCGTAGTAGCGAAATGGGATTAGAGGATGTACCAGTAGTGAGGGACTTTTCGGATGTGTTTCTTGACGATCTTCCGGGTTTGCCTCCAGAAAGAGAAATAGATTTTCCCATTAATTTGAATCACAGTCTTGACTCGTATTTCCTTCTGTATATAGAATGGCCTTGGTAGTGAAATAGTTGAAGACTCGGTTCACAAGAGTTCAGTGGATAGAGGATTTATTAGGCTGAAGTATTTCACCTTGAGGCGCAGGTGTTATTTGTGAAGAAGAGGACTTGGAGGTTGTGTATAGGCTTCACAGACAGGTTGAATAGGTCACCATACGTAGCAGATATCCGCACCGGATTGATGATCTGTTGATCGACTCTAGGAGTCTGAAGTGTTCTCGAATTGACTTGAGGAATTCAGGGTACCATCAGTTGAGGATTAGGGAATCGGACATTCCCGAGCGACGTCGGGGATGAGATATGGGCATTATGAGTTTCTAGTGATGTAACCGGGCTGTGATGCCGAAGCAATTTTTCATGGATTTGTCGGGTCTTCCGTCCATACTTATATCGGTTCGTCATTGTTTTCATCGACGATATCTTGGTATACTCGAGAAGCGAGTTGGAGCATGAGAGACATTTGGGTTTGGTGTTGCAGACTTTAAGGCAGTACCAGTTGTATGCCAAGTTCAGCAAATGTGAATTTTGGTTGAGCCGAGTGGGATTTCTCGGACATGTGGTTTCTGCTGATGGCATTTATGTGGATCCTCAGAAAGTAGAAGCAGTGGCAAATTGGGAGCAACCAACTACGGTGACAGAAGTGCGGAGTTTCCTGGGATTAGCGGGGTATTACCGCAGGTTCATTGAAAGGGTTCACCGAGATAAATGGACTACCGCTTCATTGTTTGGTAGGAAGCAGTTAAATTTGAAGTGGGCGGCGGGTGTGGGAAGCTTCAAACGCGAAGGAAAGGTCGGCGTGGCTCTGATGACATTGCCGAGAGAGGCGACGAGGGTTCGAGGTTTGTGATGCTTCACGCGAGGTTGGGTTACGTGTTGATGCGACATAAGAGAGTTGTGGCGTATGCTTCGGACAGTTAATGGCTCTGGTGAATTATCCTACTTATGACTTAGAACTTCTTCATGATAATTTACCGCATTGAAGACTTGGAGGCATTACTTGTGTGGAGCGACTTTATCGGATATTCTGAACCATAAGAGCCTTAAGTATTTGTTTACACAGAAGAGTTGAACTTAAGGCGAGGAGGTGAATGGAATTACTTAAGGATTATGATTGCCTTATCGTACCATCCGGGTAAAGCCCAGTGTGGTGGCGGATGCCTTGAGGCGGGAAGTACGGGCTCTTTGGGCACATGTACGAGCAATACGACTTCCATTGATGGTGAGGTTATTGTGAGAGTTAGATCTTGATTGAGGATGCATGCTTCGGGGAGCACTTTTTGCTGGTTCGACTCTGACCGATATTGGTAGATGTATTCTCAAGTATATTAGAGATCATTTGATGAACATGAGAAAGAAAATCGTGGAAGGAGAACAATCGGATTTCGCTATTAGAGATGACGGAGCCTTGGTGATTAGTTCTAGGCTTTGTGTTCCAGCAACTGAAGAGTTAAAAAGGCAAATATTGGAGGAAGCCCATAGTTCTGCTTATGCTATGCACCCCGGTAGTACCAAGATGTACCGTACACTGAAGGAATATTATTGGTGGTCAGGGATGAAAAGGGAAGTTGCCGAGTATGTATCCAAGTGCTTCATATGTCAACAAGTGAAGACAGAGAGACAAAAGCCTTCGACTTCAAATTTTACCCATCCCCTCGAATGGAATGTGGTATTATTACAGCTGGATTTTGGTATTCAAACTCCTCCCATACCCGTATATATGATCAAGATTGCAGCAGTTGATCGACTCACACTGTTCCACATTTCACCATTCGTGAGAAGTTTTCCTTTGGAAACTAGCGGAACTCTTAGAACCATATAGTGAGCTTCATAGTGCCAGTATCGATCATCTCGATAGAGATCCACAATTCACTCTATGGTTTGTAAGTGACTGATGAAGGAACCAGGGTGTCAAGTTGAATTTACCGTCACCCCAAACCATGGACAATCTAAGAGGACTATTCGCACTTATATGAGGCGTCGAGGGTCATGCATACCTAACAAGGACATTGGAATGAATGACCACTCTTCATGAGGTTCACTTATAACATCAGCCATCACTACGAGATGTCACCTTATGAGGCTTTGTAGGAAACAATGTCGCACCCCTTATATTGGAATGAGATCATAAAAGGAAATTACTAGGTCCCGAGATTGTACAAACGATGAAGATATGTTAATGTTATACGTGCTCATGAAACTAAATGTGAGAAAAGAGCTATGCGACAAGCTGCAGAGAAAGGACTTGAGTTTGAGGTCGAGATCGAAAGTGTTCTTGGAAGCCTCCTGAAGTGGTACGCCAAAGCGAGGGAAGCTAAGTCCTCACTATATCGACTTTGAGATTGTTGAGGGAGACAGTCCGGCTTATAGACAGACCACCATGGAGCTGAGTCCAATGTCTCCACATCTCCATGCTCCGCAAGTATATCCCAGATCCTCACATGTGTCGAGACACCGTAGATTAGAGGGATGACTTAATATGAGGAAGAGCCAAAAGTATCATAGAAGAAGGAGCTTCGCAACAAGACATATCTTTATGAAGGTCCTTTTGAGTAACATAATCTAGTCGAGGAGGCGACTGGGAGTCGGAAGAATTTAAACATGAGCTTATCCCCATCTTTTCCATGACGAGTAACAATTTCAGGGATGAATTTTCTTATGTAGGTCAGAACGACCCTACCAAATGTTAATATGTTTAAAACGTTAATCAAGTTTGACCAAGTTTGACAACACTTAGTATGTAGGCCCAAAGTTGACTTTTTCAAGGATGCATAATTTTGGGTTGACTAAGACACCCTTTTGTAGGCCTTGTCGATACGAGTTCATAGACGAGTTGAACGTCAAAATCCGACTTACGGATAGAAAGTTATGACCTTGGGGAGTTCAAACAAATAGCATTTTAGCAAAGGTCCAAGCCGCTCTTCGTGTTTTACCCGAAAAGGACCCTAGGGCCCTATATATTACAGCTTTATGCGCCAGAACCCTTAGCCCCAAACACTCTATTTTGAGCTCCAAAACCTTAAAACTCCCCAAACCCGTGAGCATCAATGGGTCACTTAATCATTTAAAGCGATCTGGCTCTCACCAGGAGCCGATTTCGGCCACCACCACTGTACATGCACCGGCCAGGGAGGAGGAGGATGACCAGATGACCACGCTAGTAAAATTTCCCGGCCAGTCACGGACGGCCCGATCTGAATCTGCCGGTTAAGGCCACCGCCAACTCGGGAGCCGACTCAGGCTTTTCCAGCCATCAGCCAACCCATACCTCCTTTCCACCATTTTGACCCTCCCAACTCATTTCCCGCGGTCCTTGCATTCTCACTCCGTTTGAAAGATACGACAAAAACAAAGCTACTGAACAAGTGGATCGAAGTTTTCTACACCACAACAACCTTTGACCGTGAGGGTACCGATGTGTTCCCGGTCTCTCGGGCTTTCCACGATAGTGTGGTTTGTGAATTTTGAACGCCGTTTGTTGCTTCATTTTTGGGTCATTTAGGGTAATTACCGAGAAGGTGGGACTGAGTACTAAATTATCAAGTCATAAAATTATATGGATTAGTGAAATTGGATGTTTATGAATTATCGACTGGCCCAATTTCAGGAAATTAGTTCTCGGTGAAGCCCCAATTTTTGAGTAATGTCTATAGGGCAGATCATAATTAACTGCTCTATCCAATCTAGATGGTTTCATAATTTCAAAGTTATCCCGCGCCTCTTGATCCTTCAACGTCATTGTCAGTTATCGATTTGGCTGTTTATTATATTATATGATCACGCTTGCTGAGAAGGACCCATATGGAGCAGGATCAAGTCACCATACTAGTGAGGGCTTAGGTGTTTGAATGTTTCAGTATTATATCATATATAATCATATAGTTAATTATTTAACAAACATCATTGATCAATGTTTGCTATACAAATAGTATGACCGTTTATATAAAACAAGTTATATCATTTCATGTAATTATCAATATTTATTTGAAGTTTGATCGAAGCCCATGACAGCCCATGGTATGTAAACATATGTTAACGACTATGGTTTAAACCACTTTGAACCCTATTGTTTTAAGAAAGAGATTTTCAGATTTTGCAAAGACTTTAATATTATCAAGGTACATGTGGATGAGAAAACGGATTACATATTATTTCAACGGCCGTGATGTCTGCGGATTAACGGGCTTAGCTGCCACGCGATGGCTCTGGGGCTCATCCTCAAGGCTTCATTAGCTGCCACGTGATGGCCCGGCTTACCCGGTTGCATATTAGCTGCCACATTACCGCCTTAACCGGCGTCATTAGCTACCTGCGGTCAGAGATCTGGTCACCACGTCATGATGGGTATATGGTACCAAGACATTGTTGGCTCTCATTAAAGTATACATCTCAACTTATACATATGTCTTCACCTGCCATTTTTACCGGCTGATGGCTGTATGTATTTATACCTCACTCACAGAACAATCCAGCACTTTTCTTGAAAATCACATCAAGTAATTTGAGCAAGAACTTACATTGTCAGACTAGAAGTCAGTCAGAAATGTTTCTAAACAGAACTTTAATAAAGAGTGGACTATGTCTTGATAAAAATAAATATGTCTGGTACTGAAAACATTACTTTCCTTATAATGCCAATTCAATGATTTATTATTCAATGTTGTTTTTAACTGCACTCTAGTCCGCATAAAATGAGTACCCACCTCACCAAATTCAACACCGTTTTTCTCGCCGCCACAAATGCGTAGAATGCACCCATCTATCCTGGGCTTTTGTTTCGATAACTATTTATTTCTACTTTGTAAACCCTGTAAATTCAAAAATACTTAGAATGCCTGATATTAGTATTAACATATATCTTTATTATATATATGTTGTGACTCACATCAAGAATGTCGCATCTTTCTGCACTGATAACATAAAAATGCATGTCATCTTCAGGTGTGGGGTCCACGTATTCCTTATGGTTCAGTAAGAAGGACCACTAGGCGGACCACCCAACTCAGAGCCCGGTCGGCCCCTGTCATTAGGACTGGTCACTACCACTATGCCCATATCTCCCATCCATCAAAATGGCTCAGCCAAAGAATAAACCAACAGAGAAGACTCTCACCCCCTTGGAGTTGTCTAAACCTGTGGCCAAATCAGTGTCCACTATCTAGCTTAGATGAGCAATCAACTTTGCTTCTTAGCCCATGGCACTAATGATCCAAATGTAAACTAGAGAGAAGTGTGGATTTATCTCTGAAACTGTTCCTCCCCCCCCCCACTACAAAAACACATTTCAGCCAAATATGTGGAGAAGATGTAGTTACCTTTTGTCTTACCAAATCTTTCACTTAATTCCATCATTGTCTCTTAACTGTAATCAAAGGTTTACATACATGTCTAACTGGTCATCATTTATATCTATCATCACTAATTTAATAAGATTGTCATATGGTACATATAGAACACTTTTTGTCACAAAGATATCTTCAATAAGTTGTCATAATGGCACCAATAACTGCTTCAAAAAACGCGCAAATTTAACTGTTCTTATCTAATCAAATTCATTACAGTAACCAGATTTCGCTTATGAGATCAACAAATAAAGTCCGTTTAATGTCCTAGATCTAAAATCTGATTTATCCAAATTACTATTTACCTTTCTAAAATTAGGATTTTCTCGAGATTTCATTATCATCTGCTCATCCTTATTGCCCAACTACGCGCACTCCGGGCCCACCGCCTTCCCAGCGATGGGTAGTTCGACTAGAACCTACTAAAGCATAGTTTAGCAATTCAACTCAGCCATTATTGTAAGACCGGGTCCTTTAATGTAACTTCCTCTTCTCTCCATCCCGGTGCGCATGGCGTCTGAGATCAGGTGTCTGGCACTGAATCACTAGGCTACATAAATGCCTGGCCAAATTCCTAGTCAATTTATTCCTTTTTGAAAGACCTTCTACTGCTTGACATTAAAATTCTCAGAACATATATGTTTGGTGCCCATTTTCTGGTTATCACATCGTCAAGTGCCAAAAGATATTCATTTTGAAATGTCTTCAGAACGACTCCTTTACTTTCCATCCTTGTCAGCCACTATTAACACTAAACTGTCCCACCTCAACTTTCCCAATTTTATAATGCCTGTCGTCTTTAGATAGTGTCCCGTTGTCTCCAATGACAGTTTGTTCTCAGACCTTTGGTGTTGAAATGAGGGCTTTTGTACATTTCCAAGTCGCACTAATGCTCATAATCATCATCTTTAATTTCCGTCTCCCATAAACATCATGAACGTTATTTTTTTCGTCGATGGTCAATTTATATAATCCGTACTGACCTGGAGAACATAACAGATTCCAACGCTTGGATTGTCCCAAGAACCCACAGAGCTACTCGTGATTAATTGGCCATCCAAGTCAAGTATGTTTCTAACTTTGCTTTAGTTATGCCTTTAGGCTCCTCGGGTCCCTGAAATCTCGTCCGAGCATGAAGAAGTGAATGTTGGTTAAATGTAACGTGACTGATTCCAAGCTTATTAGATCCTGATATTCTAAGTCAGGTGCAGGCAAAATCCTCACCCTCCGAGCTTCAGCGTAAAATCTTCTTGATCCTCCATTTAAGGCTATCTCAACCTTTTACAGTTTTCCCCTGAAGAGCCGCCCGCTGAGTTTTTGGCGACGGCGAAAAAGAAGTGCGGCGCAAGGCCATCCCGACGTCAGAGTGCTCGCTACTCGGTGGCATCCTGTTTGGGGGCGTCCTCCTCGCCATCATCTATTCGGGAGGATGGGTCGTCGGGGCAATTCCAAGCGAGAGGTCACAGGCCTCATCTTGTGGCTGAGGTGTCTGAGGTGACAGGTCCACAACTCCGCTCCACCCATGCCGCGGTAACCAAGAGTCCTCCCATGAGGACCGCCAAGACTTTTCTGGATATCCTGCCTATATTTGTTAGGAGCCCCTTGGCTCAAAGCACTGAGCTTCTTTCCGGGGCGTCTGAGGGCGAGAGGAGGAAGGTCTCACCTCTCGTCAACTCATCTCACGCCCAATGCTGATGAGAGGGATGCAGGACTCATCATTACATGTAGTCGGGTCACTGGGCCTTTATTGGCCCATCATATTGTGGATCAACCTTAAGAAAGAGATCATGTTCCGCTTAGAGGAGGCTAAGGCCTCACGCTTCAGGATGCTATGGTATGTCCAGACGCCTTTACTTGTCCATCCCATTGTTGATTTTGATTGGTCCTTACCTTTGTCTTGTTTCTGCAGGTGGCTACCTACGTGAAAAGCCTAGCGAAGAGGGCTTATTCCTCTGAGGGTCCGCTACGTAGAGAAGCGTATAAAAGTCGGTGTGTTGCCTTCCTAACCCGAGAGTCGATCGCAGCTCAAGTGACAATCGTCTGCATGCTGTGGAAGTATAACCGACCTAAAGTATACCTCGGTTTCCGCCAAATCGCGAGTTGAAGAACAGAAAAGAAGGTTCTAATGAACAGGCCGACAAAGCCGGGATGGTCGGCATTACGCGCATTGCCGGGCGAGAAGCAAAAGCAGCTAGGGTGAGCCGCGGTAGTCGCATCGGCAATGCGCGGCGTGAAGAACCGTAGGTGTTGTGCAGCTACGCCCAAAACCACTACATCGGCGCCGCCCGCCAAGAGGTCGCTGAGGCCGAGAACGCTGCGCGCGCGCCCAACGGGCAGGCCATGGGCCGGCGACGACTTCGTGAGGCAAAGCAGTCTTGCTAGCCGCAGGGGTGATTATAGAGTTGGTAATGGTGCGTGTACCTTATGGGCCTTCTATGGCTTCGCTTTCGCAAAGGCCTGGTCTTCCGGGTCAGGCTTCACTTTTCCGTTCAATCTGAGACAGGTGGGAGGAATCCACGCATTCGGGAGGATACCAGGTGATCTTCACCACCACTCAGCCTCCGCTCTTCTCTTCCCGGCGACCCTTGCATTCAGGTTGCCCAAGCCCATTCGATATACCAGCCCCGTCATCCTTCTTTGTTCGGGTAGTCTTGTGGGCTCTTGTAATGACGATTTTGCTCCTTTGGCTGAAACGCCTGCACGTGTATTCACATTTTCTGAATCTTTTCCTTCACTCCTATTATACTTCAAAGACCCGTTTGTAATAAACTGATCTCTATGATTTATTGCGGCTACGTGGCTCACTGAAATGCTCTTAAAAAATCGAGTTACCGGGTTTGCGAATTGAAGCACGGGGTTTTAACAAGCCGGTTATTGGTCGGCGAACTGGAAGCGCGGTCTTGATCAATCGGAAGCACAGGTTTCAAACTACGTTTTATTAATCGAAGCCGCGCGTGGTTTCTGTAATAAATCGAAAGCACGGCTCTTATCAACCGGAAGCTACCGGACTTATCAATCAAGCTACGTGGTTTCAATGAATGAGCGCGGCTTAGGCTCCGCCGCGGCCGAAGCTTCGGCACAATCGGGAAGCACGCGCTTCGCTGAATCGAAGCAGGTGACTCTTAATATCCGAGCCTCTCCCAGGCCTGCCACCCGGGCCTCTACTCGTCGGCTGAACTCGAGCTATGGCTCACTGAACTGAGCTACGTGGCTCTTAATATCTGAGCTTCTTCTAGACGCTGGGCCATGTGTGGCCCGTCGAGCCATTGGTTTCCCCAAACCGAGCCCACGGCCTTGAATCAGCCACATGGCTCCTTCCACTCTAAGCCAGATTCAATAAACTAAGCTTCTTTCTCCTTGAGCGCCACGTGCTGACAAACCGAGCCACTTCGCCCTTCGATTCAGCCATGTGGCTCTTTAATAAAACTAAGCTACCGGTTTCATTGAACTTACCGGCACTTTCCGCACTGAGCCACGTGTCTTTGGTTCAGCCTGGCGCTTATTGAGGCCTGGCGCTGGCGCCACCACTGAGGCTCGGGCTCTTAAAACCGAGCTCTACCGCCGAATCCAGCCAAGGCTCCTTCTGACTCGAGCCACGTGGCTCTTAACAAACTGAGCCTGGTTCCTTTGGATCAGCTACGTGGCTCTTGGATGCCACCAGCTAAGACTCCGGCCTATTAAACTTAGCTCCATGACTCTTTTCGTACTGTTATGTGGCTCTTTAATATCGAGCTCCTGGGTTTTTTCATCTTCCTTTCCTCGGGAAAGTGCTGTAGAGTTTAAATGTCTAGCTTCATGGAGAATCTAAACGCATCGGACTTCCCAAGGTGTCTAAGCTTCTTTATAAATAACCGCCTTCCTTAGCAGGCGTTATACGCTCTTGCTTTCCTTCGCCCTCGCTAGCCTGGGTTCGCATGATGATGAAGTCAGGTTTGACTAAGCATTTCAGAAGTCCGTCAGGTCACAGTCACGTTGGTTTCATGTTTGCCATTTGATGGAGCCAGCTGTTCCCAATCTTGCCATTTGATGGAGTTGAAGAAAACACGCCCGAGGGGGTGATATGTTGAATGTCGTCCCGCTTTCTTACACTATACCAATTCTCCCTTTTCTTTTCTAGCTTCCCTTCTTTCAGGTTTTGCCGAATGGGCTAGAGAACATACATTGTAATTTTCTGAGATGTAGAGAACGGTTTTGCTGATTGTAATTTTTTGAGATAAATGTAATAAAATAACATTGAAACACGTAATACTGTCAATGGATGTTTCACAACCTCCTGTGGCTCTTCAAGCCCCGTGGATTTATGATAAACTGAGCTCCTTGGTTCTTTCTTTATGATTTACAAGAGTAGATAGGCCGAAATTAAACACAAAACTGTTGTTTGAATGAAAACAAAATCAAGGTTTTTATTATAGATACACATGGTGCCCATGGGTAAACCATGTGCTCACACATTCAGGAGGATTCATGTCTTCTCTTATACTAGTCATAGCTGCTATATCTGACATCCGTGATATGATATAGTTGGGTCCTAGTTTCCTGTGAGTGGGGTCTTTCCTTGTTGGTAGGAGTTTTTTGAGTACTAGGTCGCGGCTTAAACTAGGCCCGACACTCCGATCATGCACTTGCCTGCTTTTATTGAGAACTCAAGGTGTTTTAGCAAGCTTAGCCTCGCTTCTCCCCTTCAGATCAAGGCTGCGCACAACCTCATCGTGCTCTGTCTTACAATCTTGGGTGACTTGAGTTAACTCGACCTGGCTATCGCCTGGCAAGCAATGCAAGGTGAACTGAGTTTCTTAGCTGCACTGCGTGTAGTTCCATAATATGCCCGATAGTACCCTGGAGTGGAATCTCACCCATTTTCCCTTAGGTTTTCCAAATTTAGTCTTCAATGCCTTGAGAGTCCTTATAGTGATTCTCGTCGTCTGGATCATGATGAGCCGGGATGAATAGTAAATTACCTGAGGTCAAAGCAAAAAGTCTTTAAATTTCAGGTTGTCGAATTATCTACATATAATTAACGTTTGGGGATCTCAACCCAGATATTATGAACACCAAACAAAGTTTCTGTACTTTGCTCCTAAGATTATTACAATGGCTCCCGCCTTCCACTCTCGTGAAGGAGTCCACCTCAATGGTGAACTTTGTACACTCCTTCCAATTGGTAGGGACCCGAGTATAAGTCTAATCTTCTTATTGTTGAAAAGGTCGTGGGCTTATGATCTGTGGTCATGGCTCGAATGTGGGAGTGTGAGATCTTAACAATGCTCATATTTTGCATTTTTCCCGACCGGGGCCCATGTCTTGCATCATAAATAAGCAATTCCCACCAAGGTTTTCCCGCTAAGGCTCTGTGCTGTCATAGATGCCTCAGGCACCTCTCTGGCACGTAGTTGGCATCTTCCTTTCCTATGCATTTGAGAAAGTAAAAACCTTGGTTATGTTAGTCCCTGAAAAGAGCGAATCTAACACTCGCTCTTAGTTTAGATGCCTCATTCGCCGCTTGGAAAATGTCCTGCAATAAGCAGTCCCATATGGGTCCATTTAGCTCGCTCAATCATCACTCGGGTACTTCTTCTCGTTGTTGATGTTTACGAGCCGGAGGTGCTCGACTGCATCTCGCCTATCCAGTCTTCCCGTGACGCTCGCACTTCTTGCTGTGGCATTCGCCAGAATTCTCTCACATCCGACCAAACCCGCACGGTAATTCTTGGCGCTTCACGTACCTTTTTGAAGTAAAGGATCAATTTTTCATCCTCGCCAGAACTTTATCTGCCACCACCAACTGCACTCGTCTATACCTAGTTGATCACCTTCCATTGAGCGCGTTGCGCTTAAATGACAGCCTCTTCATATTCTCGCTTCGCGACTGAGGTCAGAACTCACTGAAGCGATTCACATCATCCATCCGGAGGTCACCAACTGCGCACCACTTCCTTGAGCACAATATCCCATCCATGACAAAACCGACGGGGAGGCCTGACGAGCCGGGTGGTTTTTGAAGCCTGGCTGAGGTGAATTTCCATGATGAAATCTCGCCACCACTCTATCCCTTTGATCATCGTTCGGGGCTTGTACCTAATGTCGAACTCACTCAAACATGGGTCCATTTTACCAACCTCCGAGGTTTATGGTCATACAAAGATTTGCTCATCAAGTGCTCCGTCTAACTGATGGTGAGTTTAAAGATGGTCATCTTCCAGCTGCACCACCAATGCTAGAAACCGGCTTCCATCTCTGACACCTTTCCCTCTACTCCTCTCGCAGCCTGGCCACAGCAATAGATCGGCCGTCATGGGCCATCCGCTCTCCGAACAAGGCACTAGTCGAGAAATCTAAAACACCTAAGTAGAATAAGGAGTTCCCTGAGGTCTTAGCAGACCTGGTGGGACAAGTAGGTTTATAGTGCTAAGAACGCCTTCACAGCGGCATCCTAAAGGAAGGGGGGTTTCAAGTACGAGAAAAGCATACTTCTTCACAAGCAATCCCAAAGGAAGGCATGTCTTTCTGTAATCTGTTAAGGCTCACTGTCTGGACTGACACACAAAGCGACTTAACGCAGCTATTCTCTTGGTCAGGCGCTGAATTTCTTTGGTGTTTGAGGGTGGCTGCATGTTGAGCACGACTTTTATCTTGTGTGGATTTGCCTACTTGAAAAACACACTATAAGTCCCAAAACTTCCCCCCGCAGAGACTTCTTAAAGCTTTGGTCAGGTTTAATCTCATCTTATAGTCCTTCAGGACCTGGAACGATTTAGCTAGGTGGTCCACGTGGAGATCGACCTTGATTGACTTCACCAACATGTCGTCTATGTATACTTCCATAAATGCTCCAATATGTTTTTGGAACATTCGTTTACTCAACCTTGATGTGTGGCCCCGGTTTCAACCCAAAAGTGCACCACTGATAACCACGCTCCTCCTGGCCATGAATGAGGGTCTCTCTAATGTCAGGGGTCCACCCCGATTTGATTGTGTTCGAGAAAGTGTCCATAGCTTATGAGTCAGCACAGCAAAGGGCGCCCACTATGAAGTCGTATTCAAGTGTGAACACTTTCGCAGACACACAAAACCAACGTAGCTCCATTTGCCTTTTCCTTCTCGATCAGAACCACATTAGCCAACTGAATGATAATCGTTTCCTTTGGAGGTAGCTCAATTATGAGATTGTCACCTTTCATCGATCGCCTCGCCTTTTGGGGCGAAACTTTTTTTTTTATGTTTGACGGGTTTGAAGGAGGGAATGACATTCAGCCAGGCATAATACCTGGCCAATTCCTCCATGTCCTTCGCTTCAAGCGAATGACACATTTTTCTAAGAAGAGGATGAGGTGTCTTGACGTCCCTACCAATTTGGATATGATGTGTTTGGCAGGTGTTCCTGGTCGTTGTTGTACCGGTCACATCTTCCGAGGGCATGTTGGTGTTTAATTCATCTCATGTCTAGTCATCCGCGGATCGCCACTTTTATGTTTCATTGACGCCATGTAGCACCTCGCACCTGCTAGTCTCCTCGAACCATTCTACCCATTCTCCGTAGGAGCTCGGACAACCATATGATAGGCTAAGGACGACTATGGCATTGAGAGGGCTCAGCTCTGAATACGTTGTATGCCGATGGGGCATCCACTATGAGGAATTTTATCGCCGCTGTGGCTCGGGCGTGGGGGTCTCCTCAAAGTATACCAATTGCACTTCCACCCTGTGGGTGCATCAAAGCAATCCACGGCGTGGGTGTTTATCGTCGCAATTTCTCCCCATGCCCATTTTAACGTTGATAAGATGATATCTACGAAGCCCTGTCGATCGAATCTGCAGAATCAGTTTTACGGTTATTACCACAACCTTTATTACTGCCGAGTCATCACAGATGTCGCTCTTCCATGTCGTGAGTTCGGAAGGTGGTATTGTACCAATTCGAGAAAATCCAATTTTCTAAAGGTAAAAACAAGAATTTCGGCAAAACTGCCAAAATTTTCTGCATCTCGGATGACAAAATGTACTTCACCGGCAATCGCCTCGCTAAATCTAATATTTAACACGCTAACCCGCGACTGAATTTCACGCTGGAGCGCACCGTGCCGCTGCGTGAAAACGAAGCCTGAGAGACATGCATGGCGATAAAAGCCACCACAAATGTACCGGCACACATGCTGCAGCATTGTATATATATGAAATGACGGTCGGATTGTGCCGGGTGTCAAAATCAAAAGCTTAGGGACATGATGGGATTTTTAACATTTAATGAGGAAAAACCAAAATGCAATAATACCATCTTCCATTTTGAAGACAAAAACGACAAGTGGCTGGAAATGAGATACAGTACAAATTTGAGTTTGTAGAGAAGGTGCTTCAGATTGCCGATCGGACCGGCCTTGGCTCGACGGCAAAGTTATTGAACACGGGTGAGGTCACTGGGTGGGACCCATTTAAAGTCTCGACAACCCAAGAGGTAAGGATCTTTTCTATCATGCTAATCTTTTGGCTAAGAGCCATGTAAATGGTTAGGAATGTTATGAGGCTGCTTAGCCACAAACTCCTACCTCAAAAAGCTTTGAACGTGGAGAAATTCTATTTAGTATTTGAATGTTAACTGTGGTTTCACTTCATACATTAAGCACAGAATAGTGACACTAAATTTTTAAAAGTGAAAACAGTTTATTGAGTGATCTAAAACAATTGTTATGTTTGTTGTATCAGCCCATGTGAGCTAATTTTGCAGTAATTGATTATGAATTTCAGATAACATGTTTTATGTGATTTAATTATGTTAATATATATGGCTGTGAATATTAGCATGAGTTTGTTAGATTGACATCATATCTATATGTCTGGGCAACCTAGAATATTAGGTGTGAGTGCATGACATGAAGAAAGAAAACAAAATGTTGGTGAAAGAATTTTAATTCAATATTTTTCTAATAATTACTCTGAGGATCAACAGATCACTTCTGATGAGACCATGACCGCTTAGAAAGTTATCCAGCAATCTACCCTGAGGGTAGTCCCAATTTATTTTACCGAACTGCAGGTGCTTTCAAGAATAAATAACTTTGTTTTGAAAACTTATCACTTTACCAGACTCGCTAGGCATATGTGTGAAGGAGCTCATATATTCAGAGATACGGGTTCGGGGCATAAGATTCATAGGTTCATGAAATTGCTTGACTGCATTGTTTCACATTTGCACTTAGGGTGGGGAGTAACTCAGGTAGGAAACATCACCACTGGTTTTGCTCACCCCACGAGGATCACCATTTCGTACAATGTGGAGCTTATTTAAAGGCAATCATTGGGGAGCTGCTGAGAAGAAAGTCGACTTGTGGCTTTGATGTTGTTGTATAACATGTGTATTAGAAGGTAATTTTAATATGTTGAATTAAGAGTAATAAAAACTCTGAACCATGTAACATATCAGTCAATACATTAGTATGCAGCCCAAGTGGGCCACTTACCATTTTAATCTGTATATGGAACCCAATGTACCAGACTGATTTGTTATTGTTTATACCTTGGGTAGAGCCTCCCAGCAGTACTTCCCACCCGATTCGTGAGTGGTGTCGTAGTTACCCACATTCACGAGTATTCCGCGTTGACTAAGGTTGTCAACTGACCCCGCCGGGCGTCACGCATCCAAACCGAGTATTTAATACGCCCACTCTAGTGTTTCCCGATCGACGCCGCAGGAGCCTTCTTAGCCGAACTCGTATCCCTACCACCGGCCAATCAACTCTGGAAACGCGCATCGACCTCTCCCGTGGGCTATCGCTACCGGCGTCGAGTCGGGTCACCGACAAGGTGGTGAGAGTCGTTCCCATCTCTGAGCGTCAACTGCCAGATGTCCAATGCCATTAAGGGAATTCGATTTCTTTCTTCAACCGAATACAATCATCTGTCCTAAGTGTCTATGATCTCTAACTCAGAATATTTTGTTATGTCTCTTTCATTGGTCCGTCTTCATATGAGACGCCACCTCAAAACTTCTCATGTCGAGACCAGGCACTGAGACATTATGACCATCAGTGAACTCGAGGTGGGTATCGCTGGCTGCGCCTAGGTCGGGGTGGACCTAAGTGGTCCACGGAACTTCCTGAGATTGATCCGCTTCTCTATCTCTCGGAGATCCGCCCCGTCTTCACTTCGTCGATCCTTCTCGTTCTTGCTTTTCTCCTTTTGTGTGAAAGAGCTTCCCCACTTCGACATAAGGGCCTCCTCGCCGTTGATGTATTTTTTTGCTTTGGAGAGCACCTCGACCATGTTTGCCTGAGGGTTCTTCTAGATGGAGAACATTAGGTCTTTGTACTGTATGCCTAACCCGACGATAAAGGCAATGATGGAAAATTTCTCATCCGGGATGTCTACCTTTAACGGCTTTGAGTTGAACTTCTGGACGTAGGTGTGGACCCTACCCGATCCATCAGCCACGCCATTTATTTTTAATGAAACAAATGTGGTTGATTTTCGAATTTTAGAAAACTGGTCTCGTGAGAATGAAGCTTGAGTCGCCACTTACTTTTTGTTGTTATTTTATAAAGGGGAAAACCAAGTAAGAACACAAAACCCCAATGACTCTAGTATGGACAAACGGTCTGCAAAAACTAGATTTCTGGGTTCGGGGATCAGACACCCATCTAGAAGGCAATTCTCATAAGAGGTAGCACCCCCAGTCTCTAACTCTATTCCCACAACTGGGCATGTGAGAGTATACGGGTCACATATTAAGATAGTCTCCTAGGCTAAACATACAATCCTGGATCAGGACCACCCACTCATTCAGCATGCTTAAAACACTCAACTAAAAGGGCAAATGGCGCGTACCTGTGGTCTCTAGCCAAGCGCTGCAAGGGAAAGAATGCATATTTGAGCATACAATTTCAAAATTAGATATCAAAAGCAAAGGAAGCCAGGAGAAACCAGCGCGGCATCTCAACCACTCATTGATGCTACCACTCTGTGCAACTATCTATCCCGGAAAAACGGGCTCAAACAAAACACTAGATTATTGGTGCTTAACTAATCACCCTTGGGACCGCATGATCTTGATTCTAAGAATCCAAAATGATTTACAATCAACCAACCTACCAGACCCTGCCAGCTCTCACATTGATCTGGAGCGAATGGGCTGACCCACAAAGGTCACGGGCTTCAATTAAACTGAAATCGGACGACCCTTACAAAACCTAAAAAACTGGCTGATCTAGTTCACCAACCAGTCGATCCGGTTGAGAACAATTCTGAAATTTTTTCAGAACATTCCTTACAGAGTAAGGAAACCAAAAAATACAGACGGGTACAAGTCCGACACCGAATGACTAAGAACGATACAAACAAAACAGTACACCCCATTCCTAAAAATCGAACTCCAATGAATCGGTCGATTGGCTTCCCAACTAAATTCAGCCCCATTGAGAGAGAGGCTCAAACATTTTAAATCCTTCCCTCAAAGAGCCATAAAATCGACCTGAGAACCACACAAACAAGCAAAGACCCAAACTCCGTTGTCAAAGAACTGACCTGAACCGGATGATTTGGTTTCCCAACCAGTCCATCCGGTTGAGAGAGGCTCTCAAAATTTTTCAGAACCTTCCTTAAAGAGTCAGGAATCCAACAAAACAAACGGAGTACAAATCCGACTCCGAATGACTGAGAACCGACACAAACGATGCCAAAGACCCAAACCGCCGTTCCAAAGAAACCGAATTCTGAACCGGTTGTTTCAACCAGTTCATCTTGTTGATAGAGGCTCTCAAATTTTTCTGTGAAACTTTCCTCAAAGAGTCAGGAATCCAAAAAACAAACTGAGGCAATCCGACCAATGACTCCAGAACCGATACAAACGGGTACCAAAGACCTAACCATTGCTCCAAAGAACTAAATTCAAGTGAACCGGACTGATTTGGTTTCCCAACCAGTTCATCCGGTTGAGAGAGGCTCTAAAAATTTTTCAGAACCTTCCTCAAAGAGTCAGGAATCCAACAAAACAAATGGAGTACAAATCCGACTCCGAATGACTGAGAACCGACACAAACGGTGCCTAGTGTCCTAACACAAGTCGGCAAACAACAAAGACAAAGAAAAGCATAAAAGAAATGTATACGATATAAACCCTGCACCTATAAGATTCATGGATATTCCCTTTTTTCTTTCTTTCCGCTCCAAACCAGGTATCTGCACTCCTTCAAACTGTCAACTCCTTTTCAAAACAAGAGACCACTTCTCCTGATTTAAATAAACTCTCCTTTTCCTCCTTTTCTCCCTTTTTCCTCTCTTCTTCCTCCTTTTCTTTTTTTGATCTCCAGCCGTTTTTCTCTATTTCTCTCCCTTTCTCCGAGTTTCACTCCATTTTGCACACACCTTCAAATTCCAGAACTCCCTTCGGGATCAAACTTCCTGTCATAAACGTCTTTATTTCCAAGGTCCATAGTCAGCCACATTTACTCCTACTTAACCACCACACCCAAGTGACTCCAAGGTGGCTGTAAGCAACTCCCATAACATGGTCCAAAGCTGATCCAACCCATGCCTAGGACTGATCTCAAATAAATCTCGATCCATATAGGAGCTCAAGTACCAAAATCACAAAAATTAGCGCCCACACAAGCCAGCCCGATGTACCGAAGGTACAGTTCCCAACTGTCGACCAATTGAGAAAACTGAAATTTGAGAGAGAATATTCCTTGAAGAATAAGGAGTCCATGAAAAAAATGCTTGATTCCGAGTCCCAGCGAGATGACCAAAACAAGCCTAAGGTTTTGTAATCAACCCGCAGAATGAACTTCAATTGAAATCAATTGAGTCAATATCCTGCTATCGAAAATTATCAAATTTTTTCAGACACTTCCTCAATGAGTAAGGAATCCAAAAAAAGAAACGGCGCTCAATTTCGAGTTCGAATGAGGGAGATATGATCAAAACAAGCCCAAGCGTTCGAATCGACATACCCAATAAACCCGACAGCCAAACCCTCGGGGACCCACTTGCTTCCGGCGGCACGATGCCACAATCGACACTGGGTGACGCCCAACCCGGCACCCGAAGGTGCCATGGCGCGCTACACTTCAAATCGAACTCTTTAACCTTTCGTCTTAGCCACACTCCGTACATGTTTTCATTTTATGCACACTTGTGATTACCAAAAAATCTTTTACATATACATTATACATACCACCATAGTGGCATTCATTATATATTCTATACACATATACTTGAGTCCTTTATTTTTACTGGCTATAATTCACTGTCACAAACTATATGATATAAATTAGATCATAATATTTGAGCACCTATCTTTGAGATACCAGCTCGCCCATGGGATGTCCCGTCTTCTATCCTTGTCTTCCGCCTTTACTCTACACGGATTAAAAAACCCGTGCTAAGCTTTTTACTCTTAAAGGAAAACATATACATGGACGTAATTAATAAATGACGGATCATCGCAGTTTAATCGAATACATTCTTATACTCATACGTATCATATACTTATAGCTTCAATAACATCATATCTTGTCTAATGCTCATGTTCAAAACATGCAATATATCTATCATTCCTTATCTATCAAGTATATTTTTTTTTCCTATTTCTTGTCATTTGCTTATATCGTATACTCGATCTATTTCTTATTATTTCTTGTATCATGTTCTTTGCAAGTTTCCTATACTTTCATGTTCATTTCCTTTCATGTTCGTATAATGTGCATGTATCATATACTTTCATATCTCAAATACTTTCATATTAACGACTTATCTTGTCCTATACTTTTATCTACATTCTCTTTTCATATACGGTACTTTTATGCTTTCATGTCTTTCGCTTGTTTCTAGTCTTTTTCATCTTTAGTTCTGCGACTTATTACATTCTATATGCTATTACATATATCATTTCTTATCACGTACCTATATCATGTCTCCTTTCATGTAGTGGCTACACGCCCATGCTATGCTATTCATTTCTTATATATTGTTTTATCATATATTTTCTTATACGATCTTATATTGTCATAAACTTTACATTTGCGTTTTTACATAGACTATAGAATTGGCATTCACGACAGATTCGAGAGGGAATCTTGTCATGTTTATCATTTCCTATATTTTCATCTTGTACTTTTCATATACGATACTTTCCTATGATTTTCAAATACTGTGCTTTTCATATACTGTACTTTTATATTATCTGTCATATACATTTCGTGTCATTGACACTTTATTTCTTGTACTTGTATACTTGTCATATACTTTTATCTTTCATATACTGTACTTGTTCATATACTTTCATGTATTGTACTTTATACTTTCCATATACTGTCATATACAGTTCTTTGTCCTTTTCATATACTTTCATGTACTATGTACTTTTCATATATTGTCATATTTCATATATTGTCATCTTGTACTTTACTTCGTTCTTATAGCGTCTCTTATCATCGCGCCGCAGTTAATAACACTAATATAAATGTCATATATTACATACATTTAATTTGCATATACTTGTCATTTTCTTTTAGGTTTCATGTCTGCAAATCTGTAAAGCGGATCTGAAATCTTGTATGTACAGAAAGATCTTATCATGATACAAGGCAGTGATCTGCAATGCGTATATGCAGAAGGTATCATCCTTTGTCTGAAGATGATGACTGTGCCATGAAATATGTGACCCCGAAGCGGTATTATATGCCACTAGGTATCATCAGCATGCGGTGACCTATGTCATGTAATGATCAAACGGGATCTATGTCATCGATCAACGGAGGCCTCGATATCGCTCAAGCGTATCCTGCGGCAAACGGCCTTTTATAGGCATGCTATCTATCCTCCCCATCGGGTTCTAAGCGAGAGCGAATCCATGTGTATTTTATGTTCAGTACATATCTCATATTCCCGAATAAGTATTTTTATCCTGTAATCATATGC
Organism: Tetrastigma voinierianum; assembly: GCA_016808115.1. Lineage (NCBI taxonomy): Eukaryota > Viridiplantae > Streptophyta > Magnoliopsida > Vitales > Vitaceae > Tetrastigma > Tetrastigma voinierianum. Next base: position 244,596 of record JAEQBH010002597.1, on the reverse strand, counting down.
GATATTACTATGATTACTTTAATATGAATTCGTTCTCATATTTGTAGCTTCATATCACTATTCTCATATTCTTTCTTTACATACATGTATATCATTTCATATATGTCTATTCTATATCGCATTTCGTTCATGTTTTAGCTATTCATATTCCATCTATTCACTCTTGTATTCATATCATGTTCTATCATATATTTATCTCATATATTAGCATATAACATTTGCATATAACCTATCGGATCATATCTCTGTCATCTACTTGTAACATCTTATATCTTGTTAACTTATATCTTCATGTACTTTATTAGACTATCGTTTCTTTTTCATATATCTTTTAACTTCAATTTACTGTATTTAGAATTCTTTACCATACATGTAACTATTTTCCTATCATTTTGTGCATTTCGCATGTATTTGACGCCTGTCATTATCTTCATAATTTCATGTATTTCTATCATATATTCATTTCATATATTCCTATATTCATATCATTCCATCTATTCATATCATCTCATATATTCGTATATATTAACTATGCTTCTCTAATTTATATCCTTGACTGATTGGAGATGCCGGAATCAGTCCCGAAATTTCGATATTCAATCGAAAATCTTGGGACTAAATCCTGACTATTTCTTGCCCCAGGAAACAACTATGCCATTATATGAGCACACACACACATTAGTAGGGGAAAATTCGTCTGCTCGTGGAGTTGAAACTCCAAGATTTTGATTACTCCCACACACGTGGCTCGCGTCGTGGATCCAACTTTGTCTCTTGGTCGGAGCCAATTCGGCCCAGTCTGAAGCGTAGATGCGAGAATGCGAAATTTAGGATTTGGAACTGCTTACTTGGATTCTTGAATGAAATCCGAGTGGTTTTGGTACTCACGCGTAGCCCTCGTCGAGTAGATGAACTTTCGTTCTTGACCCGACGAATTTCGACGATCGAAACTCTGTATATCGAAGAGAGAAGCAAAAATAAAAAACAAAAAATAAAAAAATAAATCTCTCACTCTCTCTCACGTCTCCTTATTTCGTTTGAGACCACATTGTTTTTTTTTTTTTAATTTTTATATTCTTATTTTATTTGATTATTATTATTATTATTATTCTTTGGATCCAGGCCTTGGCCTGCCTATGGCGGGGTAGGCATTTCTTCGATATAACTCCACCGGTCTAAGATAGGTGTAAAGTTCATGCAAGCTGTGGGCGTACCACCGAGTAGTGTCACCTTGTGATATTTTGGAAATGACTTGTGTAATTGATAAAATTTAGGAACCGGAATTATGGTATTCGAGCAAAGGATAAAATTGTAATTTCATAGAGATATGAAAACCATAAAATGAAGATGATGAAGTAAATCAATATAAATATGAAGTTGATTTGATATTAGTGATTAAGGACCTATTTATAATTAATGGAAATATGAGGCTATAAATAGGAGATGAGACGAACAAAAATGCCGTTTTGTGCCAGTGGGGAACTTCGTTTTGGAATTAGAGAAGAATAGAGGAAGAAAAAGAGGAAGAGGAAGAAGAGGAAGAGGAAGAAGAAGTGGGAGAGGAAGCGAACAGGTATGTTTTCATTTTGAAATCAAGTGTATTTGATGTCTAGGGTTATTGGTGTGATTAGTGGGGTTTCTATGGAGATTGGTTTGTTTCCCGAACCTAGGTTTTGGTTGAGAATCACCACAACCTAGATTTGTTGAACCGTGTGGGTAAAACCTTAATTAGTATACAATAAACATGGAATCCTCTTATTTATATGGTTTATAGAATTGGTGGACCTTGAGTTGAATTCATAGGATTTTTACCTAGGGTTTGGTTTTATGAAGTTCGGTGCGAATTGAGAGTGTTGTGAAGTTGTTTTGGATGAGAATTAATGTTGGTTTGAGGAATTGTTGTTGTAAAGGAGAATGTTGGGTTTGAGAAGTATGTCAAAATTTGGTAAAACCCTTGTTCTTGTTTTGGTTATAGATTAAGTTATAATCATCCAAATGAATTGATTCAATTGGTAAAGAACCATGAGATAGGGATACAAATGTATAGAGAGGAGCAAGCGAGTGTAGCTTTAAGGCTCCCAAATACGAATTTGAAAGGTGAGCTCGTGTAGCTCACTGATTATGCTCTGTTTTGGGTATGGTTGTAGTGTTTTGGCCATAAGTGGAGTTTCGCTCATCCAAATTGAGTGATTCAAAATTATGGGTAAAATAAACTTCTAGTGGAATAAGTTATCTGAAGGAAGTGCATGCAAATTGTAAGCCAAAAGTTCCCAGAAAATTTTTCAAAGTGGAGCTATGTGTAGATTATGTTCTGCCAAATTGAGTCATCTAGATGTAAAATACAATAACTTGAGTTTTGGTGATCCAAATTGGGTGATTCCAATTGGAGAAGAAACCTTAGAATCATAGCTTCAAATGAGTGAAGAAACCATTTCCAATTTATGGAGTTAAGATCCCAGAAATCAAGGATAACAGTAGGTGATTCAGTGAGTTTAGAATCAAAAACATGCTGTAACTTGTGTTATGGTTGAGGGCCTTAGAGAAGGAAATTTTACATTGAAATTTTAATGAGATGTCATTGGATATATAAGGACTGATCTGGGAGAGTTTCATAATTTTTGAGCCTTTTGAATAATTTTTGGGTAATAAAGTCCATAGAGTATTGTTGGAAAAAGGTTGCCAAAATGAGTGGTTTTTTTTTGTTAGGGGTTTTTTTAGTGCTCAAGGGTAAATTGTTAATTTGACTTTATATGAATGTTGTGTGACCCTAAAGTGACTTGCGTGTGAAGTACGTTAAGTTTATACGCTATACGTAGGTGATTAATACGTTCTTAGTATTCGTTTGGTATGTAGGCTAAAGCAAAGGAGGCCAAAGTAGTGGATTTGTGCTCGAGTTTGGGAAACGAGATGAGTGTTCTAACTATTTTTCTAAATACTAGTGTATTATTATGAGCGCTTTTTGGAATTTAAATGGTTTTGATTGTAAACCATGTTTGGCTGAGCAATGAGTTCAACAAGCAAACAAACGGTTTTGATTTTAAGCGTATATGAAAACAAATAAGTAATGGTTTTGATTCATTCAACCATACTTTTAAAAAACAGCGATGAGTTTAGCAAGCAATGGTTTTAACTATAAAACCATATTTCAAAGAGCAAGCAAGCAAACAAAGTCTATTTTGTAAAATAGGCCTAACCAAAATCCCTAGTCTTGTGACGTCCGTCGGAGGTATTCGTGCGTGTGGCGGTGGTGTTAGGATTTCATACATGCATTTAGATTGCACGGTAGGAAAACTTAGAACATGCATCATACATTTAAAGGAGGCGAGTGGCATGTCTTGGAGTATATAAGGTTAAAGAGCTCTAACTAAATTATGGTGATGGGGACCTAGGTCGATTCCACCATATTTCTCTTAGGAAAGGTGACATGGGCAGGCCCTTATGGCCTTGACTTCGGCATAGGATGTCAAGTGAGGTCACTCTTTTTTTTTTCCACGTATATACCTTAGCTAGTTCATTGTATAATGTTAAACAATTAGCATATTTATATTAATAGCGGCCAGTTACAAAATATATATACAAGCTCCATATATGGAGTGTTCAACATCTCTGATATTTACGTTGGTTTACAAAAATTTCATATACAAATAGACACAAGGTCTTCCGGTGAGCACTATTCTTTGACCAATGACGCTGACTGGCGATGTGGATGGCGTACTTGGTCTCCTCTTAAATGCGCACGGATTGAACACGTACTTTAGGCTTTCTGACTTTGAGTAGAGTGTCTGCGTAAGATGACCTACATTAAAGTGCGCCCCACATACATACAAATGCATATAACACGATTAACATTCTGATTCTTATCATTTCTCATATATAAATACTTTTCATTGTCATCTTGTGCCTTTTCTTGTTCTTTATGGCGTATCTTATCGTCACGTAGCAATGTTATCTTACCATGCTCATGTCATATATTCTCTACATTTCCTTTGCATATACACATCATTTCTTTTATGTTTCATATGCATAAACCTTAGAAGTGGATACATGAAACCATGAGGGATAGAAAATGTATTCCTTGTATGAAACGTGGTCCATGAGGGCGAAGGCATTGTTATCGTAAATGGGAACAATATTGTACCGCAAAAGCGGAGGCATTGTGATATATTATGCAGAGTATCATCAACTGTCTGAGGCAGTGACTTGCGACAATATGATGCGAAGGTATCATCAGCGTAGAAGACGGTGACATCCATGAGGGCCGGAGCGTTGTGGTGACCACTGGGGTGCAGAAGTGATCAAACGGGATCTATGTCATGCGACGAACGGGGCTGTGTCAGACTTGTATCTTTGGACTTATTTTTCCGCAATAGGCATGCCCCGTCCTATCCCTTTCTACCCGGGTTACAGCGATTGATCAATATGCATTTTATGTTCAGTATATATCTCATATTCTCGAATAAATATTTCCATTCGGTATTCATATGGGATATATAAATACACAATCATTTATTCATATCTTTGCATTTTTCATATCTCGTTATATGTATAAATAACCATGCTTACCATGTATGCTTTTGAGCTATTTATAAATTCATAATATGACTAACTATGGTTACCTGCAGGACCTACTATTTCTCATGATTTATGGAACTAATATAAGTTCCAATTTTTATCAAGCTCTCTATGGATAGATTCTTGACTCAATGGGCTTTCCATTGAAGTTAAAATACGAATCGGAGTTAATGAAGGAGTTATGACCTTAGAAGTTGGAGGTCTATCCATGATCATTGACTAGTTGACTGGTAGCGAGGCGACTGTCTGGACGAGCTCAATCCCACATCACCTCGATCGACATCTAATATCTTCCTCGGGCATATGAATGTATTCTTGACTTCGATGGGCTTTCCATAGAGTCGAAAGCGCTGAGTGGAGTTGAAGCAGAGGAGATGACGCTTAAGTTGGGGTAAATGCGTAGTCAATCTTGAGTTGACTGGCCCGTAGTACGACTGTCTGGATGACTCGTCCATCACCTTGGTCTAACATCTCTTCCTCAGCATATGAATGTATTCTTGACTCAATGGGCTTTCCGTAGAGTCGAAACACCAGTGGATTCAAGCGAAGAGTTATGACCTTCGAAGTTGGAGGTCATGCAGCAGTCAACCTTGGCGAGTTGACAGCTGACAGGCACATTTGTCACAGACAGAGCTCGAATCTATCACCTTAGTCCTGACATCTAATATATTCCTCAGACATATGAATGTATTCTTGACTCAATGGGCTTTCCGCCCAGGTCGAGAACACCAATCGGAGTTCTTGAAGGAGTTATGGCCTTAGAAGTTGGAGGTCATCTGCTTGATCCAACCTTGACTAGTTGACTGGCCGACAGGCTGACCTGTTCTGGATGAGCTCGATCCTATCACCTTGGTCTGACATCCTAATATCTTCCTCAGGCATATGGATATTCTTGACTCGTGGGCTCATGAGTCAGAACGCAATCGGAGTTCGAGCGAAGGGTTATGACCCCTTCAGAGTTGGAGGTCATCTGTGATCAACCTTGACAGAGTTGACTGAAATGACGGCGAGCTTTACGAGGACGGCGGCTCTTAGGCCAGTGACCTCTGGGGCCGGTCTGCGTACGAGGATGAGGTCACGCTGACACGGTTGCATGAGGTCTCACACGACCTCTAGTTTGCATGAAGGTCACGACCTCTCTTTATGAGGTCTGTGACACATCTTTGCGTGAGTCTGCTGACCTATCTTCGGGCGACCTGCGTTGGGCGACTCGATAGTGACCTCTTTGTTGTTCGGAGTAAAGACCATAGCAGTGAGGTCGAGTGAGAAATTTAAAAGCCTAACATCAAGTTCAACGATGTGGCTGCAATTTCTAAGGACTACTGCCAAATTCTCTTTATTCTTGACCAGCCTGTTCTAAGGTAAAGGTGGATTGACCGAATTAGCGAAGCCGGCCCCCTGAGATTTTGGCTGGGGTGACCTCGATAAAGGACTATAACTTAGTCCTACGGAGGTCTAAATTGAGAAGAAATTAAAAGCCTAACATCAAGCTCATTAGTGTGTTAATTTATCAGAAGGACTTACTTTTAGATTCCCTCTATTTCTTGCCTAAGCTTCGTTCTAAGGTCGAAATTCACATATATTCGAGCATAGGGAATTTTCTTGGTTCGACTAAGTTAGACCCTTCCTAAAACACATATCTAGGATCCTTAGAGCTCTTCTCAACTTAATCCTAACAAGAAATGAGATTGGGAGTTTCCCAGGCAAGACATGTATATATTCAAATTTAATAGTTCCATACCTTAATCTTAACTCTTCTTCTTGCTTTTCTTATATACCTACTTTGTTCGTATTTGCTCTCCACTTTCTCGGGCAAATAGAGATATTTATTTTATTCTGGCTATTTCACTTTCTAGTCGAAAGGAGGGAAACTCCTCCTCTTTTTGTACAATGGCTTATCTCTTTAGTAATTTTCTTCCTTATTTTATTCTAATATCTTTTTCTTTTATTACTCTTTGGTCCTCGAGCTACTGTCTGCAGTTTAACTTATGCATATTTCTACTTTGGCATATGAACTTATTAACTTATGACCCATAGGTTTGTATTGGTAACCAGTAATTTACCGCAATATTGTATTAATTCCACGTTCTTGCTTATTTTATTTTATCTTTAATTTATTTCGGATAAATATCTCTTATTACTTTATTATACCTAAACATGTTCGAAAATTTCTAGGGTATAATTTGAAGTTAATTCTATCTCCCTTAAAGAATTTCGTCATGAAATTCATACACGAGTTGCGGGTGTGTGCTTTCCATAGTTGCTTCACGGCTCCAGTAGCTTCTTCTCTGTAGTGGTGTTCTTGCAGCAGCTTTGTTAATAGTGCTTGTTGTTCATGGCTTGTTTCACCTCGACAGGAATGGTCTTTGGCTCCCTCATCATATAACAAATCTTCTTGTACTTGTATTTCTTGTCGCGGTAGTATGTGCGACTCATCGGAGCAGTATCTCCTAAGCATCGACACATGAAACACATTATGCCAGTCCCCGAGAGTGTGCGATTACATGATCTTTTGCCAAAGTATAAAGCACGAAGTGTCACATAGTAGTATTTGGAGATTAAAGTAGGAAATGAAAGTTTATGGGCAGGAATATGAGTATTAAAACAAGGGTACAATTGTCATTTAGCAAAGTTATGAAGATTATTAAGTGTAGAGATGGGCATATCTGGAATTTCATAAGTTACAAATGCAAAATTGAAAAGATGAGGGTTATTTGCAAATTAAAGGAAATGTTAAAATAATAAAGGAGAAAAACAAAAGCCAAACATTCATTGGTCTTCTAAAAGGCTAGGAGTTCACGTAGGAAAGGAAAAGGGAGAAAGAGGAAAAGAGGGAAGAAAGAAGAGAAAGGGAAGCAAATGGTGGAGCAAGGTGGGGAGATATGATTTTAACTGCCTGCGCCCCGAGAACTTCCAGTCTTTCTACAGAGTGGTAGAGGAGAGGCCAGAAATAAAACAGTAAGTTTTAATGGTGGGAAAGTTAGGGTTTGATGTTTTCATGTCTAATGTCTTGAATTTTCTGGTATGGATGTTAAATTGGTGGTATTTAGGTTTAATGGTGCTGATTTTGATATCAATTGAGAAGGAAATGGATTGGATTAGTTTTGAAAAAGAAAGTGAGAATTGTTAGGATTTGATAGTGAGTGTGTGTGTTATGTTGAAATGGGTATAAGGCGTCAGATTGGAGTGTTTAGAGTGAAAAAAAGTGGAAGAAGCAACGTGCAGTCGTTTTAAGGCAGCGATGCCGTGCAGTAACCTGTTTTCTTTGTTTCGGCCAGGTTTTGTATTTTGATCTTGCTCATTTCTTATCGATTTGGCTGATTCAAGTGGATAATTAAGCTAGATAAGGAGAATGATCCATATAGAAATGAGTCATTGTCAAATTCTGATTATAAGTAGCTGAAATTTACTTTCGAGTAGAGGCGAGTAGTAAGCGCTGTCAGTTACTCGGTAGTAATACGTTTTCCTGTTTCGGCCGTTGTCGTATTTTAATGGCATGCTTTCTTCTTTCGTTATGATCAGATTTGAGTGATTAGTTTCTGGTTAAAATAGACTTATAAAGGAAAATTTATGTGAAGGAAGTTTAAGCAAATTGTAATCTCAAAGTGCTCTAAAATTTGTCAAAGTGGAGTATGCGGATGCAGTACGCAAATTGGGTGTTTAGATGTAATAACTTGTGTTATGTGGTTGAGGGCCTTAGAAGGAATTTTAAATTGAAAATTTAAGAGATGTCGTGGATATATAAAGGACTGATCTGGAGAGTTTCATAAAATTTTGAAGACCTTTTGAATAATTTTTGGGGTCAAAAAGTCTATAGAGTATTGTTGGAAAAAGGTTGGCCAAAATGAATGGGTTTTTAGTGCTTAAGGGTAATTTGTTCATTTGGCTTTAGATGAATGTGTATGGTGGATTAAAATGGTAGTTATGGTGTGTATAGTTGTGATTTTCTTGAAAAGGTGAAAAGGATTGTCGGACGGAAAGCGAGAGTCGACGGAAGCAAGCGGGATTAGGCGGTGGGCGTGAGTGAAAATGATATTTTGAAATTGAGTTTTAAAAGTGAATGGTTTTAATGTTAAACTGAAAGTTTATTGGAAATGTTTATGTAAATGTTAAGGCATATGGAAATGTTTTATCTTGCATCAATATATATATTTATATGTATATGAACTATGTATGCATATGTTAAGTATTATGAAAGTTTTAGCATGTATAAAGAATGCATATGTGTTTTTTAATGATAAAGTAAGAGATTTAAATGTATTTATAATGTATTTTGAAGAAATGTTTTTTACTGATGGTTACCTAAACCCCCTATATTTGTTATGGCGATATCGAGCGGTACCTTAAGCGTGTAAGGATTTAGGGTAAAGTTATAGGTTACTAAGCGAGGAGGGTGGAGTGTGCAGAGTAATAATATCGCTTCTGCGTGATAAGGTGCTATGTTGGAGACACTGTCGCAGCGTGAGTTTTACTCGCGTAGTGGTTATGAAATTTGGAGATATGATTGTCCCTCACCATCGATTGCCGAGCTTGTTAGTGTTTATTCACTGGGTTCCATCAGAAAGAAAGAAATAAAGACAGAAAGTTTAAGGCATAAATGTTTAAGGCATAAATGGATTTTAATTGTATAAGTATTTATTATAAAGAAAGAAAGAAAGTTTACGACATAAATGTTTAAGACATAAAGTGTGTGTTTTAATTGTAATATGTATTACTTTGATATATCTTGAAAATGTTATTTAAATGAAAATGTACACTCTTTGGGCTCCTTTAGCTCATTCTTTTCATTATGTTTCAAAACATTTTCGAGGACCGAGATAGGTGCGCGGGTGAGCGTCCCCCGGTGCGATGAGTTGAGCCATCAGAACTGCGCACATTGATTTCATTGTATATATAATTTTTTATCTGTATATGTTGAATATTTTGTTATGGATATATGTATATGTATAAAGTTGAAAAGGAACTACGTGGGCTTTAATCCTCGATTGAATGAGTACGTAAACGATCGAAACTTAAGTTCGCTCGAAGCCCAATCTTTTGATAAAAGCTCGTCATGGATTTGAAGAAGTTTGAATGTTTGATGATTGAAATGAATAAATGTATATATGTATATATTGTGTTTGATTTGGTTGTGGGCGAGGAGTCCTAAAGCGGAAGTTGAAGTTGAGGATGGAAGATTAGAAGTGTTTTTAAATGTATTCGCGGGTTTTGTAAATTTGGGAAAGAGTCAAGCAGAGGAAACTCACATGCAGATTTTCTGAAAAATCTAGAGTTTGAAAAAGAAAGAAAAGAAAAATTTACCCTTGGCTTCCGCATTATTTTCTAAAGATATGTTAAGGATTGAAAAGGGTTCGCTCCATGGATTTTATTTGTTTGTTTTAAGGAGAAAGGCTCTATATCCATTAGCATGGTGGGAGAGTCCCCTCGGTTTCATGAGGTTAATCCGAGTTGGGATCCTTCACACATCGTGTAATTTGGCAACTCGGAGGAGTGACAATCGATATAATGCAGGCTTGCATCGTTAAAATCTCGTATGGCCACTGTGAGCCTTGGAACTCGACTTGCCTTTGACCAAACCTTAGAATTTTCCTCATGGTGATACCTTTAAAAAGACCTTGTCTCCCGTTATATTCAATATCGCTCTCCTCTTGGGGTTGGCATACGACTTTTGTCGATCACTAGCGCCTTTAACCTACGTCCTAATAGCATGCTTTCTCCATACGGCTATGTCTTTTCTTGTATGCAGATATATCAGTTTATCTTTCATTCAATTACATCAACACACGGGGAGTTCTACTTAGGCCATACAAAGCTTCATGGTGCCATCACAGATGCGATTGAAAACTATTATTATAGGCAAATTCCATCAATGGAATATACCATCTGACTTCTCGAAAATTCCATGACCTGACCTCGAAGCATATCTTGAGCACACAGATCAATCTCGTATCCATGTTTGCGGATGGAATCTTGATACTAAATTTAGCTTAGTGCCTAAAATTGTATGGTGGCTTCGGAGATCTTGATGTAAATCGCACGGATCTCTATCGACACAATAGACAACGGCACACCGTGCGTCGCCTGATCTCATCTACATATAACAGCTAGTCGATCCATAGAATAGTCAATCATTTGGTATAAAATGGGCCGACTTTGCGAACTATCTACAATCACCCAAACGAGGAGTCATGTTTTGTTATAGGGGAAGGCAGGTATAAAATCATAGTAGTGTTATCCCACTTCCGACGAGGAGATTAAGAAGGGGATTTAACAAACTGTTGGCACTTGGTGTTCGACTTTGAAGCAGTGACCGATCAAACATAGACACATATTCGTCCATCTCTTTTTCATTCTTCCACCAATAAAACTATTTCAAGTCTGGTACATCTCTTATTCCCATCAAGGATGTATGGTAAATCTAGTATTATGAGCCTCCAAAATATGCTTTTCTTGTCTTTATCATGTCCTTTTATAATCTATTACGGAAATACAACTTCCGACTTCTTTCTCTAAAAGCTTCGGTCTTGTCACCATCTCGAACCATCACATAAATTTTGTAACTCTTCATCATTTTAACGCATCTATAATCATTTGCTTTAAAAACGGGTTGCGCTTCTAGTTGAGGCTAAACATGGCTCCATCATCTCTCAAGTCTCCGATCCATTGCTATGGTGACATTGCCTTGCTGTCTTTCGGCAAAGCATCGGCTGCTATATTAGCCTTTAGGGTGAAATCTGCTGGTCAACGATCATGATCCTTCCCCAATAACTCAATACTGCAGGTGTCTTAAATTTAATATTTACAGTTAATAGTCATAGAATCTGAGTGGTGTAAAATTCTGCTTTTTCCGTATAAGTAGTGTGCGTGACACTGAGCAAACGCTACATGACTAACTCTAGGTCGCTGGTGGGATAATTTTGTTCATGTGACTCAGGCGGCAGGTATGTAGCCCACTCTTTCCCATCTTAACACGTATCCTAAACCAATGTGAGCATCACTATGGGTGTCTCTTTTCCCGGAGTAGGGCTGCGTCGATCTTTGGGTGCCAGTGAGCATCCGCTCATTATTCAAAACTATTATGACATTTATTCTCTCCAAACTTTATTCCTTTCCTGAGTAACTTGGTGAGCGGAGAAGCTATGACCGAAAAGCCTCTACGTCTTACCATGCCGGCTAGGCCCAGCTTCTACCATAGTTCACATTTTGATTGATTTTCCAATTCCACAGCCTTGATGTAGCGAGGATTAAATCTTATACCCTCTTGAATACGATATAGCCTAGAATAGAGACTTTCCTTTAGCCAAAAATGCATTCTTGAGCTTAGCATATAACTCTTCTTTCTCTTAACGTCTCGAGACTCATTCTGAGTCTTGACCTGTAATTTCATGTGCATGTAAAATACACTAAGGGATATATCAGTAAAGCCTGACAAATTGATCCATAGAAGTGTGGAAAACCCTATTCTATCAAATCTGGAATCTTTGCAGGTGCATTAGTCAACCCAAATGCATGACCAAAACTCCTTATGACCATATAGGGTTCTAAATCGGTCTTGTTTATCTCCTTCCTTTACCTCAGCGATAATACTGATTGCGGGTCTATGTGAGAAAAGAACTTACATTCTTTTATTTAGTCCAAAGTCTTTAAATTCTCGGCAATGGGTACTTGTTTTCAGCATGTATGTGCAGATAATTGATGCATAATAGAGTGCCATCTCACCTTTTTCACAAATAAACAGGTGCACCCCGGGATTACCTTCAGGTCGGATCAGTCTCCATCCCCAAAGTTCTTATGATTGATCTTTAACTCTTTGGCTCAGTTGGAGCTAAATCTGTCTGATTACCCTTGACATAAGGGTACATTCTTTGATGCAATTTCTAATAAGATCCACCTCTCTATATGCTGGAATACCTGTAGTGCTCTTCGGGAATACATCTGGAATTCCCCTTACTGCACGGGATCTTTTCATCAACTTGGCCTCTCTTGGAGTCAGTATCAGCAAAGAATGTCTGCGCATCCTTTCCTCATAATTCTAAGCATAGTGGGATGAAACATTGACATTCACGCTGATCCCAGTGTGTGTACTATTACATCGGTATGGGTGAGCATCTCAACCTCTGTCTTTTAAGTGCAATCAGCAGTAGCTCAGTTGGCAGACAACTGATCAAGACTCACAAGAATCAAATTGACTCTCTCGAATGGTAAGGTTATCATCGTGAAACTCTCTTGTTTGTATATGTGGGACCGAATTTCTATATATCTTCTAACGCCGTGCCCCAATGGACAGTTTTCACATGCATGTCATATGCTATTCTTCCATCGCCGGTACTTGTCAAATACATGCTCCATGCACACATACATGAAGAGTAGATCCGTGGATCAATCAATGCATGCATCTCTATCATATAAAGAAAATATACCAAATTTCTATAACCCTCGTGGAGCATTTCTGATCCCCACGAGCCTTCATAGCACATGCTGCAGCAGTGCCGTAGGCATGTGACTCCATCTACCGGTGATCCTGTGGCCACACTATGCCTCCCTCTTCCCCAAGTGCCGAGATGGCCACTACGACCCCTACCACGATCACGAGTCGAAGGTGGTGCCGCAGATCTCCTCTTCCACTTCCTTGTCGGGGCTTCCATTATCCCCTACTCCCGAGGACACCGTGTGCTTCAAATGCTCAAGGCTTCCACAATCGAAAACACCCCCTCCCGTCACTATCCCGCAAACTCCCAAATGCCTTCTATGGCAATGAGAGATTCAGTGAATTTCTCCATGTCTAACTCAAGCACCTCTACCCGTACTACATGCTACATCGACCTTTACCTTCTACCTCGTAGCTAAACTCATATTCGCGATTGAGTCGAGATTCTAGCTCTTTTCCCGATGAGGACGTAAGTTCTAGAAAACTTCTTCTTTTAAAATCTTTCTACGCTTCTCGCTTAGCTCTACTTTCATTGCACTGGACCAACTCGATAGAAATCCACCGCTTGGAGAGAAGTCATAGGTGCCAAATACCCTTGATGGAATCATGCACCATCCTCAATTGCCTACACCGAAATGCCTCGGTGAGGACCACCCGGCAGATATTTACTAAGATGGCTAAATTCTTTTTCATATTCACCACCGATAAGCTCCTTTGCTTCAAATTTATGAACCGTCCACTCTTGGAATCCCTATACATCTTAGTAACATACTTAAGTCCCTCGAACTCTTGACTAAGAATTCATGTCGTGATTTGGAATCCTTGACTTCGAGTACTGGGCTTCACCAATCATATGCCTCACTTTGTAATAGTGAGACTGCACATGATACTTTGATCGGGAGGACATCTAACCCTTCTAATACTCTTCTAACTTTCTAAACTGCATCTGCTTTCTCGACTTTCCATGCTCTCGACCCATGGAATTCCTCCGCTTCCTCGCTCTCTTACTATGTCTATCGGAGCTTTAGGAGCTTTACTACTATCTAAAACCCGAGCCATGTCTGCGATATTTCGAAGAAGGCTTCGTGGGCCATCAGGTACATTACTCCTACAAGGTTTTGAAGCTGATAACCCTTGTTCTCTTGGGTTGACACTCTCAGCAGCTTCTTCGGGATGATCCATCTATACAAAACACAAGGACAACCACATCAGGCCCACACATTACTACACACAGCTTTTCTATCATATATATATATATTCTATTCCAGAGCCGCCTAAACCTAGGCTTTTCAAGAAACGCCTAAACCTAGGCTTTTCCAGAAACGCCTAAACCTAGGCTTTGATACCACTAAACTGTGACGCCTCAACTCGGCATAGGATGTCAAGTGAGGGTCACTCTTTTTTTTTTTTTCCCACGTATATACCTTAAGCTAGTTCATTCATATAATGTTAAACAATTAACTTGTATTATATTCTCAGAAAGCAATGATTACAATATATATATACAAGCTCCATATATGGAAGTGTTCCTTCCATCTACAATATTTACATTGGTTTACAAAATTTCATATACAAATAGACTCCAAAGGTCTTCCAAAGGCACTCCATTGCCGTGTGGCCTTTGACTCCGCCGATGTGGATGGCCCCGGTCCTCTCGGCTGTCTCCTCTTCGTACTCCACACCGGAGCTGAACACCGTGCCAGGGCTTTACGCCTTGGGGGAATTAATACACATGGATGACTCCCCATTAAGGGTCACCACACTTCTATACAAAATGCATATAACGCAATTAACATTTGGCATTAAAAGATTTCCTTATCATTTCTCATATAAATACTTTTCATGTCATCTTGTCCTTTTCTTCTTGTTCTCAGAATCGTATACTATCATCGCATAGCAATGTTATTCTTTCTCATATCATGTCATATATTCTACATTTCTTTCAGATATACCTGTCATTTCTTTTATGTTTCATGTCTGCATAAACCTTAGAAGTGGATACAGAAACCATGAGGGCCCGAAGGCGCTGTATTCACTGTATGAAACAGTGGTCCATGAGAGCCCGAAGATGGCTGCTATCATCAGGCGAGACAATGACCATTTATAAAAGCCTGAAGGCGATGTGATATATTATAGCCGAAGGTATCATCACTGTACGAAACAGTGACCTATGCCCGGTAATATGATACCCGAAGGTATCATCACTGTATGAGATAGTGACCATCCATGAGGGCCCGAGGCGCCTGTGTGGGCGACCCTTCGAGGCCACCGTGATCCAAACGGGACTCCATGTCATCGACCCAAACGGCCCCCTCGATATCAGAACTCTGTATGCCGCACTATTTTTCCCTAATAGGCATGCCCATCTATCCCTCTACCAGTTCTAGCGTACAATCAATATGCATTTATGTCTTCGATATCTCATATTCCCGAATAAATATTGCCATTTGGCATTCATATGATATATAAATACACAATCATTTATTCATATTTTGCATTTTTCATATCTCGTTATATGTATAACAACCATGCTACCATGTATGCTTTTTGAGCTATTTATAATTCATAATATGACTAACTTATGGTTACCTACGACCTACTATTTCATTATGATTTATGGAACTAATATAAGTTCCACTTTTTATCAAGCTATCTATGGATGGATTCTGACTCAATGGGATTTCCATAGAGTCCAAGAACACCCGAATCGAGTTCAAACGAAGGAGTTATGACCTCTTCCGTTGGAGGTCATAATGCCAGCCAACCTTGACGAGTTGACTCCGAACTCGACGAAATGACTCCATTCCCGACGAGCTCGATCTATCACCTCGTCTGACATCTAATATCTTCCTCAGAATATGAATGTATTCTTTGACCTCAATGGGCTTTTATAGAGTCTAAGAACACCCAAATCGGAGTTCAAACGAAGGAGATATGACCTTCCGGTTGGAGGTCATGCGTTAAATAATCTTGAAGAGCGACCGAACCGACGAGTCGACCTTATCCTCGATGAGTTCGATCTTATCACCCGGTCTAACATCAATAATATTCTTCTTTGTATGTATATGAATGTACCTCTGACTCAATGGGATTTCCATAGAGTCCAAGAACACCCAAACGGAAGTTCAAACGAAGGAGTTATGACCTTCCGTTGGAGGTCATAATGCCAATTAACCTCGACGAAGTCAATTCGAACCGATTTAGCGCCGACTGCCCTGGACGAGCTCGATCTATCAACTCGGTCTGACATCTAATATCTTCCTTAGACATATGAATGTATTATTGACTCAATGGGCTTTCCATAGAGTCCAAGAACACCCAAATCGGAGTTCAAACGAAGGAGTTATGACCTTCCGAAGTTGGAGGTCATACGCAGTCAACCTTGAAGAGTCGACTCCAAACTCGACGAGCCAACCTGCCCGACAGCCCCCTGGACTCCATCACCTTGGCCTAACATCTAATATCTTTCAGGCATATGAATGCATTCTTGACCTCAATGGGATTTGCAGAGTCCCCAGAACACCCCAAATCAAAGTTCAACGGCGGAGTTATGACCTTCCAAAGTTGGAGGTCATGAAGACACAACTCCGACTCAGTCGACTAACTCGACGAGCCGACCTCGCTCTGGATGAGCTCGATCTATCACCTTGGTCTGACATCTAATATCTTTCTTAGGCATATGAATGTATTCTTGACTCAATGGGATGTCCATAGAGTCCAAGAACACCCAAATCGGAGTTCGAACGAAGGAGTTATGACCTTCCGGGGCTGGAGTCACATGCACAACCTGACGAAGCTGATTCGAAATGATGAGTCGAGCCCCACAGACGAGCCGAGCTCTTCAGACGAGCTGACCCTCAGACGAGAGGTATGAGGACCCCATAGGACGAGGTCTCGCTGACCTCCGCCGCATGAGGTCCTCGACCCTCTTCGCCGCATGACTCGTTGACGACCTCAATGACTCGACCTCTTCCCATTTGACTGCTCAGAGTAAAAGTTAATTTCATAACTTGTCTACAGGTCCGGAATTGAGAAATTTAAAAAGCCTAACATCAAGCCACTGGATGGCTACAATTTCCCAAAAAGGACTTACTGCCAAATTTCTTTATTTCTAACCCAAAAACCCATTCTAAGGTAACAATGGCTAGTTAATTCGAATTCGCAGAACTGACCACCAGATGTTTTAAGCCCTGCTGACCTCAGTAAAAGGACTATAACTTAGTCTATAGAGGTCTAAATTGAGAAATTCAAATGCTTAACATCAAGCTCATTGATGTGGCTACAATTTATCAGAAGGACTTACTTCCAGATTCCCTCTATTTCTTACCTAAAAACTCGTTCTAATGTCCTACACGTATATGATCAAACATAGGGAATTTTCTTGGTTCAACCTACAACTGGGACCCTTCCTAAAAACACATATCTGTAGATCCTGTAGCCTTCTCAACTTAATCCTAACAAGAAACAGATCGGGAGTTTCCAAACCCAAGACATGTATCCATATTCAAATTTAGTAATTTCCATACTGTAATCTTCTTCTTCTTCTTCTTCTTTCTTCTCTCTCTCTAATCCGTATTTACTTCCTTTCTCCCAAGACCAAAAATGAGATATTTATTTTGGCCTTACTCCTTTTATTTCACTTTCTAGTCAAAGGAGAAACTTCCTCCCTCTTTCCTTTAAGCCACTTGTCTCTTTCATAATTTTCTTCCTTATTTTATTCTAATATCTTTCTTTACACTCTTGTCCTCCAACTCTATTACTCTTGGATTTAACTTTATGCATATTTCTACTTAAGATACTTAACTTATTAACTTAGCTTAATTCCTGTGCTTTTGTATCGCAGAACTCTAGTAATCTCTAATTCCTTAACTATTGTATTAATTCCACGCCTGCTTATTTTATTTTATCTCTTTAATTTATTTCGATAAATATACTATTACTTTTATTATACCCCTAAACATGTTCAAAATCCCTATGGTATAATCTGGGGTGTTACAAATTTCTTCCACTCCAGGGGTGATGTGGACCCAGTCCTTCCACCGCACGGTCGATGCCTGTGCCCCGTGTTCACTAGGCACGCCTATTAGGAAAGGCCTCCAAGGGTTGATGATTTGTAAGCATAATATACGCTTTAAAAATCAACCATTGCACACCTGAGCCTAGGGCTCCGTGTTTGTTTTAAAGCGTGGCCGAGTCCAAGTTCCGTTTATTTTAAACAAACGGTCGGTTCAAGCCCCGCTTTCTTTACTGCATGCTACTGAGCCCAAAGTTCCATGTTTATGAAAGTTTTGAGAAACTTTAGCTAAAGGTTTATAAAAGTTTTAGCAACTTTTAAAGCAAGAGATTTGAGAAATGTTTTTAGAAACTTTTAAAGTAGTATAAAGCAAGCAAGCAAGAGATTTTGAAAGGTTTTATAAACTTTCAAGTAAGCAAGCAATAAAAGTTTAAACTTTTAAAGTAAAGTAAAGCAAAGAAAAGAAATATTTCTCGAAAATATCATGTAAAACTAAGTTTTACGCTTTTAGATAAAAGTCTAAAACAAAACATTTCTAAAGCATACACTCACCGGTACCGCTTTAGCTCATTATTTTATGTTTTAAAACTATTTTCCGTGCACAGTACGCCAGATCACTGAGCACAATGGGGAGTCCCCTAACATCAGTATAAGTGCTGTGTATAAATAGAATTTTGTATGGAAATACCTTGAACTTGTATAAAGGAATATATGTATGTACATAATGTGGTTTATGAAAATGTGTGGAGGTTGTTGGTTGCCATGTTTGATATACTGTAAAATCAGGTATACAAGTTTTGGGACATGTCCTATATACACTGCTATGTCAAATTTTATAAAATCATAAGCTTTAGAAAAGATATTTTTTTATACGATTGAAGTAAGCACACGCTTCGTCACTGTGGATTTTCTAGTCATTAGAGGTAACGGCCGATTTCAGGAGGCCACACCCAATAGTGTGGGGTGATGGGGCCGTTTAGGGCCCCAGTACTTTATAATGGCTCCTTTTGAAATAATAAAATATTATATATATTTAGTAATTTATAATTAATTAATATAATAAAATTTGGTTGTTAACAAATTTCTCTCAAAACTCACGTTAAACTAATAAGTTTCTCAAAAAGACTCCCACTTTAAATACAATAAGTCTCACATAGTCCCACTTCATTAAATGATATGTCTTTTTGCAAACTCCTTCAAATTGCCGACATTTCATGCGACGGCTTTTTTTATTTTTTGTTAAAAAGTTAAAACACTCTTTCAACATCTGAGTTTCTCTCCGTTCAAAAATATTAGTGGTTTCTTTTGAAAAAAAATTAGAGTTCCTTTTTTGTCGATAAAACAAATGCACAAAAATCTTCAATAATTCGATCATAGGTATGAAATAATTTATTATTTATTTTAATGCATTTTAATTTGATTATTTTATATTTTTATCAAATAATAATTTTGTTAGTTTTATATTTTTTATTGCGCTCAATCTCAAGAAAGAAGACATGTTCGTTGATCAAATTGCATCAGATTCTCTCATCGTGTCATTATCGTATCTAATTTAAAGTTTGATCTTGAATTGATATTGAATTGAGCTTATTACGCTCACTGGGGAAAGTATTTGTCCTGATATGAAAGAAAAGAAAAAAAGAAAATCGAGGAGTTTTTACAATCTCAAGTGGAGCTATGGACAAATTTCTAAGAATACAAGTAATGTTGGATGCTGAAATATATGAGAAGGTTCAAGATGAAAGATATTAATGAAGAGGGGGAGAATTTAGTAAATAAAGAAGATTTGGATGATTGTGAACAAGAAATTTTGAAGAATGTAAAATAGAATGGAGCAAAGATTTACACTTTAGAGAAACATGAATGAACAAGTTAAGATGATTTAGATGCACATGTTGTTCCTTTGCCTTAGACATTATGCATCCAGAAATCGAAAATTATCATCAAAACTTAATATATTAATTTGCCAAAAGAGGCCATTTTAAAGAAAAGTTTCGATAATTTTCCTAAAGCCTTTAAAATGTGCATTTCTCTTCTACACATTACACTCAAGTATTTATCAAACTAGCGATAGCATCATCGTAAAATTGGGCTGTTTACTCAATTTCATTGGATAAAGTATTTTGCTTTGTTGTAAGTTATTTAAGCAAGAGGAAAATACTTTTCAATTAGCTAATGAAGGAACTAATGACTGGAAAATATCGCTATAGCTCAAAAGTCATGAAACTAGTAATGAGCACATGCATTACGAAGATGCATTGAACTAGAAATAGACATAAAAGAATTCGACAATCGACAAAGATTATAAGATCAAATCAACAAAGATAGGTATAACATCAGACAAGTTCGCGAATCGCGCTCGTTGTTAGCTTTCGCAAGAATAATTCGCATTTCGCGGAGTACCGAAAAATGATGAAGAAAATAATGGAAATTTTTCAGTACTGAAATGATTGGCCGAGTTTGATCCAATAATGAAAGAACACTCTCCTATGGGAGCCCAGAAAAGGAAATTCATTATCATTATCTTAGTCACAAAATTCAAAATGAATTTATACTTATGTCAAGGTGTGAAATAAAGACTGAGATTATTAAAAGCTGGGGAGAAGCAAAATATTTTTCAATTATACTTGATTGTACACCGATATGTCATGAAGAACAACAATGTCTCTACAATACGACATGTGTGGATGTCTCCAAGTCCATTTAAGGTAGAAGAGTTCTTTTAGGATTTCAAAGTGGAGGATACCTTTACGTTGATCATTTGATGAATTAATAAATGCTTATGAACACTCTGAACTTGATCTGGTGATTTAAGAGGTCAAGGTTATGATAACGGTTCGAATACGAAAGAAAGCATACAAAGGTGTACAAAAAGTATTAGAAGTAAATTCAAGACATTCTACACACCATGTGGTTGTCATAGTCTTAATCTTGCACTTGTGACATGAAAATGTTCGCCTAAAGGCTAAACTTTTGGAATCATACAATGCATATATATATATTGCTTTCATCTTCTACAAAGAGATGGAAAATTTTGCAAGATAATGTAAAAGGCTTGACCTTTGCCGCTATCACGCATATCGTTGGGAAAGTCAAGTTGAAATGTGTTAAGGCACAAGATTTCAAGCTCCGTAAATTAGTCGCTTTAACTCACTGCGGAAACAAGTGATGATCCTAAGACATTCAGGATGCTAAAAGTTTCATTGTCGATATCATGGATTTTAATTCTTATTTGCATGGTTATTTGGTACAATATTTTATCTCGCCATTAATAGTGAGCAAAATGTTGCAAAGTAAAGACATAGTTATTGATGATGCTATTACTCATTTGAAAGAACTTATTTCTTCTTTGAGACCTATAGAGAAACTGGATTTGAATCTGATAAGATTATTGCTAAAGAAATTGCTGCTCAGATGAAAATTGAACCTACATTTTGTGAAAAGCGTATTATTTACAGAAAGAAGCAGTTTGATGAAAATGCTAGTGAAGAGATTACACATTCAGCAAGAATCTTTTATGTAGTTTATTATTTCTATATATATTGACGTAAACTATTTCTTCACTAATAGTAGATTTGAACAATTTAAAATATGAAGATATTTTGGATTTTTTATTTGATTTACACAAAAGCTACATATCAGTATGATGATTGTTTGAAGTCTTGTTGATAAGTTTGAAAATTTTTTGAGACATAATACTCACTCTCGATATCGATGATGGAGTTATATTTTCTTCAGCTAAAGATTGTGAGAAAATGCTTACCAAAGGAGACCAAAAAAGCAATCGGGGTTGGGGACTATCTAAACGATATCCCCGTTATCCAAATGTACTGATTGCCATGTATCACTTCATCGACTATACTCAGCTTATAATTGCCTCGCAGTTAGTTTTCAAAACAAGTTAATCAAATCATACCTTCATCAACAATGTCACAAGAAAAGACAATGGATTGGCTATACTGCTATTGAAAACATATGCTAGAACAAATTGATTTTAATAGTTTAATTATTGATTTTTTATCTAAAAATGCTTGTAGAATAAACTTACAGTAAATTTTTATACAATGTTGAATATATTTGTTCAATAAAAATTTTATTTTTAACTTATATATATAATAGGGCCCAAAAAAAAAATAGCCTAGGGCCCCTATAAAGTAAGGGCCGACCTTGTTTGGATCCATAGCTCATTAGCCTTATTCGGGTTCCTTTTTGCCCTAAAAATTTTTATTTCTTTTCAGTTTACTTTATTTTAAATGAATTTAGCACAATTCATTTCCTAACTTCCGAGATTTTCGTAAAAATTTCGTCCCTGAAGTCATTAGCGATTTATCACCCAGAAAATCGTCAAATATTCGACCGGTCTGCATCCGAGCGAACTTTTATGGGTCACTAGATTTCACGACGCACTAACGGCGGTCCCTGCTTTCACTATCCAAGATCTAGAGAATTTTCTCTCGCTTCCCTAAGCCATTCCAACAATTTTACTATTCTGCTTTTTAAGTTTCAATTTGCATTGTAAATCCTTCTTTCTTCTATTTACATTAATTTCCTCTTAATTCCTCTTATATATGCTCTTCTTATATTATGACATTTGGGTCCTCAAGTGGTGAATTACCTCTTACCCTTGATTTTAGTACTACCCTGTGTCTCTGCTTTCTATTTTTCAAAAAATTCAATTTAGTTTTTATTACACCCTAACATGTCCGAAACCCAGGGGTATATTTCGGGTGTTACACTGATGACACTCAAGTGAACTACGATGTACAAGGAGACCACATACCAACCCAATTCGGGAGCATTGGGAGACCGACTGCTTCCAAAGGGCCCCAATCTGGCAAGAGTATGAGAACGATGGGTAGTGTGACACCCATAGGATAAATGAAAGTGTTGAGTGAGAAAATTGAGGGTCTATAGTAGGACCTCAGATTCTCCTGTGGGCCTTGCTTTATTGTCAGGAGGTGATAGCTCACCCAGACGTCTAGGTCTCGATGAAGTGGGATACGAAAAGCGATGGAGAGCTCTTTCAAGGATGGAGATTATGCTCGGCGGGAGCCTGGCTGGAACTGTTACAATGTCGAGCCCTGGCACAGATGGCAAAGGCTCAGATCTCACTGGGTCTTCGTATCCATGCAACTCTATCTAATTCTCAGAGGTGCTGGGAGGTGGGATCTACTCGGTCTTCGCTTCACGAAAGCCTGACCACGGCAAGATTCGAACTTTGTTGGGGAGAGAGAAGCGTAGACCGGTCGCGGAACGGGGATTCCGCTTGCTATACCCGTGCATCATCCATGGAGATCAGCCCCACCTTTTGCAACCTCCTTCATGGGCTAAGCTCTTGTTGATGTCCTGAACCCGTCGCTCCCAAGATTGTCTCCTTCCCCCTGTCAGGAGCAAGGTTGGCTTTATCACCCGGGCTGTTCTGCCGTGCATCCCCATTGTGACCTCATCCCGGGGGTATGTAGGATCATGCCCCGGTTCATTATTTTCTCCTCCCTCCGCACATCCCTGGGCCGAGGTGTTGCCGCTCCTTTCTGCGGAATGTTATTAATCGCGCCTTCACTAGCCCGTCAGGCCTCATGTGGGCATTGCACCCGCTTGCGAGCTGCGCCTTAACTCCTTAGCAAACGCCGACGACGTGATGCAGTGCTCCATCTCGCTGCTAACCCAAGGCAGCGAGCTTCTCGAGAGCCGCCTCCTGTCATTTCATCGTCAACGCCATGTCAAGGGTCTTACGCGCTCGGGATTGACTCCTACCATGTTTCAGTCGATACCATCACCACCAAATCGCTTTATTTGTAAAGGAACAAATGCTCCTACACGTGCTAAACTGATGGTGCTTTTTCTATCGATATTTGTGCCAGGAGCTTGCTGAGCCACCGGGCTGATCACAGCCGTATCGATATATAACCCGTACAGATGGGTGGTCCCCCCTCCCCTCCCCTCCTCCGGAGGGTGCCACCACCCTCCTCCGATGCCTAAGTAGTTTCTTCTTACTTAAAAATGGAAAGAGATCAATCACATAGTTTTATCATGCACTCTGGTGGAATTGCTCGGTATTTATCATGGGTGATCATGATGACTTTCCTTATTAAACGACGATATGATTGCTTCCCAATTGGGTAGGGAATCCCTCTTTTCTTATCGTCAACTGAATATTAGAGGATAATTAGGGAGCCGTGATCGTGGGAGATCCTTCCTCCCTTGTTGAGTGGAGAGCCGCAATCGTGAGGGATCCTTCTTCCCTTAATGAGTAGATACCTGATCGTAAGGCGAGCGCTTCCCTTCACGTTATAACCATGACAGAGGATATCCCCGTCACTCCGTCCGACCTCCATCGGCTTAGTTTTAGCCCCAGACTTGCCTTTCCAAGAGTAACCGTGACATCATCGTGGGCCGAATGTCCCCATGTGAGGCTCTTTTTGCCGACCTCGAGATGCCAACCCGCGAAGGCTCGCTCAGCCGCTAGCTCTCGGTCATGTACCCCATTTGCAAGACTATCAATGATGATTATGTAAGTTTCGTAATAACATTGGATGCTTGGATGAGCTTGAGTTTTTTGAACCTTTCTTCTACTTAAATCTTTATAATGAAATCAAATATAAAAAAAATTTCTTAAATTTTTTCATTTAGTAGTACTTTTGGTGAATCGAATATAACATTTCTTTACTTTTTGGAAATCATTTACAATTTATTGACTTTAAATTCATTTTCATATTGTTTTCCTTCTTTCACAATTCTTTTATAAATTTTTCAAAACTAAATATAACCTTAAGCGCCTATTTTGTTCATGTTTTATAAAACTGTTATTGAGAACAGTTTTTGAAAATGTAAAGAACACCATTTTTGATGTTTTTTGAAAACTGTTTTTTCTTATATAAATTTAGTATTCTTTATGTTTTTTAAAACAAAAAAACTTGAAACTAAACGTGTTCTCCCTATTTTCTATTTTCTTCTTGTTTTTTATAATAGAAAATGGGGCTTTTTTGCTAAAACAAGAACTAAACATGCATTTTCTTTTGTTCTTTGTTTCTTAGAATTGAATTAATTACTTAAATTTTTTTTTCTTAATACTTTTGAAATGAATACAACATTTCACTCTTTAACACATAATGATAATTAACTTTAAATTTATTTTCTATATTGTTTTCGCAAATTTTTTTATAAAATTTTCAAAAATAAATATAACATTAAATGTTCGTTTGCCTCTACGTTGAATCTGCCTCAAGAACAATTTTTGAAAATCCAAAGAACACCATTTCCTAAGGTTTTCTAAAATCGTTTCAAGTATATTTAATTTAAAGCATATCACAACAAAAAAAGGAAATTAGACGTGTTCTCTCCGTTTCTTATTTTTCTTTGCTTTAACAAAAACAATTTTCAAAATAAAGAACTAAACACAGAATGCTTTTTTAAAATCGATTGCGACTAAACATAAAAAGCTACAGGCTCATGACGGCGCCAAATTGATGGTCGAATCAGATTAAACATTGACCAAAAAAGTCACTGATTGATAGTCTAACCAGCTGATTGGATCTGGTTTTTAAAACACTAATTATAGGCTTTAAGTCCTTATGCCTTTTGGTGTTTATCCTGGTAGCCGACCCGAACGGATCCGACCCGCCGTCATATAGCAAGCCCAATTTTGAAAACGGGTCCTTCGGTTCCTTTCTCAAAACCCCCCTAAAACCCTAACCACTCCTTATCTACTCATTTCGGTGTGTAGAAAGGAGATGGAGAAGAAGAAGCTCTGAGGGTTTGAATGAATGCCGCTTACAAGATTTCGTCGGTTAGCTCCTCCCTCCCTCCTCTCTCTCTTGTTATTCCTCTGTTTTTTCTTTTTTTGTTTCTTTCAAAAATTATTCATCGTCTTTGATTTTTGATTCGTTTATCTATCGTTGAATTCATATTTTTCTATTTCTGCGTGATTAGAGAATTATTATCCGTAAAATTCGTTGCTTTATAAACATTTCTTCCCCTGTTTCTAGAGCTAAACATGAACTCGATGATTTTTGATGTCTGTGCTGCACTATATTATGATATGATGATTTGATGTGATTTCTTTGCTTAATTCTATTTTTTTTGTTTAATCAAAGGGATGGATTGTTTGGTTTGATTTTTTTTTTTGTTGTTGCAAATTGGGGGAAAACTAGTGGTGGTAATTGGCAGAAGGTGGAAATCGTACAAAGTCCCTAATAAATTCCTATTTCTCTCGAGTTGCTGGAAAGAAAAATCCATGTCATATAAGATTACAATCGGGTGTTTTATATTACTAAGGTCTGCCACGTGTTGCCTTATTATTGACTTATGTGGATGGAGGCGGATTGCTTAGTGGGTCGCTAGAAAACGGAGCGTGGGTGGTTTACGTGTCGGTGGTCATGGCTGGTAGTTTGATTTAGTATTCTTGTTCGTAGTTAGTGAGGTCAAATAGTTGCCCGTTGGTTCCGAGGAGTGATATGCTCGAGGTGACGTAAATGAGGTGAGGCTCGAGTTGATCTGTCCTTAGTGCTTGATGCAGGAGGGTTTGAGGTGCTGGGCTAGAGGAGAGACTCGATGCGTTAGGCTCATAATCCTCCATGCTAGGCTTCAAGCCCTGTTTCCGCCATCGAGCCCCTGTACTCGAATCGGGCTTTTGCCCTTAATGTGCGATGTAGGAGGGCTCGAGGCGCCGGGTCAGGAGACTGACGTTGGGCTTAGAACTTTGACAATCTCGGCCTGCTTTCTATTGAGCCCCCAAAGGTCGAGCAGCCTCGCCCCTTACTGCCTGGCAAAGGTGGAGGGTTCCGAGGTGCTTCCCTTAGTGCCTCGGAGACCATGCTTTGGGCTTAGAATCCTTCTCGAGCTCGGGCCCGGCCCCGCTTCATTGAGCCCTCAAAAAGTTTAGCCGGCTCGCCCCAATGCTTGGTGTGATTCCGGCTCCGAGGTGTCAGCTCGAGGGAGCAGACTCGATGCGTTGGGCTTAGAATCCTCCGAGTTGGGCTTTGGGCCTTGGCCTTGTTTCTCACTGAGCCCCCAAAAGGTTTTGTCGGCCTCACTCACGCCTAAGTGTGATCAGCTTGAAATGTGCCTCGAGAGAGACTCGATGCATCGGGCCTCGCATTCCTTCAGTCGGGCTCGCTTGCAAACTGAGCCCCAAAGGTTTAGTCGGGCTCTTGACGATCCCATTCCGTAATCCATTCTCTGGGGTTAGACTCCAAGAAATGATCGGCATTTTGATGATTAATATCCGTTCCATAGTTTCTAATTTGGGGAGTAATTTGAAGAAGTTTTTGTGGGGGTAATGCATTCTTGGAAAATTTAATGCTGAAATGTTAGTTCAGTGAACTATTTTGATTTGGTTAATCGGGTTCTCTAATCAAGAAATTTTTACCTCTTAATACTTTGTTTGAAACTCGGAAAGTACTAGGAAAAGGAAAAAAGATGCTAAGGAAAATGATTTTTTCATGTTTGGTTCCACGGTGAAAAACATAAAAGAAAATAAAATATAATCAAAATTTTACATATTTTTAAATTTCTTAGTCTTTATATAATAGAGAGTAACAAAAAAAAAGAGTTTGAATAACATATAGAATTAATTTATTAAGTTTAAACCTATTTTATTTTTCCTCCAAAATTTTTGTCTTTCCACTTTTTCTCACTATTTTCTTTCCTTAGTATTTTCCGGGTTGCAAATGGAGCTAGTATGTCTCTTGACATTATAGATTTTATCATCTCCTCTTCATTGTAGCTGGCTGATTCATGACTGAATTTTATTGCCATGCACCCAAAAGCATCAAATGTGTGACTTTCAAGAGTTAAAAAAAATAGAGATTAGTTGTGGTATGTTTGCACTTAGTTTGCTCTGTATGAACCTTCTTACTGATAATTTGTTATAGCAAATATATTGAGGTTTAACTTATTCCATTGTACTGTGAATTTTTCTCGTAGATTCATACAACTTTCTCCTACCGTGGTTTTTCCAAGGGCTTCCAATGTGAAAATCTAGATGTTTGTCTTTGTTTTCATATTTTATTATTGTGCCATTGATTTCAACGGTAAGAGTGTTATAGCTTTGGTACAATTTCAGATGACAAAGTATTGATCACTAACAAATAATGATACAATATGTTATATGTGCATGATTGAGTATTTATTACAGGCTGATATTTGTAAGAAAAAAATCAATCGTGGAGAAGTTATAAGAAGTTATCATTATAATGAGTTATATCACAATTACAGCTTATAAAGTTGAAGAGTTCTTCAAATTAAAATGAACAATGATAAGTGGTCTTGAATCGCCAAATATTCTGCATCCCTTAGAATATGAGATCCACTTTTCAATTTTTTGATTTCTTAAATTTTTTCATTCTTGCACAAGATACTCATGTATCAGATATTTTATTGCTTTGTAAACTCTGATATCTCCAAAAAGATTTTAACATCCCTTTGCTTGTGCGTAAGGACGGATATTCCTTGCTCTTTATCAGACAATCACGAGCTAATAGTTTTCATTTCCCATTTCATGGAAAACCCTTTTAGTTTTATTTCAATAATGTCTTTTCCTTTTATCTTGAATCTTGTGTCTTTCTCATGGTAAACATGTTATGCATGATTGATATTTAATTTATATGTTATTGTTCATGGAACTTCAGAATTTAGAGAATTTTCCCTCGCAAAGTTCTCGATACTTACATTTTCTTCTTTTCAGCTTTCATCATCTCTATTGGGAAAATCCTGCTAGTTTCTCTCAATTGTCAAATGTTACTATTCATATGAATAACTTTCACGGAATACCCCAAAACTCAATACAAAATAATGACAACTAAAGTTAAAATAATAAATAACAAAGCATCACGTAAATTTAACGAGGTTCTAAGAATAGCCTACGCCCCTGCCACAACGAACAACCCCCATCACGAAAAAAAGAAATTACAAACTTAAGACCACAAATCAATTTTTTAAGTAAATTTATAAGAAAAGTAAATACCCAAAACAATTGGACAAATACTATAAATAAATTTTGGCTGGTGGCGGGGTGGGGATCGTCTCTTATGTGAACAAAAAGAAAATCCCACATCAAACCGACGTGGGATTCATTTGACAAAAAACAACAACCCTTCACCTTGACAAATATGCGAATCCCATCTCAAACTTCTTTTAACAAAACCGCAACGCTCCAAATGCGCTCAACTACGCAATCAAACTTTGCAACGTTGATCAAGTCTAAACAATGATTGAACTTGATCGTTGTCAAACACTTTAGTCAACATATCTCGCAGGATTACCGCCTTGATCTTCCGAACTAAGACTCCACCTTCTTCAATGATTTCCGCGACAAAATGACATACCTCAAATCAATACGCTTGGCCCGCGCAATGGCAAACTCTTGGCTTCACTAAATGAATAGCGCCCGACCGTCACAAAAACACTAACCTATTTTCACCAACACCCAAATCATCAACCCTTTGTAGCCATATTTCGCTTCCTTAATCGCTGATCGCTATATACTCGCCTCCGTGTGCACAAGGCCACCGGCTGGATCGTGTTGTACTTCCAACTAACCTGCTTTCAAGAAAGAAACACACATAACCAAGAGTTGATCTACGTTTATCGCATCACCAAAGATAACTGAATTCGCGCATCCAACCGCTATTGTCGACCAACCATATCATCCTTCTCAATATCAAACCAACATCTAAGGCTTCAATGTACCTGTGAATCCACTTCACCGCTTGCCAATGTTCTTTCCAGATTTCTCAGTACAAAATTCCGCTCACAATCCCAACCGCATGCGGAAATTTCGTGCCTCAGACACACCATAGCATACACATCAAGCACCTGCACGCATTTGAATAAGGAACCTGACATATATTCCTCGCCTCTCTTCGTCTGACACCGCGACTGCCTGAAATGAGGAGCAAGTGGGGTACTTATTGTGCTTGGTCTTCCTATACCAAAGCCGCTTGTAGTACCTTCTTCAACATCGCTTCCGAAGTTAAACAAAGTGTGCCCCTCTGTCTGCCTCTCGCTATTTCCATGCCGAGAATCTTCTTTGGGCCCACCCGTATCTTTCATTTCAAACTCCTTGCCCGCTTGAGCCTTCAACTGCAGATATCTCCCATTGATTCCTTGACGCTATCAACATGTCATCAACATACAAGAGAATATATATGAAAGATCCATCCTGTAGCTTGCGGAAATACACACAATGATCAAAATTGCTTCTGGTGTAGTTCTGGCCTATCATGAACTGATCAAATCGCTTATACCATCGCTTGGCGATTGCTTCAAACCATATAACGATTTGCTCAATTTACAACCCAATTTTCTTTTCAAGAATCCTTGAAACCATCCGCCGAAGTTATATAGATTTCCTCCTCCAAATCACCATGTAAGAATGCCTGCCTTTCACGTCCATTTGAACTAGTTCCATATTAAACAGGTTACCAAGGCTAACAAAATACGTATGGAGAATGTTTCACAACAGAGAAAATACCTCAATAGAGTCAATTCCTCCTTCGAAAGATAGCCTTTAGCTACCGGGCCTTGCCTCTCAGAGCGAACGTCATTCTTGTTTGGAAATCCTTCTTTCTGAGCATAAACCCATTTGCAGCCAATTTCCTTCTTTCCCTTTGGTAGTCTAGCTAGCTCAAGTGTGATTCTTCACAAGGGACTGCATTCATCCATGGCTTTCTTTCCACTTTTCTTTTTCTTTATCTCGACTAATATTTTCTTCAAGAAAAGTCCGAGGTATATCTTCTTCTACCACTGAAATGCATAAGCCACTATATCTTCAAACCGAGTGTGTTTCCTAATCTCTCTTTCTTAGCCTTTACGGCAATTGGTAAAATCATGCTGCCGAGGTTCTTCGCTTGGAAACCCTTCCTCTCCAACATCTCGTCTATGTTCGTCACGGGTCTTCAACTCGGTTTAATCAAGTCGCCTGAAACTCCACCTGCCTCGAAAGTACCCTCCACCCGCAGCCTTCCTTCGTCGAAAAAGTGTTCTCTGACACTTTTCCATTTGTTGTTACCTTCTTCAGCATGGCAGATTCATCAAAAGTAACATCCTCAAGAAATAATTTTCTTCGAAGATAGACACACCAGAGCCTGTGATTCCTTACACCAGTAACTCCCATAAACAATGCCTTTTAACCCTTGATCCAACTTAGACTCCTTTACATGATAATAAGCAAGTTGGAACCAAACACATAAAGTATCATAATCATTTCAGTTTTCTGCACTATACCTCCAAGGGTGTTTCCATTTAGTGAATGATGGTAGACTGCCAATGAGATGACTTGCATAATACAAATTTCAAATTTCAGAACTATTTGTCTAAACCAAGACGATAATAACACACCGAACTTTCTAGCAAGGTTCGATTCATGCGTTTTGCCACCCCATTCTGCTGCGGTGTATCTCTAACTGTAAAGTGCCGAGAGATACCTTCCTTCTGGCAGAATGGGCAAAAATTGATCATTCTCGGAGATTCTGCACTAATGTTTGATCGAGTACTTTAATCTTCCTCCCCGTCGTTCTCCACTACTTTCTTCCATACAAGAAATGTTTCAAACACCTCATCTTTGATTTCGCCAGATACACCCAAACTCTTCTCGAAAAAGTCATCAACAAATGTAACAAAGTAATGTTTACTCCTCCCAAGGAAGCCGTCTCGTTGGTCCCATACGCTCCGTGTGAATATAATCCACAGGCCTCAAAAGATATATCATGCGTCAATCTCACCTCTCTTTGCTTTCCTAACACATTGCTTGCAAAATCCAAATTTGCAAGTCTTTACACCCTTCAATAATCCTGCATAGTCAATGTTTGCAAAGATTTCTCCCTTCCTATGTCCAAGTCCTAGCATGCCATAACCCCATATCTCTGGGCCTACTTTGTCCGCCTCAGACACTCATTGCCATCAGTCTCCTACCGCTGTGGCCGCTCGATAAAGGTACAAGCGAGCTCTCCGATACCTTCATCACCACAAGCGTCCCCGAAACAACTTTCGTAATCCCATTCTCGTAATGATACAAGAAACCTGACCTAAGGTTCCTAAAAGAAACAGAGATTCTTTCGCCTTTCCTGAATCGCATCGTAACATCCGCCAAAGACTTAGTCGAATTCCATCATGATTCTTCAAACTGATTGAACCTATCCCAGCTACCTTACAAGGTTGATTGTCTTCCGTATTGGCCAATACCACCATCAAGTTCTGAAGTCAGTTAACCAATTCTCAAACACACATACGGATCAGTTAAAATAATCATGACAACCATTCATCGTAAGACTAGTCATCACGACACACGCTCAATGAAAAATTGACTTACTATCTCTACACATGCTCGGGATGCACCCTTTCTTTCTTTTTTATGTAGCTTCTGACAGTTTTATTCCAACGCCTCTTTTTCGTGACAAAAGGCACATCTGCCTTGCAAGTTCATTTTGACCGAGATCTTCCCCTTCCTCCCCGGGTTTTCGGCTTCTTGGATTACGACCTCGAACAAGGGCTTCACTAGTCGAGCTCCCGTGTTTAATTTATCTTTTTTTTTTCCCGATCCCATTAGAACAAGGCAGTAGTTAGGGGCTACTTCTTTAAAGGTTGCTCCTCCCGCCAACATACTAACAATAAGATGTTCATATTCCACTGAAGGTGCCAACAACATCAAAGTTCCCTATCAACATCACTTACTTTCTCATCTAAATTAATAAATCGCTACTAATGAATCAAATCGCGACGTGATCATTCATAGTGGTGGCCTCGGTTTATAATCGAAGCTTTACAACTTCAGCTCTACTGCAGCTTGTTCCTCTCAAGCGCTTCTTCATGAACTTGTCTTCCATCTCCTTCCATACTTCGGCTGGCAGACGCCTCTCTCTATAAACTGATATTTAGCTCCTCGAGAGACACAACTAATCGCACCACATGCTAAACGATTGATTCTTGTCCAATCTTCTCATCAACATGATCTTCCGTCCGCTTTCTTCATGCAACATCAAGCTCCCGCTGGGAAGAACATCCCGCATCTCACACCGCCACATACCAGTTATTATCCCATCAAATTTCTCCACATCAAATTCAGATACCACCATCGATCTTGATGAGAATCCTTCTCGCTGTAGAGGTCGACTACAGACCTGATTCAAATTCACATTTTACAACAAATAAACACACTACGTAGTCAATATCTCAATAATCTTTTATGATGTGGAAGATCGCACAAAGCCGCAAACCACAGAGCATATCTCGAAACCATGTGTTAGAAAACTAAAAGTTCTGAAAACAACCTTTTCTAATGCCAAGATCATAACACCGCAACCACAGCTGCATCACAGTAACCCGGCTCCTGGAGCAATTAATTGTCAGGAAAACTTGTTTTCCTCTAAATTAAACAAATGTTACTATTAATGAATAGTAACTCAATGAAATACCCTAAGAAAACCCTCGAATACAAAATAAATGACAAATCCAAAGCCAAAAAATAATAACAAATAAAGAACAATTTAAATTTAACTACTCTAAGACAAATTACGCCTCAAGGCCAACGAACTCCCACCGACGAAAAGAATTACAAATTTAAGACCACAACTAATTTTCTAAGAATCGAGGCAAAAGTAACACCAAACACCATAAATACTTACAACAAGATAATGAGAGACAGCATGATTGCAGTTATGTAGCTGCCCTTTATAGAATGTTAAAGAAGAATCCCATGATCAACCGATGGGATTCATATTTGACAAAAAAGCAACAATCCCCATCTATTTTTGCCCTCTTCTTTTTAAAGTTTTATTGATATATATATATATATATATATATATACGCCTAAAATCGGGGTCCGCTGACTACCCAATAACCTCGCGAAAAATCTATATACATCTCGTATCACAAGACACATACCGAAAATTACTTACTCGTCTCGCATCAACACTCATCAAATATACCCAACTATATTCCAATAAATACTAACTCACAAATTCATATCCCAACCAAATATGTTGGCATTTCGGCTCAAGAGCTTATAACATTCTCTTAATACAAATACATATTAAAATCTATAATTCTAATACATATTATCCAAAAACATTAAAAAGCTCTAACAACCCGACTTTCTTCAAAACTCCAATTCTCTAGCAGCAAATTAGCCTTCGAACACCCCAGACCAAAAATGTTCCCCATTGCGCCGGCATCGCCCAAGAAATAATCAACCCAATTCCAAGCATTTCACCTGCCAGCATTTAACGCTCCACTTAAAACACACACTCAAGAACACGCGATCCTACTCAACGCCTAAACGCCTGCTCCCATGTCCGAGTGCTCGACGACTCTCACACTCTGCCTGCCTACGTGATTTGTAAAATATCATTTTCAAAACAAAACTCATTGCTCTCGAAAATACACTGACCAACGCTTCAAAAATACGACTCACCCTCCGAGCGAATTGGTCAGGTGAGCTTTCTCCCGAAACAAGCCATGGTCCTCATCCGAAACGATCCGTCGTACCATCTCCCAACCCACCCTCCAAATCATCCCCAAATCCTTTCGCAACCACAAGTTCCTTTTTCGTAAAATTCACGCTACGCACTAACACCTAATTTCTAGGTTACTCAAGGCATATGAAAACGACATGCCATTTCAAACCATTTATACAATATATATATACCAATATATTAATTACGCAACATTCTCACCTGCAATTCACACCATGTAATTCAACAATATTGACTAAACACCCAAATTTTAAATTTCACTCGAGCACCACAATTTCCTCATTTCCACTACTTATACCACAATTATATTCCATATAATCAAGAAATCACAATTTTATCTCCAATGGCCTATACACCAAAAAACACAATTTATTATATAAATTATGATACAAACACCAAACAACCCCTACACACTGGCGTACTCTCTAAACGGGCTCCAAAATCTCTAAAATTTCCACACTTCGGTTCCAAGACAGATCGATCAAAACTACTCACGCCTCAAACCAACACAAACATTTACAAAGCACTTAAATACAGAAACAAGAGGATAAAACCCTTACCTCACGTAGCTTGTCGTTCCAAACTTTAGCGTCCATCACAGAAATTTCATTGCGTAGATCAATTTTGTCTTCAGCCCTAACGAAATCCGATAACCGATTTTCTGCAGATCTCGGTAGTGTTAAAATGTTAGTAAGCAAAATAAAAAAGTAAAATCTCTCCTCTCTCCAACACTCTCTTCCCCTCCCGTCTCCTCCCTGCTTTAATAATCATTCTTTGCTTCCTTTTATTTGAATTTTTA
This sequence comes from Tetrastigma voinierianum, assembly GCA_016808115.1. NCBI lineage: Eukaryota > Viridiplantae > Streptophyta > Magnoliopsida > Vitales > Vitaceae > Tetrastigma > Tetrastigma voinierianum. The sequence continues at coordinate 209,314 of JAEQBH010002597.1, read as the reverse complement.
TTTTATTATTATTATAATAATAATAATAATATTATTATTATTATTTCAGATACATAATCCTATCACCTCATTCAGTCCGTTTCTCTCCGAAAATTTTTATTTTTTTTTTTTAAATTAACTATTTTAAATTAACTTTAACTCAGTTCCATTTTCGACTTCCAAGATATTCGTAAAATCTCAGCCCCGTTTCACGACGATTTATCACCTGTAAATTCATAAAATATTCCGACTGCTCCTCGTAATTCGACGAAACTTTTCCTCGGTCACTATCGCGAGACAAATTTAATGCTACAGCAATTGCTTTTATTGGTCCGAGATCTGTGAATTTTCAATTTTCAACTCGAAATTACTGCTTACCCTTTTCTTTAAAAATTGAATTTTTTTCTGTTTATTATATATATATATATATATATATATATATATATATATATATATCAGCAACATGTTACGAATGCATTGATATTTCATTTATACGCATTGCTCACGAACTTTAGAATTTAGTAGAATTTTCCAAAGTTCCCGATACTCTATCGTGACACTTAAACCTAAATATCCGCCGACTACCCGTCAACCCGCGGAATCTACATGCCTCATGTCACAGCATTCCATATACGCAAAACGGGTCACTGTGCTACACATCATACTCATAAATGCATATATTTTATACAAAACGCATTTAATTACAATTTGTTTACAATCAGACATTACAATTTATACAAAACCGCAGCTTCCTCGCCTAATTTTACAAAATACAAAATAAAGATAAGGCCATCTTAAGGCTTTCTTCCTCTATGCCCTTGACAAGGTCCCATCCTCTGCAAGGCCTTTCTAGACTCGAAAAAGTGGTCACCTATCAATACAATGCCCAAGAGTGAATCTCCTCACGCAAGCATTCCCACCTAAGTGTGTAATGAACGGCACATCAAATATCTAACACACGCTTAATATATCACCGCATATATTAACATAATTAATTCCATAAATCATATTCGGTTCTGGCTTGATAACATAAGATTAGCTTCCGCGTGGAAATTTGGCGTAATCGGAAGTTCGTCATGGAACGGTAACAAAATCAGCAAACGTGTTGTTAAGCTCATTGCGATAGCAGCGTCGCCTGATCGGCGCGAATGGTCAGGTGAATTTGTCCGAACCATTCCCCAGAGAGATTTGATAAGCCGGTCGAATCTTGGAATCGAAATCGCGACCATCGGCTCAATAAATCATCCAGATTCATGCTTGGCAAGCAAAGTAAAATGGTAGGAGGAAAAACCACCTTTTCGGAGTTGTGAGCTACCTTCGGTTCTACGTGTAGTCGGCAAGTGGGGGCCGGCTCCCAGCTTAACTAGCCGTCCGGGCTGTTGGTCCGTCAGCGGAAGTCCCAGAGAGAGGAGGAGGCGCCTGCAAATCAGGCTTTCCACTGCTGCTCTTAGTTTAGCTGCTTTTTCACTCTTCTCCACGATCGGTTTGGTCGGGTGGAATGAGAGAAAAAGTCATATGATCTGGCGTGTCGGTCGCATTGGTTGGGAGGATTCACGGCAGCTATCCTCTTTATCACCGTGGCTTGAGTTCCATGCAATGGCGTGATGCGAAGTGTGTCGTAATCATGAGCCCAGCCCAGAGTACAAATGTGTTTGACTCTCTCCGTAGCTTGACACGTGGGCGCCTCTTGGGGTACTCATTAAAATACCAGTGTGCCATGATCACCCTGCATCACGCCGAAAATGTGAAATTAGGCATGCACCGAGGTCGGCCAGTCGTGATGGTAATTTAGATTTGTGGTCCATTGATCGTCATTCGATCATCAGGATGCAGAAATGTCGGGTTCAATGAGAAGTCACCCAGTTTATCCGCTTCGCCAGGAAATGCGAGTTTTTCGGGGTCTCGGCATACATTTCTTAACTTCGACTTTAATTTGTTTAGTTATAAGATTCGTTGTATCAATCTTTTTCACTCTTAACATATTTTCTTGCTTTTAAAACTTTTCATTGTTTTAGTTATAAGATTATTGTTTTAATGCTTTTTCCTATATTGCCCTATTTCTTGCTTTTAATTTCGTTGTTTAGTTATAAGATTCGATTATCGTAGTAAACTTTATAGTAGCATATTTCTTTTTTTCGAATTTTTCGTTTGTTTGGTTATAAGATTCATGCTACGTTTTTACTCTTAACATATTTCTTTCGAACTTCGTTGTTTAGTTATAAGATTAGTTCAATACTTATTTTTCACTTTCTTACTTTATATTTGTTTTTAGAACTTCGTTGTTTAGTTATAAGATTAAATTTAATCTTAATTTTTCCACTCTTAACATATTTTTGCTTAACTTTATTTCGTTTGTTTTAGTTATAAGATTCGTTATCTCAGCATTCTTTTTTTCCTCTTAGCATATTTTCTTCTATTTCATTCGTTTGTTTTGGTTATAAGATTCAATTGTACCAGTATTTTTTTAAACTTCTTGCATATTTTTCTTGTTCGAACTTTTCGTTGTTTTGAGTTATAAGATTAAATTTAATAACCAAAGTCTTTTCACTGCCGTATATTTTAACTCATTTCGTTGTTTAGTTGTAGATTCGTTAATATAATCTTTTTCACTCTTCGTATATTTTAACCTTTTTGTCTTTGGAGTGTGTTTAGTTATAAGATTAATTTGTCTAATCTTTTTTTCCTGTATATATTTTAACTTTGTCATTTCGTTGTTTAGTTATAAGTCGTTAATATAAATCTTTTTTGTCCTCTTGTATATTTTCTTGGCATATTCGTTGTTTAGTTATAAGATTAATTATCACCGATCTTTTTTTTCATAACCTTTATATTTATTTTTCGAACTTCCGTTTGTTTAGTTATAAGTTAAATTTATCTAATTTTTTTCTTTTTCTTATATATTTTTGTATGACTTTTGTTGTTTAGTTATAAGATTCGTTATACATAACACCATATTACTTATATTTTAACTACACTGAACTTTGTTGTTTGGTTATAAAGATTCATTTATACCATATTTTTTTACTGATAGCATATTTTCTTGGCACTAGAACTTTCATTTGTTTGGTTATAAGATTCGATTTGTGCCAGTGGCTTTACTTGCTATGTTTTCTTTTAGAGCTTTACGTTGTTTTAGTTATAAGATTCATTAATGCCAAACTTTTTACTTTCTTACGTATATTTTTGTTTTACGACTTTCATTTGTTTGGTTATAAGATTCGTTGTCTGTCTTTTTTTCACTCTTACGTATATTTCTTAACTTCCGGTTTTTAATTTGTTTAGTTGTAAGATTAAATTTAATATAAATGCTTTTTTTACTCTTGTATATTTTCTTAACTACCCAGCTTTCATTGTTTTTAGTTATAAGATTAATTTAATGCCGAATTTTTTTCATACCGTATATTCTTGCTTTTCGAACTTTCGTTGTTTGGTTATTAAGATTCGATTTGTCATGTCTTTTTTTCACTCTATATATTTCTTTGTTTCGTTGTTTGGATTATAAGGTCATTGTCTCTATCTTTTTCACTTTCTTATACTTTATAGTTTAACTAACTTCGATTTCGTTGTTTTTTAGTTATAAGATTCGTTATCTCGTGCTTTTTCACTGTACTATATTTTATTTCCGAAACTTTTCGTTGTTTAGTTCTGAGATTCATTAATATGTCTTCATAACCGTATATTTTATTGCTTGTTTCGTTTGTTTAGTTGTAAGCTTGTAAGTTAGATTTATTATAAATGCTTTTCATAATAGTATATTTTAACTTTTCTTTCGTTGTTTAGTTATAAGATTAGTGTCATAAATCTTTTTCACTGTGCTTATATTTTAACTTGCTTTTCGATTTCGTTGTTTAGTTATGGATTAGATTTAATATAAATCTTTTTATAACATATTTCTTAACTTCGACTTTTCATTGTTTAGTTATAAGATTCGTTAATATAGTTTTTTACAACAGCATATTTTCTTGCTTCATTTCATTTGTTTAGTTATAAAAAGTTCGGCTTGTGCCGAGTAACGCCATAACCCCATTATATTTTGCTTCCAACTAGAACTTTCGTTGTTTTTAGTTATAAGTTCGATTAATACCAAATGCTTTTTAAATAACCATATTTTGTAACTAGCTTTCGTTGTTTGGTTATTAAGATTCGTTAATATGTCTTTTTTAACTCTTACATTATATTTTCTTAACTTTTCATTTTCGTTTGTTTGGTTATAAGATTCGTTTATCTCCACTCTTCACTGATAACATATTTTATTCTTTTCATTTCGTGTTTAGTTATAAGATTAGTTGTGTGCCAGTGCTTTTTTTCACTTTCTTTATATTTTCTTGTTTTCGAGAACTTCGTTGTTTAGTTATAGATTCGATTTATCTCAAATCTTCATATTTACGTATATTTTTCTTGCACTACTTGTTTCGTTGTTTGGTTATAAGATTCGTTGTCTGTCTTTTTTTCATAACCGTATGTTATTGCTTTTCGAACTTTCGTTGTTTAGTTGTAAGATTCATTGTCTCAAGTCTTTTTCCATGTACGTATATTTTGCTTAACTGTAACTTTCGTTGTTTAGTTATAAGATTCGTTGTGCCAGTTTTTCCACTCTTACGTATATTTTTGTAACTTTTAGAACTTCGTTTGTTTAGTTGTAAAGATTACGTTGTCATGTCTTTTTTTTTCACTTTCTCTTTATATTTTAACTTTTAGAACTTCGTTTGTTTAGTTATTAGTTAAAATTTAATGCCACATAACCATGTAGCATAGTTTAACTAGTTTCGTTGTGTTTAGTTATAAGATTACCGTTATCACCATGCTTTTTTTCACTCTTATATTTTAACTAACTTTTCGACTTTCATTGTTTAGTTATAAGATTAATTAATATAATCTTTTTTCACTCTTACGTATATTTTCTTCTTTTATTTCGTTTGTTTAGTTGTAACTTGTAAGATTCATTATGCCATCTTTTTTCTTTCTTAGCATATTTTAACTTTTCGTTTCGTTGTTTGGTGCATAAAGATTAAATTTATGCGTCTTTTTCACTGTCTTTGTATTTTCTTTCTTTTCGAATTCGTTGTTTAGTTATAAGATTCAATCACCATCTTTCCATACTTACTTATATTTTCTTAACTTCGACTTCGTTGTTTAGTTATAAGATTCGGTATGCCAGTTTTTTAAACCTTTATATTTTATTATTTTTAAGGCTTTACATTGTTTAGTTATAAGATTAGGTATCTAATCTTTTGTCACTCTTCGTATATTTTCTTGCACCCCCAGAAGCTTTCGTTGTTTAGTTATAAGTTCGATTTGTCATAAATCTTTTTTCACTCTTATTATATTTTCTTGCTTTTAGGCTTTCGTTTGTTTAGTTTAGTAAGATTCGTTATCTCAAATGCTTTTACCATATTGCGTATATTTTAACTACTATTTCGTTGTTTAGTTGTAAGATTCATTTGTCTAATCTTTTTTCTTTTCTTAGCATATTTTAACTTTGAAATTCGTTGTTTAGTTATAATATTCGTTAATACTGTCTTTTTTTATAACGCATATTTTCTTCTTAAATTTCGTTGTTTAGTTTATAAGATTAGATTCTCTTTCATTAACTATAACATATTTTCTTGCTGGCGCTTTCCGTTGTTTAGTTATAAGATTAATTTAATATAATGTTTTCATACTCTTCTTATATTTTCTTCTTTTCGACTTTTCGTTGTTTTAGTTATATGATTCATTTATCTTCCAGTCTTCATACTTATTATATTTTTAACCTTCCCCATTTTAATTTGTTTAGTTGTAAGATTAAATTTAATACCATGCTTTTTTTTTTCTTCTTTGTGCATATTTTCTTTTTTGTTTCGTTTTTAGTTATAAGATTCGTTTATGCCATGCTTTTTTTATTTCTTATATTTTCTTGCTTTCGATTTCGATTTGTTTAGTTATAAGATTCGATTTGTATAAGTTTTTCCACTCTTACATTATATTTCTTGTTTTTCGACTTTCGTTGTTTAGTTGTAAGATTCGATTTGTGCCAGTATTTTTTTACTTTCTTAGCACATGTTTTAACTTCAATTTCGTTGTTTAGTTATAAGATTCGTTGTCTCTGTCTTTTTCACTTTCTTAGCATATTTTATTGCTTTTCGAACTTTTCGTTGTTTAGTTATAAGATTCGAATTTATCTGTCTTTTCAGTTTTTACTTTATATTTTTATTCTTTTCGAACTCGTTGTTTAGTTATAAAAATAGTTTGTCTGCGTCTTACTGTAGCGTATTTGCTTCTTTTCGTCTTTGATGTTTGGTTGTGGGTTCATTGTCTCGTCTTTTTTCATAACTAGCATATATTTTTTTTTAGCAGCTTTCGTTGTTTGAAACCCCGGAAAATCAATTTTGGATAGGAGTAAAATAGTAATTTAAATTTGAAAATCGAATTTTGAATCTCGGATAATGTGAAATGAAACACCTCGGTTAATTCGTCTTTGCAGAGGAATTTCTTCACTGGCGTCGAATTTCGCAAGATTAGGAGTGGTCGGGATTTCAGCGTTTTTGAGGCGTGGGGTGTCGGATGTGGCGCAGCGAGATAGCGGGATGCCACATGACGCTGAGGAATGTGACTATTTAGCGGTAGTAATGGTCATTGAACGATAATTTCATGATTCGTTGTGTGTGGAAGAAATTGTGGCTCGTATTAAGCCGTGTGGTGATGATATTACGTAATGAGGGTTTAAGAAAAGTAAAGAGAAAATTATGGAGCATCTGAATACACCATTATTTAATTTGAGGAAATAGGGAGGCGATTTATCATTTGGCCAGGATGAGTGGTGGCTCAGAAAATGGAAAAAATGAGGAGAAATGAAGGGAAAATGAAGAATGAGAAAGAAAAAGAACCTCCATGAAGGAAAGAAAGGAAAAAGGCAGAGAAAAGGTGATCCTTAGAAAAAGGAAAAAGGAGAGAAAAGGAGTAAAGGGAAAGGAAGGATTTTCGGGTTTCGAGGCGGTCGGCGATTCGACGGTTGAGTCTTAAGGTTGGTGCGCGCGATTAGGATGCAATGTGGACGCTGAAAGTTGGAGTTTAAATGGCTAAGAGGTAGGATATTTTTACTCTTTAGTTTCACTGCTTACAAAAACTTTTATAATGGGCAAAATTCTTTATGGGCGTGAAGCAATGTAAGTAGTTAAGTCTTTGGACCCAAGGGTATAATTTCGCGTAGGTTCGGACGTAGTTAGGGTTTGGTAAGTGAAGTTTATAGGTGTTGTGGTTTTGTTGTTGTGAAAATAATGTTTGGAGCCGGATTGGATTCCATTATTATTTGTGAAGAAAGGGCGGTAAGTCTGTTGAATAGTCTAATTTGAGACTTAGTTGTGTGTTATGGGCTTTGCTTGGGTCTGTCTGATGTGTGGAAATGTGATGTTGATCGCTATCTTCGATGGATGTATTAATATGGTGTTTGGCGTGGAGGTAGATTATATGTATAAATTATAATTTTAATGGTTTGTAAATGTTGCATGTAGTCTTGGCGTTAAATGTGTAACGTAGGGGAAAATACGTGGCGTCGTCATTTACGTATGCGGTCAGCATCAGCGTCGGTCGGGTGTAGGTCTTGAGGTAGGTTTATTTTACCGGTGTTTAGTGGCGTTTAAACTCAAGGAAAAATGAATGAAGTCAGTGAAGGTCGCGAATAAATGATGATAAATTACGTGTTTTGGGCGAGGCGGTTAGGGTAGATCCCAGAGGTGAAAGTCGAATGTTATTGCGGTTGGCGTGAATCGGCGATGTAAGTTCGTGAAAATGTTGAAGGCGTCTTGGCGTCTGGTGTAAACCGGATCAGTGGCTGTAAAAATAAAGGAAAAAGAATTTGATAAATAAAATTGGAGGGTCTCAATGGTTTAGTCATGAGGTGTGGCCGGTTATATTCACATTTGGCATTCGGGTGTGAGGGTCGGTGGGGCTGAGTCGGGGCTTGTGAGGAGTTCGCATCTACATCTGGGATGGGTATTTAATATAATAGTAAATAATTGTATGGAATGTGATTGATTGTTTACTCATATCTTAATTCGTGTCGTTTTAGATGGGGAGTAACCCTTGTAGGAAAATTTTCTTGCCCGGGGCACAACTGCCGTCGTGGGACCTTTCGGTCGAGGGGGTATCGGGGATGAGTGCCTTGAGTAGAGGTAGGCTTTTGAGAAGAACGTGAAATGTAGACTTTAATTAAATATTTTGTAAATATGTATAAATCTTTTTGTAGAACAAGCGTGGAAGCTATAGAATATAGTTGATTATGTTGTTTATGAGTATGGATGTCGGCGGGGTGGCCGTTTCTTCGTGTTTGTGTCTCTTAGCGAGGCGTGTAGATTCCGTAGGGTTGGCTGGGTAGTCAGCGAATGGCTGAGTTTGGGGCGTCGCGCGTTGTTTCAGTTATAAGATTCGATTGTCTCCATTCTTTTCCCTCTTATATTTTCTTCTTTTAGAACTTTCGTTGTTTAGTTATAAGATTCATTATCTAGTTTTTCCTTTCTTATATTTTTATTGCTTTTCAGACTTTTCGTTGTTTAGTTATAAGATTCGTTTGTCGACAGTCCGATATAATAATTGATGATTTAAAGAAAGAAAGAAAGCATTATTTGGTAGTAAGCGATCTCTGATATCGTGCCCATTGTCATCCATTTATATGCGATAGTTACGAGAGTTAATGTTTTACTCTTATCGATAATCGTTAAACTTAAAGGTTAACACATGTATCGTGGCCGTGATAGAACTTTCTTGTCCTCGGTCTACAGGGCGAGGCGGTCCCTACGCACGCTCCTATGCGCGTAAAATGTCGCCGACGGGGTGGTAATGCTCGGTGGTGGAATCGTACTAAGTGGGTACTTCGTAGTACAAGTGCGGTCTGATGTTGATGAAACCGCGCGAATTTAACCGTCGTGATCCACACTTGGATATACATGACCAACTCGGATCCAGGAGTCCTCATCATTTCCGTATGGCTCTTACAAGCGCCGTATGAAAATTATTATTTTGTTTGTTTGTGGACCAACCCTCAGATGTGTATATATATCGGAATTGGAAGTGACTTGACGATTGATATATTATTTGATTTTAATCATTAACATAGATGATGAATATCAATTGGTGACACGACGATTGATATTTTTAATTTGTTTAATGAATGCTCTAGATGAATATCGATTGGTATTGCGATGATTGATATTTTAATTTGGGTACCCTCAGATAAGTAATATTTTTTAGACAACCACCAGGCAGGTTTCTACGGAGCTCATGCATTAAACATTTCACATGGTGCGAGATTTGGGTCATTATGGAATCATCTCTAGATATCGATCCCAGTCGCGGTAAATATATAAGCGTCGTATATTTCTGAAAATTTTTAATTGTATGATCGTATGCGTAAATTAATTAATTTATACATCAAAATTAGACACTTGGTTGTGATCGGCAAACGATTTGCGGTGCTCGGCCGACGTATATTTATATTTTTGAGAACAGCTGTTTGGGAATAGTGAAACCACCGGTTACTATTAGAAAATCATGATCGTCGGTTCGCGTGAGCCTTCCATTTCCGTGCATTTTCGAGCGTTCAAATCAATCATGATTTATTATGGAAACAGCGATTTTCTACCCCGAAGCCGTAGGTGGTGGTCGGTTGTCTGAAAATAGTTCGAATTCGTATTAATTCGGTCGAGGTTTGGGATCGTCCAAGCAACTACTAACGCTGACCTCAGTCGACTCGAACATTTGTAAAGTACTTAAAGCGGGGAGATAAAACTAAGTGAGGGCGCATATAACTTCGGTGGGGAAACCCCCCTGCATCTGATGCCACGGCTCTCGTGACCAGAAGCATTTTAAGTTAACACGTCACGAAGGCTGCAGACGGTCGGATCGTGTATTTTAGAGAGAAGTTTCTCTCTCTAAAGGAAATCTAAAAAAAAGCTCTTGAGATACTTTACGGATTAATCCAAATTTTTGGTCTTTAAAATGTAGGAGATGGCAACATTGACTAATTTGGCATTTATCATTTAATCAATTTGCATCTGCGATACGTCATGCTTCTTAGTTTTGACATTATTTATCTCGTAGTCCATTTCATTATTTAACTGCACAAATGCAAGCATAGCAGCGTGAGTACTTGTTATAATGTGATTTTTGTTCTTGTCGAAATCGTTTTATGGCTGACAGCGATGCGCCGGCGATGTAAATTATTGTCACCGAGTGACCAAAGCTATGTCTTAGCTAGATTTTGCGAGGCGATTCACGACCGGTGAAATTAGTTTCGATCGTAGAAGCACCAGAAGAATAAATTATAAATTTTTAACCAATTTTCTGATTTAAATGGCAAAAATTACGATTTCTTTTTAGAAATTGGAATTTCTAGGGCCCTTACGTTTCGACTTTCGTTAACTTTGGTTATACCAAGATTCGTTTAATACCGATCTTTTCGCATAGTAGCATATTTTAACCCAGAACTTCGGTGTTTGGTTATAAGATTCATTTATCATAAGTCTTTTTTTCATAACAGCATATTTTTATTGCTTTATTTCATTTGTTTAGTTATAGATTCATTGTCTAAATCTTTTTTTATAACCGTATTTTCTTTTGAACTTTCATTGTTTAGTTGTAAGATTAAATTTATCTCAGTCTTTTTTTATATTGCTATATTTTATTGCTTTTGAACTTCGTTGTTTAGTTATAAGATTCGATTTAATATAAGTGCTTTACTGTACTTATATTTTCTTTTTTAGCTTTAGATTGTTTAATTTATAAGATTAAATTTTATGCAAAATGCTTTTCGCCTTAGCATATTTCTTGCTTTTAAAACTTTGTTGTTTAGTTATAAAGTTAATTTATCTGTCTTTTTCACTCTTGCTTACATATTTTATTGTTTTCAATTTCGTTGTTTTGATTTATAAGATTAGATTTGTCTGTCTTTCATACCTTTGTATATTTTGCCTTTACTTGCTTTCGTTGTTTAGTTATAAGATTCATTTGTACCATCTTTTTCCTGTACTTATATTTTATTTTTTACCAACTTTTCGTTGTTTAGTTATAAGATTCATTTATGCCAGTCTTTTTACTCTTGCCCACATTTTTCTTCTTTTTCGACTTTATTTGTTTTTTTATAAGATTCATTGTCACCCATGTTTTTTTCATAGCACATATTTTAACCTTTTCGAACTTTGTTGTTTATTTATAAGATTCGTTATGCCAATGCTTTTTTTATACTTACTTTATATTTTCTTTTTGAAACTTCGTTTGTTTAGTTATAAGATTAATTTGTCTCAGTTTTTCTTTTTCTTACGTATATTTTCTTGTTTAATTTCGTTTGTTTGGTTATAAGATTAGATTTGTGCCAAAATCTTTTTTCCTGCTTACTTATATTTTCTTTTTTTCGAATTTTCGTTTGTTTAGTTATAAAGATTAGTGTATAAGTCTTTTTCCTCTTCGTATATTTTAACCCTTTTACTTTTCGTTTGTTTGGTTATAGATTCATTGTGCAAGTATGCTTTTATAACATATATTTTGCTTGCTTTTTGGCTTCGTTGTTTTAGTTATAGATTCATTGTACCAGTTTAACACATTTTCCTCTTACTTTAAAAGTTTTGCATTACATATTTTCCCCTTGACGGTGACCCGACTTTTGTCACCGCTCCTCCCTTCATCGCACATTTGTTAAGCGAAAAACTTACGGGTTGAATTTTCGACGGAGAAAGCGATCCTGATCGAGAGAAATTATGAACCAAAGAAATAGAGGCTTACTTTGTGAGTCATTTGAGGAAATCATCCCCTACGAAGGAAAGTTCGGATTCGGGTTTAGTCACTTTCCTCTCGGAAGTGTTTTCGACGAGACTTACTACGTTCTTGATCAAGTTGTTTTCAACCTTTGGTTCAAGAATGGCGAAGCAGAAAGCATAAAGGCGACCACCGGCACTTTTGGCGGGCGCCGTCGGTTCCAGCTCCGCCGGATAGTCCAACTCTTGATTTGCGGAAAAGTCCGGGCGTGCGCCTTTCACTTGACAATCGGCTACATTGGAGACGACATCAAAGAGAAGAGGAAGCAATCAAAATCTGAGGCGATAGCGGAAATCTGGTCATATTCAGGGGAATTTCGGGTGGGGTGGCGTGGATTCGGTTAGCACAATGCGATGCTAAAAATAAATCGATCACCGACTTTTGGTTTTTTATTTAAATAAACCAATAACTTAACCATCAACATGGTTAACCAAATCTTTTGGTTGACCAATTTTTGGGGTTAACCATACATCACTTTTTGGTTAATTAGAATCAAAAAATAAATTTTCAATTCTATTTAAAATATTTTCTATAATATATATATATATATATTGGTTATTTTCTATAAATTTTTGTTATTTCTTAATCATGGTTTTTATATTTTGTAAACCTAAACCTAAGCTAAAACCAAGAATTGTATAAAACAAAATCAAAATTGAATCGATTGGTTGAATTTAACTTTATTTTGAGTACGGTTTGACGGTTTCTTAGTCTGTGGTTTTCTTAGTTTTTGCTCAAGCCCTAAATATTTGTATTTAATATTTTTTTATATGTTGATCGGAAGCCATGGTTTTATATTTGTAAACTAGCTTTAAGCCATCGAGAATTGTATTGTGGCAGAAAATCGATTTTCTCAAGGGAGTAAAATTGTAATTTCGGTAAAAATCCGAGAATTTTTTAGAGGCACGGATGATGAAACGAACTACCAGGTTAAATCGTCTTCGAAATTCTCACGTCGAATTTCGTTGGATTAGGGTGGTCGGGATTCAGCGTTTTGGGGGCGTGGGGTCAGGATATGGCGCGTGCAAGCGAAGGTTAGGGGATCTTACGTAAGCGCGCCGAGTGTGACAACGGCGTAAAGATGACTGTTATTTTGTGGTGGCGTGATTCGGCGTAACTCGTAAAAGCGTATGAGAGTATGATGTCGCCAAAAAGGATTGAAACTCCGAAAATGGATGAAATGAATAACCAGCGCATTTTGGGCTTGAGGAAGGAGGGAGAGCTTCCTCTATACGGTCAATCTTTCCCGGGAGGAGAGAAATCACGAGAGAAAGGAGAAAATGAGGATAAAATGAAGAGGATGAAGAAGAAGAATGAAAGAAAGAAAAGCGAGAGGAATAAAGCGAGAAAAGGAAAGAATTCGTGAAAGGAGGAATGGAATCTGTATCATTTGATATTTTAGAGAGGAGAGCACATTCTCTCTAGATTTTCGACAGATCCGATCATCGTATTTCTTTGGACCAAAAGCGAAAGGCTGGCTACCACGCGACGAGAGCTGCGTGGGCGTGGACTCGCGGGTTTTGACCAAGCTCCCGTAGGGTAGGGGTTTCGTCACCACTTGTTTTATTAACTGGTTTAAGTCTTTGTTGATGTTTTGTGTGTTGGATTGAGGTAGGTGGTGGTTGTTTGATCGATCCCGAATCTTGGAACCCGAAATGGTGGAATTTTTAGACCCATTTATGCAGTCAGTAGTCGTTTGGAATTTGTTTGGGTGTTGTGTGATGAGTTATTAAATAAATTGTCTTGGGTGAGTAGGGTAGAGTGGCGAGGAAGTGGTTTCAAAGTGGAGCCTAAGGAGGTTCAGATGTGTGGGGTGCCACGGACATTCCACATGCTCTGTTTTAGGATTTGTTAAAAGCAGTCCAGGTTTCAATAATAATTGGACCAAAATCGTCAAGTATGTTGTTGTCTTGAATCGTTGAAATGAATAGGCAGTATGTGGAAATAGATAGGTTAAGACATGATTTTAATGTGTTAACACAATGACATAATTATATGGAATAAAATTGTGTTTGTAAGCCATTGGAGGTGATAATGTAAATTGCTCAAGTGAGCTAAATTGGGTAATGGTTGATGTGTTGAATTACATGTGCGTAATTGTAATTGATTGAGAATATGCATATTGACATATTGTATAAATGGTTTTGAAAATGGCATGTCGTTTAAATGTATGCATTTAGGTATTTTATAAGTTAGGTGTGAGTGCATGGCGTGGTTTTGTAAAAACAACGGACATGGTTGCGAAGAATTTCCGCGGGATGATATTAGGAGAATTGGGTTGGGAGATGGTAAATGTCATTCGAGATGAGGCCAATGACCTTCGGAAGCTCACGGCTTGTGGTCGCCTCGGAGGGTAGACTCATATTTTAAGACACGTTCGGTAGTATATTTTCCGAAACAAGCGGGTTTGTTTTGAAAATGATTATTTTCATGTAGGCTTAAGCCCAGTGTGGAGTGAGTGGAGGTGAGAGGCTCGTGGCGTAGGATGATAATGTAAACGTTAGTAGGATCAGCGTATTTACTTGAGTATGTGTTTACGTTTAGATAGTGCATGTCGCAGCTTAGGTGAAATACTTAATTTAAGGGTGATTAAACTCACCCGGCGTTATTCAGCGCAATCGAGGATTATATTTTTTTAGTCTGAGGCCTTTCGAAGAGCGACTCATTTAAATTTGATTTTGAAAAGCCCGGGTTTATTAGACTGATGGTTTTAGACGTAACATGCATTAGAATTAGCAAATTTTAATATATGTTTGTATAAAGATGTAATCAACTATTGAATTATTGGGAGATAATTGGAGAATAGTTGTGATATTTATTTTTATGAGTATTGGTTTATGAGCCCAAGAGGCATTTTTACTCAGGTATGCGTCTTGTGATACGAGACATATAGATTTCCGCGGGTTGACGGGTAGTCAACGGACACCCCGGGTTTGGGGTGTCACATGTATAAAACAAAAACCAAAACCAAATCGATCGGTTTGGTTAACCTATTTTCGATTCGGTTTTGGTTTGTTTTTTTGGTCGGTTCGATTTCTTTAGTTTTTTTGCTCACCTAAATATTAATATTTAATATTTTTTTTGTTTTTCGGTTGTTTAACCAGAAACCACGGTTTTTATATTTTGTAAACCTAAATCGAAATTGAAAATTGTATAAAACAAAAATCAAAACTGAATTGATTGGTTCGGTTCAATTAACCTATTTTTGGTTTGGTTTGTCAATCGGTCGGTTTGGTTTTGTTTATCTGATTCTCGGTTCGGTTTAAGGTTTCTGAAATTGCCCGTTGAAAATAAAAAAATATTAAATAGTAATATTAAACTAATTATAATCTTCATGTTCCTGCAGTTCCAATACAATAAAAATATATTAACATGATAATAATATTCATAATAAGTTGCAAACGATGTTACCATTTATAATGAAATCGCTTAACCTATTTTATGTTTTGGTTTGGTTTCTTGATCATTAGTTTTTTTTGTTCACCCCTAAAAATTTATTTCAGGTTTATGGTAATAAAAACAACCCAGAAGACAATTGACTCGCAGCCTCCCTAGACGGAGCTGTGGCGAGGCTTGTCAACGGCTTGCATTCCGGCGGGGTTCTAGAGATAAATGTCCGTTCTTTAATGGAGACAAGAGCATTGCCTTCCCCTAGTCTCATCTTCCCCTTCATTGTATTCCCCAAGCTCAAGGTTTAATGGCAATACCGAATCGAGATTGGATGGATTTCTATGTTTGGACTATTAATGGAAGCAGTTTATTTAGGGTATACCGGGACGAAGAATACTGGGAAGTTCTAAAAATGGTGCTACCCGATTTCTGGTTCAAGCATGTTCTACCAGCAAGAGAGTTGTGCAGTGAAAGGGTGACTACTGATACTATCGTTAAATTGCGATCACTTAAGCCAGAGCCGAGGCATGAATTGTGTAAGTACATTGTTTACAGGAGCAAACGTGTTGTTGATAACTCGAAGTTGTTGATGCGGGAAATTCATGGCAAGTTGCGATCACTAATGCATATCAACGATGTCGTATTCTACGTCGGATAAGGAAAGCTTGCGGCGTTATATAAGTATGAGTTCTTTTTAAACATGTCTTACCAACAAGAAAGTTGTGTAGTGAAAAAATGACTATTGATGCTATCATTGAATTGCGATTGGTTAAGCTAAATAGAGGCATGGCGTAATGGGTACATTGTTTGTGAAGCCAGCCAGCGTTGTTGATAACTCGAAGTTGTTGATGCGGGAAATTCATGGAAAGTTGTTGTACTGATGCATACGTTTGATGTCACATCCCGTATCGAATAGGGGAGAAACTTTATGACATTATGTAAGTATGAGTTCCTCTCAACCTAGTAAACGTGTTTTAAAGCAGTGAGAACTGCTTGGAAGCGAAGTGGACGTCTCTACGTGTTAGGTCGAATCGTTACGAGGTTTGGGTAGAAGGGGATATCTAGGTCGGATTGAGGAGGCGCGGAGGGGAAGCTGAGTATGGAAATCTTGGGCTTTTGAATGCACGTATGAAGCAAATTGAAATTGGTACCAAAAATGTAAATCTGGAAATATTGCTTATCACCAGATTTACCATATATATATATATATATATATATATATATATATATATATATATATATATATATATATATATATATATATATATATATATACTATACACACACACATTGTGAAGTCTTGCCTCTTTAATAAATCAACTTCATCTCCCTTCATAGCTTTCCAATCAAAACTTCAAATCAAATTGGCCATAAGATCACTGCCTTCTAAGTATGGCATTTTCTCCAAATCTTCCTTTTCCATTTCTTCTTTCCCTTCTCCCATGCGCGTTGATTTGTGATCGAATTTGGTTTGAGATTTATGTGTGACGGCGCACGTGGTCTGGCTTTTTGTGAAAAGAAAAAGTTAAGAAAAAATAGGAATTTATTATGATAGTGGAGGGGATGGGCCAATAGGTTTAGCTTTGTAGCCCACAATTGATCCCACAAGGAGGTGCATGAGCTTGTCCCCGTAGTACAAACCTTTCTTTTTGGATAATTTCGTCATATTAACATACTATGATTAATTCTATATATTGATTGCACTTTGTAATTATTCTCAGATTCATAGTAAAGCTTTCTTCTCCTTTGCTCGTAGTTTTTTCTTGCAAGGGTTTCCATATAGATAAGATGTTTTTCTTTGTTTTTGTATTTCATTATTGTGCCATTGACCATAACAAGCACTAATCTCTTGAAAAATCTTGGCCTACATATGGGGGTGCTTCACCAGGTTCGCCATGATCCATTGTAGTGCAGTTGATGTGGTATCAGTCCCACCAGTCATAAACTTTGAGCACAGCTCTAGCAGTTGTAGAGCTAGCAAAGTATACACATAAGACAAAGGCATAGTTCTTTGAGGAGGAGGACGAATCTAATTGGATTTTCCACGAAATAGTATTTGCCAAAACTATGTATCTTTATGGTGTAAGCATAAATGACTTCCTCTAGCTCTAGATGGATGTCGAACCGTCGATTCAACACATAGACTCCTATAAGAAGCTGAATGACATTCACATGGGTGTGCCCTAGGTGCAAGCGGGTGTAATAGAAGAACTGTTATACCAATGTCGACAAGGGTGAATCGTAGCCCTTCGATGATACCAACCTCGGGCCAACAGGTAAAGTTCATCCCCTTGATCCTCCTTTGTATAGCCACCTTCCTGAGGCTTAGACGATAAGAACATCACTTAGATGCTGGGCGGAAATGAATACTTCTTTAAAAATTTCTTAGCCCGAGCATTCCTGATTGGCTTAAGCCACATGATAATGCCTTCGACATTTACACGGGTATGTGTACCCTTTGAATAGGCAGAGGATGAATCTTTCCTCGCCCAATCGCAAGGCTGGCCAGGACTAACCCCCTATCGCCTCTGACCGACTTTTGAGTGCTATCACTGCTATCGTGAGACGAAGTTGAGCCACCAAGGTTACACATCAAGGGGAAGCAACAACACATACAGATAAAAAAGGGAAGCAACATTAGTCATGGACTAACCCCGACGGCTCAAGGTAGAAGGGACCTTTAAAACCCGAGAAAGTTCTAATTTTCTGAAAAAGGGTAAAATGGTAATTTCGATCAAAATCCGGATTTTTTCTAGATCTCGGACGATGAAACGGACTTCACCGTTGGAATCGTCTTGCAAAATCTAGCTACCACGTCGAATTTCATCGAATTTCGAAACGGTCAGAATTTCACGTTTTTCGAGGCATCGAGAGTGGTGCGTGACACATGGCACATTGTGAGTGGCTCAAGAGATGCCACATGTCATGTGCAATATGAGTTAAATATGAGCTCAAATGGGACCCATGCAAGACATGTGGCATCATGTCATTGGGTGAAAATCTATGTTAGATGAATAAGAGATGAGGTGAGATCCAAGTCAAGCAATGGGAGGTTGACATGTGGCATGAGAGGACAATTCTCTTGACCCAACTTGACCCGACTAGATGGGATGGGGAAAAGAAAGGGAAAAAGGAAAGGGAAGAAGGAAGAGAAGGTTTTTAGAGAGAGAGTGTAACTTATCTCTAGATTTCCCAGTGATCGGACCGACGGTTTCCGGCGAGACAAGAAGCAAAGTTGATCCCCACTTTAAGAGCTACGTGTGGAGTGCCCAGGTTTTCATGGGTTTAATGAAACTCAGAAGTGGGGTTTTCTCCTACTTGTTTTATTCTTTAATTTAAGAGCCATTTAATGGATAAAGGGATATCTTGAGGCACAATATGGATTTGTGTTTTCGTTCAAAAAGATTTGGACTGAGTGACGAAATCCCTAGAGTGGTTTCTCACAGTCAAGCGATAGTGGATGGATTTGTGTATGTATGAGTGTGAATATGTTATTGTGATTGAATAACATGTTATGTGTTATGTGATGCTATGGGCGGCCAAGACGGACTTAGTTTATATTAGCCATTGGTAAAATTTTGTATTGTGCTTTGTATGAATGAGTAACATGATGATTGTGGATAAATTACATTTAGTATATGCATCTTGTATATTAACATGGTGTTGTGAAATGACATATTGCGTTTCATATGCGTTAGGATAACTTTAGAATAATAGGTGTGAGTGCGTGACATGAAAAAGCGTGGTTGTTAAATGGATTTCCTAAGGAAGATTTTCCGAAGAATTGCCTTGGAGAGTTGTCAACCGATTCATGCTCGAAAGGAAGACAATGGCCCATTTGGAGAGTTATCGACAATTCTCGGAGGGTTGTCAAATAGATTTATTAGGCTTCGATATTATGATTTCAAGAACAAAAACCTTTGTTTAGCGGTGTTTCTCATACTTAGCTTAGGCATGCATGAGGGAATCGGTGAGGCTCGAAGTGGGGAGAAAGTGCGTCATTCTCATCAATTTCGTGTAGGCATTTAGTAGGAGCCCTTATATGTTTTGCTTGAATGTTTGGTTTCTTAAATTTGCGTGAGCACTTAGGTGGGGAGGTAACCCATGTAGGATAATTCTACTCTTGGGCATTGCTCACCACAATCGAGAAAAAATTATTCCAGTCTGAGGTTCACTTGGGGATGGGACGCATCCGAGGTCTTAGAGACGAAGAAATGGCCATATGTGGCCTTGTTATGTATTTTGTAAAAATCTGGGTAAAAGACCTAGTTTTGGATAGTTTGTAAATTAAAGAAATTGTAAATTAATTTATTTTTGTATAAAATATACATTTTGGTGAGTATGGATGTATGGGCCCGACGTGGCCATTTTTACTCATGTATGGAGTACCGTGATATGAGCGCACAGGTTTGCGGGTTGACGGTGGTGGCGGAACCCCGAGCAGGCGTCCGCGAGACCCACCATATGTAGCAAATGAAAATGGAAGTTGAATGTAAGGAAGACAGAAGCACAAATTCGAAAGTCGACGTAAGTTGGACGTTTCAAAAAAAAAAAAGAAAAAAAAAGGAATATAGATTTACACGTGGAAAAGGTGGGATCGTACCTTCAACACAATGCAATGAATGTGATCGAAGAAAGGAAAAACCAAGATCTCAGCCAAAACTCCATTAGCAAGCAGTGGGCCTCCGACAATCGTCGGGGTGAGTCGACAACGTTCAAGATAACAACTTGCGGAAATGAGTAAGGAGTAGAGGGGTTTAGTCGCTAGGCAAGCAAATCGACTAGCCAGGAGAAAGGCTGAGGTGCGATTGAGAACTCAAAATAGAATTCGCAGTGTTAGACCCCCAAAGCCCATCATTGTTGAAAGCGAGACATTCAAAGGAGCATTAAATATTGGATCCGTACCCGACGACACATGATTTACGAGTCCAACTTGCTACCGCCATTTGTTATGTGGTGAAATGGGATCGGCCACGGAGGATCAAGGCGACTAGCATCACTCCGACACCACTAGTTTGGCCGTATTTAAGAAATTTAGTTGAATGGGATAAGTCTAATCTCATACATGTCTAACGAAGGAGGCCAAACATAGGAAGAGTATGGACAGAAGCTCAGAGCGAGGGGGCTCGAGCCCCAGTGTCAGAATGAGCCTATAACTCCTATATCGGGCGTCGAGGAAGGTCACGATGCGAAGCAACCACCATTATCACCTTGGACATGCCTTTCCTCGGGCTCGAGGTCCGAAGACCGACTGAAGCAAGTAGAATTGCGAAGACCTAGTCTTCGGCAAATATGTAGACTTAATCAAGACGCAAGCACCAACTAACACATGAACTACCATGAACTCACTCCCATGAAGCCCACTATGTGCTCCACTCCTACGAACCCTATTGACATGATGGACCAGGAGCCAATAATGAGGCGACACGTGGCGAACTACCATAGTATAAATTGATTAAATTGTAATCTTAAAAGGATATATATAATCTTTCTTACAACCCAAGAGAAATACAAAATCTATGAGGATTAATTCATTTCCACACACCAGTTATGTGACGCCCCAACTCGGCATAGGATGTCAAGTGAGGGTCACTCTTTTTTTTTTTTAACTTACAACCTTTACACTTGCATATTCATATAATGTTAAACAATTACTTTGTATTATAATGCAGTAGCATTAGTTATAAAATAGATACAAGCTCTCATATATGGAAGTGTTCAACATCTACAATATTTACATTGTTCTGAAACTTCATATACAAAATAGACCTAAAGGTCTTCAGGTGGGCGCCCTATTGATGTGTGGCCTTTGTCTGCCCCGATGTGGATTGTCCAGAACCCTGCAGGCTTCCTCTTATTACTACAGGGATTGAACACGTGCTAAGCTTTGGCTTAATTAGAATTAATACACGTGGATGACCTCTCTTAAGATTAAATACACTATAAAATGCATATAACACATATAAGCAGGTTACAAATTTTTATCATTTACCGCGTATATCTCATCATGTAGGTTCGATTCTTTATCGTCATCCATTATCTTTTTAAGTAATAAATGCTACATGTTCATAGCATTCTTTGTAGCGTATCACTATCGTCACATAAGCGGTGTTATGCTTCTCATGATACTCTTACGTTTCATTCTTGCGTACCTTTGTTTTAACATGTTTCGTATGCGTAGGCCCAGAGTGGATCTGAGGAAGCAATGAGGGCGGCGTTGTTTTCAACATATGAAGCAGTGGTCCATGAGGGCCGAGGCGTAATCAACGTAGCCAAACGAGTGGTCGTGAGCGTATTTGTGGTGATATATTATACGAAGGTATCGTGTTTGTGCGGTGATAATGGCGAAGTCGTGAGGCCGAAGGTCTTTGTGGTGACCCCTTTGAGACCTTGTGATCAAACCTTGGGATACAATAATAAATGCGACCGGCTTGAGTACTCGATATCGAACTTATCTGCGGACTTATTTTTATAATAAATGCATCTTATCCCCGCCTGCCCAGGGTTAGCGAGCCGATCGATGTATTTATCTTTGGATTATATATCTACGTAGAATAATTATTGTCGTTCGGTGTCATTATGTGATATATATATATATACAATCATTTATTCATAACTTTGCACATTTTTCATGTCTCATTGTCTGTAAATAAGCTATCTTTACTTATCTTTATGAGTTATTTAAGAATTCACTAATATGAATAACTATAGTTTTCTGAGCCCTCTTGTTTTCATGTTTTCCGGGACTAATATGAGTTCCCGATATTATCATGCTATCTATTGATGAATTCTTGACTCGATGGGCTTTCCATAGAGTCGAGAACACTCGAATCGGAGTTCGAGCGAAAGTTATGACGCCGAGTTGGAGGTCGTGCGCGGTCGATGTGGCGTCGACAGGCCGACGGCTGCGGCTGAGTGGCGAACACGTAACACCTCGTTCGACATCTAATATCTTCCTCGGGCATATGGATGGATTCTTGACTCGATAAGGCTTTCCGTAGAGTCAAGAACACCCGTCGGGTTAAACAGGAGATAAACGTTGAAGTTGAAGGTCGTCGCGCGGTCGATCTTGGTGGCTGGGTAACGAGCTACTTGAAGTGGCGAGCTCGGTTGCTACCGATCGGCGTATGTCTCGCCGGATATGGATGGATTCTTGACTCAATGGTGCTTTCAGCGAAGTCAAAACGGAATCGGAGTTAAGCAAAGGAGATATGACCTTAGAAGTTGGAAATTAAGTGCGCGATCGATCTTGACAACGGGTAGCGGTACACCGAAGTGGCATTTACGTTGGGCGGCCGTGTTGGGCCCGACGGCTGTTGGGCGGCGGCATTTTAACGATCAGCGTTTGACTACGGCTGTTGGCGTACTGTTGGGCGACCCTTTGTTGGGCGATCCTTGTTGTGACCTCACCCGTTTGTTCGGAGTAAAAAGACCATAACTTGAGTACATAGGAGTCAATTGAGAAATTCAAAAGCCTAACGTCAAGTTCGTTGATGTGGCTAAAATTACACGTAAGGACTTACGCGAATTCTCTTTATTTATGACTCAAAACCCCGTTCTAGGTGCATTTCTACGCATATGATCATTGATAAAGGAATTTTACGGGTTGACTTGCAACTAGACCCTTCTCAAACACATATTTAGGAGCCTTAAAGCTCTTAACTCAACCTACCAGAGAAATGAGTTTAGGAGTTTACGAGCCCTAAACCATACAGGGATAGAGGGTTCTTAACCATGTATCTAAGCATAGTCAAAACTAGACTTAGTACTCATGGTTTCCATCTGACCAGCGTGTCATACTCATGTTCCAATTCCATACCCGATACTCAAATTTGGTAATTATACCAAGGCATTGTATCCGTCTGCCTTGATCTTCTTCTTAACTGCTTTCTTTCTTCCTTTCTTCTCTCTTCTCTCTTAATAGTATTTGCTCCCTTTCTCGAGACCAAAAATAAGATATTTCTTTTGGTGCTTATCGCTTCATTGATGTTATCATACATTTTACTTTGGTCCTCCGACTCTTTATAATATTTACAAATCGATTTATAATATTTTTCTGATGATGCCGAATCTTCATTATTATTTGTAATTTAACTTATGCATATTCTTTTTATCTTTATTTTATTCGAATAAATATACCTTTACGTTTATTATACGAAAACGTGTTATAAAGCATTAGGGTATAATTTGGGGTCCTGACTCTCACTTTAAAGGAATTTAGTCGCCGAAATTCATACTGGTCGAAGGTTGCGGATATTGTCTTTCTCATGGTTGCTTCGCTCGAGTAGGCCTCTTCTCTGCCCAGGTGGTGTTGCCAAGCACTTTCACTAATGTGGTACTTGTTTGTTCCTGTTTGTTTTTCGGCCTCTCGTAGGAATGGTGCTGGCTCCCTCATCATATGACAAATCTTCTTGTATTTGTATTTCTTGTACTTGTAATATGTGCGACTCATCAGAGCGGTATCTCCGAAGCATCGACACATGAAACACATTGTGTAATTTGGCCAACTCCGAAGGGAGTGCCAATCCAGGTAAACCACCGGGGCAAATACGTTCTAAAATCTCATATGGCCACATGAACCTTGGACTTCAAACTTGCCTTGCGTAGAGCACTTGAAACTTTCCTCCATGGTGATACCTTTAAAAAGACTTTATCTCCCACGTTATATTCAATATCTCTCCTCTTTAGGTTGGCATACGACTTTTGTCTATCACTAGCCGCCTTTAACCTCTGCCGAATAACTTGTACTTTCTCTTCTGTATCTTTTACTATGTCTGGACCTATCAGTTTCTGCTCATTCAATTCTGTCCAACACACAGGAGTTCTACATTTCCGGCCATACAAAGCTTCATATGGTGCCATACCAATGCTTGACTGAAAACTATTGTTATAGGCAAATTCCATCAATGGAATATACCTATCCCAACTTCCCGAAAATTCCATGACACAACCTCGAAGCATATCTTGACAGCTTGAATCAATACGATTGTCCGTCTAATTGCGGATGGAATGCCGTACTAAAGTCGACTTAGTGCCTAAGTGGCGCAATTCCTTCAGGAACCTTGATGTAAATCGCGGATCTCTATCAGACACAATGAGCAATGACACCATGCGATACATACGATCTCATCTACATATAGCTTCGACTAATTCGATCCATAGAATAGTCCATCTTGATCGGTATAAAATGGGCCGACTTTGTGAGGCACTATCTGTCGCCCAAACGAGTCATGTTTTTTGTTGTGTGAGGGAAAGCGACACAAAATCTATGGAAATATTTATCCCTTCCATTGAGGGTGGAGGGAGTTGCTAAACCACATTGGCACTTGGTGTTCGACTTTGACTTGCGACGCGTGACATTTAGACACGTATTCGGTCGCGTCTTTTCATTCCTTTCCCTGATAAAACTATTTTAAGTCATGGTACATCTTATTCCCTCCGGGATGCATGGTAAATCTTAGTATTACTTAGGCCTCATTATAGCAACTTTTGCTTTAGCTCTTTATCATGCGGCACACACATAATCTATGTTGGAAATCTGAACTCGAACCTTTCTCACAAAAACTTAGTGTTATCACCATCTCCTAACCGTCGCCAGCTTTTACGTAGCTCTTCATCGTTTTACGCGCATCTATAATCATTTGCTTTAAAGCAGGGTTCTTGACTCCCCAGTTGAGCTAACATGGCTCCATCATCTCCCATCTCCTAGTCTCCAATCACCGATCAATGACATCGCTTATCACTGCTGACTTAAAGACCACACAATATTAAATTTCTTCCGGATGGTAGTCTATGATGCAAATTATAACTTTAATAACTCTGTCCACCTCCATTGCCTCAAATTTAACCTCTTTCTACAAAGATTGAGACTCATTACCTAGCAGAACTCACACTTTTCCCGTATAAGTAGTGTTCTCATATTTTAAAGCTAAACACTACCACAAATCTAACTCTAAGTCATGAGTGGATAATTTTGTTCATGTGGCTTCATCCGTCCCGACGCATAAGCCAATACTTTCTCCCATCTCTCAGATTTGGGCACATCCTAAACCAATGCAGCCAAGCATCACTATACAAGATATACTCTTTTCCCTGAAAGAGTCGTGGTCAACACTCGGTGCTTCAACCAAGATCCCTAACCTGTTTCAAAACTATTCGATATTTGATCGGTCCACTCAAACTTTATTCCTTTCCCCGAGTAATCTCGGTGAGCCAGGTTTACGACCGAAAACCTCTCACAAATCTTCTATAATATAACCTCGCTAAACCTAAGAACCACCCTAAGTGGCATTGAGGATTTCCAATTCAACCGTCACCCAAGAGGATCAACTCTTATACCTCAGACACATGCTCAGAATGAGACTTCCTTAGCCAAAATCACATTTGGTCGGTGCCTTAAGATATAACTTCTTTTTCTAACGCCTCTAAAACTATTCTCGTGTAGCCGCTCATGTTCCCCTGTGCATCCTTAGAATACACCCGCCAGTGATGTCATCAATAAAAACCCACAATAAATTGATCCACATAAGGCCTAAGACTGATTCATCAACCATGAATGCCGCTGAAAATATATCAATCCAAAATCATAATGGCTTATATCAGTCTAAATGCAGTTTTCTTGATGCACCCTCCTTTACTCAACCTGATAATATTCTGATTTAGGTCTATCTTCTCGAAAGACACACGCTCTTCCAACTCGATCAAAAGATCTTCAATTCCTAGCAATGTGTACTTTGTTTTTCACTGGCCACCTTATTGATCCGATAGTAGAGTGTCGTCTTTCTTTCACAATGAAATGTGTGCACCCTGGCTGCATAATTGGTCTACAAACTTTATCAAAAAACTTGCACGACTCCTTTAACTCTATCACCGCTGAGCCATCCCGTATGGTGCCCTAGACATGTGGACTCAAGCCTCGTACAATTTCTATGGCTAAGTCCACCTTCATGTAATACTGCACCCTTCGTGAATACATCCGGAAATTCCCCTTTACCACTGGATCTTTTCTACATCAATCTCACTCTCTTCGAGTCAAGTATCATGCCAAGAATGTCTCATCCTTTCCTCTGATTCTCCTAGCTCGCATAAAGGGAGATGACATTAGGACATTACACTGATCCAATGCCTTGTACCATTACCTCAAATCGTCAAAGCATCTCAACACTACCGTCTCATCCACAATCCACGTATACTCTCGTGCTTAGATTGCAACCAATCCATTCCTAGAATCAAGTCAAATTTTTGAATGGTAAGGTTATCAAACTGGCCGAAACTCCTTTTGTTTCACAACAATGGGACAATTTCTATATATATTATTCACACTAACGATTATTGCCCCAGGACTAGTTACATACATGTCATATGCTAATTTCTCCATTAACTGGTACTTTGTCAAATACATGCTCCATGCACACATATGAATAGTAGATCCGAGGATCAAATCAATGCATGCATCTCTATATCATATAAAGAAAATATACCGCTATAACCCCGAGAGCATTCTGATCCTCACATTAGCCTTCATAGCATGCTCGTGCTGGTCACTTTAACAGGCATAGGGCGATCTTTTGTTTGACACTATGCCTCCTCGTCCTCCTATCTTGAGATGGGCGCTCACGGAGGCCCCTACCACGATCGCCCAGTCGAAGTGGTGCGCGGAATCTTCCTACGCCACTTCCTTGTTAGCTTCTATTATCCCCTAACTCTAGGGGGACAACGTGCTTTCCGTCTCAAGGCTTCCACGAAAACGCCCTCATCAATCTGCGCAAACTCCCGGATGCCTTTGGCAATGAGAGACGTGAATTTCTCCTGTCAAGCGAAGTACCTCTACTATAATACGTGTTACATTGGACCTTTGCCTTCTACCCTCGGCGAAACTATATTCAGTTAATTTGGAAATTCTCACAGCTCTTTTTTCGGGAGGACAA
Organism: Tetrastigma voinierianum; assembly: GCA_016808115.1. Classification (NCBI taxonomy): domain Eukaryota; kingdom Viridiplantae; phylum Streptophyta; class Magnoliopsida; order Vitales; family Vitaceae; genus Tetrastigma; species Tetrastigma voinierianum. The sequence goes on along the minus strand of JAEQBH010002597.1, from coordinate 182,234 downwards.
GCTCCTCTGAAAACTTCTTCTTTTGAAATCTTTCTTTGTTGCTTTCGTTTCTAGTCTCTGCTTTCATTGCGGCTTGGACTGACTGATAAAATCCTTTAATTTAGAGAGAAGTCATAGGTGCCAAATACCTCTTGATGAGTCTTAGTCCGTCCTCAAATTGCCTACAAAATGCTACGTGAGGACTAATTCAGGTGCATATTTACTAAGATGACTAAATTCTTTCATATTCGACCAGATAAGCTCCTTTGCTTCAAGTGGGCTTGTTTCCCTTGGAATCCCTATACATCTCGTTAACATACTTTGCCTGAACTCTTGGACAGAATTCATGTCGGGGATTTGGAATCTTGGACTTTTAAGTATGGATTTCCGCCCGATAAATGCGCCTCACCTATGACCGACTGAAGTTGCACATGATGCTCTCGTCGGGAGGCATCTAACCTCTTCTAATACCCTTTCTAACTTTTCTAACCAGAATTACCTTTCTCGACTCTTCCATACTCGACCCATGGAATTCCTACTTTCAGTGTCTTCTTCTTGTGTCTATTGGAGGCTTTAGGTGAGGTCAATCTATCTAGAAACCCGAGCCATGTCTTTGCGACTCATTCTCGGCAAGGCTTACATTGGAGCTCATTAGGTACATTACTTTACGAGGTTAGAAGCTGATAACCCTTGTTCCATTGGGTTGACACTCTCAGCAGCTTCTTCGAGACGATCCATCTATACAAAACACAAAAGGACATCCACATCGGAACGACTGTACGCACTAAACCACAGGCTTTTCTATCTTATATACTCTATTCGAGCCACCTAAACCTAGGCTTTTCGGAATCAGCTAAACCTAAGGCTCACGATGCCACTAAACTTGTGGCGTGACTTCGGCATAGGATGTCAAGTGAGGGTCACTTTTTTAACCTAGCCTTTACACTTGCATATTCATATAATGTTAAACAAAAATTAACTTGTATTATATTTTATGTGACGGATTACAAAATATCATATACAAAGCTCCTATATGGAAGTGTTCAACATCTCTAATATTTGTTGTTTAAGCTTCTGTAAAATAGACCTAAGGTCTTCAGGTGAGCACTATTGATGTGTGGCCTTTGTTTGCGATATGGATTGTCGGAGTCCTACGGCACCTCTTAAATGCCTCTGCCGGCGGATTGAACACCCGTGCTAAGCACTACGCTTAGTAGGAGTGCTCCCATGGATGACCTCTACTAAGGTCATCACACTTCTACTCTAAATGCATATAACACATATAACGATTCTGATTTTATCATTTATCACATATATATTCATCATAACCAGTTCCATTTCTTATCATCATCCATATACTTTTCATGTCATCTTGTATTCTATTTCTTGTTCTTATAACTGTATACTGTCATCACATAGCAGTGCTATGCTTCTCATATTCTCTTCATTTCATTTGCACATACCTTTCATTTTCTTTTATGTTTCATGTCTGCATGAACCTTAGAAGTGGATATAGGAAACCATGAGGGCCTGAAGGCGTTGTTTTCACTGTATGGAACAGTGGTTCATGAGGGCCCGAAGACGCTATAATCACTATATGAAACAGTGGTCCATGAGGGCCCGAAGGCGCTGTGATATATTATACCCGAAGGTATCATCAACTGTGCGAGGCAGTGACCGTCCATGAGGGCCGGAGGCTGTGGTGACCCTTTCGAGACCCGCAGTGATCCAAAGCGGGATCTATGTCATCGACCAAGCGGGAGACCTCAATATCAAGAACTTGTATGCTGCAGACTTATTTTTCCCCTAATAGGCATGCCCATCTATCCCTCTACCAGGTTCTAAGCGAACCCGATCAATGTGTATTTTATGCTTTCGGTGTATATCTCATATTCTGGGAATAATTATTGTCATTAAGTTAATCATATGTGATATATATATATACAATCATTTATTCATAACTTTGCATTTTCATGTCTCATTGTATGCATAAATAACTATGCTTACTGTATGTATAGGTTATTTTAGAATTCATAATATGAATAACTATAGTTACCTCTGAGTCTCTTTTGTTTCATGTTTTCGGGACTAATATGAGTTCCAATCTTATCATATTTATCTATTGATGAATTCTAGACTCAATGGGCTTTCCATAGAGTCCAAGAACACTCGAATGGGGTTGAACGAAGAGTTATGACCATCCAGTTGGAGGTCATGCGATCGATCTTGACGATCTGACTGGGCGACGGTACGCACTGGAAGTGACGAGCTGCGTCTAACACCTCGATCTGACATCAATATCTTCCTAAGGCATATGGATGGATTCTTGACTCAATGGTCTTTCCACGGTCAGAGAACACCTATGTCGGAGTTCTGAAACAAAGGAGATATGACCTTCAGGGTTTGAAGAAGGATATCGCGATCGATCACCCGGCGAGCTGACTTTGGTACGACGAGCTGCTGGAAGTGACGAGCTCTAACACCTCGATCTGACATCTAATATCTCCCTCAGATCGGATGGATCTTGACTCAATAGGCTTTCCATAGGTCCAAGAACACCAAATCGGAGTTCAAGCGAAGAGTATGACCTTACGAGTTGGAGGGTCATGCGCGATGGTCTTGACGAGTGACGGGTGACGGTACACTGAAGTGATGACTCAGTCTAACACCTCGGTCTGACATCTAATATCTCCCTCAGGCATATGGATGGATTCTTGACTCAATGGGCTTTCCATAGAGTCAGAACACCAAATCAGTTCAGCCGAAGGAGATATGACCTTAGAAGTTGGAGGTCATCGCATTTGTAGATCTTCAAGGCAGGCGACTTGGGCCCGACGAGTACACTGAAGTGACGAGCTCAGTCTAACACCTCGGTCCTGACATCTAATATCTCCTCAGGCATATGGATGGATTCTTGGCTCAATGGGATTTCCATAGAGTCCAGAACACCCAAATCGGAGTTCAAACAAGGAGATATGACCTTCCGAAGTTGGAGGTCATGCGCAGTCAGTCTTGACGAGCTGACCTGGACTTACGAGCTGCACTGAAGTGACGAGCTCAGTCTAACACCTTGATCTGACATCTAAATATCTCCCTCAGGCATATGGATGGATTCTTGACTTAATGGGCTTTCCATTGAGTCTAAGAACACCCAAATCGGAGTTCAAACGAAGGAGATATGACCTTCCGAAGTTGGAGGTCATGCGCGGTCGGTGATCTTGACAGGCGGCTGGTGACGAAGCTGCTGAAGTGAAGCTCCAGTCTAGCACCTCGATCTGACATCTAAATAACTCCCTCAGGCATATGGATGGATTCTTGACTCAATGCAGTTTCATGGTCAAGAACACCATCCGGAGTTCAAACGAAGAGGCTGTGACTTCAGGAAGTTGGAGGTCATGCGCAATCAATCTTGACGAGCTGACTTGGGCTGACGGTACACTGAAGTGACGAGCTCGGTCGCACCTCGATTCTGACATCTAATAACCCCCTCAGGCATATGGATGGATTCTTGACTCAATGGGCTTTCCATAGAGTCAGAGAACACCAATCGGAGTTCAAACGAAGGAGATATGACCTTAGAAGTTGGAGGGTCATGCGCGGTCGATCTTGAGGAGGCGAAGCTGGGCGACAGGCTGCACTAGTGACAAGCTCAGTCTAACACCTCGGTCTGACATCTAAATATCTCCTTCAAGCATATGGATGGATTCTTGACTCAATAGGCTTTCCATAGAGTCTAAGAACACCCAAATCGGAGTTCAAACGAAGGAGATATAACCTTCCGAAGTTGGAGGTCATGCGCAGTCAGTCTTGACGAGCTAGGCCTGGTACAGTGACTGCACTGAAGTGACGATAGTCTAACACCTTGGTATGACGCATCTAAATATCTCCCTCATGCATATGGATGATTCTTGACTCAATGGGCTTTCCGCCAGTCGAGAACACCAATCGGAGTTCAAACGAAGGAGATATGACAACCACGAAGTTGGAGTCATGCTGTGATCGATCTTGACCAGCTGACTTGGTGACATTTGCCTCGAAGTGACGGCTTCTGTTGGTAAACGCGTTGGACGACCAGCGTTGGGCGACGCGTTGGACGACCGCCCCATTTGGCGATCCTTCGCTGGCGACCAGCGTTGGGCGACCCTTTGTTTGGCCATTCCTTTGTTTGGCGACCGCATTGGCGACCCTTGTTGAATGACCACTGCGGACGATCGCGTTGGCGACCTCTCACCCATTTGACTATTCAGAGTAAAAAGACCATAACTTGGTCTATAGGAGTCCGAATTGAGAAATTCAAAATCCTAACATCAAGTTCATTGATGTGGCTACAATTTCACAGAAGGACTTACTTCCAAATTCTCTTTATTTATGACTCAAAAACCCGTTCTAAGGTACGGCTACTGCATATGATCGACAATAGGGAATTTTCTGGGTTCAACTTGCAACTAGACCCTTCTCAAACACATATTTAGGAGCCTTAAAGCTCTTCTTAACTCAAGCCTGAAATAGGTTTAGGTTCTGACCCGAACCATACAGGATAAGGGTTCTTAACATGTCTAAACTTTATAGTCCAAACTGAACTTCCCATACTCCCATAGTTTCCATACAACCCAAAACGTATCCATACTCATACTCAAATTCCATACCAATACTCAAATTTAGTAATTCCCGCCACAGAGACATGTAATAGTGTGAATCTTCTTCTTCTTCTTCTTCTTCTTCTTCTTCTTCTTCCTTTCTTCTCTTCTCTCTGTATTTGCTCCACTTTCTCCAAGACCAATAGATATTTCTTTTGGTCTTGTCAACTGTTGATCTTATCCCTTTTTATTTTACTTTGGTCCTCCAACTCTTATAATATTTACAAATCAATTTATAATATTTTTACAATAGTCTCAAATCTTCATTATTATTTGTAATTTAACTTATGCATATTCCTACTTTTTTTTTTATCTTTATTTTATTCCGAATAAATATACCTTTACGTTTATTATACCGAAAACATGTTATAAAACTGTTAGGGTATAATTTGGGGTTACAAGTTAGGTGCCATGCATGAGTGGAGTTTTAAGGATTAAGACTCAAACACGGCTTTCATTTATTTATTTATTTATTCTAAACACCATGACAACAGGCATTTTCGTGACGGTGGTCTCTTCAAGGCATCGACTTTGACCTTATTTCCATCATGGATACAGGTGGACATAGTTGGTCTATGTTTTCTATATATACCTATTTATATCACTCTATCATGTTTATATAGGTAAATATTTTCAATCAGCTACTTCTAATCAACTATTTTACTAAGCACTAATTTATAATAAGCCAGCAACTATTAGCTACCAACACCAGCTATCACCTATCTATCGGTTGAACCAAACAAGCCCTAAGACTCAAACATGCTTTTATTTATTTATTTATTTTTAAACACCATGACATTAGCCATTTTAGTGATGGTGGTCTCCTCAAACCATCGACTTTGACCTTATTTCCATCGTGGACACAGGTGGACCTACAGCGGATTCTTCATCACTATTGTGAACTCTTGCTTCTTTGATAAATCAACTTCATCTCCCTCCACAGCATTCCATTCAAAACTCTATACCAAATTGAAACACAAAATATTCCAAATACGACAATGCTAATCCAGGACCACCCGGACATATCCTCCTCCACCTTTAAAAATACATCAATATTAATCTGTTGCTTCCTATTGCCATCATAATCAAATACTCCTTGATCATCTCCATTATTGCCTTTGCTGTTCAAGAACCTCTCTAGCTTGAACTCCATTGGGTCTTCCCATATTTTAGGGTCCCAATTCATATGGGAACCCATAAAATTGAGGGAGGCATTCTTGAGTATAACATACCCTTCAAATGTTATATCTTGGGTCATTGAATGAGAGCCTTTCAGAATGTCTGGCGGATGCCGCCTCTAAGACCTCTAAGATCGTACCTTCAAGTATGGCATCTTTTGCCGATTCTTCTCCTCCACTCTCAAATTCCCTTCCCTCCACAACCTCATGAATCCTTCCCGAAAAGCTTGGCGCTGGATATGGGGTGATTCACGGGGTTACGCCGCTGATCCAGCCAGTGCGATGGATGATATCGATCGACATTCAGAAACTTTCAGCACAAACTCACCATCTCTCTTTCACTTAGCTTCCTGTTTTCTTCTGGCAGCTGCGAGATCAGCGAAAGTATCCCGCAACGGCGCTCATGATCACGATCGCTGTTATGCCGTTCTTCTTGCTTTAGCTGTTGCCTGGCTCTTATGTATGGTAGTAGAATGTCTTCCTGGTTCTTGAGATTCCCATAACACTCCTCCTAACACCGCCGGAACAATACCTTCCCCACCTTAGGCCATAAGTTTAGTATATTGAGCGATGACTCAGGTTGTCTTCTTTGAGATAGTCTCAATCTCACTGTCTGCTTCTCCTCAAACTTGTCCCCAGAAACACATGAGAACCGACAAAAACATAGCATCTTGAAACTTATCCACAACTTTAGCCTCGCGATTTGCGGGCGACCCGAGGCCGAGACGCCAAAACCTCAAAACCCGGCTCCATGCGGAGGTAGCTCTCGGTCGTGAAGGCGGAGGATCTCACGGTGAGATTACGACGGAGCGGTGCCATCGGGTAAGTAAAAAACTAAGGTGATGTTATGCTGATCATTGCGAGTATTGTGAGTACCATGACTTTTAGGCCCAAGACCCACTACTCAATAGGCCTAGCACTTGCAAGGGCCCATGGCCTGATTCAAACCCAATACGACTAAAATGGCACATTACATCGAAACCCGTAGGAACTAATGCAGATGGAGCAGTCACATCCGTCGATGTCCACGAGTCCCCTGTCGGCGAGTCTTCTTTTATACCGGGATGTTATTTCTGGCGGATCTCTCAATATCCCAATCTAGTACGTCTCGAAACATTAATCTCTAATAAGGGAGAATTGGTTTTTGATAAGGAAAGACAAATTTTATCACTAAGTTCGTGATATTATCTCTCCAAAAATCAAGGAGAATTGGTCTTTGATAAGGAAAGAGAGATTCTATTGCCAAAAGCACAAGATTATCTTTCAAAGAATCAAGGAGAAATTCAAGTATAAAAAATAAACTCCCTAAAAGGGAAAGGTATGCAATCCAAACTCCACTTAACTTCTTCTTCTTTCTTTCTCCATTCTTTACATAACTTAAGCCTTGGCTTAGTCACATATTACCGTTTAATCCCATTTCTTCTTGGGAAAGCGATATCAGATCATTGATGTCATGAGATCTGGGACAATCCAGGCACAACACCGGGCGGGCGCCTCGTGGGAACCGAGCAAAAAGTCTCATCGACGAGGTTCAAGGGCTTGGCTCCAATAGCTATCCAATAGCCCTCCACCACTAGTAGTCTGACCATTCTATTCCCTGCCTACAAACATCTTTCATCTTATACAGTAAATGACTAGCAATCCAAAGGATTCTATTACAAAGATCAATTTCCTTCATCGTGTCAAGATAATGGAGAGAAGAAATAATAGAGGAGTAAAGCAGATTTATGAAGAATCATAGAATTCATGATAAACCCTAGAGCTTTAAAACGATCGTCACAAAAGTCCATGAAAGGCGCGATCTTGACAGTGCTGAAACGCGCTAGATAGCGCGCGCCACAAAGCATCTACCGTTAGCGATAACGTAAAAGAAGTCCATCGTTTCGACGATGTAGATATCCCAGATTCACTTAGTTATCCTTAGTGCCTCGCCAAATCTCTCCCTAAAGAAAGCAACAAGGGATAGATCATACTTAGAAATGCTCACATCACCTTACATCCAACAATGCCAACAGTGGTACGTTCCATCAGGCAACGGGTTGAGGTTAGAATTAGCCAAACAAAGCGCTTGGGAATGCATTTACTTTACCTAAAGGCGCAATGCCGCCCATGTAACCGGTTTACCCTGCCTTTGGAACAGGACCTACGCTCTACATACCACCTATAATAGCGATTCGAAGTCCCAATGACATGCTCTCTTCCCCTCTAGGGCAATACATCCTTGATTACGAGCCACCACGAGGGTTCGTCATGCCAACCTTTGCTATGTTTGACGGCTCTAGCGATCCTTATGACCACATGCTCCATTACAACAAGGCAATGACTTCGAACGCTGGAAACGATCACTTGCTATGCAAAGTCTTTCCGGCTAGTCTCTAAGGGTCGGCGCTAGCTTAGTTCCATAAGCTCTCGTAATCTCGTAAATCTGCTCAACGAGTCTGACCGCATTCATCTCGCACTTGCTCAAGATTTACGGTAAGAGGAATATTAATTCTTTGCAGACTATAACAAAGCAAGAAGAGGAAACCATACGAGACTTCACCTGCCAGATATTCGGCAAGTCAGTTCAAAGAAGTAGAAGTTTATGCGATGGGCAATGTACCCTTAGAACTTAGGAAGAGCTTTGCGCTGTCTACTTTGTTCTTCCACTCATTGTCTTTAGACCCACCAACTACAATGGAAGAATTGTACAGACGGGCAGATATATATTCAACCTTGAAGATAAACATCCGTGTGGCAGTCGACTCAACCCACATGATCACAAGAAAGGTGGTCGAAATCAATAAGCCATGGGGGACAGTCGCCCAGCCAAGCATATGTGGCAAACCTGCGACTCCCGAGACCAACCACAGAAGAAGAGGGAGCCCCTGCAATTCACTCCTTTAAATATCACCTATGAGAGGCTGCTGTCTCTCATTCGCAACTTGCCAGATTTCAAATGGCCTATGCCAATCTAGATGGACCCCTCTCAGAGAAACTCGTCCATGCGATGCGATTATCACATAGATCATGGGTATGCGACCAACAGATGTTGAAGCCTAAAATTCATGGTAGAAAGACTGATTAAAGCGGGGCACCTCAGAAGATATTTTAGGGAAGTTGATCATGAGGAAGAATCCGCACCTCCATAGCAAGTAGACCACAACTTCAGAATTAAAGACCGTCGAATCCAGCCTCATTACAACTATATAATCGAGGCCCCTTTAACGATAAGTGCCAATCAAAATTCCAAAGAAGCTTCCGAGAGCGCCATACCAAAGCCTAGGTAAACATCATTCACATAAGCTGCAGCCTGAAATAGGATTCGCTTCTCCTATAGACGACCCCATATCCTTTCCCCCAGTAAACACAAATAGGGTCATTGTGCCATATTATGATGCACTTGTACTCACCCTTTGTATTAACAGTTTTGATGTGCACAGGGTGCTTATAGATCCTGGCAGCGCCGCAGATTTATTGCAACTGCCCGCTTTCAACCAAATGAATCTTTCCCCACAAATGTTGAATTCGGCCGGACGAATCCTCTGCTCTAAATCTACAGAATAAACTATGACACTCTGAGATATCACACTTCCCGCATGTTGAGGCCGCCACCCACCAGTTTTATTCTTTAGCTTGTCGAAGACTTGAGGCCATATAATTGCATAGTAGGCAGGGCCTGGCTGCACTCAATGAAGGCCGTTCATTTAACATATCATCAAATGGTCAGTTATTTAACCAGTACAGGGCATGTCGATCTTCTAAGCAGCTAGCTGGCCGTACGGTAATGCTACCAATTATCCATATAGGAACAGAGAGAGGAAAAGGGTTTAGATGGTCTCCTCGGGACTAAGCATTCCACGCAGCAACTTACAAATTGGGGCCTAGGTAAAGGTGGAAGAAAAAGATCCGTTAGCTATGGATCCTCTGGAGACAGTAGTTGATGCCTCTGCTAGGCATGGGATGCTATCATTTCTGGATGCCTTCTCCGGCTATCACCAGATTCCAATGCACTCGCCTGATGCAAAGAAAATGACCTTCATTACGTTGCACGAGCTATACTGCTATAACATGATGCCCTTTTGTTTGAAGAACGCCGGCGACTATTAGGAGATCGGGTGACTAAGATATTTCACACCGGACAAGTGCAGACAATGGAAGTTTATATGGATGATATGTCAGGTTGGGTTCAAAGAACGCCCGATCATATCGGCACCTCGCAGAGTCTTTGAGTTGCTACACGAGCGGTATGAAACCCAATCCCCAAAGTGTGCGTCTCGAGTCGCGCTCGTAAATTCCTAGGCTTCATGGTGACGCACAGGGGGATTGAGGCCAATCCTATTCAACTCAGGGCCATTATGGAATCTCAGACTCCTGCCACCAGAAAAAAAGTGCAGCAACTGACTGGCCGGTTGATAGCTCTGGGGTGATTCATCTCTCATTTTACAGACCGATTGAAGCCGTTTTTTACCACTCTAAAAGGAGCAAAGCGGACTGGTTGGGATAAAGAATGTGACCAAGCCTTTATAGCAATCAAGCAGTATCTCACCAAACCGCCAATTCTAGCTAGCCTCGAGACAGGTGAAATGCTCTATCTTTACATAATTGTTTATGATGTTTCAGTAAGTGTAGCTTTATTTAAAGAAGACGAGCACTGATAGCAGAAGCCCATATTCTTTATCAGTAAGTCCTTATCCGAGGTAGAAACCCGATATACCTGTCTCGAGCAAGCGGCACTGGTCCTCAGGGTAGCTGCCAAAAAAGTTCACCCCTACTTCTAGGCGCACCCTATTATTGTACTCACCAACCTCCCTCTGAGAAGCACTCTACATAAGCTCGACCTGTAAGGGCGAATGGCTCGGTGGGCAATCGAACTAAGTGAGTTCAGCATTCAATTTAAACCTTGCTTGGCATTGAAGGGATAGGTACTAGCTGACTTCTTAGCAGAAATTCCTCAATAAGAAATGGAACCGGACAACTCCGACTGGTGGACTTTGAATGTGGATGGCGCTTCACGACAAACGGGAACCGGCCTGGGGCTGCAACTTAAAGGCCCAACCGGAGAAGTCATAGAGCAGGCCATACGATTGAATTTTCCCGCTTCTAACAACGAGGCTGAATATGAAGTGATCATAGCCAGGCTCGATCTCGCAATCTCCGTGTCCTCAGAAAAAATCATCATAAGAAGCGACTCTTAATTGGTGGTAGGGCAGGTAAATAGAGAATGTGAAACAAGAGACCAGCGTATGACCAAGTATGTGAGTCTAATCAACCTACCGTTGGGAAGTTTTGTGGCTTGGCGGTTGGAGCATGTCCCGAGAAGCTCTAATGAAAAGGCGAAAGCTTTGGCTATCATAGCCGGCGGTCCCTACTAATAAAGAAACAAGCAGTTCCTCCCGCATACTATTAGTCGTAGTCGTCGATCACTACCAACCCGTGAATGAAATAGATGAAACAAAAGTCCTCTTTATATGACTCAGTGCAGCCCCGCTATTTAATTTCGGGAACTTCCTGATAACAGAGTTGGAAGCCCACAAAGATCCTAAGTCCGTGCAGCTCTGGCTCTCCTCATTAACGGTCACTAGGAGCAACTCACTTCGGTCGGGCCCTATCTTAAATGCCTTACTCAACAACAGGGACAGTACATATTGGTAGAACTCCACGATGGGATATGCGGAAATCATCCAAGCGGCAGGACGTTGGCACATAGAGCTCATACCTAAGGTTATTATTGACCGACCATGCGGGTGGATGCCACTGCCTATGTTAGGAAGTGTGACCGCTGCTAGCGACAGGCCCTCGTCTCAAAACTCCTTGCCCAAGATTTAACAATCATAATAAGCCCTTGGCCCTTTTCTTAGTGGGATATTGACATAGTTAGGCCATTACCCACCGCTCCTGCTTCGTATTAGAAGTCGCTTTAGTTGCCATCGACACGCAAAGAATGGAGAGGCCAAGCCTTGCATCTATCAAAGACAAGGAAGTAGTTTAGTTTATATGGAAAAATATTGTGTGTAGGTTCGGGATACCCTAATCAATTGTAACGGACAATGCCGTAATTCAATAAATGTAGTATAGGAACTTTGCAATGAATTGAAATAAAAACCTATACTCCACTCCTCATGGGTACCGTGTGCCAACATGGCTTATGTTGCCTAACAAAATACTCCTGTTAGCTTTGAAAAAATGCCTACATTCAACCAAAGGAAAATGGGTAGAAGCGCTACTAGGAGTGTTATAGGCCCATAAAGACCCTGAGGTCGACTTCCGGGAACTCACCATCGCCTCACATACGTGAGGATTTGAAGGCTATCATCCCCATGTAAATCGGGATGCCTACCATTCGAATGGAAATTCTTGAGGAAGCAAACACTGAAGCCGTAATCAAAGACTTGGACACGACTGGCGAACTTCGGGAGGCGGCAACTGTACACATAACATCATACTAGCAGAGGTTGGCAAGCTTGCACAACTGGCGCGTAAAGCTGCGTACATTCAAAGATGGGGAATTAGTCTTAAGAAGGGTTTTCGAAAACACGGCTAGCCTAATGGATCGGAAGTTCCAGCCCAACTGGGAAGGACCATACACGGTGGTTCGAGTGGGGACAGCCGGTTCTTACCACTAAGGTGCCATATGCGAGACTATCGTCTTTAATACGGAATTCCACGCACCTTTAAGAAGTAATACATTCAGTAGTGTATCTTGAGGAGATTATCACAATAAAAGATTATCCTTTACTCATTCCTCTAAAACTTACAATTACTTATTTCTAAAAGACCGTATACCTGCTATTGTCCGTGATGGCATCTAAAGTCCAGATTCAGCTGGTTGCCTAGCCGGCATCTGGGAAAAGTCCAAAAACATTTGCTCGTCGCATCCAAAGTCCAAATACTGGCTTGTTGTCCAAATTCGGGCACCTAAAGGTCCGGGATACTATTGTTGTCCAAATTTGAATCTAAAAGTTCAGATACTCGTTGTTGTCCCGTCGGCATCTAAAAGTCCAGATATTTGGCCATCGGGTCCGATTGGCATTCTCTAGATATGGTTGTTATCCTGTTGGAATTTTTGACAAACATGGCTTATGCCTTGTTGACATTTTCAAATCTCATTGAAATATGCTAAGTGTCGCCAGAGATTATAAAAAAGTATATATGTATTAATGGCCAAATGGCGCCACTTGAAAATTTTCCCAAAATAGATAAGCTAAACATATGAAAGAAAGCCCTATTCTTAAGTAACAACACTCTTAGAGTCTTCAACCGCCCCGCCTTGATCTACTTCGCTTTGGCCTCGATTTACCGGAGCCAGGGGCACCTGGGGTTGGAAAAAAAATTATGAAGGAAGTAAGAAGCGCAGTTAGCATGCTATCTCGGGATTCTAAATGGTCCTCGCAGATGTTGTTCTTGAACGCACAACACCCATAGCCGTAAGCAAAGATGAGCTCTAGAGACCCCTGGTAGTCTTTTACCATGTCTTCCCTATCCTTGCCTGCTCGAGCATGAAGGGAAGACACCTCACCTTTGGACGCCTCGAGCTCCAGCAAAAGAGACGTTCGCTTAGCCTCCATCCGGGCGAACTCAGTCTCCAAGCAAGCGATCTTAGTCCATGACCTACGCCCGCCTTCCTCCGCAGCTGCCAAAGAATTTAGGGCATTAGTTAAATCAACTTCTACCATAGCTTTGGCATCTTCTGCTGCCATAGCCACTAACTAGGCCGCCTTGACTTCTTGCTTAGCCTCGTCTCTTTCTTTCTCTGTCTGATAACGCCAGTCACAACATCCAGCCTCTCTCCCAATGCTTTAACGAAGATCTCGCCTCGCCGCAGTAGTTGCCTCAAGGTCCGATGATGCTATGGCCGATCGGGGAATAAAGCCGCACTTCTCGTGTCATCTAGGCTGGACTGAACTCTTGCTGATGTACGCTCTCGGATGGCCGTCAGCAACCTAAAAGAACAGAATTAGGAAGAAAATTACTACACAAAATCTGTAATACACGCTAAAATTAGCACTTACTGGCCTCAAATTTCGACGGTGAAGTCAGGGTTGTGGATGAGCATCACATCATCGGCCACATACTGGAAGGCCTCCTTATCCATATAAACAGGAAGCGGAATGGTATATTGCTTCAGCCAAGTCAGCCACTGCATCCTAAGTAGTTCTGATAGTTGTCGCATGTGAGTAATCGAAGATTCCTCCTAGTTAAGGGGGCTCTAGCGATAGACAATTTTCAACACGTCCTCGAGATCCAGAGCCACCATATCCGTCGAGAGATGAACCCTCTTTAGTGGTGGAACATATGTGCTACTGAAGACCCTAAGCAGGGCACCGCTTCCTGCTGTAAGTTTGGTGTCAAGATTCTCGACTCGGGGGTGCAGAGCAAGAATCTACCCCGATAGGGCACCCATTCCAACCTCTTCAACATTTGGAGGGCTTGCAACTGGAACCCCCTCTCTAGAGGTGTATTAGCCTTGTTAAGGCAAACTCTCTAGGCCGACTGGTCATTGGAAGCTAGATCTAGGGATTCCACCGAGACTATGGCCCAATCCTTCTAAGCCTCCCCATTTGAAGGAGACTGCCTAGGTTGCTTCTCTCTAGGACTAGAGGTGGCCTCACCCTTTAGGGTCGTAGACCGTTTAAGCATCCATGCAGCGAACTAGGTGGCAAGGCTAAACATTTCTTCCTCCTCTGTGGGCTCACTGTCGACTACTCCCGTCCAATCTAGAATTTCACATATAGAATTCACATGTTGATAGAATTTCACATGTTGATCTTTTTGTCTTTTGTTGCATCCTAAATATTCTTTTAATTGCCACATTGTTTAAAGATTATGGAGTTGCCAATGATTTAGTCACAAGATCGACTAGCTAATATTTCACTAAAATAGCTTTTCATCGATTATACTCAACTTTTTGGGTAAGTCAAGATACGTGATATGTGTAAGCACCAATTTGAGGAAATGCTGAATTTTTGGAAAATTTTCAAATCATGTTCTTTCCATATTCTTTGTGATTATTTTTTCATTTCTTTAATTTCTTAGTTTGATTCCAACTATGATTGAGAATTATATCAAAGTTCTCTCCTATAAATTTGATTGCATATTTTCTGGGTGAAAAATCAATGAAAATACAACTATCCCTTGAACAATTATAGTTGTTCAAAAGGTCAGAGAACTTATTTACAAACTTCTTATTTGAACTTAATTATCTTCTCGTGATAAAGATTTTTGATAAAAAATTATAAAGCTGGTTAGCCTTATACAAATAACTTATGACCCCCTATAAGCCTATTTTACCTTATTTCAATAAGCTTCATGGAAGCTTATCAAAAAAAGTTTATATAGAAGCTTAAAAATCGACCATTTTAATGACAAAACTATCATTTTGACAATTTATGTAAAAAATAGAATAGAAATTCCGAAAAATTATTCAAAAATAGGTAATTTTTTTGAAAATTTATGTAAAAATAGGGAAAAAAATTTGAAAAATAATGAAAAAATAGAAAACAAAATTTAAAAAATTATGTAAAAATACGTAAATTTTTTGAAAAAATTATGTAAAAAGTAGGAAAAAATTCTAACATATAATTAAAAAATAGAATAAAATTCTATTGATGATGATTTTCTTTATTTAGAATTTGATGCAATCCATGAGTATTTATTTTGTTTTGGAACTTAGAATTTTTGTGATGATGGGAAACAATAATGATGTTTGTTATTTTTTTTTGGAAATGTTTGTTATCATGGGAAGCACTATTGATGTTTGATTTTTATGTTTGATGTTCTTTTTACTTTATTGTATTTTATTTTTAGATAAAAATTAAAAAAGTCTACACTCTGCTACTTCCAGCTAAGCTTTGCAGCCTCGACACGCCTTAAATAACTAGCTTAATTAAAAGATATATCACGCTCCAATGTTTAGAAAAATGTGTCCCAAAGATTTAGTGAAGTTAAAAAACCTGTAATATTTTACTTTTATAATCTTCTTTCTGATGCATATGAAACAAAAGTGAAGATAAGATAATGGTTCATTAGTCATTTTTTATACCATAGGTTATATTTGAATTATAAATGTTTTCAGATATAAGAGTGAATCTTACTTATTTTTAATTTTTTATCATGGTTTCATGATATGTATAATATTAAATTTTAGTTATTTAGTTTTTTTTTAAATATTTTTTAAAAGTTATGACAAATGTTTATTTATTCAAACATTTCAATTTTATAAAGCTTCATGAATGATCTTTTTTCACTCTTCAACCGTTATGTCATTGCAGAGAATGTAATCCAAACACTTTAAAATAATGTATAAACATTTTTTAAAATATGCATCCAAATACAAATAACTTATTGAATAAAATGCTTATATCGTTTTCGTTTTCGCTTTAAATTAAGAACTAAATGTTTTGACATGATTTTTAGATTTATTGATGATGGTTTTTATAGATCTTCTTACATTATTTTCCAATGTTTTGAAAATTGGATCGGATTGGATCGTTCGATCCGACCAATTGGAGATGATCAGGGAGTGTTTGATTTTGATATAACTGGAAGCAGGGAGATTAATATGATGACATTTGGAGCAGGTAAAGGGGAGGTAGAGAAAGTCCAGGGTATGGGTTAGCGATACTGCATCTGGAGTACTTGGTGGCGAATTTGGTATGGGGTTTTGAATGGAAGACAGTGGAGGGAGATGAAGTTGATCTATCAGAGAAGCAAGAGTGATGAAGAATCCATTGAAGGTCCACTTGAGTCCACGATGAAAATAAGGTCAAAATAGAAGCCTTGAGGAGACCACCATTACCAAATTCTGTCACTGGCTTGCTTTGTTTTATTCAATTATTTTAGTATAATGTCCTGCATTATTATCCGGTTATGTCGGACATTTTAAAAATGAATAAATGAAAGCCGTGTTTGTCTGTTTGATATGGGTATTACTGCTGCAATGGGACCCGGGTGGGGCTTGTATTTTATTCTCATTAATTAGGCTGACCTCTATAATGCCAACTGCCAAGTTCAAGATTTTTATTTTTTTATTTTTTTTCTGGAAGGTGATAGCTTAGGAAATGCTCAATATGTCAAGTCCTGATTCATAGTCGAGAGTCTAATGAACCAAGATTTAAGCACTTTTAAATAAGAATTCTAATAAAATTTCATACTTAACACGAATTTGATCCGAATTGACTCGTTTAATTATTATATTAATTAATTAACCTATTTAATAAGTTATTTACGTTAAATATGGATTATTAATTATAATTCCTATGAATTTAAATAATAAAATTAATATACATGTTAAATTTAATATGTTATTTGTGTTAAACATGTATGAATAATTAATTATAATTCTTATTATTTTACATAATTAAATTAAATGCTTACCTCAAGGTCGACCGCTTACGACAATAGTTCACAAGCCGCTAACTAATATCGACACGCTTATTCGTGATTCGGCCGGCCACAACGCCGACACGATTCGTATATCGACACAACACGAACACGACCCATCGACACTGGACCACACCTCCTGTTCACAAGAGTTTCGACTGATTTGCCTAGACAACATTGCAACCACGTCGTTAACTCGAGCACTATTGAAGCAGGAACCGCCACCCACATTCACAATATCTAAGTTCTAGATGTTCGACAGAACTGGAGACCCGTTCGATCACCTCATGCATTTCAAGCAAGTTATGACCTTGTATAGTAACAAAGACATTCTCCTCTACAAAGTTTATCTATTTCCCAGTTAGATAAAAACCTTAATATTATCCTCGTCTGTGCAAGATAAAACCTTAACTAACTTTTGTTGAACTCTTCTCTCTCTATTTGATAACAATCAAAGTTTAAATACAAATAAAAATAATAACCCCACTAATTAAATGATCCTAAAAGCTAGCACATTATCTAATTAATAAAATAATAAAAATAAAATAGTATGTAGTGGACTAAAAAAAAACCAACAATTTATCTTCCACTAACAACGCAGTCTCTCACCCACTTATTGATTAATTCTCTAATGTTGAACGTCCTCATTATCTCCTATCATTTTACATCCACTAGAACATGCCCTTCCCATTCTTAGATCCGTATTCTCCTCCCCTACCTCAACTCTTTTAGACCCACCTTTGTTTCACTTCATTATCACAATACGTGATGAAATCCGAATGTCGTATTGTTTATGCCTACCGAAACCCGAAAAATGTGCTTGTTTCTTTATTTTTCTTCCAAGAGAAGCTGGGAGATGAGAGGCTGAAACCCATTTCCTTGGAAAAGGCATCGAGCTTTATCTCAGAAGGGATTTCTATGCTCAGTCTCGATCACGTACAGTGTTATAACTACGAAAGCTTTGATGAATAATAATATGAATTCAAGAATATAAAGATAAATAAATCATCAAAAAATACACTAGAGGTTTTAATGTGGTTTGATCAATTATGCCTACATCCACTGACTAGTTATAATACTTTACTATTCTCAAAATACGTAAACAAAGATCGAGTATCAAAGCATTGTGATGACTAGGAAAATCACAAAATCACAAACCCTAGGATGCCCACAATAATGGTGGAAAATACCTCATAAACTCCCAATCTCTCAAACCCTTACATCTCTCAAGCACACACCAAATCTATCTCATAACTTTTTCCTCTCGTGACCCAGAATATTTATAGGGATATTTATAAAATCTTTACTTATTCTATAAAGAAACCTAATATTATAATAATATACCAAATATGAATTATCCTATAAAATATTATTTACAAAGAATAATTAATACTAAATAGAATTTTGAGACATATTCTAACAGCTAGGGTACCGGAAGGCAAGCTTGGAATCGCGAAAGAGGGTGATGTTCTTGAGATACAAAGATATGAAGAGGGAATCATTGTTTCATCTGAAAAGATTGGCTGAGGCTATGGGCTGTCTTCATGCTTCGAGGAAGAAAAGCAAGGGCTAGTGAATGAAATTTTGGAGATGTGCAGTTTCAAGAATCTTCGGAATTTGGAGGTGAACAAGACGAGAAGACTAATCATGATGTAGCGGAAGCCAAGATAGAAGGCGAATTCACATAAATAATTGCGTTGATTGAAAAGATACCGAAACTATGAAGGGCTCAACTGAATTCAAGATTCTAAAAGAATACCGAAAAGCAATGGATTGGGAGAAGAAACTCTCTTTGATTTTTTTTTTATTAATAACTGAGTCCCCTAATTTATAACTAACAATGGATATATATACTTTCCTACAAAGTATTTGTACTCAACTTGACTCCTAAACCTAATCAAAACAATAAATCAAATTTTAAACCAAATAGTTTGTTTTAACCGAATCCTAAACAAACTCCTATTCTAGAAAAGCAATAAATTCAATTTTAAATTAAAGATAAATATAAACTAAATCCTATTCCTAGTAAAAGAATAAAATCAAACTTTTAAACCAAATATTCGGTTTTAACTTAATCTTATGCTCCATCACTAGTGTTTTGAAGCCAACCCATCTAATAGTCAGATCTCTTTCTGGCCTCTCCACCTTCATCGTAGAAAGTATTGAGATTCTTCACCAATCGCTAAACCTCATCATCGTCTAAGTGGATATATCACCACCCATTCGACCTGGTCGATACCGATCTACCCACCGGAGCAAGAACTCCGCAACCAATCCTCCCAAAGCTGGCCACACGCGTGTCTTCCTCCGACGCCTCACATGCCGTGGGTGGCATTACGAGAGCACATGGTCGACCCTTCCGCTAACGGATCGCACCACTCGCCTCCTCACGACAGAGCTTCAAACTTTACATCTTCCAAACCGACGCTCCAACTTCTTGTTCGGCTCAGCCTTTAGCATTTGTTTTCTTCTGGGATCGTTATGATTTTGTCTCATTTCTTCTAGCAACCCAACATCTTCCACAAGCTTCTCTCACTTTTAGCATTTGTGGTATTCTTGTTTTCTGGTTGATTTTATTGTTTTTTTCCCACTATGGCTGAAAAAGTTTCAAGCTTTTCTTCGTTTTGGGCTGAAACTCCCATGATAACTATCAATCGACTCAAGGGAAGTGATAACTATCAGTCTTGGGCTAATTTTGTTATAATATGGTTTACTGGAAATGGTGTTGAAGACCATTTGACCTTTACGGAGTCTAGTGTTAATGCAGATAATGCCCTAAATGGCGAAACCATAATGCTTTTCTCTGTAATATTATCCAGCAGTCCATCGAGTCCAAAACACTCGACAACCTTGGGGATTATCGACTTGTTAGCTTCTTTGGACCCAAGCTAAGAATTTATATACCAATGATGTTCAACGCCTATTGTGTCATCTCTTCCGTTGATAGTCTGATTAGCCTGGTATGGAATTATCTTCCTTTGTTGGGTGAATGTCTGCATTAAAAAATGAGCTCTTATATGTCTTACCCAAGGTCACTGATGCTGAGACCTACTTGTCCAACATGGATCAAATCTTTATGATCGTTATTCGTATTAAACATGGCACAAAGTTTGACAACATTCGGGAAATGTGTCCTCAACGATCTACTATACCCACCTTCATGACACGTCGCTCTGCTACTATGCCATTCATCCACTGCGACTCGGTCTCGACCCTCTAAGGTTTCCAATGAGACTTCGGTAATGCTTGCTCCATTTCACCCCTCTAGCTGGATTCCTCGGAGACTGTGGTGGCTATCGAGGATAGAGCGAACACCCCACCAAAAATTTATTGTAATAGACCGGGTCACGTTCGAGATAGATGTTATTAGTCACATGGTCGTCCGCCTTGCACTACTCATGTCGCCCAGTGCATATGATCATTTGTCTGGTAATAAGGATCTCTTCCCTTCCCTTACTATCACTTCACCCTTACCTATGATTCTTCGGCTAATGGTACTCAAACCATGGCCAAAGGCATCGGGTCTGCATGTCCCCTCACATCTTTACCTCTTACTTCTGTTCTCTATGTTCTTGATTCTCCATTTAATATTATAGCTGTCAACAAATTAATACATGACCTTAATTGTTCGATCACCTTTTCTCACTCTTCTGTCACCTTGTAGGAGAGGAGTACGAGGAGGACGATTGGCATAGGACATGAGTCTCAAGGCCTTTATCATCCACCGTATGCACTTTAACAAATTACCCTCTTCTTGTCCATCATCGTCTTGGTCATCCAAACTTTTCCAAGCTCTGGAAGATGGTCTCTCGCTTTTCTAGCTTATCTTCACTAGAGTGTGAGTCGTGTCAACTTAGGAAACATACTCGTGCTTCATTCCCTAAGCGCTTAGAGTCTCGGACCAAGTCTCCTTTTGAGCTCGTCCACATTAATGTTTGGGGTCTGTCCCAAACTACGTCTACTTTAGGTTTCTGGTATTTTGTTACATTCATTGATGATTTTTCTTGTTATACTTGGTTATTTTTAATGAAAAGTCGAACTGAGTTATTTTCTATGTTCAAAAAATTATTTGTTGAGATTCGCAATCAATTTCATACTTCTATTCACATCTTACGTAGTGATAATGCCTTGGAATATCTTTATGCCCAATTTTCTGACTTTTTATCCTCTCATGGGATTCTTCATCAGTTTTCTTGTGCTTACACTCCACAACAAAATGGGGGTGGCTGAGCGCAAGAATCGTCACTTAGTTGAGACAGCTCACACTCTTCTCTTCTACCATACAGTTCCTCAACGTTTTTGGGGGGACACTATCTTAACCACCTGCTATTTGATCAATCGTATGCCCTCTTTTTTCCTGGGTGATCAAGTTCCTCATTCTCTTATCTTTCCTAATCAACCCCTGTTTTGTCTCCCTTCGCCTGTTTTCGGATGCACTTGTTTTGTTCACATCCTTACTCCTAGCTAAGATAAACTTTATGCTAAGGCAACGAAGTGCATCTTCCATGGTTATTCCCGCCTTCAACGTGGGTACTACTGCTATTCTCCCGATACACATCGATACTTCATTTTTGTTGATGTCACATTTTTTAAACATTTTTCTCTTTTCTCTACCCCATCGCCTTCCAATCCAAAGGTCTTATCTCTGCCTCTCGTCTTTCACAATTTCGTCCTTATCATCTGAGTCTCTAGCTACTCCACCATGTCCATTACAAGTTTATGTTGTACTTTTATTTGACTTATATAATAAGCTTTTAACAAAACATATATTATAAATAGAGTTACATTATGTATTTAAAAAAAAAACACATAAGGGATGGGGGGCTAAGGGCCTATGGGCTGAACCTAAAATGAAACCCACACCCCACCATTCTAAAAATGACTTGATCAATGAGCAACTAAGTGGTATGCGTCTCGAGCATTATATAGTTACCTATAAAGAGCATATTAGAAATTTTATTAGAATTTTATTTAAAAGTGTTTAAATCTTGGTTCATTAGACTCGGCTATGAATCAGACTTTGCGTACATATTATTACTTCAAGCTTACTACCTTAAAAAAATAAAATAAAAATCTTGAACTTGGCATTACAGGTCAGCCTAATTATCAGAATAAAATACAAGCCCCACCCGTCCCATTATAAAGAGTAATACCTATATCAAATGTGCATAAACACTTGCTTTCATTTATTCATTTCTAAAAATGTCCGACATAACCCGGATAATAATGCAGACTTTATACTAAAATAATTGAATAAAACAAAGTAAGCTAGTGATGTATCTCAGGATGGTGGTCTCTCAAGGCCTCTATTTCACAAGCTGACCTTCAACGGATTCTTCATCATTATTGCGAACTCTCGCTTCTCTGATAGATCAACCCATCCCTCCACTGCCTTCCATTCGCAAAACCCTATACTAAATTCGCCATCAAGTACTCCAGATGATCATAGTGTCCCATGCCCCGGACATATCCTCCTTCCTGCTCCAAATGTCATCATCTTAATCTCCGTCCTGCTATATCAAAAATCAAACACTCCTGATCATCTCCATTATTGCCTTTGTCATAAAGAACCTCCTCTCGGCTTGAACCTCAATAAGCAACGCCATCAAGTATCGAAGATTGGTCATATCCATAGGAACCATCAGCTTCAGGCTCCAAAGAATGAATATTGATCAAAATCATACCCATTAAAAGCATTAGAAGAACTATCCCTACTTCCAAAGTTATGAAAGTATCTATCTCCCACTCCCCTGAAATGAGGTACTGATCCTAGAGCTAAGGATTGGAAGTGCTCATCAATCTGGTTACAATTCGATCTATAATCATGCCCACTGGAATAGTCATCATCACTAGGAAATGTAGTCAACCTTCTGCGCGCTCAAGTATCCCATACGCCTCGCCTCTATATCCACGACGCATCTCATGCAAGATGCCAATAATTCTATTTCCTGTACCCCACGACATGCCATGATCAACTCAACTGACATAACCACTCATCAACAAGACCGCTTGGTCCACGCCACCACCCGCCTCCATTGTCCCCACTAGTGTCTTCTACTCATCTCTAATCGGCCACCAACAATGCTGCTACCCTCATTAGCCTCTATCATCACCATCATCACTACTAGTATTTGAAACAATTATTCGAGGAGCTCACTCTTAAAAGAAGGACTAATGTCTCTTCCTTTGTGCACACTGCCTACACCTACTTACCTCGTGAATTTGTGCCACTCATCATCAAGACGCAGAGTCGCTTCTACCTTCTCTAAAGGGAAGATCTTGATCCAACCAATCCAAATTATCAGATGATAAAATAGGTTCTTCTCCTTCTCGTATCCACCCATCTAATATATCATCATCATTAAAAATATGATTCAGGTTAATTGGATTGTACAAATCTTCATCGCTTCGTTCTTGCATCAAATTTAACTCGGTCGCGACATTGCAATGGACATAAACTAACTTATGCAACTTTTTCATTGCCAAACGACACAACTTTGTGTGAATCAATGATCATGTGCTCCAATTTCTTTCACAACCAGATGAAGAACATGTTTGACTTAGAACTTTGACAACAATCTTTTGAAGATGTGGACCCTCATCACCATAATTGTTCCACCATTCAGCTATTATTAAAAAAAAAAAAAAAACATAGTAGGCACAAATATATATTTAATTAAAAATGATGACAATTTGTATTTAAAAAATAAATAAATATAGTGAGTACTTGGAAGAGTAATTTATTGCTTTTCTGGTTAGTGCACTCCAAATTTTCCTTGGCCTTCAACAAATAATTTCACCTACATTGTAATGTTCTTTACTTTAATAATGCACATTATAAATACAAAATATATTATAAAAATAACACAAGTTATTGTTATACCTCGTTCATAGATTTTGCTTGCCTATCCAAATCTGGCTCCAATCTCTTGATAACCTTCTTTAGTCCAATTTCAACTGGATGGTGGGAGAATTGCTTTGAATATTGAAACATTGATTTAAAAATATACTGGTAGAAGTAAAAAAAAAAAATAGTTTATAATAATTTTTGCCTTTTAAATAAGATAATAATAACTCGTATAAGGAATTCTTCTTATATTTTCAGCTGCAAATGTCTATGCAATTGATTTGTCCACCTTATGTCATTACCTCAATACCTTTCCCCACAAATGATGCCTTTATAGCCACTTAGCTCATCCATTGCCTAAATAAATGATTGATAGTGTGGGCTTTTTATCTTCGATCAACCACTTCAAAACTTCACCGTAGGTTCCATGATTGTTCGATCACTTCCTTTCTTCTTCCAAACCGATCAGTTAAGATATACACCTTATCTCTTAAACGCTTCTTCAAGCCCGATCTTTGTTGAATTCACACCACTCATTTGTCAGGACATCATCTTCAACGCTCTCATAACGTATAAGACTCTGAAGTGAAATAAATTCAGTGGCAAATCCGGTTATTCCGGGGCGCAAGAGATCTCTATCCTTGGTGAACACTTTCATCAAATTGATTACTTTTGAGCTATTATAAATAAAGCTTGTGATCATCTTTGCTTGATCTAAAGTCTCCTTAATCTTCTTCATGTTTCCAATATCTTCAAGCATTAAATCAATACAATGCGCTGCATAAGCAGAGATTGTGGTTCACTGCTTTCACGCTCTTCTCCATCAACAACATACTAGTCGCTTTAAAACTCGCCCTCATTATCATGACTACTACATACCAATTTCCTCCCAACCTCCTCTTATCACTATTATCCATAAGGAAAAGATACCGCCTCTAGGTATGCTGGTAAGGTCACCAAGAAAAGGTTTATCATGCTTCTATCACAATCAACCATGAAATTGATGATAGGCTTTCTAGTTCTAGAACTCCAACCATCGCACATGATGGTGCATCCATATACAGGCCATTTGACCTTCAATGTGTTTATATATACCCTGCTTCTCGTGACCTCCTCCTCTAGATATGCATTTCAATTCGTATCCCCATGTGACCATTGACACCCCATCTCTGTTTCTGCCATGGTATCAATCATAGATTGATAGTAAGGCTCACTATCAACTACATTGAAAGGTATTCCATTGAAGAGAAAATTTTTTGAGATGGCTTTACCCACTTTCACAGACCTCCAGCTTTAAAACATATTTCTTTATTGATTTTTGTTTGGGCTTAAACATCTAGTGATCAATCCCTTTGGGTATGAAAGGCTCCTTCTCTTATGTTAAAGTCATATCACACACGCTTTTGATACTGGCACCACAAGGTTGTGAGGAAGTACGACCCCTCTCATGCCCGTGTCTACCTTCTTCAAAAAAACCGACGACTTTCTCTCATCGCAGATGTTTCATTCTGGCCTCTCTTCAAATCACCATTCGACTTCCTCAACTTCATCGAATCTAATCTCATCAATTTCATGAAAATGTTCTTCATTTAAAGAACTTATAAGTTGTTCCTTCTTTTTTTTTCATTTGAATTTTTTCGTTCGAAGCATTAGACATATACAATTTAATGCTTTGTGACACTTTCGCAGGTACACTTCGACATCCTTCTACTTGTCTAGATATGTGCAATGTGTTGCTTTAATCTTGTTATACCTTCATGAATAACTTTTCCACAGTACTTACATTTGGGGGTTCTTCTATTACCACTGAATGGTTCTTCCTGCTCCCAACCAATATCATGTTTTGAAGCCATTCCAAAATGTTCACCTAACCATGTATAAAAGTAAAACAAAAAATATCATACAATTAAATTATATTCTAATATAATTGTTCTTCAACAAAAATTAAATTTATACCAAATAGTAAATAAATTTACCATATTAATTTAATATTAATACAATTATTATTCTTATTTTATTTATAATATATTACCATATTAATTTAATATTAATACAATTAGATTAATTATTCTTATTTATGCTTGTTTTTCATAAATTATTAATTTTGAATTAATCTTGTTTATGTTTGGTAAAATAAATTAAATCATATTTTTATTTGTATTTTATATTTTTCACAAAAATATGATTTATGGTTTTGTTAATTTATTATTCTTATTTTATTTATAATATATTACCATATTCATTGAATATTAATACAAGTGGATTAATTATTCTTATTTATGCTTGTTTTTCATAAATTATTAATTTTGAATTATTCTTATTTATGTTTGGTAAAACAAATAAAATAATATTTTGTATTTGTATTTTATATTGTTCTCACATATATGATTTATGGTTTTGTTAATTTATTATTATTATTTTATTTATAATATATTACCATATTCATTGAATATTAATACAATTAGATTAATTATTCTTATTTATGCTTGTTTTTCATAAATCATTAATTTTGAATTATTCTTAGTTATGTTTGGTAAAATAAATAAAATAATATTTGTATTTGTATTTTATATTGTTCACAAAAATATGATTTATGGTTTCGTTAATTTATTATTCTTATTTTATTTATAATATATTACCATATTCATTTAATATTAATACAAGTAGATTAATTATTCTTATTTATGAAAAAATATGTATCCATAATAATTTTTCCATTATTCTAATTTATGCTTGTTTTTCATAAATTATTAATTTTGAATTAATCTTATTAATGTTTGGTAAAATAAATAAAATAATATTTATATTTGTATTTTATATTGTTCACAAAAATATGATTTATGGTTTTGTTAATTTATTATTCTTATTTTATTTATAATATTATATATTGAACTTAATTAGAAGTTGGTAAATATAGTTTCCTAAATATATTTTTAGGTTGGAAACATGGCAAAAATGGGGGTTGAAGGGTTTAGGTGCTAAATACAGTTTCTGGTGATAAAATTGTGCCGTTGCCTTTGCAGCCAAACGATGTCGCTTAGGGCTTCAAAATTTTTTTGAAAATTTCTGAGGCTAAAACGACAATGCTGGGATCAGCAGAGTCCAAAAAACAACGCTGCTTTGAATCAATTGTCACTTATCTAAATGCATGTCGCTTTGCTAGTGACAACTTATGCAGGAACGATCGCTTGGTTTCTCGATAGCTCCAAAACGACGTCGTTTTATTTTGTATTTAAAAAAAAAAAACAACTAAAAAACGTTTTCGATCCTACATAAATGAAACGACGTCATTTCACCCCTCTCTTATCCTAAAAAGGAACCCTTCTTCCCGGGTCGAGCGTGATTCGCTGGGATGTGGGCGTGGGCCGGGCGCCGGGCCTCGGGAAGAAGAAGATAAGAACGACCGGGACCGACGCTTAATGGAGATCTTCGAAGCTTTAGCCCTACCCCGAGGTTTTGAGCGAAGCGGCGGGTTTGCGGCATGCGATTGTTAAAGGCTCAGCCCCGAGGCGCAGTTAGGTTTCAAAACTTTCAAACTTTCGGGCCGTTTTCTTTCCTCCTCTTCTTCCGCTCTTCAAGTTTCTTCCCTCCTTTCTTCCGTTCTGCTTCTTCTCGAGATCGGCTATCAAAATCTCGCATCCGTGAAGAAGAACCATTCTTTTTGTTAGGTTTCATGTATGTGGGTTCAAATCATGGTTCAAATTTTTTGTATTCTTGTTGTTGTGATATCAAATTAGATCACAGGTGTTTTGGCTTTTTAGAGGAATCTCTGAAAATTGAAAATTTTTTCAGCTTTTTTGTCTAGTCTGCATCGAGGATTTGATTTTTTTCTTTCACCGAAGTTCCATCAGTCATCTCGGAATTTTGGGCACAGTTCACCGAGATTTACCGAGTTAGATCGAGTTTCAATCGATTCAATGAACGTCTCGTATCCGTACTCCAGACAAAGCTGCAAGCCAAGATGACCCGCCGGTCGTGACGAACTCGACCGATTTTTTGAGTCAATTTTTTTAACCCTGCTGCAAAGTGTGCCGGAGGATGACACCTAAGACCTTCTAAGATCATTGCCTTCAAGTATGGCATCTTTTGTAATTCTTCCTCCTCCACCTTTTCCTTCCCTTCTCCTATAACATCATATTGAGTAATTCCAACTGTTATAAGTGCTTGTGTAGTAATGCATCAAAACACCTTAAAATAATGTATTTTTAAAATATTAATCCAAACACTTTAAAATAGCTTATTGAATATAGTACTTATAACATTTAAATTAAGAAGTAAATGTTTTGACATGATTTTTAGATTTATCGATGATGGTTTTCATGGATCTTCCCACGTTTTCTAAGTGAAATGCAATACGTAATATTGTTAATTTACCTTTGAAAATCACTTAATAAAAATAAATACAAATCAAAAGATGAATAATGCAACAACAGCTCATGCCTCCCAAGAGTAGTCAGTCATGGAATGTCAAACCGTAACTACTAACTCGATCGACGCTGGTCGATACCTCCACCATCTCATCCGTTGGGATGTCTCTTCCAGCCTCCTACCCTACCTTTCCGAAAAACCTGTGATTCTCGAATTCGAGAAATATTGGTGATTTGTCTTCCCGTCTTGTTCACCTCCAAATCTCGAAGATCTCCTCGAACGCACATCTCCGCATTCCTCATTCACTGCCCTTGCTTCCCCAAAGGGCAGCTCATAAACTCCTCGCCAATCTTTCGTGATGAAACGATGATTCCCTCTTCATATCTTCGTATCTCAAGAACATCACCCCTATCAGCGATTCTGACTTGCCTTCCAGTACTAACACGTGATCCCGAAGGGCCCGTACACGGAAATCCCTTTGCAGTGGCTCAAATGCCTTTTCCGATTGAAATTGGTTTCAGCCTCCCATCTCTCGAAGCTTCTCTACAGACAACAAAATAAAGAAACAAACACATCTTTCGGGTTTCGCGGACATAGACAATCAGAGCGTCAGGATTCCATCACGTGTGTGATAATGAAGTGAAGGGAGGTGGGTATGAAAATTTGAGGTTGATGAGGAAGAATATGGATGCAGGAAGGGGATGTTCGGTGGAGTATAATTCCCGAGGAACAAGATCGTGAGGGCTTGTGTTGAAAGTGTGTTGAGAAGGGGATGTTAGGTCAGGTTCATGAAAACAAGAGAGGCTTGAACCATGTCGTCTTGGGACTTAGGAAGGGTGACGGAAGAATGTCGTCATGGTGGGGCTTGAAGTTTTGTTCGCATCCATATGACTCCTTCTACACAACCTGAAGGGTACCAGAAGCCTTGGTATTCATACATATATTCATGAGGCCACCCTTCTTCTTTTCCAAGGTTAGATATGATCTCCATATTGTTTCTTTTCTCGACTTCATCTTATCCTCTGCCTCACTAGATTTCTCAGAAGGGCGTCATCAGTAGCCATCATACCAAGCTCTACCTTCAAGCCTCTTTAGGTAGGAGTGCGATATCTTATCCACACTTGCACTGTCTTAAGAAAAAAAAATGAGAATAGGCAATAAAAAATGAAAAAATAATGGACGAATTGTTGTAAGAACGTGTATCCAATTATAATTTTTTGATTTTTTTTTATCAATGTTGGACCGAAATAACCCATTCTACACTTCTTTCCATAATTTTCTTCCTCAATACAGTGGTTATTCTACAAGATCTAGGTTTTTATTTGTTTTTGTTTTCATGTTTTAGTCATCATCTTGATGTGACGTGTGGTTGTCGTTGTCTTGGTCGTTTTGGCGCGACATTGCCATTGCCGCTGCCTCGTGCTAGCGCGTATTGCCGTGACCGCGCGCGCGGTTGCCGCCGTTTCGGTATGGTGGTTGTCTATGTCTGACTGGTAATGTGGTTGTCGCCATCTTAATACATGCGGTAGTTGTCATCGCTTCGCGGCATGCTGTTGTTGTCGCCTTGGCGGGCGGCGCTGGTCGCCCTCCTCGTGCGACGTAAGCGTTGTTCGCCTTCGTGCAAAGATGTGATGTCGCCGTTTCGTGCGACGTGGTTTGGGCTCGCCCCTGGCGCGCTACGCTGTCAACACCCATTACGCGTCAAGCGCCATCTGGCGCGGGCGTTGTTGCTGCCAGTTGGTTCTAAGGCTTGTTTATCGTCATTTGCATATGTTTATTAGTGCGAGGGCGATTCTGCATTAAAGCAAAATATATCCAATCACCCACGTGACCACTGATGGTCGCCACTATGTCGCGTAATCCAGAATTATAGGTATTATAGTCATAATAGTAATATCAAATATATAGGCTCAACTATCAAATGTATAGACTTTGAACCGATTTATCATGCTATTAACTTGTATGCTATTTCGTCTTCTATGGTTTTTAGCGATTTTGATTCTACATTTATATTGATGTATTGTTAATTTGAATCAATAAAATTATTTTTCTCTTCAGAAAAATAATGGAGGAATCCTCCAATTATCTCTACCGCTTACAATTATTAGAAAACTCCTAAATCCTACAAAATACATATATAATATATTTACAATCTATGGTTCCAATAAGATTAATGGTGTCAATAGACCTTTATTTATTTATTTTTTGAAGGAAAAAATAATTTTATCGATTCAAACTTGAATCAATAGAAACACATAATCAAATTTGCTAAAAATATATAAGATGAAACAACATCTAGGTTAATAACATAATGAATCGACTCAGAGCCTACACATTTACCTACGACTTCAGTTCTACAACATACTGACGACTATTGATTTGATTTGTTGTCTTTAATCGAAAATAAATGCATACATAAAAATAAATGCCGCAAGAAAATAATGAAAAATAGAACTTTGTATTGAGACAATCCAACCACATGCTGCAACAAGATAACAACAATCACGCGCCTCAACAAAACAATAATGATTGAAATCATGAAAATTCCTAAAAGATCCCGCAAAATTATTTCAATAAAGTTAATAGTGGACCATGAATTTGTATTAAAATTTCTAAAATGTCCCGTAAATTTTTTTTACTTCAAATAAAACAAAATTTGGGTGACTCAACTCTAACAATTGTTATTATAGTCTTCTCAGTCTTCAGTTAAATCCATCGCCTGAACGATCGCGACAATGAAACTAATACAAAATTCAAACCCATTTTTCTAGCTTAAGGAAAAGTTAAGCCACTGCATAATAATTTGAAATTTTTAATTCAATAAAAAAAATGTAACTAACATACTAGAATATATCTCAAAAATATTTCATTTGTAATAAAAAACCTAAAACCAAGCCATGCCGAATGATTTCAAAAATATTTGATAAAGAATGAAAATTAAACATAAAGTTTTAATTCAATGAAGAAGTACTACATTTAGAATATAGTACCAGGTTCATTAATATAGTACTAAGTATGGTGTACTATCAAATATTTTTTAAGTTAAGAGACATGGGCTTGGTTTATGTCTCTTGTTTTCAAATTTTCAAATAAATGAAATAGTGGTCTCAATCCTAGCTTTCATAAAAATGAGAATAGGTTACAGGAGATCCTAAGACCGATAGAAATGTGAAAAATATCATTATAATTATGTCATAGGAAAGAGACATAATTAAATTTATTTTTATTTTTTTTGTATATTATTCTCTTGAAATAGTATATATATTTTTTTAAAAGAGAAAAATTCAACATTCTAACAACAAAACTTACATTTAAACACAAAACTAAAGTGCAAGCAAAATATTATAGATGATAACATCTGCTAATAGCAAGAATAAATGGCTTAAGGCCTACATAATTGGTAATCCTTATAAGATGCTTAAAATACCTAAGATTCCAGATATGATGAAGCACACTGGTGAATAGGGATTTGATACTACTTTCTCGTTTGGATTCAACTTTGTCATTCGAATCATTTACACAAAAATTGTCATGCCCCAAAATCCTGGCTCCGTAAGAGCATGACTGCCGACCAAACTAAACGACATTAAACCTTCATTTTGTAATCGGATTGCGGTCCACTTACCAAACACTCGTCGTATCAATGCGTAACTTTCTAAATTTAATTTCAAATTATATTTATTCCAACAAAAATTTATTTCCTAAATTTCGA
Source organism: Tetrastigma voinierianum (assembly GCA_016808115.1). Lineage (NCBI taxonomy): Eukaryota > Viridiplantae > Streptophyta > Magnoliopsida > Vitales > Vitaceae > Tetrastigma > Tetrastigma voinierianum. Next base: position 150,152 of record JAEQBH010002597.1, on the reverse strand, counting down.
AATCTCTCAAATATGAATCTCAAATAAGACTGTTCAAAATCTAACAACATTTAGAATCTCCCAATTTCCAACTTCAAACTAATAAAAAAATGAAATGCATTATTCAAGTGACTTTTCTAATTAACTTCCAAAACCGAACAATCCACATAAACATGAACTTATTAGTTCAACAAAGTCCAACATAAAATTCTAATCACATTCTAATGATGACGATCCAAACAACTAGTTAACTACAAGATTGATTCATCTACCCATGTAGCTGGTAGAGTGAAGTCAGTGGCTCCTAACCAATTAACTTAGAACACTAGGCATTAAATTCCCCTCAAACTGTGCTCGGGATTCTGATTGAATCAACTCACGATTTTTTTTTTCCATAGGTGAGGCTCATTGATCCTCTTTTTAAAGATGTCCCAACACTCTTAGAAGTCATAAACAATTCATATGTGATGGGTGTCATCTAGAAAGGAGTGTCGGTACCTAAGGACATGTGAGGGATCTCGTATGGTTAGTAATAGGTCAAGTTCCATATAGAAATAACGAATTGAAAGGCATTTTACTTCACACTAAGCCGCCCACAACATAAGTCTCTCTGGGCAATAATATCAACCAATCCAACTAAGATCCTTCAAGGCAACTACTAGTTGCTAATGCGCGAGGTTCCCATCAACATTTTGTATAGCAGTGTGGTTCCCATTATGGTCATGAATAATTGAGAAAATAAGTTTGAAAATTTTAAAAATTTTGACCAAAAGGAATTTGATTAAAAAAATGTTGCTTTTGACTAGTTTTTCCGGTTCATATGTTATAGCATATGTTCCCCCTGCCCTAACCAAACTGTACATTGTCCTCGGTTTATAAATCATAAGTAATACTAAGGCTAGTGGGTTATCCCTTGTGGAGATGGCATGTGGTGAGAGAGCGTAGGAGTTGTTCATAGTATGTTAATCCAAATTGATCAACCCATTTTGGCCTGTAGACCATCCGTATTTGATCAAGGTTGTCTTAATATTCTTTATTTAATTTTTTAAACAATTTTAAAAAATTTATTTGGATTTATTTAAAACAAGATTTTGTACAATTTTAAGTATTATTTCTAATTACTTCACTAATAAATATAAATTATATAAAAAAATGCAGATTTGAAAATTTATGTGCATATTAGAATTTATGATTTAAAAATGCTTGGACCTTAGTTCAATCATCATTTTCCTTCTCACTAACCAAGACCTAGATACAAAGAAAGATTACCCCTTCAAAAGGGGTGAGATAAGGGTTTGGGAATTTCACAGTTTTAAAATATTTTTCACTGCGGATATATGATTTTTAACATTTAACCTGCATTATTTGTGCTTCTAATTAAAAAAGAATTGGATACAAGTCCACATCAATTGGGTCCCATGCACGAGTGGAGTCTTAAGGATTAATACTAGAGGTGGTAATTCCTGACAAAGTGGATCTAGTCGACATGTACGTGATCGAACCGATCGCGGATCGGGCCAAAAAATTCTAGCGTACCTCAGCTTCAACCCTAACCTGGCGCTGTGCCAAATTACCTTAGTGAATACTAGCTGGGCCTGATAAAGAGCTTTGTTCATGCGAGTACCACATTAGTGAATGTAAGCACTAAGGTTCACTAATGTAGTACTGCATGGTGCATTCTTTATCAATTTAGTTTTCATTCTTCATCAAATGTTTTTTAAATCATGGGAGATGGACTTGGTTTAGGTCTTTTGTTTTAAAATTTTCAAATAAAATGAAATTAAGGCCCCCTAACTTAGTTCTCTCCTAATAAAATGAGAATAGGTTACGAGAGATCCTGAGACCTTTTCATCTCCTCGAGTCTTACATTTTAAACTTGAACATTCTACCAAATGAGAATAGGTAATCGATCATTGATGGTAGGATCGAGGGCACGCTTCATACAGGCAAACAGTCTCGACCAACGATAAGATCAGATGGCCTCTGCCACCACTGGCATTAAGACTTGGCCGAGGACCGACCGCCGACCTGGGAGAGCACATCATCCACAACAGAGCTGCCCGTTAAACTGGATAAAATTTCGTCGCCGACCAGTTTAATGCTTCGCACCAGATCCGTCTGGTTATCGAAGAACAAAATCCACAGACCGCTGTGGTTAACGAGCACTCGTGTACATCAAAATTGTTAATGCATAAGTAAGGACAAGGGAATTCAAGGGGTGGGGTGATAACCCCTGACTCAAGTTAATAGAGGAAAGAATATGGGGTCACAATAAACTCAGATTGCTTGTTGTTATCTGGGGTACTAATGGTGTTCACCCGGGCTGGAACTGTGGCTGCTCATAGCATCTTTTTCCTCTAATGACTGGACTGATACTAGTCGTCTGCTGGGCCTCCCAATATATAATTGATGGTGGGCCGGGGCTCGGACAGGAGTTCTGAATGGGTCGTTATTCTTTCAGTTATCAGTGCGGCTTTTATAGAATTAGATGAATCTCGGATATATCCTCTAAGGTGACTAGCTCGGATTAGTTTTTCCACTAGGAATTTTAGAGTCCGACATCTATTAGTCTCATGCCCGTGGTCCTTGTGGTAATCGCACCTTAAAGATCGATTGCATTACTTGGAATCAAACCGAATTGGTGGAGGCCAGACAAAGTTAGGGTGGTTCTGGATAAGGGGGAGGAGTCTGTTGTAGGGGATGTTTAGTGGAGTAAACTGGGGAGGTTCTCTTTTCCTTTCTGATTGTTCCCGGGAGCGCTTCTGGTCCTTAGTCTGGTTCCTTACTCCTACAATTCTTCGCCGCCTCGTGTTCTCGAGTGGTAATCACCGTCAGAAGGCCACTCAATATCGGCTTTTCCAAATAAGAGTAACGTCCAGCCGTCTATACAGTTCTTCTATTGTTAGAGGCGGGTCTAGTGATAGTAATTGGAAGAAAGGGGTAGTTGGTCCAAAGCTTCTTCTAAAGTTCTAGCGACCAAACCATGCCGTATCGATTCGTTAGACAGCCTGCCCAAACCCTCCGCGAAGTCCCGGATGCACTCATCCTCCGCTTACATATTCAGAGTGAGCTGATGTTTCCCTTTTGCTGGACTGAGCATAAGGTTTGGGAAATGAAGGCAGCCCACAACTCGTTGAATGAGTTTATGGATCATCTCGGGATTTTATGGAACCAAGCTAGAGTAGGTCCTTTCAGCCGGGCAGCAATACCGCAGACGTAAGACGCTTCAGTAATTTTATGGAACCGCCAGTATCAGGTACCTTTGGAGCGAGTGGCTACAACCGCCTCTCGCTGGAGCGTATGATTGAGTTCCGCGCGTGACATGCAGATAGTGTCCATCGCGGACCGAGTACGCCGCACGGTGACTTAGGGCCGGACCGTTCACGCAGATGGTGGTCTTCGATATAGGACCTGCAAGGTTCCTCAAATAATCGGGATTGAGAGAGAGATTCAAGGAGTTTCATCGCTTTTCGATCGCCATTTATCCAAAGTGGCACGAAGATGTACCAGATCTTCGCCGCGCATCTATCGATGGGACGAAGAGACGAGGTGGACTTCTTGCTCGACGACAACTCACATGTCACAGTTAAGGTCGCGAAAGCACCAGGCCGCAGACTACTTCACCATCGAGGTGGCTGAGTGGAAGTGGAGCACGTCACGATGGACTTTGTAATCACTCTGCCACGGACGCAGCTTAAGCATGACGTCGTATGGGTGATATGGACCGCCACAATTCCTACATTTCTAGTCAAAAAGGACATCTTCACTCGAGAGATTCGCTTGCTATAATATTCGAGATAGTCCCATTACATGGAGTACCGATCCATAAGGTTCGATAGGGACCGAGGTTTACTAAGACACTTTGGAAGGGTTTCCAAAGGCCATGGGCACACCTGGGTTGACTATGAGTACAAATTGCTCCACCCTTAGACGTATTGGTCACCGAGAGACCTTACCATATTGTATTGGGAGGATATGCTACGAGCATGCTAGCCCCGGATCATAAGGGTAGCTAAGAGCACTGCCTCAGGTGGAATTTGCCTACAACGCTTATCGTGCGAGTATACAGATGGCACGATGATAATCGATGGGAGGCCATGCAAAGTCAACAAGAGGTCAGGACCGAGGTGGGAGAGCTCCATCACCTGGGTCCCGATTTGATTGAGACACCTCCAGAAGGTGAGCTTAATTCAACAACGTCTTCTCAAGGCTAGAGCTATGCGGACGGCGACGCCGACCCTTAGAGTTTGAGGTCGGGATCATGTCTTCAAGGTGATGCCTACAGGGAGTGGTCGCCCTAAGAAGCTGCGGAAAGCCATCGCCGAGGTTCATCGGGCCTTCGAGATACCGAGAGTGATAGCATCGAATAAGATCGGCCATTTTACCGCCCGAAGATGTCGTGTCTACGAGGTGTTTCACCCATGTCTAAATATACTCGTGATCCAACATGATGGATTAGGGACATTGAGGTTGACACTGATGGGACCTTCGAGAAGGACCAAGATGCATTGTTGATATTTGATCAAAGCTTTGCGACGCAAGACCGCGTGGTGGCAGCGAGGGTACTATGGAGGCACTATGGAGTGTATAATCCACGTGGGAGCGCAGACACGATGACGCCACCTATCCCTTCGCTTAGGAATGAAGGTACGTGGGTTTAGTCATGATTTAAAATGACTGCTATATGCATGGTAGAGTGCACTGCTGTATACGCATGTGAGTGATTGTGACTGCCTGTAGCTCTCGGGACGAAATTCCTTGGGCGAGGGGAGAATGTAAGACCCGAGAAATTCCAATTTCTGAAAAAAGGTAAAATCGTAATTTCGATTACAAAATTGTTAATTTCAGTTAAAAATCCATAATTTATTCTCTAGATCTTAGATGACGAAACATTTCTCACCCTTGAATCACCTCGCGAAATCTAGCTAGCACGAAATTTCGCTTGAATTCGAGATAGTAGAAATTTACACGCTTCGAGGCATCGCTGGGTCGTGTCGTAAAACGACTCTCGATGCGACGAAGTCAAGATATAACAACAAGTACTCATGTGCCACAAGTGGTATGAGTAGAGAAATGATGAAAATGGACGGTCGAAATAGTGCCAAATGTCAAAACTAGGAAAAGAAGGGACGTAGATGTCATTTTAAAATTTGATTAAAATGAGGAAAATGCCAAATTAGTCAACAATTCTCATCTCCTCCAATTAAAAGAAGCAAAAACGTGAATTTGGGGAGAGACCTCCAGTAGCCAAACATGGCGTTTTTTTTAGAGAGATGATGTCCTCCTTCTCTCTAGAAATATGGGCGATCCGACCGTCGGCAGTCTTTAAGACAAGAAGGAAAGCTGTTCTACGCAGAGCGACCTACGCGTGGGTACCGGATTTGTGAGTTTTTGACAAACTTCGAGAGGTAGGGGTTTCTCCCTACTTGGGTTTTACACTTTATTTAAGTGTTTTTCAATGTTTCGGTTAGCTTGAGGTCTTGAAGGGCCGTTTGATCGGTCACAAATCTTGGGACCGAATTGTTTGAATTTATTGAAACCCAATGGTGAAAACAAGGGTCGTTACGCTGTTTGAAGTAAGTTTTATTTCCTTCACAAATTATGATAAATCATGTATTGTGTCAACGAGGCCGAGAGGGGCCGGTTGGATAGTCCCAAAGCTTAGACTCGAAGTAGAAAAATTAGAGCATTTTCTGGGCAGTCCGTGTATGAGTATGGGCTGTTTGGGTGCAATTTAGACATGCGTATTAAAAATGTATGCTTGATATGAAAAAGATGTGGAATGACTGCGGAATTTCGTTGCTCACTAAGTGAACCGATGAATAGGATTTTTCGGGAATAGTAAATCGAGGGTTTCACTATTCCTGGAAACAGTGTTCTCAAAAATAATTTGTGTGTGAATTACCGGCGTTTTTGGTCGAAAATTCAAGTAGAATTGCTCGTGTTTGACTATTAGCCCAAGTGAGCTAATTTTTGATGTGTACATGAATTCTTCACTAATTTATTGATGACATGATTGTGTGACTAAACTCCCAAATATATGCATGCTTATATATTTACCTGTGAATTAATCGTATTGAATTGCACATGCACTCCATATGCATTGGAACACCCTAGGACTATAGGAGTGAGTGCTTGAGATGAGTCTAGAGAAAATGGTTCGGAGGGTTGTCTAAAAAATATTAATTATCGGAGGGTAGTTCAAATTAAAAATATCAATCGTCGGAGTTGCCCAATTGATATTCATCGGAGGGTAGTCCACAAATTAAAAATATCAATCGTCGGAGCGGCCCAATTGATATTCATCGGAGGGTAGTCCACAAACAAATAATATATCAATCGTCGGAGCGGCCCAATTGATATTCATCGGAGGGTAGTCCACAAACAAATAATATATCAATCGTTTGAAATGCGCCCACCGATATATACACATCGAGGGTCAGTCTAGCTAAACAAAATAATACCTCATACGCAGGCTAGCGAGTGTGAGAGAGCCCAAATGCTTAATTTCGGATCCGAGCCGGCTCATGCAGATATTCAAGTAGGATCATGCATTTGCATGAATGTATGTTTATTTTGAAAATTGCACTGCGCTTAGGTGGAGAGTAGCCCACTTAGGGCGATTCCACTACTGAGCATTAGCTCACCCTATCGAGGGATATTATTTTGCTGTGCATAAAGTGAGCATGCGAGGGACGACTGGTCCTAGAAACTCGAGTAGATTAGAAGAAAGCCGTAGTCGCGGGCTTTCGTTCCGATTTAAACATGTATTGAGAACTCTATAAGTTTGATAATGTTGTATAAGAGTAAAACATATTAACTCTTGTAACTGTGGGTATATAGTTAGTATGTATATTAAGTATTGTTTATAGGCCCCAAGTAGTAGTATTACTCATGTGATTGGATATATTGGATTATATTTCCTTTGTTTGGGACCCGAGGATATGCAGTTTTGTATTTGGGTAGGCTCCCATACAAAGGAGACTGCCGTTTTCAAATGAAAAATGTCGGGTCACCCGACATTCCACGGCGTATTCAGCTGTGTTGTGGGTAGTCAATGGACACCGGTTTAGGCGTCACGGTAGCGGTACGGTCTTCAAGGGGCGATTCAGCACGGGTTCTTTTTGGTCATGAGTGATAAGTCAGATGGTCGTTGAATAGATCAGGAACTACCAAAGCCTCAGGGGATATGTGATCCTTTGACGGATGAAACCAGCCCTGCGAATACGCCGATGAGCTTTGCTGGTCGTTCCACAGGAATGCGTTAATTGTAGTCTCTGATTTTAGTCTTGCGGATCGCGGAACATCAACACTACTTTTTGTAGAACACACGAGGGCGGCGATGGTGTGCCCGTCGCCTCTCTGATACCAAAGTTAGATTCTTTCAATCTAGAGAGAGAAATCAATCCGTATTTTTTAGTCAATAGTATCTTACCTTCTACGGTGTCACCCCCTCTTCTTTCATGGGAGGGGTGGATTTGTCGCTTCCCCATGGGAAATGGCGATTCCCATACAAACGGAAAGGGAAGGTAGCGCTTTGTTCGCGTGTTATGACCTGTTCTTCCTTTGTAGCTAAAGCACTCTTCGGATAGCCAAGCGCATATATCTTAGGTTTCTCGCTAGGCTGAGAAATATATTTGGGCGCGACTTGCAGTGAAGATAATTGAGTTCGGCGATTGGGCCTCCGCAAGTGGTGGTTGTGGGCCTGTAGATTGATTGGGCCATTAACCTGTGGGATGGAGTCCTGGCACGAAGAGCTGTTGGTTGGGGTCACTGGGCCGAAACATAGTACCTGATTCCATATTTTGGGGTCTGATTCATCGGAAACCATAGAAATTGAGGCATTCTTGGGCATAACATACCCTTCAAATGTTATATCTTGGGTCATTGAATGAGGCAACACAAAGTGTCCCGACGGATGCCGCCTAAGACCTTCCAAGATCACTGCCTCAAGTATGGCATCTTTTGCAATTCTTCCTCCACCTCGCCTTTATCTTCCTCCTGATCCCATCGATCTCTCAGCTTGGCTTTGTATGGGAGTGCTTTACGGGTTCACCATGATCCATTGTAGATCCTCAGGCGGATGTAGTATCGGTCGCATCTGCGAAACTTCCGGCTAAACTCACCATCTCTCTTTCATAGCTTCTGTTTTTTAATAACCGGCATTGCGAATCAAGCAAAGTATCCACATACGATAACATATAGTCATGATACTGCTTGTTCTCAATTTCTTCTTGTTTTAGCTGCTACTTGGCTCTTATGTATGGCAGTAGAATGTCTTCCTGGTTCTTGAGATTCCGATAAAACTCCTCCCAATATCGTCGGAACAATACCTTCCCCACCTTAGGCCGTAAGTATAGTAAATTGAAGCGAGGCAAACTCAACAACCGTCTTATTTGAACCGTCTCAATCTCATGAATCTGCTTCTCCTCAAGCTTGTCCCTAAAACACATGAGAACCAGAAAGCAAAACATAGCATACTGAAACTGATCCACAACTCTAACAGCCTTGCCTGATTCTGAGCCGGCTTTGAGCCGAGATGCCAAAACCTCCAAAACCCAACTCCGCACCGGAGAGTAGCGTCTCAACCGAGAAGGATGGAGGATCTCGGTAGTGAGGTTGCGGTGAAGGCACCATGTCAGGCCGTAGACGGCCGAGGTGATGTTGTGCTGATCACTGCTTAAAACTTTGTTGACCGGTGGGGCCTGGGACGATTGGCGAAAACAGCGCCGGTTTTGAACCAAGCCTTTGTAGGAGAGGGAGCTGTCGGAGATGAAGATGTCGGGGCGGGAGCCGATAGGGAGGGTGATGATGGGGCCATAATTGACATGAATATTTATGAGAATTGGTTCAATCTCTGAGAAGGGTTTAAGCAGCCATAGCAGCCTCCCTACAAAAGGAACAGTTTTAGGTCTTGGAGGAACGTTGAGTTTTAGATGTTAGACCAGTTTATATGTTTAAAGTTTAAATTTAAAATTTGAATCTCCCACATTTTCAAAAACACCTCTTCCTCAACCCTTGCACCTCTTCAGGAGACCAGTGATGGCCTAAGTCTTCATAAAGAAGAAGCATTGCACGTTTTTGGTCCCTAAGCCTACTTAGATATACACAGAAAATTCACCATCAAGTTATTTTCTTGAGAAGGGTTTAGAAGAACCAAAAGTGTATTCCAGTTTCTCTATTTCTCAACAATGGCACAGAGTATGTACATCCACGGCACTTTGCTTCCATATGATACGATTATGTTAGTATCTTCATCACGATCAAATTACTTGATTTACGCCGAACATGAAATCATTAAAGATTCGATATAAAGATCTGGAAGGGAGATGATGATTGTGAAGACCCATATCTCCATTTTTGTTACAGAATATGGAGAATGGAGGAGTAGAAGATGACTGAAACAGCTATCTCCATTAGATATATATTTATTGGGTGGTGCTAAAATTATTTGATTGTAGGTGATGTGGTGGTGGTCTATATTTGTATATATTTCCGAAGTATGGAATCATACGTTTGGTTTTGTTTTTTGTGTTTCAGTGGTATACTGAACTGCCCATGCTCATGGGTTTTGGAAACCTCGGTTGTTCAATCAGACCTTTGATAGGGAGTTTTGGGGGGGTAAAAATGGCCTTTTTATTTTAAAAAATATATTGATTTTTAGGTCACATTTGAAACTATGGTTTAATATATCACTTTTATGCCATGAAGGAAAGATGTTTTATTTTATTTTTTAATTTTTTTAATACAAGTTAGAAGTCGTAGTTAGTAGGGGTAGACAAAAAAACCTAAACAACATAATCGAACCTAAACAAAGATAAAGCCGTTGTCTCGACAACGGATTTTTAAGCAAATATGATTTAAAAGCCGTTGTCCTCAACGACTTTATCATTAATCAAAATTCCGTTGTTCAAGATAGTAGCTTTTGAAGCATATTTTATCAAATTTTTTTGGCGAATTGCTTCGCCTCAGCGAATCTATCCTTTCACATTGGTGAACTGCTTCACCTCGACATTCCTTTGCCTTGGTGAAGGAGTGCCTTCGAGCACAGCTTCCGCCATGTCTTTTAGCCCTTTGTTTACTTCACAACTAAATGCAAGTATGATTCACACCTAAAAACTATGACTTGCAAGTTTGTAGCGAGAATAATAATATATATAAATCATAACCCAGATGCATCCAAATTATAACCAATTCAGTAAACAAGAAACTATGCTTTCATATATAAACTAAATCATATAAATATTAATGAAAGAAATATTACATTATCAATACCATATAAGGTATATCATTCAACATTTACAGATGAGTCTGCGATATTTCTCTATGGACATCTGTGCATGGTTGATTGGATTACAGGTTAAATTTAATCTAAAGAATGGAGTGATTGAAAGGTGATGGATGTTCATTAACATGTAGCTAAAATATGAAATTCTTCATGGAGATACGAAACTTTAAATAGAGATTAATGTAATCTTTATAAATTCTATTCAAATGAAATAAGATAACAAAAAGATGGATGAATAGTCATATATGAAGCTTCTTGTTTGAATATGGTAAAACTCTCAGATGAAGTGTGAGTGTTTGTAAGTTATTGTGAGGTATAAAAGTATTAGGTGATGGGTAAGTATGGGGAAGTATGGAGGTATTGGGTGATGGGTAAGTATGGGGGCGCATGGAAGTATCGGATGATGGGTAAGTATGGGGTGGAGTGTATGGAAGTATCGGGTGCAAATATCAGAGTGGGTACCAATGGTGTCAATGTTGGCTCACACCATCTCGACCACGACCTCACCCACCATATTGACATGCCGATCAACTATCCCTCTCACTCTACCTCGAATGGGTTGCATACAAACTGGAGTGGATGACACCGGAGAATTACAATAGATGGTGTGAGTAGATGCCTCGGTCGTGTCGGCAATACGATGCTCCTTCGATCTAGTGTAACAGCGATCTTAGCGGTATGATGTAAGTCGTACACCAATCTATAGTATTGCATGTCGACCTTAATATCGGCCAAGCGAATCTAAAAGAACGACAACGATTATAAATACATAATCTATTGATTCAAATTTGAAAAGCACTTTATAAACATAAGACTCTAACTTACCAAAATCTGAGTAGTATCGGTTGTAGTATGATACCTCATATCACCCCTATGGAGTGGTGGTGTCATAAAAGCTTACTATTTGTATCTCTGATGATACCAGCTAAATATGGATCGTGAATGGAAATCCATGTCTACTTTCTACTATAGAGAGTGCGGTGATAATCTTGTCCTTCGTGAATCCCGTAAAATGAAGTATAGAGCATGATGCCATGTCGGCGAAGCGTCCATCATCCACTCTATGCGACTCTTGATCATAAAGCAAGATGGAGTATCTCACAGTGTACCGACTATCATAAGACTTGCTGGATGATGCCACTCTTGATCCCAAAACATATAGCGGTGACATTGTCCGTGAGGATATCTTGATGACTAATAGAATATACGGTATCTGTCCGAACTTTACACATTTACATTTTACGTCAATAATGTTGATATGAATATGAATCAAATTACTATAGAACCATCTACATTTAAATATACCATTGCATGATCAAGAGTTTGTGCATCTAGCTGATCTCGGTATAGGAGGAGTACATCGGATGGGTTATGCACCTATGTCAAAGGTACTTTCCACCTATACCCCTGCGAAAGAGCTGGCTCTGGCATAGCCGCAACCTCAGCTACGTCTCCATCGATGACATCGACGTCGTCATCATGTCAGGAATGAGCGACTGGAGGTGCTGGATGTACTACTGGTCACCTAAAATTGGGTCGCCCCATGTGAAGTCCCTCCCAAGACCAGAGTTGAATAAAAAATATACAAAAAGTAAGCAAACTAATGATGTGATGTGTATGTAATAAAATAAAGTTATGGATACCTGTAACAGTGTAATACAACTGCTAATACCGTGTGTGGAACCCAAGCTAGCTCAACATAACTCTCAGTATAACTGTGCTAGAACCGCACTACCCCAATTATACACCGCAATTTGCGTCAAATCTCGTAGCAGTGGGAGAAAGCATGAATAGACATGCACTCTCTTCTTGTCCGCAAACAAGAAGGATCTAATCAGTGCTAAGATGAAATCACGTGCACTCCTCTCTAAAATGACCTCATCTGCGTTAGGTGCTGGGGTGGATAATTGGTCACATAACCATCGTATGGATATAACAGATCCTTTAAGAGCATCAATAGGTGGTATGACACAAAGCAGCTCCCGACACAACTCCGCGAGATCAAACATGCATGTTTCGGTGACTGCCGATCCATGGATATGGAGCCTAAGGATGATAGCAACATCTTGTAACATGATCATCATCTCTTCGGTGGGTACATGAAACTTGTGTTCTCAGGCCACCATCTCTCTACGATACTAGTGATGAGTGGCTAATTGATCATGATGTGGTCCATGCGGTATATACCATAGAATCCTGAGTGGATCACGTATGGATGAATACGTAGACATATCCTCCACATACTGATGAAGGCTTTTATCTACTGGCGATGGTGGAGTACTTCTTGGAACTACAAGTAATGAAATTGAAAATTTTAGACTTGATTATACATACATTACACCAACGATATATAATAGTAGTTGATATTAATAAAATACATAACTGCTTTGTATCTACTAAATGTAACCTATGTCTATCCTACAATACCAAGACCGATGGATATGAAGGATCAGCATCATGAAGCCCATTGAATGCCATATTTGTAACATATAACACAAAGACACCATAATTAATAACAAAAAACATTGAGGTATTAGTATCATAGTCATGAATGCAATTATTAAGGCAATGAACAAAAAAAAAAATAACCACGTCTGAGGTAGGTTGCATCATCTTTCCTTGTTTCAGTTCCTATTCTTACAAGAGCGGTGTGATTCGGTTATGCCTTACGACTCACATGTGATAGTAGTTTTCCCCTCCCTAACGTCCATTTCATTATGCAAATGGGTTGATTTAGGACGTCCACTACCTATGCGTTTCGTTGACTTAGAAGGTATAATTCTAGGACCATCATATGTCGGCCACACATCTTCATTGAATATGGGATGAAACAAGTTTGCCTAAGTATCATAGTACGACTGTGTAGTGTAGTTGCCTTAAAAAAATAATCGAAAATCAACACATCGATGCTGACATGCTGCTATGATATGGCTACATGGAAATCCATATATAAGGGGCTTACCACATGTGAATTTCTAGTCATGTAAGTTGAGGCGCTATGTTCAACCACCCCTTGAGTTGACATGAAATCGTTCCTGGATGTGATCGTAAGGAACTGTTTCCATTGACCCAGCCTTAACCACACGGGCCTTAATCTGAGCATCAACATAAGGAGTGTGTTGCTCATCTGATGCCAATATATTAGCACCTTGTTCCCTTCTTGCAACAAAGTAACCATTAAGTCAAAAAAAGTTTAACTAAACTAATGCAGTTATTGGTAAACTATGAGCTCCTTTAAGAACATTGTTAAATACCTCGGACATGTTGGTAGTCATTATCACATATTTTCGACCTCCATCATGTGAAAGTGTCCATATCTCAAGAGGGATTGCCTCCAACCATTATTGTGCTTTCGGATTAATTCTCCAAATTGTAGCCATATGCCTATTGAATTTGCATTGTTTAGTCGCTAAAGCTACTCTATAGACCAAAATTTTCAAGAGTTTATCTTTGAAGCGAGTCATGAAATTCTTGTAAGATGACGCTTGCAAATCCTGTGACAGGCAGATGGTTCAACCCACCCAAGATGAGGATAACTTAGAGATGCCATAATACCTAGATGTCTATTAGATATAACACAAATTCTTGTCGAGTAAAAGTTACTCTGTTCGATACATGCAGAACCATCCCGACTATCAAAGTTCTATTATACGCAATAGAAAATGCTAATGGAAACATCTAATTATTTCCATCACACCCATAGCAATCATTAATGTGCCTTTATACTTCCCATACAAATGTGTACCATCAATACTCAGTACGGGACAACAATGTTCGAACCCTTCAGTAGATGACTTGATGACCAGAAGACGCGTTGAAATATCTCAGTGTTTGGCATATTACTATCAAATGTTTTCCAAATTATAACACATCTAGGATATGATTGCTCTAAGGCTAAGAAGAAACATGTTAGCTCTATATATGATTGAAAAAAGTCACCAAATAAGTGTCTAATTGCTTTATGCTTTCCATCCAGCACCTTTTTGAATGAAATTTCATATCCCCATTTCTCCATCACACTTGCTTGAATAGTAGTTACAAACAAAGTGAATTGTGCCTTAATAATTGCCTTCAAAAAGCAGCAACCAAGTTTGAGTCCAATTGATGATGGTCCCGATTCAAGCAAGGATTGACAAAAGTATGCGGCCCTTTATACTTGTTGATAACAAATAAACAAGTATTTTTCACAAGCATGACATGAAGCTTCCATGGACATTAAATAATATTGATGGCTTTAAATAATATTAAAAAAATTATATAGATTTCAAATTATCCAAATATTTAATAGGAGTGATTGAACATAAAGGAAAGAAATGTAGTAAGAAGAAATAAAGAAAGGAAAATATGAGAGAAAAAGGAGAGAGAGAGAAATGAGAATGAGTTTTCATAGGGTGGTAGGAGGGTAAACTTGTCCAAATAATACATTTTTATATTTCATTTTTGGATTTTAACAAAAGGATTAAATTTAATATTTTCTTCATTTTATCCTTTTTAGAGGATTATCGGTTTATGGGATGCTTTTGTTATTTTTGAAACAAGCAATCAAGCATTATGATCAAACTTTATCAAATTTAGATAACAATTTTGTAATTACTGTTTTTACACTAAAGGCATAGTTAGAAACTGCAGTTTCATTTTTCTAATTACGGCTTCTAAATTAAATTTAAAAAATAAAAAAATTTAATCATCTCTCATATGTGGCATAAGAGAGTCATTTTGAACAAAAGTTTGAACAGTTACTTAAAATGAATATTTTATTTTATAAAAGAGGTAATTTTGAACCCAAACTCTTTGATAAGGTATACTCAACTTAACATCATTCTCATCAACCCATATTATCTTTTTAATTTTGTTTATATGTCTTATACGAAAATTTAAATGGTAGGGACTTCAACCTCATTTTCTCTCAACTTTTTCTTTCTTTAAGCAAGGAGGGGTGATTTTTTTTTTTTTTTTTGTCATTCTTGGCCTCTAATCACCCTTCTACACCTCTTTCCATCTCTTTCTTTTTCAATAAAGTGGTTATTTCACACATATTTAGGTTTTTATATATTTTTATTTGTAATTTAGTCGTCGCCTTGGTGCACGTGTGATTGTGGTCGTCATCTTAGTGCGGTAGGTGGATGTGTCGTCTTAGTATAACGTTTTAGTTTTTATCACCGTGGTACGATGATTTGGACGAGCAAAGTATACACGATCATAGATAAGAAATCAAATAAATGGTCCTCAATATGTTGCAGATATGTATCATTGTCACAATATTAATATCAAATGTGCAGGTTCAACTATCAAATGTATAGGTTTTGAGTTGATTGATTATGCTATTAATCTGGATGTTGTTTCATCCTTTATGATTTTTAGCATTTTTTATTCTATGTTCTATCAATGTATTGCTAGTTTGAATCAATGAAATTATTTTCTCTTAAAAAAAAAGTAATTGGAACGAAGTCAGATGATAATAAGAACTCAAAATGAGATAAAATCGATATATCTTTATGGAAAAATTCAAAATGGGTATAATATTAATTTTTTATGTTTAATTTTATATTTTCCCGTCTTTTGGGAAAAAAAAACTTTATATTTTCCCCAAAGTTCTAAAAAAATTAAATTAATATTATTATATAAGATTTATTCAAATTGTTATTTCCACATTAAAATTAGTGGGTGGCCCACTAACCTAGTATTTAGCCAATTAAAAAGAATACCCAATATCTTTAGCTATTATGAAATATTTACCTTGATAGGTGGTGTTATAATAAATATAATTTAGCTTATAAACGATTATTCGAATTACGTTTGAAACGGTTTTGACGTGTATTCTTGCCCTCTTCTCTATCAGCCAGTTATATATAGAAACCCTTTATGCGGTTGAGCACTCTTCCATCAATTACGAGAGAAAACTTGATTACGTATGAGTTTGATAAGGAGAATAAGAGATCAAGGATTTAAGATCTATAAAGGCCCGAAGGGAAATCTCTAGGTAAAATTGTGTTCTTTAAGCGATATGAAATGCTATCATGGTACAGTGTGTTCTTCAAACGGTATGTAATCTATATATATATATTTTATTATTAGAGATGAGTTTGAATTCAATGATCTGGAATATTGTGTGTTAATTTCCATATTAAATCTCAACAAATGGTATCAGAGCCAGATTGAATTTAAATATTCATAATCATTGTCATTATCACTTATTTGAATATAAAACTAAAATTCTCTTTTAAGATGTCCATGTATCCTGTGATTTGAACCTTTGTGAAATTATCGATGAATCTTGGAATTTCTTTGATTTTATTATGATTGATTATTGAATCGAAAGATTATTAAAGATACTATTTCCTTGGATTTAACTCAATTAAAAAATTAATTTCATCTTGACAAATTTTATCCAAATGACAATTTATAAATGTAAAGGATTAACTAATTTTAGATAGTTTGCCAGTAACGTTAGTGAGCCATGTGTTATTGAATTGCATAAAAAAAAGGAATAAAGGAACTTATAAAATTCTTAATAATTATCTTTATAATTAGGAGAATGAGACTAACGAAAGGAGAGTCAATTTACGCTAATTATTAATTAATAGTTTATTTTGTGTTGCTTAGAAAGGTAAAATGTATACCCAAAGTAACAAATAAATGACATGAAAATAGTAAAGTGTTTTAAGCTCCTCAAGTGAACCTTGGATATGTTAAAATTTGCAAGGAATTTTAATGATATCAATAGTTCATTGCTATTTATTTTATACTTGAGGCCTTATTGTAGGCATTGTTCTATTTTATACGAGTTCCCTTAGTTGCTCTCTTGCATCTGGAATGACACATTTTTGATGGGTGAACTTTTAAAATGGTATGAAAGGAGTTCAATTCTCAGCAGGCGTATTGGATCTTGACACAGCTAATAATGGATAAACCTCTAGAAGTTCACGGATGACGGTACTTCGGGCAAGTGGAACAATCAAAAGCACAGGCAAGATCAACGAGACTCAGTCTAATGTTTATGAATGACTATTGCCAATAATATCAGAGACCTCTCCTCAGGCCGAGTTTGCCTCAGATTTACGAAATCTGGTGAAGTGCTTCAAGCCAATGATAAGTCCCTTGCGGGCACATTGGTGAGATTGACCCTGCATGATATGATGGTCAAAGAAAGGTATTCATGACATATTTTAAACACTAATTTGAAAATTTGCAAAGCTTAAGGCCACTTAGGCATGGGTATGGATGAGTCCTTCTTAGTACAGTTTGTCCTTAACTCACTTCCATCACAGTTTGCTCCATTCAAAATCCACTATAATACTAACAGGGATCAGTGGAACTTGAATGAGCTCACCAGTAAATGTATACAAGAGGAAGTGAGATTAAGACAAAGAAGGACATAATCTTTAACTCTTCTTTGTAACTCATGGAGTCAAGAAAATTCAAAAAAGGAAAGAACTTTCCACCTAAGAAAAGTGGACCGGGGGAAGGTAGCCAGAGTCATGATGGAAAATTCACGGTAAGTTGCTACTTTGGCGAAAGGAGTATGTGAAGAAGGGTACGTATCAAGCGCAAGGCTTGGTTCGAAAAGAGAGGTATAAATCTTTCTTTTGTATGTTATGAATCCAATCTTGTTGAAGTTCCTTCAAATACATGGTGGATTGATTCTGGAGCCACAACTCATGTGACTAATTTAATGCGAGGGGTCACTTCTGACGGGCAACTAAAGGAAAGTGAGGTTCCTCACATGTGGAAGCGAATCTCAAGGTTTAGTGATAGGCTTGTTGGTACCTATCGCCTACTATTAGAGACGGGTCATCGGATGAATCTTTTAAACACTTTTATGTGCCACTATCTCCTAGGAATTTAGTTTCCTTGTCCTAAATTAGATACTCTTTTGGATATTCTGTTTTATTCAGTTCTGGACAATTAAGTTTGATGTTAAATTATGTTACAGTTGGTTTTGGTATTTTATGTGATGGTTTATATAAAATTTCCTTGAATCATGAATTTGCAAAGGCTTTGATAACCCTACATTCAAATGTTGGTTCAAAACGTGGCTTAATTAATGAAAATTCTTCAATCTTGTGGCATAGAAGACTAGGGCACATCTCACGAGAAAGGGTGAAATTGGTGAAAGGAAGGAATTTTACAAAATCTTGACTTCAACGATTTTCATGTATCGGATTGAATAAAGGGAAAGCAAACTCAGCATACAAAGAAAGGTGCCACAAGTAATGAGCTCCTTGAGATAATTCATGTACAGATATTTGTCAACCACTCTACGTTTCCATGTTTTCTGAGGAAAATATTTTATCACCTTTATAGATGATCTATCTCGTTATGGTTATGTTTATCAATGCATGAAAAAGTCTCGAGGCCATTGACATCTTTGAGATGTTCATAGGAAGGTTGAGAAGACAATTAGATAAAAGATTAAAATTGTGAGGTCGGATCGAGGTGGTGAATATTATAAGCGAGATATGATGAATTAGGACAAAATGTCGCTTTGCCAAATTCCTTGAAAAGCATGGCATTCGTGCTCGAGTTACCTGATACAGTGCGCCACATCGAATGGTGTTCTAATGAAAGAAGTCGCACATTAATGGAAATGGTTGGGAGTATGATGATTCTCTTTTGTACCTATTTCATTGTGGGGTGAAGCCTTAAAAGCCGCAGTGCCTATCTTGAATAGAGTTCCTAGTAAGGCAGTTCCAAAAACTCATTTTGAGTTATGGTAGTAGGAAACTGGCAGAGACATATATGGGTTGTCGGCGGAGGCAGAATCTATAACCCACATGAAAAACGATTCAGAGCGATATCTGGATATTTCGTGGCTATCGGATAAATCGAAAAGTCTGATTTTATTAATCCTAACCATAGTGTGAGAATAGTTGAAATCGGTAATGCGATTAATGTAGAGAATGGCGAAATTAGTGGGAGTAATGAACGAGAAAGGTAGTTGTTGAAGAGATAAGTGGATATCTCACCACTTTTTTTTTACCTCAAGAGGTGTCCCTCAATACATTCAGCAAGTTGAGAAAATGAACAACATAATAGAGATGGTTCATTACCTTTGAAAAGACCTGTGCCATTAAAAATGTTGTAGAGCCACCCTGTGGCACCTTTGAGGAGATCTCAAAGAGAAAGGAGACCTGCCATTACAGATGATTATGTGGTGTATTTCACGAGGAATCGAGTTTGATATTGGAAGATAGGAAGAGTCTGGTTTCATTTCACAAGCCATGGAAAGTGATGATTCACAAAGTAAATGGATGGAAGCTATGAATGAAGAGTTGAAATCTATAGCTATAGCAGTTGTATAGGATCTCATCGAATTGCCTAATAGTTGTAAACCGTCGCGTAAATGGGTCTTTAAGACAAAGCACGGCGCTAAAGTCAATGTCGAGCGATTTAGGCGAGACTTGTGGCGAAAGGTTTCACTCGAGGAAGGTATCGATTACAAAGATACCTTCTCAGTTTCAAGAAAAGATTAGCTTAAGAATCATCATAGCACTTGTAGCTCATTTGATTTAGAGTTACATCAAATGGATGTGAAAAGCGCATTCTTAAATAGAATTTGGATAGAAGATATCTATGTTGAAGGAGTTCACAAAGAAAATGAACACCTAGTTTGCAAATTAAAGAAATCCATTTACGAGTCTTAAACAAGCCCGGACAATGGTATATTTAATAGCTACCATTGCATCTACGGATTTAAAGAGATGTTGATCGGTGTATATATCGAAAGTTAGTGGGAGCAAGTTTATATTTACGATCTGTATGTGGATGATATTTTGCTTGCTAGCGATCTGGAGTTTATTAAATTGAAACCAAGAATATCTCTAAAAACTTTCATATGGTTGATATGGGTGAGGCAAACTATGTTATTGGCATCGAGATCTTTAGGGATCGATCTCGAGGAGTGCTAGGTTTATCTCAGAAAGGATATATTGATCGGGTTTTAGAGAGATTTAATATGCAGTCATGTTCATCGGGTATTGCACCTATATTGAAAGGTAACAAATTAAGTAAAATGCAGTGCCCAAGGAATAACATGTAAAGGGAGCAAATGAAGAAAATTCCTCATGCATCAGCTGTGGGGAGTTTGATGTACGGCTCAAGCTATGTACAAGGCCCGGATATCGGCTTTCTTTGTGAACATGTTAGGAAGATACCAAAGTGATCCGAGGATTCAAACAGAAAACTTGAGAAGGTCATGAGGTACTTACAAGGGACAAAGGATTATATGCTCACATATAAAAGATCTAAACAATTAGAGGTTGTCGTTTACTCAGATTCTGATTATGGTGGTTGTCTCGATAGCTTAAAGTCAACTTCAGGATTTGTATTTATGCTAGCAAATAGGGCAATCTTGTGGAAGAGTGAAAAACAATCCAATTGACTTCATCACGGTGGAAGTCGGAGTTTGTTGCTTTGTTTGAGCTTCAGAATCATGCTTTATGGTTGCGAGATTTTGTCTCGGGGGTTTGGTGTTATGCGACTACATTTGCTTGCTAAACCTTTGAGAATATATTGTGATAACACCGCAACTGTTTTCTTCTCTAAGAATGGCAAATTTTATAGCGGATCGAAACACATGGATTTAAAGTATTTAGTTGTTAAAGAAAGAGTCCAGAAGCAACAAGTGTCAATTGAAAATATTAAGACCACACTTATGGTTGCTGATCCATTAACTAAAGGATTACCTCCAAAGGCATATTTAGAACATGTTATGAGGATGGGCCTTTTGAGTAATCCATATTATGTATGATAATGAATGGTGGTTATGTAATTGACAATTTGCGCATTAAAATTGTTTCTGTTTATTCTTGTTTTCAATTATGGGTGCTTACGTTTATTGTTTGATAGCAGAATTGTCTGACAGAGACAAATTACGAAATTTGTGGCATTATGAATTGGTTAGTAAGGGTCATTGATGTGTGGTGCATGGAAGGAAACATGACATTATGGTAATGTGACCGCCATGACTCGCATTTATGATCTAAACTGATTCAGTATTATGGTATATGATTTTGGACATATTGGCTAAAGTTTATTGAAATCGTGATCACATGTCAGATATATTATAGTTTTCATAATCGGTTTAGTGGGCCAAGTGGGAGAATTTTTTTCCACATTAAAATTAAGTTGGTAGCCCCACTAACCTGATATTTAGCCAATTAAAAGATACACAATATCTTTTAAGCGTATGAAGATATTTACCCTTGATGGAGTGGAGTAAATTATAATAAATATAATTTATTATAAGAATAGTTATTGAATTACAAGTTTTAGAGCCGGTTTTTGAACGTGTATTCTTGGCCTTTTCTCCCTATCAATAAGTTATATGAAACCCCTTCGTAATGCGGTTAGAGTACTCTTCCATCAATTCTGAGGAAGGAAAAAAAATTATGTGTATCAAAGTTTGATAAGGAGAAGAAGAGATCAAGGATTTAAGATCTATAAACTGAAGGAAATCTCTCATGGCTGCGTGTTCTTCAAACAATATGAAATCTCTCATGGCTGCGTGTTCTCCAAACGGTATGTAATCTATATATATTATTTATTATTATTTTATTATCCGAGATGAGTTTGAATTCAATGATCTGGAATATTGTGTGTTAATTTCCGTAATAAATCTCAACAATTATGAGAATAATCAAAATATGACTTTCCTTTTTATTTTTTTTTAAAAATATTGAAAAAAAAACCCCTTGAAGATAAGGTCTATTAAGTCGGATATAGCATAAAATAGATAAGACATGCTACCTCAAAACCTTGAAGGTAACTCTTTCTTGAGTAGAAAATATTGCAATATGGTATAATTTTTATTTTAACTATTGAAGAAAATATACTAACACATGCTACCTCAAAACATAAACTCCACAGGACAACTATTTTGAATTGGAGATCCCATTAGAAAACATATTTTTTATCGAATGAGATTTGGTATATGCCACTCTCATATTTATTTTATCTTGTCGGATATAGTTGAAGTGTTTGGTGGAGAAAAACCCTAGCCACCTCTCACCTTCTTTTCTCCTCTTTTGTTCTCTTTTAGCCCTTTTTCTTTAAGTAAGAAGGGATGAATTTTTTACCATTTTTGATTTGAAATCACACCTATGCATTTCTTTCTTACATTTTCTTGCACAATAAAGTGATTCTTCAACATAAATATCTAATTCATTTTATTTTATTTTATTTGTGTTTTCGTAACCGTCTCATTGCGGCATGTTGTTTTGTATGGGCTTTTGCCAACTTGTTACAGAGGGGACTAGTGTTTTGGGTGATTCAGACGTCAAAAGCATATTTGAGCAGGGTTGTTAGTATGCTACAAAACTGGAATCTTATGAATTCTAGTAATCATAGAATTTTCAAATGTATGGGTTTTATGCCCAGTCATTATGTTAGTGCTATTAACTTAGATGTTGCTCCATCCTTTAATGTTTTTAACTAATTTGATTCCGTGTTTCAATCGGATGTATTGCTTAGTTTCAATTTAAATTGTACACATTTTTAACACTTCAACTAGGGTGGGCAAAAAACTAAGAAACTGAGCCGACGAGAAAACCAAACCAAGCCGAATCGAAAAATTGGTTAATCGGAAGCTGACGATTTTGGTTTTGGTTTTGTTTAACTTTGGAAATCTCGATTTCGGTTTACAAAATACAAAAAGCGTAGTTTTAGTTTATATATATATATATATATATATATATATATATATATATATATATATATATATATATATATATATATATATATATATATATAGGTTTCCTAGCTTGTGTGAGTTGTGATTTTTCCATTTTTATTCATCGCTTTTACTTTTTCTTACAAACCAAGCTTTTACTATTTTCCTTTAAACCAAAGCATATAAGCTGTGATTTCTTTTGATTAGTTTTTTTTTGTTGAAGTTGTTAAAACAAGTGGTTGATTAAAAACCCGTGATTAAATTATCTAATATAAATTTCATATATTATTTGTGGATGTATTATAATTATACAAGTATCATGAGATTGCAAATGAATAGATTATATTCATTTTTTTCTTTGCATTCTTTTATTGTATTTATAATAATTATTATAATTTGAACTTTATTATGATTATGGAAATACAATTTTATTTTTAATTATAGTTAGCGAAAAATAATTATTCTCACTATTTTCTTTCCTTTGTACTTTCGAGTTGCAAATGGGCTAGAATGTCTCTTGACATTATAGATTTTATCATCTACTTTCATTGTGTTGATTTAAGTAATTCGAATTTATTAGTTTATGTCGGTTCAAGACCCGCAAAGGTGAGTTTTGTGAAAAGAAAAAACAATAGAGATTAGTTGTGATATAAGCGGGTGCAGGGGCTTGCCCCGTGGTATGGACCTTTCTACTTGGATAATTTCATTATAGCAACATACTGGGGTTAATCTCTATTCCATTGTACTCTGTAATTTTTCTTGTATTCATGGTGAAACTTTCTCTTATGCTCGTGGTTTTTTCCCGCAAGGGTTTTCAAGTAAAATCTAGATGTTTGTATTTGTTTTCGTATTTTATTATTATGCCATTGATTTCAACGGGAAGAGTGTTACAGCTTTGGAACAATTTGCATGGGATTAAAGTAGATTGGATCATTCAACATGTAACATACAACACGTTATGCATGATTTATATTTTATTTATGTGTTGATATTTGTAATAAAAATAACCAACCGTATAATTGTAGTTAGTTATCATTATAATGAGTTATACTATACTAATTATAGTTATAAAGTTGAAGAGTTCTTTCAAATTTAAAATGAATAATGATAAGTGGTCTCTTGAATCGCCAAATATTCTTGTGATCCCTTAGACATAGATCCAATTTTTCAATTTTTTGATTTCTTGGAATTTTTTTTTCTCATTCTTGGTGGTATCAAGATACCGATGTATCGGGATATCTTATTTGTTTCTCTAGGAAACTGGATATCTCCAAAAAAGATTTTAACATCCTGTTTAGCAGAAAGACCGATATTCCTTACTCATTATCAGACAATCACGAGCTAACAGTTTTCGTTTCCCATCTCATGGAAAACCCTTTTAGATTTATTTCAATAGTGTCTTTTCCTTCCATCTTCAATCTTTGAAGGTTTATCTCCTAAGCACTGAGAGGATAAATAAAAAAGTCAAACGCACCATCCTGTAATAGGTAAATGCCCTTTGTCGCTTCATATTTAGAGAATTTTCTAACGCAAAGTTCTAATATTTACATTTCTTATTTTCTTCTTCACTTATCTGTTTCCATCTATTTTTTCCCTTCTTTTAAAAGTTTTACTCTGCATATATATATCGAGCAACATGTTATGATGATTGATATTTCATTTATATGTTATTGTCTGCTGAACTTCGTAAATTTGCACTTTTCCCTCGCAAAGTTCCCGATACTTACATTTTCTTCTTTTCAGCTTTCATTGTTTACTAATAAGATTCATTGTCTCCATCTTTTTTTTTTTTCCCTCTTCTCTTTAAAGTTTTACTGATACATATTTTCCTTGAACAGTGACAATCTTTCGTCTCGCTCCTCCTTCATCGCCTGTTCGTTAAGCGATAAAAGAAACTTCTGGGTTCGGAATTTTTCCGAACGGAGAAACGATCACAGTCAGAAATTGTCAGAACCAAGAAACAGAAGGCTTACTTCAACAGTCATTTCGGTAATCATCCCTACAGGAAAGTTCCGTTCCGTTTTAGTCACTCTCCAGAAGTGTTTTCCGACGAGACTTACTCTGTTCTTCAATCAAGTTGTTTTCAACACTGGTTCAAGAACTGGCAAGAACAGAGAAAGCATAAACTGACCGCCAGCACTTTTGGCGGCGCCGTCGGTTTTTGGCCTCGCCGGAGAGTCCAGCTCTGGCTGGAAAAGTCCGGGGCGATTGTGCCTTTCACCGGCAATCTGGCTACCTGTTGGAGCAACATCAAAGAAGAGGAAGCAATCGAAAGATACAAGCTGATAACGGGAAATGCTGTCATGTATCAATTTGCAGGTGGAGGTGGTTCTGCACTCAAACTCAAAATAATGATCACTGGATTTATTTATTAAGAACCAAATCAATCTTAACTACTTCACCATATTACTAATTTAAGAGCTAACCAACATCACTTTATTAATTAGAATCAAAAAATAAAATTTCAATTCCATTTAAAATATTTTCTATAATATACATTTTTTTGTTATTTTATATAAATTTTTGTTATTTCTTGATCATGGTTTTTATATTTTATAAACTCAACCTAAGCTTCTAAAACTAGCACTGTATAAAACAAAACAAAACTCGACCGATTGTCTGCTAACCTATTTTGGTAATGGCTTTGGTTTATTTGCCGATTGAGTTTCTTAGGTTTTTTGCTCATTCCTAAATATTTGTATTTAATATTTTTCGATTAGCGATCGAAACCATTGCTTTTATATTTTGTAAACCTAAACTTAAACCTAAATCGATAATCAGATAAACAAAACCAAAACCAAATCGACATGGTTAACCTATTTTCAATTTGGTTTTGGTTTGTTTTTTCGATCCGTTTCAATTTTAAGTTTTTTCGTCACCCTAACATTATTTAATATTTTTTGTTTTTCGACGATAATCAAGAACCCAATGCGTATATTCTAGAACCCAATTCAAATAGAATAGAGGTACCAAATAAAATTCGAATATATTTTTAATACACTGTTTTACTTGAATAATAATATTTATTTATTATTTATAATCATTTGAGTTAATGCCGTTACAAATAAATAACTATGCCCAAATAAGAATCAATAACATAATATCACATGAATAACATACATGAGGCTGAAATTCCGTATTTTAATCTTATTCTTATCATTTATTTCAATATCATTTTTAGTTATCTGTAATGATTTAACTGGAGTATAAATGACTTAGCATCACGCACTCTCAGATTTCTGAACGCTGGGCGAGGCTCACAATCCGCTTGCATTCCTGCTGGTTCCGAGATAAAATGTCTGCTCTTTAACGAGACAAGAGCATCGCTCGTTGTCCGCCTTCCCTTCATCAGATTCCCCCAAGCCTCGTGGTTTGTAATGGCTATAACGAATCGAGATCGATGGATTTCTGTTGTTCGACTATCAATGGAAGCGCTTTGTTTGAGGGTATACCCAGGATCGAAGAATACCGAAGTTTGAAAAATGGTACTACCCGATTTCCTCGTTCAAGCATGTTCCCACAAAGAAGAGAGTTGTGCAAGCAAAAGGTGATTACCGGGAGCACTATCGCTGGAATTGGCGCATCACTTAAGCCGAAATGCAGGCATGAATTGTGTAAGTACATTGTTTCCGAGAGCAAACGCGTTGTTGATAACTTGAAGTTGTTGATGCGGGAAATTCATGGCAAGTTGTTGATGTCATATCCTACATCGGATAGGGGAGAAACTTCCTGACATTATATAAGTATGAGTTCCTCTTAAGCATGTCTTACTAGCAAGAAAGTTGTGAAGTGAAAAAATGACTATTGATACTATCATTGAATTGCGATTGGTTGCTTGTGAGCGAGGCATGAACTGCAGGAGTACATTGTTTGTAGAGCAAACGCGTTGTTGATAACTCGAAGTTGTTGATGTGGGAAATTCATGGCAAGTTGTACATCAATGATATGTTTGATGTCACATCCCGTGATCAACAGTGAGAAACTTTACGACATTATATGCGATATCTCTCTCAACCTAGTAAACTGTTTTGTGCAAAGTGAGACTTTTAGGCTCGGCGGACAATATCTACATCATTGAGTTAGATCAAGCATGCATTTGGGTAGAAGGGATATTTAAATTCGGGATGATAAGGTCGCAGAGGGGGAAGCTAGTATGGAAATCTTGGGCTTTTGAATCTGCATTATGAAGCAAATTGAAATTGGTACCAAAAATGTAAATCATTGGAAATATTGCTTATCTTAGTTACCATATATATATATATATATATATATATATATACACACACATTGTGAACTCTTGCTTCTTTGATAAATCAACTTCATCTCTCCCTTCATAAATTTTCCATTCAAAACTTCAAATCAAATCGCCACAAGATCACTGCCTTCAAGTATGACATTTTCTAAATCTTCCTTTTCCATTTTCCTCCCATAACTGTTGTTGATTTGTGATCCAAATTTGGCTTTGGGCTTATGTGACCCAAAGGCTTGTGGTGCGACTTTTGTGAAAAGAAAAAATAGAGAAAAAATAGGAATTTATTATGATAGTAGAGGGGATAGACCAATAGGTCTAGCTTTGTAGCCCACAATTGATCCCACAAGGAGGTGCAGGAGGTTGCCCCCGTGGTACGAACCTTTGTGTTTGGATAATTTCATCATATTAACATACTAGGATTAATTCTATATATTGATTGTACTCTGTAATTATTCTCAGATTCATAGTAAAACTTTCTTCTCCTTTGCTCGTAGTTTTTTCCTGCAAGGGTTTCCACGTAGATAAGATGTTTTTCTTTGTTTTTGTATTTCATTATTGTGCCATTGACCATAACAAGCACTAATCTCTCAAAATCTCGCCTAAATATGGGGGGTGTTTACCGTGTTCCACATGATCCATTGTAGTGCAAATTTGATGTGGTATCGCCCCACCTGGGCCATAAACTTTGAGCACAGCTCTAGCAATTGTAGAGCTAGCAAAGTATACACATAAGACAAAGGCATAGTTCTTTGAGGAGGAGGACAAATCTAATTGGATTTCTTGCCACGAAATAGTATTTGCCAGAACTATGTATCTTTATGGTGTAAGCATAAATGACTTCCTCCAGCTCTAGATGGATGTCGAACCATCGATTCAACACATAGACTCCTAAAAGAAGCCGAATGACATTCACATGGGTGTGCACCAGGTGCAAGTGGGTGTAATAGAAGAACTGTTGTACCAGTGTCGACAAGGGTGAATTGTAGCCCTTCGATGATACCAACCTCGTGCCCATAGGTAAAGTTCATCCCCTTGATCCTCCTTTGTACAGTCACCTTCCTGAGGCTTAAACAATAAGAACATCACTTAGATGTCCGGAAATGAATACTTCTTTAAAAATTTATTAGCCCGAGCATTCTTGACTGGCTTAAGCCACATGATAATGCCTTCGACGTTTACATGGGTATGCGTACCCTTTGAATAGGCAGAGGATAAATCTTTCCTTGCCCAATCGCAAAGCTGGCCAAGACTAACCCCCTGTCGCCTTTGATCGACTTTTGAGTGCCATCACTGCTATCGTGAGACGAAGTTGAGCCACCAAGGTCACACATCAAGGAAGCAACAACTATTGCGTATAAAAAGGAAGCAACATTAGTCATGGACTAACCCCGACAGCTCAAGGTAGAAGGGACTTGTAAAACTCGAGAAAATTCTAATTTTCTAAAAAAGGGTAAAATAGTAATTTCAGTCAAAATCCAAAATTTTTCTAGACCTCGGATGACGAAACGTACTTCACCGTTGGAATCGTCTCGAGAAATCTAGCTACCACGTCGAATTTTGAGATAGTCGGAATTTCACGCTTTTCGAGGCACCGAGAGTGGTGTAGGACACATGGCACATTGTGAGTGGCTCAAGAGGTACCACGTGTCATGTACAATATGAGTCAAACATGAGCTCAAATGGGACCCATGAAAGACATGTGGCATCATGTCATCGGGTAGAAATCTATGTTAGATGGATAAGGGATGAGGTGAGATCCAAGTCAACCAATGGGAGGTTGACATGTGGCAGAGGACAAATTTCTCACTCCAACTCACCCTGGATGGGATGGGGAAAAGAAAGGGAAAAAGGAAAGGGAATAAGGAAGATAAGGTTTTTAGAGAGAGTGTGTCTAACTTCTCTCTAGATTTCCCGACGATCGGACCGGTGGTTTCTAGCGAAACAAAAAGCAAAGTTGATCCCCACTGTAAGACCTACGCATGGGTACCGGTTTTGTGGAGTTTCGACAAACTCCGAGAGGTAGGGGTTTTCTCCTACTTGTTTTATTCTTTGGCTAAGAGCCATTTTAATGGATAGGGATATCTTGAGGCTTGGATGGCTGTGTTTTATGTTCCAAAAGATATTGACTGAGTGAAGAAATCCCTAAAGTGGTTTCTCACAGTCCCGAACTGACCGTGGATTGGTTGTGTGTGGCCTTGAGTGTGAATATGTTATTGCTTGATTGAATAACATGTTATGTTATTTGTGTGATGCTATAGGCAAACTTAACGGATCTGGATTTATATTAGCCCATGTGGAGAAAATTTTATGTTATCAATTGTGATGAATGAACATGACGATTGCGATAAATTTTGATACGATGCTTAATATATTAACATGAATTGTTAGTGAATATGTATTACATTTCATATACGCACTTTTATAACCTGTGATTAATGAAACAGTGCAAGACATGAAAAAAGTGGTTGTTAAATGGATTTGAAAGGAAGATTTTCCAAAGAATTGCCTTGGAGAGTTGTCTAAGAGTTCATCTCGAAGGAAGACACATGACTATTTCGGAGAGTTATCCAGCAATTCACCTCGGAGGGTTGTCCAATAGATTTTACCGAAACCTCAGATATAGTTTTCAAGAACAAACCTTGCTTCAAAAAACAGCGTTTTCTCATACTCGCTCGTACGCGAAGTGAGACAATGCAGGCTCGAGAAACGGGAGGCAGAGTCACATTCTCATCCATTTCATGTAGACATTTGAGTAGGAACATATATGTTTTGCTTGAATGTTTGGTTTGTCATTGCATAAGCACTTAAAGCGGGAGTAACCTACGCGACAATTCCAATTACTCTGCATCGGGCTTTTCACTCGCTGGCGAAAATTATTTCGTACTAAAAGCGTTCACATAGGGATGGGACGCATCCGAGGTCTTAGAGATGAAGAAATAGTCATATGTGGCCTTGTTATGTATTTTGTAAAAATTTGGGTAAAAGACCCAGTTTTGGATAATTTGTAAATCAAACAAATTGTAAATTAATTTATTTTTGTATAAAATATACATTTTGGTGAGTATGGATGTATGGGCCCGATGTGACCATTTTTACTCATGTATGGATCTCATGATATGAGACACACAGGTTTCCGCAGGTTGACAGTGGTCAGGACCCCCGGGAACGAGGCGTCACAGGACCCACCATATGTAGCAAATGAAAATGGAAGTTGAATGTAAGGAAGATAGAAGCACAAATTTGAAAATAGACGTAAGTTGGACGTTTCAAAAAAAAAAAAAAAGGAACGATAGATTTACACGTGGAAAAGGTCGGATCGTACCTTCAGCATAATGCAATGAATGTGATCGAAGAAAGGAAAACCCAGATCTCAAATTTAAAACCCACGCCAGCAAGGCCTCGGCCACCGTCGTGGGGTGAGTCGACAACGTTCAAGATAACAACTTGCGGAAATGAGTAAGGAGTAGAGGGGTTCAGCTTGCCAGTACAACCTGCACACGTAAAGGCTTCAAGGAGCAATGAGAACTCCAAATAGAATTAAACGGGGAGTGTTAGAGTCCCAAAAGCCCATCATTGTTGGCGGGATATCTCAAAGGAGCATTAAATGTCGGGATTCGTACCCGACGACACATGATTTATGAGTCCAACTTGGTTAATTACGCCACCAAGAGGAATCGACAAAAATGGGATCAACACAGAGATCAAGACCAAATAGTGTCACTCCAACACCACTAGTCTGAACTGACGCTAGAAGGGCTAAATGAATGGGATAAGTCTAATCTCATACATGTCCCACGAAGGAGGTGAGGCCAAACATAGGAAGAATATGGACAAAAGCTCAGAGCGAGGGGGCCTGAGCCCAAAGTGTCAGGCCTAACCCCTATAACTCTTATATCGGGCATCCTAGGAAGGTCACCAATATCGCTTGACTACCCATATCACCTTGGACATGCCTTTCCTCGGGCTCGAGGTCCGAAGACCGACTGAAGCAAGTAGAATTGCGAAGACCCAGTCTTCAGCAAATATGTAGATTTAATCAAGACGCAAGACTACCATGAACTCACTCCCATGAAGCCCACTATGCGCTCCACTCCCACGAATCCCATTGACATGATGGACCAGGAGCCAATAATGAAGCGACACGTGGCGAACTACCATAGTATAAATTGATTAAATTGTAATCTTAAAAGGATATATATAATCTTTCTTACAACTCAAGAGAAATACAAATTCTATGAGGATTAATTCATTTCCACACACTAGTTAGGTGCCATGCATGAGTGGGAGTTTTTAAGGATTAAGACTCAAACACTCCACTTTCATTTATTTATTTATTTATTCTAAACACCATGACAACAAGCATTTTTGTTACGGTGGTCTCTTCAAGGCATCGACTTTAACCTTATTTCCATCATGGATGTGTGGACACAACTTGCCATGTTTTCTATATATGCCTATTTATATCACTCTATCTTGTTTATATAGGTAAGTATTTTCAATCAGTTATTTCTAATCAATTATTTTACTAAGCACTAATTTATAATCATCCAGCAATTATCAGCTACCAACACCAGCTATCACCTATCTATCGGTTGAACCAAACAGGCCCTAAGACTCAAACATGCTTTTATTTATTTATTTTTAAACACCATGACATCAGCCATTTTAGTGATGGTGGTCTCCTCAAAGCATCAACTTTGACCTTATTTCCATCGTGGACACAGGTGGACCTGTAGCGGATTCTTCATCACTATTGTGAACTCTTGCTTCTCTGATAAATCAACTTCATCTCCCTCCATAGCTTTCCATTCAAAACTCCATACCAAATTAGCAACAAAATATTCCAAATGCAACAATGCTAATCCAGAGCCTGGACATATCCTCCTCCCTGCCCCAAACTACATCATCTTAATCTCATTGCTTCCTGTTATATCATAATCAAATACTCCTTGATCATCTCCATTATTGCCTTTGCTGTTCAAGAACCTCTCTGGCTTGAACTCCATTGGGTCTTCTCGTATTTTGGGGTCCCAATTCATATGGGAAACCATGAAATTGAGGGAGGCATTCTTCGGTATAACATACCCTTCAAATGTTATATCTTGGGTCACTGAATAAGGTAACACAAAGTGTCCTGGCGGATGCCGCCTAAGACCTTCCAAGATCATTACCTTCAAGTATGGCATCTTTTGCAATTCTTCCTCCTCCACCTCTCCCTTCCCTTCCTCCACAACCCCATGAATCTCCTTGAAAAGCTTGGCCTGGATATGGGGGTGCTTCACCAGCCCACTCATGATCCACTGTATGCAGCCGGATGTGGTATCGATCCCCAAAGATTCAAACTCCTCGAAAGACAAATCTCACCATCTCTCTTTCACTTAGCTTC
The DNA here is from genome assembly GCA_016808115.1 of Tetrastigma voinierianum. Lineage (NCBI taxonomy): Eukaryota > Viridiplantae > Streptophyta > Magnoliopsida > Vitales > Vitaceae > Tetrastigma > Tetrastigma voinierianum. The sequence continues at coordinate 117,577 of JAEQBH010002597.1, read as the reverse complement.
CTGTTTTCTTCTGGCAGCTGCAGATCAAGCAAAGTATCCACAAACGACAACTCATATGGGCGATCACTTGTTGCGATTTCTTCTTGCTTTTAGGCGTTGGCTCTGTGTATGGTAGTAGAATGTCTTCCTGATTATTGAGATTCCCATAACACGCCTCCCAACGCCGCCGGAACAATACCTTCCCCACCTTAGGCCATAAGTTTAGTATATTGAAGCGAGGTAAACTCAACAGCCGTCTTCTTTGAGGCAGATACCGATCTTGAATGCACTTCTCACCGAAGCTTGTCCCCGAAACACACTTGAGAACCCTTAAAGAAAAACGCGCTCTGGTGATCCACAACTCTAACGAGGCTTGCACGATTTGACGAGCTTGAGCGGAGCGCTAAAACACCTCAAAACGACTCCATCACGGTAGCTTCTTAAGCTGTGAAGGGTGGAGGATCTGGTGAGTTACAAGCGGATGGTGCCGTGCCGGTCGTGGTGGCCGGGGTGATGTTATCTTGATCGCTGCGTCTATGGGTACCATGGCTTTTAGACCCAAGACCCACTACTTAATATTAACGCGCACGAGCCCATTGTTGAGCCCGGTATTTGAAATGGCTGTACATCAAAACCACACGGGGAACTAATCGGATGGGAAAGTCCGTCAAAGTCAGTGTCCCTGAATCCCTAATCGGCCGTCCCTCGCATACATGATGTTTATCTACAGGATCTCTCAATATCCCGATCTAGTACATCTCAGTATTAATCTACAATAAGGGAGAATTGGTCTTTGATAAGGAAAGACAAATTTTATCCTTTAAGTTCGTGATATTATCTATAAAATCAAGGAGAATTTGGTCTTTGATAAGGAAAGAGATTCTATCGCCAAAATCTACCAGATTATCTTTCCAAAGAATCAGGAGAAATTAAAGTATAAACAAAAAAACTCCACAAGGGAGGGTAAGGTATGCAATCGACTATCGAACTTCCTTACTTCTTCCCTCACCATTCTTTTTTGTTGAACCCAAGCCTTGACGGTGTGGTAGTCTCATTTCGGACCCTCTTTTTGTAGGTTTATGTTGCCGCAGGCGTGGTATGATCCAGGCGATCCGGGTAACAACAGGTGGTGCCATCTCGGGAAGTAGAGCAAAAAGTCTCATCGATGAGTTGAGGGCTTGGATCGATAGCTATCGGTAGCCCTGCCACTAGTAGTTTCGACGATTCCCATTCCTGTAGCTGATTCGTCTTATACAGGTGTAATGACTAGCAACCTAGTGATTCAGTTGCTTGAAGATCAATTTCTTCATTGATGTGAGGTGTGGAAAACGGGAGGCTGGCGGGACGGATGGAAGGAGTGCGAAACGCGTTGAAAGCTGCGAATGAAAACGATCTTCTATGGGCCTAAGTAGAAAAAGGCGCGATCTTGATGAAAGAAACGCACAAGATAGCGGTCAAGCAAAGCATCCAGTCGTTAGCAATAAAGGAAAGAAGTCCATTTTCCTTGACGATGTAGATATCCCGGTAGACGACGAGTTATCCTTAGGCAGCTCGCCAAATCTCTCCCCAGCAAAAAGCAACAAGGATAGATTGCGCTAAATGCTCACTCACGCCCACATTCAACAATACCATGGTGGTGCGTTCCGTGGGCAATGAGGTGAAATTGGTCGCGAACAAAGCGCACCGAGGCAGCATTTACTTTACCTACGAACTGATACCGCCCATGTACACGGTTTACCCTGCCTTTGGAACAGGGCCTACGCTCTACATACCGCCTATAATAGCGGTACGCTCTACATACCGCCAATGACATGCTTTCTTCCCTTCTAGGGCAACACATCCTTGATTACGAGCCACCACAAGGGTTCATCATGCCAACCTTTGTTATGTTTAACGGCTCTAGTGATCCTTATGACCACATGCTCCATTACAATAAGGCAATGACTTTGAATGTCAGAAACGATCACTTGCTATGCAAAGTCTTCCGGCTAGTCTCCAAGGGTCAATGCTAGCTTGTTTCCATAAGCTCCCGCGTAATTCGATAAATTCGTTCAACGAGCTGCGAGAAACATATTATTCATCTCGAAGTACCTTTGTTCGATGGCGAAGAGGAATAGTTCTTTGAACTATAATAAAGAAAGAAGAGGAAACCATGAGACTTCACGGGATATTCGACGACGATCAATCAGTAGAAGTTTACAACATGGACACGGTCCTTCAGAACTTTAGGAAGAGCTTTGTGCTGTCTACTTTGTTCTTCCACTCATTATCTTTAGACACCGCCCGACTCTGACGGAAGAAATTGTACAAACGGGCGGATAGATATTCAACACGGAAGATAACATCGTGCATGACTCAAACTTTCATGATCCACGAAGCGAGAGTGGAAACAATAGCGAGAGGGAAGAAGCGACTGGGCAGAGCGAAGGCGGTAGCCGAGCGACCAGAGACCAACCACGAAGAAGAGGCCCATGATTCACTCCTTTGAATATCACCTATGAGAGGCTTCTGTCTCTCATTCGCGACTTTCCAGATTTCAAATGGCCTATGCTAATCCAGACGGACCCCTCTTAGAGGAACTCATCTATACGATGCGATTATCACATAGATCATTAGTATGTGATAGCAAGTCTTGAAACTCCAAATTCATGGTAGAAGGCGGTCAAAGCGGGCACCTCGAGAAGATATATCAAGGAAGTTGATCGAGAAGAATCCGCTTTTCTGCGGCGAATCACAGCTGCACTGCCGCCTTGCCCGAATCCGAGGGCCTGCCATAAACTATATCTTTGGGAGGGCCCTTGGCGATAAGTGCCAGTCAAAATTCCAACAAAAGAAAAGCGAGGCGACCACGGTCAAGCCGGAGTAAACCTTTGTCCACACAAGCGGTGTAGGGGAAAAAGACTAAGCCTATGGGTATTATATCCTTTCCCACAGTAAACATAAATAAGGTCATTGTGCCATATTATGATGCACTTGTAGTCACCCTTTGTATTAATAGTTTTGATGTGCACAAGGTGCTGGTAGATCCTGGCAGCGTCGTAGATTTGTTGCAACTACCCGCTATCAACCAAATGAATCTTTCCCCACAAATGTTGAATTCGGCCAGACGAATCCTCTTTGGTTTCAACGGTGCAACAACCATGACACTCGGAGATATCACTTCGTACAAAGCGGGCGGAGTCACCCACCGGCGGTTTTATTCTCGATTTTGAAGACACGAGGCCCATCGGTTGCATATTGGCGGGGCTTTGGTTGTACTCGATGAAGGTCGTTCCTTTAACATATCATCAAATGGTCAATTATTTAACCAGTACGGGTAGGTTGATCTTCTAAGCAGCTAACTGGTTGTACGACAATGCTACCAATTATCCATATAGGAACAGAGAGAGGAAAAGGGTTTAGATGGTCTTCCCCTTGGGGATCACATTCCCACGTAGCAACTACAGCTCGCTGCCTAGGTAAAGGCGGAAGAAAAAGATCCGTTAGCTATGGATCCTACGGAAATTGATAGTCTTTAGACGGTAGGAATGTTACATATGTCGACCTCTATTATCTAGAAGAAAGAATAAGCTATGACACGTATTTGTTGGGGCGACCACGGATGTATTAAGCCTAGAAGTCCCTTTCGAACATGGTAGGGATGGACCCAACGTTGGCCTCTCATAAACTGAACATTATTTCCATGACAAACCTTGTTAGGCAGAAGATAAGGTGGTTCCACACAGTCCTTAAATCAGTTAATTCAAACGGTGAACAATCTATTAAGTGCAGGTTTTTGCAGAGAGGTGAGGTATCCTAAATGGCACAACGTCTTAAGGAAGGGGCGTTAAATGACGGGTGTCGTGGACTACGGACCTCGATAAACATGCCCGAGACGGCACCTGTCATGAGCAGTTGGTCGTTGATGCCTCTGCTAGGCATGGGATGCTGTCATTTCTGGATGCCTTCTCCGGCTATCAATAGATTCCAATGTACTCTCCTGATGCAGAGAAAACGACCTTCATTACGTTGCACGGGCTATATTGTTATAACATTATGCCCTTTTGTTTGAAGAACGTCGGGGCGACCTATTAGAGACCGGTGACCAAGATATTTCCGTCACTGATTGGCAGGACAATGGAAGTCTATATTGATGATATGCTTGTCAAGTTTAAAGGAATGCCCACAGATCATCGCGAAGTACTGCGAAACTTTGAGTTGCTAAGCACGGCGGTGCAAACTCAATGATCCCTAAAGTGTGCGTTCGGAGTCAGTTTGAGCAAATTCTTGGGCTTCATGGTGACCTTGAGAGTTAGGGCCAATCATTTCCTCAACTCAGAGGCCATTATGGAATCCTCGGACTCCACCACCCATGAGAAAAAAAGAGATTGCAACAAAGCGTGTAGTGGAGTTGTGACTCTGGGAGTAATTCATCGTTTTTCTGGACCGATTGAGACCGTTTTTTACCACTGCAAGGCCAATGGCAGACGGGGATAAAGAATGCTACCTGACCTTTATAGCAATCAAGCGGTATCTCACCATTGTCGATACGGCTGCTTTAGAGACGAATTGGAAATGCTCTATCCTTACATAATTGTTTACGATGTTTGATAGGGTGGCTTTACTTAAGAAATGACAACGATGTGGCTTATATTCTTTATTAGTAAGTCCTTATACGAGGCAGAAACCCGATATACCGTCTCGAACTGGCGACATTTGGTGCCGGTGTGAAAAACTTCGCCCACAGCTGGCGCACCCTATTGTGTACTCCTGACCTCACCGGGAAGCCTCTGCATAAAATGAGCTGTAAGGGTGAATGTCTTTGTGGGCAATCGCATTAAGTGAGTTCAGCATTCAATTTAAACCTAAACTTAGCATTGAAGGCCAGTCTTGGTTGACTTCTTAGCGAAGTCTCGACGAGAAATGGAATAGGACGGCTACAGATTTGGTGGACTCTGAAATGTGGATGGCGCTTCCACGGCTGATGGGAGCCCAGGCTTGAAGCTTTCTGACTTAATGCCCCAACCGGAGAAGTCATAGAGTAAGCCACACGATTGAATTTTCCCGCTTCCAACAACGAAGCTAAATATGAAGTGATCATAGCCGAGCTCGATCTCGCAATCTCCGTGTCCTCAAAAAAAAATCATTATAAGAAGAGACTCTTAATTGGTGGTAGGCGGGTGCGAAGAATATGAAAGAAGAGACCGGCATGACGAGAGTATGTGAGTCTAATCAACCTCTAGTTAGGAAAGTTTTGTGGCTTAGCGGTTGGAGCATGTCACCGAAGCTCACAATAAGAAAAGGCGGAAGCTTTAGTACATGTGACTGCGTCCCTACCAATAAAAGAAACCTTGCTCTCCCGTATACTATCAACGAGTCATAGTCACTACGATGGTGAATGAAATAGATAAACAAGTCCTTCTTAGATGACTCCGGTGCCGTATTTAAGTTCGAGAACTTCCGGATAATGGCTGGCTTGCAGATCGAGTCAGGCGGCTCGGTTCTCCCTCATTAACGGGTCAGGTTGTATAAACGGTCCACACAGTGGGCCTATCTTAAATGCCTTGCTCAGCCAGCCCAGGGAGACCCGATTACATATTGGTAGAACTCCACCTGATGGGATATCTGAAAATCATCAATGGCGGGACATTGGCACATAGAGCTCATACGTAAGGTTACTACGGGCCGACCATGCGGGTGGATGCCGCTGCCTATGTTAGGAAGTGTGACCGTTGCCAGCTACAGGCCCTTAGTCCAAGATTTAACAACCATAACAAGCCCTTGGCCCTTTTCTTAGTGGGGTATTGACATAGTTAGGCCATTACCTACTGCCCCCGGTTTAGAAGAAGCTGTTGCTAGTTGCCATCGACTACTTCATCAAATGGATAGAGGCCGAAGCCTTTGCATCTATCAAAGACAAGGAAGTAGTTTAGTTTATATGGAAAAATATTGTGTGTAGGTTCGGGATACCCCAATCAATTGCTGGATAATCGTGTTAATAGGTAGGTATATAGGAACTTCTGTGAGTGAAATAAAAACCTATACTCCACCCTGCGGTACTTGCAAAGCAATGGCCAGGCAAAAGCGTCTAACCAAACACTCTTGTCAGCTTTGAAAAAACGCCTACATTCAACCAAAGGAAAATGGTTAAAAGAGTTACCAGGAGTGTTATAGGCCTATAGGACAACCAGCCGGAGGCCGACGGGGGAATCACCATTCACCCTCACATACAGATATTTATCATCCCGCGTAAATCGGGATGCCTACCATTCGAATGGAAATTCTTAAGGAAAACCTTTGAAGTCGTAATCAGAACACGGACATGACCATAGAACTTGGAGCTGTACACATAACATCGTACTACTTGAAGGTTAGCGAGCTTGCTGTTTGGCGTGTAAAGGCTGCGTACATTTAAAGATGGGGGAATTAGTCTTAAGAAGGGTTTTGAAAACCTGATTAGCCGGTGGATGGGAAGTTCCGGCCAATGGGAAGGACCACGGTGGTTCGAGTGGGGACAGCCGGTTCTTACTCAGCGGGCCGGATAGGACTACTATTCTAGAATGTAGATTCCGTACCTTAAGAAGTATTATCAGTAGTGTATTCTTTGAGGAGATTATCATTAATAAAAGATTATCCTTTACGCATTTCCTCTTAAAACTTACAATTACTTATTTCTAAAAGACCAGATACGGTTATTGTCCGGCTGGCATTTGAAAGATCAGTGGTCGGTTGTTATCCGGTGACATCAAAAAGTCGAATACGATTTATTATGCAGTTTATCTAAAAGTCAGATCGATTGTTGTCGGATGGCACCTAAAGGTCGGATCGATTGTTGTTCGGTTGGCATCTAAAAGTCTGAATCTTATTTATTTGTCAGGGCATCTAAAAGTCGAATCACGGTCGTTGTCTGGTTGGCATTCTCTAGACATGGTTGTTGTCCTGCTGGAATTTTTGGCAAAACCATGCCTTGTTATTTCAAATCTCATTGAAATATGCTAAGTGTCGCCAGAGATTACAAAAAAGTATATATGTATTAATGGCCAAATGGCGCCACTTGCAAAATTTCCCAAAATAGCCGAAGCAAACATATGAAAGAAAGCCCTATTCCTTGCGATAACACCCTCCTGAGTCTTCCCAGCCGCCACCTTGCTTGATCTGCGCCTGCGTCTTTGACCTCGACATTCTTTGGGCCTAGGGGCACCTTGGGTTGAAAAAAAATTCTAAAGGAAGTAGGTTGGCAGAGTCAGGCATGCCATCCGGGATCTCTAGCTGGTCCCAGCAGATGTTGTTCTTGAACGCGCAACACCCATAGCCATAAGCAAAGATGAGCTCCAGAGACCCCTGGTAGTCTTTTACCATGTCTTCCCTATCCTTGCCTACTCGGACTGTGGAAGGGAAGACCTCCTGCTTTGGACCTGAGCTCACAGCAAAGGGCTTTCGCTTAGCCTCTATGCGGGCAAACTCAGTCTCCAAGCAAGCGATCTTAGTCCATGACCTAGCCCCTCCTTCACGTAGGCGCAAAGAATTTAGGGCATTAGTTAAATCAACTTCTACCCTAGCTTTGGCATCTTCTGCTGCCATAGCCACTAACTGGGCCGCCTTGACTTCTTGCTTAGCCTCGTCTCTTTCTTTCTTTGTCTGGATAACGCTGGCTGCGCTATATTTGGCCTCTCTCTCCCAATGCTTTGACGAAGATTCCGCCTTGGCCAGACAAGCGTTCAAGGTCTAATGATGCTAAGCGGCCGACTAGGAATAAAGTCACAGTTTCTCGGTGTCATCTAAGCGGGACTGGAACTCTCGGTGCTGACGGGCATATTTCGGATGGCCGTCACAACCTAAAAAAGAATAGGAATTAGAAGAAAATTACTACACAAAATTAGTAGTCACGCGTTAAAAATTAGCACTTACCAGTTCAGCCGACCGGTGGAAGTTATGGTTGTGGATGAGCATCCCATCATCGGCCACAGACTGGAAGGCCTCTTTATCCATATAAATAGGAAGCGGAATGGTATATTTCTCTGAGTGGGCCCACACGAGTATCCGAAAGTAGTTCGGATAAAGGTCGTGCATGTGCGTAACCGTAGATTCCTCTTGGTTAAGGGAGCTCCAGCAGTGGAGAATTTTCAGCACTTCCTCAAGATCCAGAGCCACCATATCCGTCGAGAGATGAACCCTCTCTAGTGGCGGAACATACGTGATTACCAGCACCGGTCGAATGGTAGTTTCTTACTAGGTTCGACCCGTAGACTTGGGCTGAAGTCTTTAGACGATGCTTGCCCTTGATGGGGCACCCATTCCAACCTCTTCAACATTTGGAGGGCTTGCAATCGGAACCCCCTCCTTTAGAGGTGTATTAGCCTCGTTGAGGCAAACTCCCAGGTCATTTGGTCATTTGGAAAGTGAATCCTAGGGTTCCACCAGGACATATTTGATCATGAGCCTCCCGAAATCTGAAGGAGACCGCCTAGGTTGCTTCTCTCCAGAACTAGAGGTGGCCTCACCCTCTAGGGTCGTAGACCATTTAAGCATCCGTGCAACAAACCAGGTGGCAAGGCTAAAAATTTCTTCCTCTCGAATTTGGGCTCCTTTAATCGAGCTACTCCCGTCAGTCAAATTTCACATATAGAATTCACATGTTGATAGAATTTCACATGTTGATCTTTTTGTCTTTTGTTGCATCCTAAATATTCTTTTAATTGCCACATTGTTTAAAGATTATGGAGTTGCCAATGATTAAGTCACAAGATCGACTAGCTAACATTTTCACTAAAACAAATTTCTATCGATTATACTCAACTTTTTTGGGTAAGTTGGGCATACGTGATATATAAGCGCAATTTGAGGGGAAATGTTGAATTTTCGAAAATTTTCAAATCATGGTTCTTTCCATATTCTTTGTGATTATTTTTCTATTTCTTTAATTTCTTAGTTTGATTCCAACTATGATTGAAATTATATCAGAAAATCCCTCTCCTAGAGATTTGATAGTATATTTTCAAGAAAAAAATCAATAGAAAATAAATTATCCCTTTGAACAATTAGTTGTTAGTTGCTTTGGGAGAACTTATTTACAACTTAATTATTTGACTTAATTATCATTCGCATAAGTACTTTGATAAAAATTATGGTGTTTGAAAGAGTATACAAATAACTACAGGCCCTCCTATAAGCTCTCATTTTATTTCAATAATATTCATAGAGCTTATTAAAAGTTTATACAAAGCTTAAAATCGATTATCTTAGCCAATAAAACTATTATTTGACCATTTATGCAAATAGGAAAAAATAGAAAAATTAAAAAAAATTATTTAAAAAATAGAGTAATTTTGAAAATTTATGTGAAAATAGGGAAAAAAAACTTTGAAAAATAATGAAAAAATAGAAAACAAATTTCGAAAAATTATGTAAAAATAGGTAAAATTTTTGAAAAAATTATGCAAAAAGTAGGAAAAAATTCTGACATATAATTAAAAAATAGAACAAAATTCTATTGAGTGATGATTTTCTTCGTTTAGAATTTGATGCAATCAATGAGTGTTTATTTTGTTTTTGGAAGCTAAATTTTGTGATGATAGGAAACAATAATGATGTTTGTTATTTTTTTTTTGGAAATGTTTTATGATGTGGGAAGAAGCGTGATGTTTGATTTTTATGTTTGATGTTCTTTACTTTATTGTATTTTATTTTTCGATAAAAACTTAAAAAAGTCTGCACCTCAAGGCTCCAAGAGGTTTTTGAGTCTCGGTCTGTCTTTAAATGCTTATGGATTAACGAATTATGTCTGCGTTCAATGTTTATAAAGTGTCAAGATTTTAGTGAAAGAAAAAAACTCAGAGTATTTTTAGATTTTATAATATCTTTGATGCGTATAAACAAGTGAAGAAGATAAGATAATAGTTAAATTAAATTTATTTTTTATACGTAGGTTATATTTGAATGATAAATGGTTTCGGTGTATATAGTGAATTTTACTTTATTTAAATTTTTTATCATGGTTTCATGATATGTATAAAAGTCTTTTAGTTATTTAGTTTTTTTAAAAATATTTTTAAAAATTATGAAAATGTTTATTTATTGAGCATTTCAATTTATAAGTTAACATGATGATCTTCGGTATTTATTTATTATAAATGCTTGTGTAGTAATGTATTCAAACACTTTAACATAATGCATAAAAGCGTTTTTTAAAATATGTCAAAATACAAATGAATTTATTGGTGAAACGTGCAATATTGAAACTCAATTTGGTTTATTTATTTGTTTGCTTCTTGCTAATTTTATTATTTTGTAGTCGATTCACGTGATTTGGTATCGATCTTTGGCTTTGATAAGATGATTATTTACCATTTATTCAGTTTTTGTCGAATCGAAAACTTTGTTTGGTGGTTTGGTATAGTCCTTTATCGCAAAGTCGGCTAATCAATACCTTGATCCCATTTCATTCAATATAAGAAACGATACCATGGACTGCGTTAGATGATCATCTTTACTCAGAGCTGACACCACTTGCTACTTGATCGGCCTTGCGCTACTTCTACAAGGATCAAAATCGGCATACTGGGGATGAAACGCGCTCTGCGAAGTTCTATGACAGTTTTGATCTTTGTGGGCACATTACTTCATTTATTGAATAAAATGCTTATATCGTTTTCGTTTTCGCTTTAAATTAAATAAATGTTTTGACATGATTTTTAGATTTATTGTTGGTTTTATGGATCTTCCTACATTATTTAGATGTTTTGAAAAATGGATCAGTCGTCGATCGATTGGAGATGATCAGGGTGTCTGATTTAATATAACTGGAAGCAGGAGATTAAGATGATGACATTTGGAGCAGGAAGGAGGATATGTCCAGGGTATGTGTGCGATACCATCTGAGTCTGCCCAGTGGGTGAATTTGGTACGGGGTTTGAATGGAAGACAGTGGAGGGGAGATGAAGTTGATCTATCAGATAGCGAGGGTTGCAATAGTGATGAAGAATCCATTGAAGGTCCATAGGTCAGATGAAATAAGGTCAAAATGAAGGCCTTGAGGAGACCACCCATCACCAAATTCTGTCTACTATTACTTGTTTATTCAATTATTGTAGTATAATGTCCTGCATTATTATCCGGTTAAGTCGGACATTTTTAAAAATGAATAAATGATAATCGTGTTTGTCTGTTTGATATAGATTATTACTGCTGCAATAGTGGGACTAGGTGGGGCTTGTATTTTATTCTCATTGATAGGATGACCTCTGTCTAGTTCAAGATTTTTATTTTATTTTTTCTAGGTGATAAGCAGAATGTCAATGTAAGTCCTGATTCATGGTCGAGTCTAATAGACTAAGATTTAAGCACTTTTAAATAAGAATTCTAATAAAATTTCATACTTAACGCGATTGGCCTGGTGTTAGTTTAATTATTATAATTGGTAACTTTATTTAATAAGTTATTTTGTGTTAAATATGGATTATTAATTATATTCTGATTTAAATAATAAAGAATTAATATACATGTTAAATTTAATAGGTTATTTGTGTTAAACATGTTTGAATAATTAATTATAATTCTTATTATTTTACATAATTAAATTAAATGAATAATATTAGTGTTGACATATATTTTGATAATAAATGGGTTAGGTTTAGGTTGTATATTGTGGCATTTGTGTCGTATCGGGTTTGGGTTGGCCCGAATGTTATTACTTGTGATTTAATATATTGGCGTGATGAGGCTTTGGCGGCCTTTTAGTGCCTTTCTATTCACAAGTAGGCAGTGCATGGCTCTTAGGCCAGCTTGTGCAATACGTGATTAAACTCAGGCACTGTGGAAGCGAGAATAATACCCCATTCACAATATCTAGATGTTCGGCCAGGCTGGAGACGCCCGTTCGATCACCTCATGCATTTCAAGCAGGTTATGACCTTGTATAGTAACAAAGACACTCTCCTCTACAAAGTTTATCTATTTCAGGCTAGATAAAACCTTAATATTATCTGCTTCAGGCAAGATAAAACCTTAACTAACTTTTGTTGAACTCTTCTCTCTCTATTTGATAACAATCAAAGTTTAAATACAAATAAAAATAATAATCCCACTAATTAAATGATCCTAAAAGCTAGCACATTATCTAATTAATAAAATAATAAAACTAAAATAGTATGTAGTGGACTAAAAAAACCTAACAATTTATCTTCCACTAACAACGCAGTCTCTCACCCACTTATTGATTAATTCTCTAATGTTGAACGTCCTCATTATCTCCTATCATTTTACATCCACCAGAACATGCCCTTCCTATTCTTAGATCCGTATTCTCCTCCCCTACCTCAACTCTTTAGACCACTTTGTTTCACTTCATTATCTGTCATGATGAAATCCGAATGTTGTATTGTTTATGCCTACCGAAACCTGAAAAATGTGCTTGTTTCTTTATTTTTCTTCTAAGAGAAGCTGGGAGATGAGAGGCTGAAACCCATTTCCTTGGAAAAGGCATTTGAGCTATTCTGTAAAGGGATTTCTATGTTTGGGCCCTTTTGGGATCACGTGCTAGTGTTATAACTCCGAAAGCTTTGATGAATAATAATATGAATTCAAGAACATAAAGATAAATAAATCATCAAAAAATACACCAGAGGTTTTAATGTGGTTTGATCAATTATACCTACATCCACGGATGAAAGAGAATATTTCTACTATTCTTGAAAACACAGAAAACAAGATTGGAGTATCAAAGTATTGTGATGACTAGGAAAAAGAGTAAAATCACAAAACCACTGAGATGCCCACAATACCGAGAAAATACCTCATAAAACTCCCAATCTCTCAAACTCTTACATCTCTGCACACACCAAATCTATCTCATAACTTTTTCCTCTCGTGACCCAGAATATTTATAGGGATATTCTTAAAGCTTTACTTATTCTATAAAGAAACCTAATATTATAATAATATACCAAATATGAATTATCCTATAAAATATTATTTACAAAAAAGAATTAATACTAAATAGAATTTTGAGACATATTCTAACAGATAGGGTACCGGAAGGCAAGCTTGGAATCGCGAAAGAGGGTGATGTTCTTGAGATACAAAGATATGAAGAGGGAATCATTGTTTCATCTAAAAAGATTGGTGGAGCTTATGGGTTGCCCTTTCTATGCCGAGGAAGAAAAGCAAGGGCTAGTGAATGAAATTTCGAGATGCAGCTCAAGAATCTTCTGAATTGAGGTGAATAAGATTCTTTCTGTAAGATTAATCATGATGAAGGTCAAGCAAGATAGAATGGAATTCACAGTCAATCACACATGGACAAAGATAATGTAACCATAGTGGAACAATTTCACTGTTTATCAAAAGAATACCGGTGCCAAACATTTGGGAGAAGAAACTTTATTTGCCAATGTAACTCAGTCCCCACTATAAACTAATAATGGATATATATACTTCTACAGCATTGTACCAACTTGACTTTAAACCTAATCAAAACAATAAATTCAAATTTTAAACTGCAGAAGAGCTAAACCAATCCTTAAACAAACTCTGGCCTCGAGAAAACAATAAAACTTAATTTTAAATTAAAGAATAAAATATAAACTAAACCTTATTCTAAAAGAATAAAAATCAACTTAAACTAATATCTTTGCCTTTAATCAACTTATGCCCATCACACTAGTGTTTTAGTCGCCAACCCATCTAATAGCTCCACTTTTTCCGGCTCTCCTATTCATCAGAAAGTATTTGAGATTCTTCACCAATCGCCAAACTCATCATCGTCAGGCAGATATCACACAATTCATCAACCCACGATCTGAATCACCCGTGCGTAAGAACTCCGGCAACTGATTCTCCCCAAATCACACAATGTGCGGCACTTCCTCCTCCGACGGCTTTTCTCTCACACGCCTGCCGCGGCACACGAGATACTATGGTCAATTTCTTCAGCACCGGATTCTGTAATCATCATGCCTCTTTTGCCACGAGAGTTTCAGCCTGTTAGATATATCTCCATCCCACGCCCAACTCTTTGTTTTGCCCAAGCCTCTTTAAATATTGAATCAAAGTTATGATTTGGTCTCATTTTCTAGCAACCCCAAACATCTTCCCACAAGCTTCTCTCACTTTTATACTAGGTATTTTTTTGTTTTCCGCTGATTTTATTGTTTTTCCTACTCATGTGCCAAAAAAGTTTTAAGCTTTTCTTCGCTATTGAACCTCATGATAACTATCAATCTACTCAAGGGAAGTGATAAACTGGTTTCTCGCTCACACTGTTATAATATGGTTTCATCGGGAAACTGGTGTTAAGACCATCTGACCCACGAGTCCAATGCGCATAATGCCTTAATGGCGGAAACCATAATGCTACCATGTAATACTATCATCCACAGAATTATCGAGTCCAAAACATTCGACAACCTGGGATTATTTGACTTGTCGCCTTCTTGACCCAAGCCAAGAATTTATATGTCAATGATACCTCCAACTCACTCACTGTGTCATATCTTCCGCTGATAGTCTGGATTAGCCTAGTAGTAAATTATCTCCTTGTCAGTGAATGTCCTGCATTAAAAATGAGCTCATGGTGTTCTACCTAATGGGATAGTCGAGACCTACTAACAACACATCAAATCTTTATGATCGTTATTCATATTAAACATGGCACAAAGTTTGACAACATTCGGGAACAGGTCCTCACTGGATCTACTATACCCACCTTTGATGACATTTTTGTTCGGTTACTATGCCATTCATCCACTTCTACTCGGTCTCGGCCCTCTGAGGTTTCCAATGAGACTTCGATAATGCTTGCTCCATTTCACCCTCGCGGTGATTCTCGGAGTATTCATGGTGGCTATCGAGATAGAGACCAGCGACCTCAATGTACCTATTGTAATAGACCGGGTCACATTCGAGACATTATTAGTCATTATTGGCTCGCCCGCCCAGACCCGCTTCATGTCGCCTGCCTTCTACTCGCCAACTAAGGACCGCTTCCATCTCCATCTAGGAGCGACTCTTACGCTGTTTTAAATATGAGGAGTTTTTCACTCTTACTCATGTCGGGCAATCCCGCTCCATATCAAGTTTCATTATCCGTGCCGACACTGCCCCTCCGCTGATCTACACACTCTCTCGTCCCATGGATCTCATCTGCATATGATCATTTTTCCCGCACAAGGATCTCTTCCCTCCTTACACTTCACCTCTTTACCTGTGATTACTCTTGGCCAACGGTACTCAAACCATGGCTAAAGGCAGCCTGCCCTGCATAGTCCCCTCTACATCTTTGCCTTCCTCTACTCGTCTCATGTTCTGATTCTCCATTTAATATTATACCAAGCCAACAAATTAAATACACGACCTCCACTGAGATCACCTTTTCTCACTCTCCTCACACCTTGTGAGTCGAGTACGGCGGAGAACACGCAGATGTGTACATGAAGCTTCCTAAGGCTCTTTATCATCCAATCGTGATGAATTTCTTAACAAATGACCCTCTTCTCGCCCATCATCGTCTTGGTCATCCAAACTTTTCCAAGCTCTGGAAGATGGTCTCTCGCTTTTCTAGCTTATCTTCACAGGTGGAGTCGTAGCTTCAACTCATAAAAACATACTTCCAAGGTTTCATTCCCTAAGCGCTGTAGTCTCACCAAGCCCCCGAGCTCGCCCAGACAATGTTCGGGTCCTGGCCCCAAACTAATACTTTGAGCTTCCTGCATTCATATATCTATCACGATTTTTCTCGTTATACCGGGCATTTTGAAGGAAAGTTTCAACTCATATTTTCTTCATGTTCAAAAAAATTCTTCGCTGAGATTCCTAATCAATTTCATACTTATTCACATCTACGAATGATAAATGCTTCTTTCCTAATATCTTTATGCCCAATTTTCCTGACTTTTTATCCTCACGATTCTTCAGGGCTGCACTGGCACCACAACAAACTAAAATGAGCAAGAATCGTCACTAAATAAGATAAACACACTCTTCTCTTCTACCATGGTCAGCCTCTATAACGTTTTTTGGGGACACTATCTTAACCACCAAGCATTCATTGGATCAATCGTATGCCCTCTTTTTTTTTTTCCCGCGATCAAGTTTCTCTCATTCTCTATCTTTCCTAATCAACCCTCTGCTTATGTCTCCCTTCACCTCATTGCTTTTCTGGATGCACTTGTTTTGTTACATCCTTACTCTGTATAAGATAAATCTTTGATATAAAAGAATTAAGTGCATCTCTCTCTTCCTTTATATTCCCGCCAACGTGGGTACCATCGCATTCTCCGATACGATCGATATCCCATTTTTGTCGATGTCACATTTTAAACATTTCTTCTCTTTTCTCACCCTCCCATCGCCTTCCAAATCTAAAGGTCTTATCTTCCCGCCTCATCTTTGCCACAATTTCGTCCTTTATCACCCTGAGTCTCGTTTACTCACCATACGCTCCATTACATGTTACAAGAGACTCTCTTATTCGACTTATATAATGCCTTTAACAAAACATATATTATAACAGAAGCATTACGATTTAAAAAAAAACACATAAGCGGATAGCTAAGGGCCTGCAGCTGGGCTTCAAATCCTAAAATTAATCCATCGCCAACCATTCTAAAACGACTCTACTGGGCTGAGTATGAAGTGGTATACGGGCCTTGAGCTATATGAATACTTCCATATAGAGCATATTATTAGGAATTTTATTAGAATTCTATTAGTAAGTGTTTAAATCTTAAGCCTATTTAGACTCATATGAATCAGACTTTACATATTGAGCATTTCAAGTTATCACCTTCCAGAAAAAAATGTGCTTAAAAAATTTGAACTTGCATTATAGAGGCTGCCCACTCATTATATCAAAATACAAGCCCTTACCTGTCCCACTTACATGTTAAAGTAGTACCTTGCTATCAAACAGATGAAACACGGCTTTCATTTATTCATTTTTAAATGTCCGACATAACCGGAGGCCAATGCAGGACTTTATACTAAAATAATTGAATAAAACAAAGTAAGTTGATATTGCAATGAGCGGTGGTCTCCTGCGTTTTCTATTTTGACAAGTAATCTTTCCAATGGATTCTTCATCATTATTGCAAACTCTGCTTCTCTGGATAGATCAACTTGGTCTCCACTATCTTCCATTCAAAACCCTATACTAAATTCGCCATCAAGTACTCCAGATGGTGATCGCTAACCCATGTCCTTGTATTATATCCTCCTTCCTGTTCCAAATGTCATCATCTTAATTCTGGGCTTCCGGTTATATCGTACCAAACACTGATCATCCCATTATTGCCTTTGGCTAAAGAACCCTTGGCTTCAGAACTCCATAGGTCTTCCCATTTTTAGTTCCAATTCATGGAAAACTATACTGATAGAACTTTATTGTGATAAATATACCTCTCAAAGCTGAGATATCTTGCGTCACTTAGGGAATGACAGCCGCTACAAAGTTACTTCGCTCAGTCACAGATGAGCCGCTTCGACTCCTGACACCCTTTGTCGTATCACGCACAAGACGCTTGCTAAAGAAAATAGCATTTACTTAAATATTTAAAATTATTAAAATATTATATAATTATTAAAAAATACATAATATATTAATAGAAGCTGTAAAATTTAATAAAACAAATTTTTTATATTTAACATTATTTAAATAGCTTAATAAAACATTCAATAAAAATATACGTGATACTAACGTTAACAAGTTAAATTATTTTATATCAAGATAACAACTTTTTTAACAACGCCACTACCATCTAATCAATATCATTATTGAATCACTAGAAAATAAAAATCATCATCATTGGGTCCAGATTTATCAAAGTATGCCAATAAATTAGACGATAATTTGCATAAATGAGAACGCGCCGGAAAGTAATTGTTTATCACTAACGTTTTCACCAGAGCTTATCGAAGCCAATGATCCATAATTGCAGGCCATGGGTTTTATGTCGCTTAGCCAACACCATGCTTTATAGTATCCAAAACCTCGATAAAGAACGCTATCACATCGGAGATTTGTTTGTATCCATAGGAACCACCATCATGCTCCATAGTTTAATATCGATCAAAATCATACTCATTAAAAGTACAATAACCTCACTTCCAGTTTTACGATAAGATCTATCTCCCACTTTAAAATGATATGCAGGACGATCCTGAGCCAAGGATTTCGAAGTGCTCATCAATCCTACATAATTCGATCTATAATCACGCCACCTAATACCATCATCACTAGAAATGAATAATCTTTCTCGTGCGTGTTTTCGTTGTTCCCATATGCTCCGGGCTTAGATCTCACGAGTCGCGATTCGCGCGCATATAATTTTCATCACCCCCACGATACGGCGATCAACTCAATCGATAACCACTAGTCAAATGCTGATCAGCCGGGCTCCAATGCCACCACCTACTCCATTTCATCCCTAGCACCGGGTGTCTCACTATCTCATCGTCACCAACAATGTTTCGCGTGTCCCTCCATTACCATCATCATCACATCACTACTAGTATTTCAAATAATTATTCATAGCTTCCTTACCTTTACAAAGCATGACCAATGCTCCTTCCTTCGCATCGCTTCCACACCTACACCCGTATAACTCGTGCCACCATCATCAAAGACGAACGCTTCTACCTTCTCTGGGGCAAGATCTCGATCCAATCCAAATTACTTCGATGCAACAGGCTTTTCTCCTTCGATCCACTCATCTAATATATCATCATCATTAAAAATATATTCAAAGCACCGATTGTACAAATCTTCATCGCCGTTTCGCATCAAATTTCTTAACTCGGTCGGCAAGGTCAGAATCGCTGAAGCATAAACTAATCTTGCGGCCCTTTCATCACTAAACGACGCGCAACTTCATGCTCAATCAATTTGTACCATGTGCTCCAAATTCTCTTTCTACAACGTGAATAATAACATGTCGACTCTTGGGAACTTTCGATACAACAATTCTTTGAAGATGCACCCTCATCACCATAATCACTTCCACCATGCCTATTATTAAAAAAAAAAAAAAAAAAAACATGGGTAGAGGGCACAAATATATATTTAATGTAAATGCATTTATTAAATTTGTATTTAAAAATAAATAAATATATTTGAAAATGGAAGAGTAATTTATTGCTTTTTTTAAGTAGCAGACTTCCAAATTTTCCCTTGCCTTTCAACAAATATTTCCTAAATTTGCTATCAGAATGTTTTTACTTTAATAACGCACATTATAAATACAAAATATATTATACAACACACAAGTATCGTTATATACTGCTCATACTTCAGCCGTCTATCCCGCCCTGGCTCCAATCTCTTGATAACCTTCTTTAGTCCAATTTCAACTTTCGGATGGTGGGAGAATTGCTTTGAATATTGAAACATTGGATTTAAAAATATGCCTGATGTGAAGTAAAAAAAAATATTACTTATAATATTTTGCCTTTAAATAAGATAATAATAATCGTATGAATTTTTTTATATTACTTGCAAATCACAAGTAAATGTTCCATGCAATTGATTTGCTCCACCTTACAGTTATTGACTTTCCAATACCTTTCCCAATGTTTCTCAGATGCCTTACAAATTCACTTGTACTTAATCATCGTTTAATAAATGATTGATAAAGTGTGCTTTTTATCTTTATCAACCAATTTCAAAACTGACCGTAGGTTCCAAGGATTGTTTAATCTCCTTTTCCTTCTTTCCCAAAATCGACGCCAAGATAAGGTTTGGAGCACTTTATCTCTTAAACTCAAGCTTCTCGCTCCGATTCGGTCATTAATTCACACCACTCATTTGTCAGGATATCGCCTCAAATTCCGCCTTCATAACGAGCAAGACTGCCGAATAAATTCACGCGCAAATCAAGATTCCCGTAAAGTGCAAAGAGATTCCCATCCTTGTGAACACTTTCATCAAATGGATTACTTCGGAAAGCTATTATAAATAAAGCTTCGTGGATCATCTTTTGCTTGACGAAGTTTCCTTAATCTTCTTCTTCATGCTTCCAATATCTTCAAGCACTAAACAATACAATGCGTCGTATAAGAGACTGTAACAAATGCCGCGCTTCTCCATCAACAACATACTATCGCTTTAAACTCATTTCACATCGCCGACTACTATATTACAATGTTTTCTCCCCAACCTCCTTATCAAATCTTATCCACAAAGGCATGTAATCCGCCTCTTAGGTATGTTGTACCTCGAAGAAAAGCGTTTATCACGCTCTATCACAATCAACTGCGAAATCGATGATGCGCTTTCATTCAACTCCAACCATCGACATGACGCAGATCCATATACAAGCCATTTGACCTTCAATGTGTTTATATATACTCCTGCTTCTCGCACCCTCCTCCTCTAGATATGCATTGCCAATTTGGTATCCTGTAGGACCCTTGATACCCGGACCGTCGCTTATGGTATCAATCATGATCGACAAGTAGCGCTCACCATCAACTACATTGAGTCAGGTATTCCATCAAGAGAAAATTTGGTAATAGTTTTACCTTAATTTCTGCATCTCCAGTTAAAAACATACTTTTATTGATTTTTGTTTTGAAGAAAACATCTAGGATCAACTCTCAGTATGTTAGCTCCTTCTCTTATGTTAAAGCTCTCGCATCTGGGCCACTTGATAATCGGCACCACAAGGTTGCAGGAAGTACCACCCTCTCATGCCCGCCGTGTCTACCTTCTTCAAAAAAAAACCGACGACTTTCTCTCATCGCAGATGTTTATTTGCCTCTCTTCAAATCGCCATCTCACTTCCCATTCCCACTTTAATCGACCTCATCACGACTTTCATGAAAATGTTCTTCATTTAAAGAACTTATAAGTCGTTCCTTCTTTTTTTTTCATTTGAATTTTTTCGTTCGAAGCATTAGACATATACAATCTAATGCTTTGTGACACTTTCGCAAGTACACTTCGACATCCTTCTACTCATCCAGAAATATGTGCAATGTGTTGCTTTAATCTTGTTATACCTCCATGAACTTTCCACAAGACTTACATTTGTGGTTCTTCGTCACTAATCGAATGGTTCTTCTTGCTCCCAACCATATCACGTTGCTCATTCCAAAATGTCCACCCTAACCATGTATAAAAGTAAAACAAAATATCATACAATTAAATTATTTTCTAATATAATTGTTCTTCAACAAAAATTAAATTTATACCCAGTGGAAAATAAATTTACCATATTAATTTAATATTAATACAATTATTATTCTTATTTTATTTATAATATATTACCATATTAATTTAATATTAATATGTAATTAGATTGTTTATTCTTATTTATGCTTGTTTTTCTCATAAATTATTAATTTTTTAATTAATCTTGTTTATGTTTGCAAAATAAATTAAAATAATATTTTATTTTGTATTTTATATATTTTCACAAAAATAGTATTTTATGTTTTGTTAATTTATTATTCTTATTTTATTTATAATATATTACTCATATCTATTGAATATTACACAAGTAGATTAATTATCTTATTTATGCTTGTTTTCATAAATTATTAAATTTTGAATTATTTTATTTATGTTTGCAAAAACAAATAAAATAATATTTGTATTTGTATTATATTGTTCACAAAAAATATATTTATGGTTTTGTTAATTTATTATTATTGTTTTATTTATAATATGTTACCATATTCATTGAATATTAATACAATTAGATTAATTTATTCTTATTTATGCTTGTTTTTCATAACCACAATTTTGAATTATTCTTACTTATGTTTGGTAAAATAAATAAAATAATATTTGTATTTGTATTTTATATTGTCTACAAAATAATAGATTTATGGTTTCGTTAATTTATTATTCTTTTTTATTTATATTATATTACATATTCATTTAATATTAATACAAGTAGATTAATTATTCTTATTTATGAAAAATATGTATCCATAATAATTTTTCCATTATTCAAATTTATGCTTGTTTTTCATAAATATTACTCAATTAATCTTATTAATGTTTTGGTAAAATAAATAAAATAATATTTATATTTGTATTTTATATTGTTCACAAAAATATGATTTATGGTTTTGTTAATTTATTATTCTTATTTTATTTATAATATTATATATTGAACTTAATTAGAAGTTGGTAAATATAGTTTCCTAAATATATTTTTAGGTTGGAAACAGGTGTGGGGTTGAAGGGTTTAGGTAGCAACACAAGCCAGATAAAATGGTGTCGCTTAGGTTTCAATTTTTTTATATTCCCGCATATTAGCGACGCCGTTGACTGCGAGTCCAAAACAACGTCGTTTTGAATCAGTTGTCACTTATCTAAAATGATGTCGTTTGGGTTAGTGACAACTTATGCAAAACAATGTCGTTTTGGTTTCTGATTGCCCAAAACGACGTCGTTTTATTTTGTATTTTAAAAAAAAAAAACAACTAAAAGAAGTTTTCGGTCCTACATAAACGAAACGACGTCATTTCACCCCTCTCTTATCCTAAAAAGAGGAAGCTTCTTCCTGGTCGAGTAGATTCATGATATGTTGGAGGGGGGTTGGTGCTGGGGTCAAGGCCGTTCGGTGGCAAGAAGAGGAAGAACGACCGACCTGACAAGGCCGATGGAGATCTTTGAGAGCTTCTTTGTACTCTACCCCTGAGGTTTTGGAGCGAGCGGCGGGCCGGTGGCATGCGATTGCGAGCCTGAGCCCTGAGGCGGTAAGTTAGGTTTCAAACTTTCAAACTTTTAGTCGTTTTCTTTCCTCCTCTTCCGTCTTCGCTTCTTCCGTTTCTTCGCTTTCCGAGATTTCTCGGTATCAAAATCTCAGCTTCGTGAAGAAGAACGATTTTGTTAGGTTTTCACAGGCGTGGTCTGGTAAATCATGGTTCAAATTTTTGTATTCTGCGGTTGTCGTGATATCACCAGATCACAGTCTTTGGCTTTAGAGGAATCTCTGAAAATTGAAAAAAATTTCAGCTTTTTTGGTTCATTCGTACTGAGGGATTCGATTTTTTTTCTTTCACCGAGTCTACTGAGTCATCTCGGGAATTCGGCCGAGTTCACCGAGATTTATCGAGTTAGACCGAGTTTCAACCGATTCAATGAACGTCTCATATCCGTATCTATCGGCGTTAGGCTGTCACATTTAATCTACCGGGTCGCATCAAACTCACCGATTTTGAGTCAATTTTTCAACCCCAGCGCAGCGTGCCTCAGGATGACACCTAAGACCTTCTAAGATCATTGCCTTCAAGTATGGCATCTTTGTAATTCTTCCTCCTCCACCTTTCCTCCCTTCTCCTATAACATCATATTGAGTAATTCCAATCAAGTAGGCAAGCCAGTAAGAATGCATCAAAACACCTTAAAATAATGTATTTTTAAAATATTAATCCAAACACTTTAAAATAGCTTATTGAATATAGTACTTATAACATTTAAATTAAGAAGTAAATGTTTTGACATGATTTTTAGATTTATTGATGATGGTTTTCATGGATCTTCCTACGTTATTTTCTATGAAATGCACAAACATTGTTAATTTACCTTGGAAAATCACTTTAATAAAAATAAATACAAATCAAAAGATTACTTAATGCAACAATAGCTCATGCCTCGGAGTAAATATGGAATGTCAAACTGTAATCCGCCCAATCTGATCGAATGCTGGGTCATGCCCTCCACCATCTTATCCGCTGGGATGTCCTTTCCACTCCCAATTCACCTTCGAAACCTATGATTCTCTAACTGAGAAATATTGGGTGGATTTGTCTCCCGTCTTGTTCACCTCCAAATTCAAGATTCCTCGGGAGCACGCACATCTCCGCACTCATCCATACCCACGCCTGCTTCCCTCCGTAGAAAGGCACCCTTACAACCTCGCCAATATTTTCCGTATGAAACGATGATTCTCTTTCATATCTTCTATTCAAATAAGACACCCTATCCTGGGCGATCTGGGTTGCCTTCCAATACCCAGCACATGATCCCGTATACCATACGTAAATCCCCTTTACTGCATCAGCCAAATGCCTTTTCCATGGAAATTGGTTTCAGCCTTCATCTCTGCCTTCTCTAGTGAAGCAAAATAAAGAAACAAACACATCTTTCTCTCGAAGTTTCGGGCACACAGAGCATCCGGGACGTCCGATTCCATCACGTATTGTGATAATGAAGTGAAAAGGAGGGTATGAAAGAGCCGAGGTGATGAGGAGAATATGGATCCTGGGAAGGGGATGTTCCGTGGAGGTATAATTCCAAGAAGGGAACAAGACTGCGAGGTCAGGTCAGAAGAGGGTGTGTCGAGAAGAGGGGATGTCGGATTCGGCCTATGACCGAAAACAAGAAAGGCTTGAACCATGTCGCGTCGAACTCGGGAAGGGTGACCCGTAAGAATGTCGCCATGGCGGCTTCAAGTTTTGCCACAGATCCATATGACTCTTCATGTCAACCCACGTATGGGTACCGTAAGCCTCGTATTCATACATATATTCATGAGGCCACCTCTTCTTTCCAAGTGCAGCCAGATATGATCTCCATATCGCTTCTTTCCCGACTTCATCTTCTGCCATCCTCCCCGCCTAGATTTCCTTGGGTGGCTGGTCATCGCAGCCATCATACCAAGCTCTACCTCAAGCCTCCTTAGGTAGGAGGTTATATCTCTTATCCACACTCAGACCAAGCCTTAAGAAAAAAAAATGAGACAGGGCAATAAAAATGAAAAATAATGGATCACTTATGTAAGAACGTGTATCCAATTATAATTTTTTGATTTTTTTTATCAATGTTGGCCCGAGATAACCCATTCTACACTTCTTTCCATAATTTTCTTCCTCAATACAGTGGTTATTCTACAAGATCTAGGTTTTCATTTGTTTTTGTTTTCATGTTTTAGTCATCATCTTGATGTGACGTGTGGTTGTCTTTGTCTTGGTGTGGCTTGTGGTTGTCTTCGTCTTGGTGTGGCGTGTGGTTGTCATCGTCTTGGTGTGACATGTGGTTGTCGTCATCTTGGTGTGGCGTGTGGTTGTCGTAATCTTGGTGGGGCGTGTGGTTGTCGTTGTCTTGGGGTGGCGTGTGGTTGTCTATGTCTTGTTGTGGCATGTGGTTGTCGTCATCTTAATATGGCGTGTAGTTGTCATCGTCTTGGTGTGGTGTGTGGTTGTTGTTGTCGTCTTGGTGCGGTGTGTGGTTGTCCTCCTCTTGGTGTGACGTGTGGTTGTTTTCGTCTTGGTGCAGCATGTGGATGTCGTCGTCTTGGTGTGACGTGTGGTTGTCGTCCTCTTGGTGCGGCTATGGTTGTCATCATCTTGGTATGGCGTGTGGTTGTCGTCATCTTGGTGCGGCGTTTGTTTGTCGTCGTCTTGGTTCGGCGTTTGTTTATTATCATTGTGCGATGTTTATTAGTGCGAGGGCGATTCAAACAGGAAAAATATATCCAATCAATGACAGGAAATTAATTTGATGGTCGTCAATATGCTGCAGAACTAGAATTATAGGTATTATAGTCATAATAGTAATATCAAATATGTAGGCTCAACTATCAAATGTATAGACTTTGAATCGATTTATCATGCTATTAACTTGTATGCTATTTCGTCTTCTATGGTTTTTAGCGATTTTGATTCTACATTTATATTGATGTATTGTTAATTTGAATCAATAAAATTATTTTTCTCTTCAGAAAAATAATGGAGGAATTGTCCACTATCTCTACCGCTTTACAATTATTAGGAAAAAACTCCTAAAATCCTACAAAAATACATAATATATTTACACCCATATTCCAATAAGATTAATGGTAAACAATAGACCTTTTATTTATTTATTTTTTGAAGGAAAAAATAATTTTATCGATTCAAACTTGAATCAATAGAAACACATAATCAAATTTGCTAAAAATATATAAGATGAAACAACATCTAGGTTAATAACATAATGAATCGATTCAGAGCCTACACATTTACCTACGACTTCAGTTCTACAACATACTGACGACCATTGATTTGATTTGTTGTCTTTGATCGAAAATAAATGCATACATAAAAATAAATGCATGAAAATAATGAGAAAAATAGAACTTTGTATTGGGACAATAAACCACATCTTTGCAACAAGATAACAACAATCACGCGCCTCAACAAAATGATAATGATTGAAATCATGAAAATTCCTAAAAGATCCCACAAATTTATTTCAATAAGGTTAATAGTGGACCATGAACTTTGTATTAAAATTTCTAAAATGTCCCGTAAATTTTTTTTACTTCAAATAAAACAAAATTTGGGTGACTCAACTCTAACAATTGTTATTATAGTCTTCTCAGTCTTGATTAAATCCATACTTTAGGAAACGATGTGACAATGAAACTAATACAAAATTCAAACCCATTTTTCGAGCTTAAGGAAAAGTTAAGCCACTGCATAATAATTTGAAATTTTTAATTCAATAAAAAAAATGTAACTAACATACTAGAATATATCTCAAAAATATTTCATTTGTAATAAAAATACCTAAAACCAAGCCATGCCGCATGATTTCAAAAATATTTGATAAAGAATGAAAATTAAATTGATAAAAAGTGCACCATGAGCAAGTACTACATTAGTGAATATAGTACCCGAGGTTCACTAATATAGTACTCGGGCATGGTGCATTCTTTATCAAATATTTTTTAAGTTAAGAGACATAGGCTTGGTTTATGTTTCTTGTTTTCAAATTTTCAAATAAAATGAAATAGGGTCCCCTAACTTAGCTTTCTCATAAAAAATGAGAATAGGTTATAGGAGATCCTAAGACCGATAGAAATGTGAAAAATATCATTATAATTATGTCATAGGAAAGAGACATAATTAAATTTATTTTTATTTTTTTTGTATATTATTCTCTTGAAATAGTATATATATTTTTTTAAAAGAGAAAATTCATTGATTCGGAACAACAAAACTTTACATTTAAACACAAAAACTAAAGTGCTAAAAATATTATAGGATGATGAAACATTCAAGTTAATAGCAAGAATAAATGGCTTAAGGCCTACATAATTGGTAATCCTTATAAGATGCTTAAAATACCTAAGATTCCAGATATGATGAAGCATACTGGTGAATAGGGATTTGATATGGCTTCTCTGTTTGATTCAAGCAACTTTGCTGTCTGAATCGCCTACACAAAAATTGTCATGCCCCAAAACTTGCCCTAAGAGCATGACTGTCAATTCAAACGCGAAACGACACAAACCTTCATTTTGTAACTGGATTGTGTCCACTTACCAAACGCTTGCTCAGAATAATGCGTAACTTTCTAAATTCCTTAATTTCAAATTGGTTATTTCATTCCAACAAAAATTTATTTCTAAATCTCGAAATCTCAAATATGAATCTCAAATAAGACTGCTCAAAATCTAACAACATTTAGAATCTCCCAATTTCCAACTTCAAACTAATAAAAAAATGAAATGCATTATTCAAGTGACTTTTCGAATTAACTTCCAAAACCGAACAATCCACATAAACATGAACTTATTAGTTCAACAAAGTCCAACATAAAATTCTAATCACATTCTAATGATGACGATCCAAACAACTAGTTAACTACAAGGCAAGATTGATTCATCTTTTGCCCCATGTAGCGAGAGTGAAGTCAGTGGCTCCTAACCAATTGACTTAGAACACTAGGCATTAAATTCCCCTCAAACTGTGCTCGGGATTCCGATTGAATCAACTCACAATTTTTTTTTCCATAGGTAAGGCTCATTGATCCTCTTTTTAAAGATGTCCCAACACTCTTAGAAGTCATAAACAATTCATATGTGATGGGTGTCATCTAGAAAGGGGTGTCGGTACCTAAGGACATGTGAGGGATCTCGTATGGTTAGTAATAGGTCAAGCATATAGAAATAACGAATTGAAAGGCAAGACGACTTGGGCGACCAAGCTGCCCACAACATAAGTCTCTCAAGTATAATATCAACCAAATCTAACGGTATCCTTCAAGGCAACTACTAGTTGCTAATGCGCGAGGTTCCCATCAACATTTTGTATAGCAGTGTGGTTCCCATTATGGTCATGAATAATTGAGAAAATAAGTTTGAAAATTTTAAAATTTTTGACCAAAAGGAATTTGATTAAAAAAATGTTGCTTTTGACTAGTTTTTCCTGTTCATATGTTATAGCATATGTTCCCCATGCCCTAACCAAACTGTACATTGTCCTCGGTTTATAAGTCATAAGTAATAATTAGTGAAGTTAGTGGGTCATCCCTTGTGGAGATGGCATGTGGTGAGAGAGCATAGGAGTTGTTCATAGTATGTTAATCCAAATTGATCAACCCATTTTGGCCTGTAGACCATCCGTATGTGATCGAGGTTGTCTTAATATTCTTTATTTAATTTTTTAAACAATTTAAAAAAATTTATTTGGATTTATTTAAAACAAGATTTCGTACAATTTTTGGCATATTTAATTACTAATTAATAAATATAAATTATATAAAAAAATTCATATTTGAAATTTTATGTGCATATTAGAATTTATGATTTAAATATGCTTGGACCTTAGTTCAATCATCATTTTCCTTCTCACTAACCAAGACCTAGATACAAAGAATGATTACCCCTTCAAAAGGGGTGAGATAAGGGTTTGGGAATTTCGTTATTTTAAAATATTTTCACTCTGTGATATATGATTTTTAACATTTAACTTGGCAATGACAAGTCGCTAATTAAAAAGAATTCGGACCTGAAGTCCACATCCAATTGGGTCCGTGCAGTGGAGTCTTGGGATTAATACTAGAGGTGGTAATTCGGACAAATGGATCGGGCCGACATAGGGTGCCGGACGAGAGCTGGATCGTGATTGGGCCAAGGATTTAGCGGCGGCTGACTTTAAGTAGAGGCGGGCGATTAAAATTACCTTAGTGAATACTAAATTGATAAAGAGTTCACCATGCGCGAGTACTACATTAGTGAATGTAGTACCCAAGGTTCACTAATGTAGTACTCGTGCATGGTGCATTCTTTATCAATTTAGTTTTCATTCTTCATCAAATGTTTTTTAAATCATGGGAGATGGAATTGGTTTTGGTCTCTTGTTTTCAAATTTTCAAATAAAATGAAATTAAGGCCCCCTAACTTAGTTCTCTCCTAATAAAATGAGAATAGGTTCGAGAGATCCTGAGACCTTTTCATCTCCTTGGATGTCTTACATTTTTAAACTTTGAACATTCTACCAAATGAGAATAGGTAACTGATCGTTTGATGGTAGGACAAGGGCACTACCTTCATAGCGTGCAGCCAGGCCTGACTAACGATAGCATTGTATGGCCTCAAGTTTTCGACCACTAAGGGCTGGGCTTCTTGGTGTGAGCCAGCCTTGACGGGAGACCAGTGCTCATCCACGTTCGGCGTAGTTGCCACATTAAATCGGATAAAATTCTGCCCGGTCGAATTGAGTTTATCAAGCGCTTGCATAATCTGAAGAATTTGGAAGGTAAACGGCCGCACCGCTAGGGTTAACGAGCACTCGCGGTACATTAAAATTCAGCACGCATAAAGTAAAGGACAAGTGAATCGTGGGTAAGTGATAACCCTGGATCAAGTAATATAGGAGGAAGGATATGGGTCCGCTAATCAACTCAGACGCCGTTTCTGTTGTTATCCCGGGGTACTACCGGCGTTCACCCGGCTCGAACTCAGGGCTAACACTACAGCATCTTTTCCTCCTACGACCGGATCTGGCTTCAGTCGCCTACCGGGCTCTCCCATTATATAATCGGGATGGTGGGCCTGGCCCGACGTGAGTTCCGAATCGGGCCGCTATTCTTCTTCGCTATCGCTATGGCTTTATCGAATAAGGTGAATCTCGGATATATCCTCTAAGGTGACTAGCTCGGATTAGTTTCCATCAGGAACTTTAGAGTCCATATTATTAGTCTCATGTCTGGTCTCAGGGAATCGTGACCCAAAGATCAATGCATTTAATCACCACCGTGGAGGCTGCATACAAAAGTTGGGGTGGTTCTCGGGATAAGAGTGGAGTGAGTCCGGTCATAGGGATGTTTAGTGGAGTAAACTGGGGAGGTTCTCTTTTCCTTTTTGATTGTTCCATGGAGCGCTTCTGGTCCTTAGTCTGGTTCCCCTTTTACTCCCGGGCTTACCCCTTCGCTGCCGCGTTCTCGAGCAGAATCACGTCCGCAAGGCCGTCAATATTGTCTTCCAACAGAGAGTGCACGTCCACCGGCCTATGGCCAGCTTCTTCGATGCAGCCAGAGGCGTAGAATCAGTGATAGCTAATCGGAAGAAGCGCGGTAGTTGGTCCAAAGCTTCTTCTAAAGTTCTGAAGGACCGTGTCCATGCTGTATGTATCGATTTGTTAGACAGCTTGTTTAAACCTCCCGCGAAGTCCTCGGACACTCATCCTCTCGCTTAAGGATGGCTCAGAGGACGGGATGTTTCCCTTTGGGCTGATCTGCAGGAGGCAAGGATTGGGAAACGAATGCAGCCCACAACTCGCTGAATGAGTTTATGGATCCCCTCGGGATTTTATGGAACCAAGCCACAAGAGTGTCCTTCAGTCAAGTGGGGAATACCCGCATTTAAGACAAGATAAGGATTTTATGGAACCAAACAGACTCAGTGGTACCTGGGGGAGTTTAGTGGCTACACCTCGTTCGTTGAGCAAGAGTGATTGAGTTCCAAAGTATGTGGACACAGAGATAGTGTCCATCATGGACCGAGTACGCACGGTGACGAAATGGACTGCTCACAAGCAGATGGTAGCCTCGATATAGAGGACGTAGTGGTTCCCAAATGGAATCGATTTGAGAGAGGAGATTCCTCAGTGGAGTTTCATCAGCTCTCGACGGCCATGCATCCAGTGGCACGAAGATGCACCAGATCTTCGGGTCGCCGCATCTACCGAGTGGGATGAAGAGACATCGTGGACTCTGTCTCGACGATGTCCACATGTCGCCAGTTAAGGCCGAGCACCGTGGCTAGCAGACTACTTCAGCCATTGGAGGTGGCTGAGTGGAAGTGGGAGCACGTCACGATGGACTTTGTGACCCATCTTGCTTTCTCGATGAATCCTCCAACGAGATTTTCCTGCACAAAAAATAATTAAAAAGTAAGAAAATGCGAAAAAAGAAAACCCAGAAACTAAAATTTTCTACTTACTCGGCATTGAGAAGTATGCAGGTTCATCCCGTGAGATCCATGATCTCTC
Organism: Tetrastigma voinierianum; assembly: GCA_016808115.1. NCBI lineage: Eukaryota > Viridiplantae > Streptophyta > Magnoliopsida > Vitales > Vitaceae > Tetrastigma > Tetrastigma voinierianum. The sequence continues at coordinate 86,413 of JAEQBH010002597.1, read as the reverse complement.
CGCCTAGAGATACCAAACCCCTTCAATCCCATCATTCACGTTACAAAGAGGTGGTCAAGCCATTGCAATGTATGATCCCATGAAGCAAGTGGGCTCAGAAGTTCAAGAACACCGTCACCCAATGGCTTATTCCAACCCTATCGTTTGGAATTATTAAATGGTAGATCATCTTCGAATCAAACTGATTCCTCCAACCTGAAATCGACCAAGAACCCCAAATTAAAAACCCTAAAACACAAAACACTACAATCCAACCGCCTTAAAAAAAACCCAACTAAATTCTCGATTTCAAAACTTACCTATTGAAATGCAGTGATTGCATTCAAAATTATTCGCGGAGACGCCCTGTTTAATGGTATAGAGGGGAACAATAAAGCATCTGTTCTCGTCATTGAACAGAAGCTGCGTGCACCAAACGGGCAGGCCATTTACATTGTACGATTCAAGCCCTGCTCCTTCTCCAAGAAAGGTTTCAACGTCATCACAAAATTTTCTTGACGGATCAATAGGACAGCCAGGATTCCCGAAGGTGCGAAATCCGAAGATCTTATCCTCTCTCTTTCTCTTCCTGGAAGTTTCAAGAATCGGGATCGACATTGCTCTCAAGCATAAGCTACTACTACTACTTTCTTTCCCAAGAAGAGTGAAGAAAACTACCGTCTCTAATTTTCTGCAGAGCAAAGACTATACCTAGTACCTTCTAAAGCTAATTTTTCGATACATGGGGTTAAAAGACCTCAAATAAGTCGAAATTTATAAATCTAACATCGCCGTTTTTTTTAATTGAAAAATGATTTATTATGGAACAAAAATATTTTTTTGTTATTTTATGTATTTATATATTTTTTTGAAAAGAAATTATTATTTCTACAAGAAAAATATGAAGGTATTTTTATCTAAATGAATTCAAATTTTGATTAAGGATTAGATTTTTAAATTTTAGTTTTTAAAAAATCTTTTAATCAAATCACTCTTTTTTTATTGAAATTTTGTGGAAAGTGTCTAAAATTTCGTTTTCACCAAAACAAATCAACTAAACTCCAATCACTGATTTCGCTGCATATTCCACTGTCCTCGCCCCCATTCAAGGCCACGTCAACTAACGAATGTTAGTTGTATGTTAGTTATTGACGTGGTCGCCATGTCAATAAGGTGGGAGAGCAATTCCCAAATTTGTAAATTGGTGGCCCTAATTTGATTTGGGGGAAAATTAGATGAAATTAGGGCTTCAAATGGGAAAAAGAAGGTTAGGTTCTTACTCGCTCCCACAGATTATGCCATATCATCTTTCTCGCACTATTCTTATTCTACTACAAGGTTAGGTTTCATATGTTATGATGCATGATCTCGATTTACTTTTCGTCTCTTTTTTTCATCTTCCTTTGTCGATCAAATCGATGTACGGTTCTAAGATCATCATCAAACTCCATGAGAAGACGATGCTTCAACGTAGAAATCGACAAACACCCATTGTTATGTGATTGTGGGTACAAAGCAACTTTATGTTCTTCATGGAAGCAATCAAATCCAGAAAGGCGATTTTACTCATATCCAAAATTTTGAGTAAGTGAATCGACTTTCATTTTAGGCACATTCTTGTTTGGATTGTATGTATTAGATTAGACTTGGTTAACTCAGAAACTAGAGGGAAAATTCAAATTTGAGTAAGAAAAGGGTAAACGTGACTCTCTTCGCTGAAAATTCAGAATTTTCTCAACTGATGGCTTAAACGGACTTTACCGCTGGAAATCGCTCACGAAATCTAATGCTATGTCAAATTCAAATACGACTTACGATTTTCAGATACGGTAGGTAAGACAGACACTCAAGATGCGATGAAGGATCACTGCAGCACGTGGTCAAGGGAACCGGTCAAACAAGCAGCCTGGCGGAGGCTTAAGGAGACATGTGGCAACACACGATTGGATGAAAACTTGGGTTGACTGATAGCGCGACAAGCGGTAATCCAAAGGAGAAAGCACAAGAGAGCGATATGGCAATGAGAGGACATTACACTTGACCCATCTTGGACCTACCGGTGGGATAGGGAGAAGAAAAAAAAAATAAGAAAATAAAGAAAAGAAGGGAGAGCTGAGAGTATAAGCTCCCACTCTATCTCTTCTACTTCCATGATCGGACCAACTGTTTTAGGCGGAGCAAGAGGAAAAGTTCATCCTAGCGGCAAGAGCTTCGCATCAAGACCGAAATCGAGGAGTTTTGATAAACTTCAAGAGGTAGGGTTTTTCTCCTACTTTGTTTAATCCTTGTCTAAGAACCATATGAATGGTAGGGGTGTTTGGGGCTGGATGGCCATACATTTCAGTCCCAAGGATTAGCATTGAGTGCTAAATTTCTAGATCGCTGATGGGCCCCAATCGATCTCACGGACTGCCTTCTGCTTGGCCCGAAGCTAAGCTCTTTGTGTTTGTTTTTACAACCTTAAGATGAATTGTCGGACCATAGATTGTCCATGTGTGTTGTTTGTGTTATTGCTAAAGGCAGAATAACATGTCAGTCGAATTACGCAAGATATTTAATGTATGATGATATCATCAGAATTGGTATGGAAATGGCATATTGCATTTTTATATGCACAGGATGGGCTCATAAAACATTAGGTGTGAGTGCATGACATGATTTAGGGTCACCAACAATTATTTATCTATATGTCCACTATAACATACTCTGAAATATCCACATAATATTGATTTATATGTCCACTATATCATATCTGGAGGTCATCTATTGTAATTATTTTTTATCTGAGTATGTCCACACAACACACACGGAGTGCGCTGTCCATTTAATTATTTATCTGGAAGATGTCCACAAATATATATATATATATATATATATATATATATATGTTATATATATAGTATATATATATATATATATATATATATATATATATATATATATATATATATATATATATATATATACATCAAGGGTTGTCCAATAAAACAAACAAATATCTTTTGTTCAGGGTAAACGCATTTATCACAGGCTGACAAAATTGTAATGGCGAGGTGAGTCGATAGACTCAGCATGGATGCAGTATTTAGATATCTGAAGTAGGGATATGCATGGTTTACTTGAATGTTTGTTTGGCTGCCATCGCATGAGCACTTAGGTGGGAGTAACCTATGTAGGAAAACTCAACTACTCGGGCACGTCACCCCCAACGTGAATAACACAATTTCTGTGTAATCGAAGGTGCACTCCGGGATGGGACGCATCCGAGGACTTAGTGACGAAGAAAAGGCCAGATTAGGCCTCATTTTTGTATTTTGTAAATTCTGGGTAGAGGAACCCAGTTTTGTATTATGTAAAGAACAAGAGTTGTAATTAAACTCGTTTTTGTATAATAAATACAAGCCAAGTAAGTTTTCCGCATTCAAATGGCTCAGATAATAAGGCTAATTTATCGTTGAATTTAGAATGTGTTGAACTAACCCAAATAAAAAGAAAAGTGAACCGAGCGCAGAGGACAAACGGGCTACGCCTTGTGAGGCCTCTCGCCGCGATAGAAAGTCCGTCACGACAGACTTCCTAGGCGCCGTGGTCATGGATGTGCTGTTCATGCGACGGCATGCGTGTCAAGCATACGATCAGTTCGTGTGCACGTGCGTGCCGGCCATGACCACGTGGACAAGGCAGAGTAGCCTTGTCTCGCGACATGGAAACTGCATCACCGGGATGCGGGACAATCTCTCCTCTCACAGAATGCAGAATTCTCTGTCGCGACAAAGAACTTATGAAAGTGTGTCACGACAGGAAATTTCGTCGAATAAAGCTCGATGCTGGCGGTCGCATGTGTCGGCGACGCACGCACGCGCCAGCCGGTCAACAAGACGAAGAATGGCGCGCCAGCTGCGCATGACAACCTCCGCGTGGATGCTGGCACCGTGTCGTGCATTGTTTAGGTCAATGTTCACGAACACTGTTCATGGGTACTGTTCAAAAAAAATATGAGTACAAAAATTGACCCCCGAAAATTGGGACGTCTCATACAATAATGCATTGATCCAGTTAGTTTAGATTTTTATAACACATACTTGACCATTTTTTTCCTAAATTATGTAGATTTGCACCTTTGCCAATGTGCAATTGCATGTTTAGTTGTCATTTTTAAAATCATTTTCACTTGTTTGAATTGGTTTAACCAAAATTTATCCAAACGTTTTGGAATTGAGCAATATGGATCTGAAACTTGAATGGATAAAAGAGATATTTCCATCCTCGACTTATTTTTATAGAGTGTGTGGAGTTGGTTGGGTACAGATTTGATGTATGCTCGGAATTCAAGAAATTGTAAATAAAATGAAGATAAGTGTCGATGAAGGAATCCAAGAAAGAAAAGGAACACCGATGAAGGAACTAATAATCGATGAAGAACTATTAACTAATACAAACGTGACTGCCGCCAAAGAATTGAAGAAATAGCTGAAAAGATTCAAATTAAGTGTACGTTGTGTTTGTAAACCATTACCTTGTTTGTCATTGTTGTATTTAAACTTATGGAAGTTCCTAAATGTCCAAACAATTTTCTTTTGTAAACTTCAGTGGATTAAATTTGGTTAACAAGTGCATTGTTGTATTTATAACAATTTGGAATTTCCTATATGCAATTTCATTTTTGTAAACTTTGGGGAAGCTTGGTTGGGATGTAAACTTTGGGAATGAATTAACATTTTCTTTCTCAAGATCTGTCATCACCTGCCATAGCTTATTAACTTAAATACTTTGGATTTTATTAAGGTTAAAAAAGGAAACAAAGAATTACATCTCACTCCATTTCCAGTTGTTATATGCATTTAAATGTGTGCATTATATTGGAAATGCTCTACCTTGCTAGAAATGTACAAACAAAAAAAATAAACAAAAATTGATGCAAAATTCCCAGGCTGAACTCCCATTCATATTTACAAAAAGCATCAAAAACTGTCCAAAATAATAGCAAAGCTAATCACAAAATTGACAAAATTTGTTTCATGGTGTCCAAGAAACCACACATTTACATGATTGGGGTCCAACATTTCCAAAATAACAATAAACAAAACAGTCATATTGTTCTCACTAAGAATCCTAGTACATACATCCACTTTATAGAACAAACACTTTTTCTTCTTGCATGTCTCTTACTTCCTCCCAACCAAAGGACTCCAATTTAGAATTTCCTTGTAAGTGGAATGTCTCAGTTAGAGTTGTTATTGGGCTGCTCTTGTTTCTGAAAACACAACAACAAATATAACAAACAAGTTAATGCAATATTCAATGAAAGAAACATGAAGATATGACTTTGCCGAGACTAAACTTTTAAGTGAAAATCTTTGAAACAGCATCTCAAGCTTCGTATGCATTACACAGCCAGCGCAGTCATTTCCTTTCTTTGACAACTTTGTTCCATAATGCCGTTTTTACTCATTCACCTCTCTTTCCTTTCTAAGTCATCATCCATAAGCTCCAAGCTTGCCTCTTCAGAAAATCCAATTCCTCCACTGCCTTCTCTTAAACTCGAGGTAGAGATTTAACCATAAGTTCATCATCTACATGTAAAACCTCGAGAAAAATCAATTTTCCAAAATTGCCAGAAATGCATCAAAGTGAAAATTTGCACTTTTTCAGATCTTCGACGACTAAACGAACTTAACGCCAACTGCCGCTTGTAAAACTGCCATCTAAATGACCCCAAAGACAATCTGACTTCATCGCAGAGCAATGGGAAGAAAGAACGAGCGACACTCAAGATACGCCGGAATGACTTATATATGAAGTCATTGTCAAACAGTAGAAAGAAAGTCACCGAAAAATCGTTCTTAATCACAGATACATTACAACTCGAGAGGACGAACCAAAAGACCATAGTTATGACATAGTAAAATTCCAAGAGAGCCACCTGAGAGGTGACACGTGGGCAAGGCGAGTGACATCTCACTCGAGCACGCGTGGGAGCAAATCCGACTTTAGAGAGAGGAATCGGGAGGAAAAAAAAGCAGAGAAAAAGAAAATAAAGTAGTTAAGGAGCAGTTATAGGCTCTCCACATTTTCTCTTAATTTCGCACGATTTTGATCACTTGCTTTCCGCTGAGCAGTTAAGAAAAGTTCTTCTATGCGACGAAAGCTTTGCGTGGGTACTAGAATCCAGGGTTTTCACCAAACTCCAAGAGGTAGGGGTTTTCTCCTACTTGGTTTAATTATCGTCATAGCTTCATTCAAATGATTATATGATTTGGGGTTGGGATCTATTTCAGTGTATTTCAAATTTCAATATAATCGACGTTGATGATCAATAAGAACGTATCGATTTTTTAATATTTTTCGGGTCGTCAAACTCGAAATTCAAGATTGTTCGACGCATCCAGAGTGAATTTGGGACTTCGCGCCCAGATTGATTTAACCGTTATGGGTCCTCGCGCGCGGTTCAAAGACAAGAGTATAAATGGACAATATGTCGTCGCAGGCGAAAATTATGCCTGCTTTACGCCAATCGATGATACTACGACTACGTGGATGATGTGAATTATATTGTAGAAAATATAATTGTCCATGAATCATGAATAAGAATGATTTAAATGCATATTATTTTGTGGTACTGCTGTCATATGTGATAACCGTGGATAAAAATATCCGATATATCGACCGATATATCGCCGAGCATCATTTATAGTCGAATGCTCGCCACGATATCAAGAATCGATAATCGCTTATGAAAAATCCAAGAAATAAATCGATAATATTCACTACAAGAAAAATGACATTTGTTAACAATTTTTCACCGTCAAAGTAGGGTGTATATGTTAAGATAAGTTCCTATTTATATATATCATCTATGTCAGTGTCAAGAAAAGTAAAAAGCAACCTTGACATTTATATATATCAAGGTTGTTTCTATTTTTATCAATGATGTAATATTTGTTAATATGTTAAAAGTCAACATTTATTACACTTTTCTTAATGTTGGATTCAACATATGTTAAGATTGTTTGAACTTATGTCAATGTTGGGCAATAATCATCTTTCAAGATTGCTCATGAAAGTTTGGGTGAAATTATTTTATTATAATAATTATTTTTGAATGAATGATTTATGAAACCTACTTCCACATATTTTTGCTAACTATTTAATTGTGATAATCAAGTAAACAATTGATCTTTCAAAAAGAATATAAATTAATATTTACAATTACTAGAATATATCAAAAGTATATACAATTTGTAAACATCACATCTCTTGCATTTTTCTTCAATCATCTTGCAATTTAATCTTCAACCATCATCTTCAAGAAAAATCCCCAAATTGTCAACGCGTACCTCAAACATATCATGGAAAGAAAAAGCCATGTTAAAAAAAAAGAAGTTTATCATGACAAGTTAATAACACATTTGTATCTCTACATTCAAATGTTATACATCAACATAGAATCAAACACAGTACATCTTTATCTATATACCCTACATTCAAAAGCCAGTACATTCAAAATGGATTTATGCCTCAAAGTTCTTAAAAATTACATTTAAGTTGAAACAAATATTATATTTTTATACAAATTGTATTTGTGTTAATAAGTAAAATTGCAATAAAGTGAACTACAATGAAATAAAATAAAAGTAGTAGATATTTACTTGTCCATGCCTTCTTGAATCTTGTCAACAATGAATATATATATATATATATATATATATATATATATAGGTATATATATATATATATATATATATATATATATATATATAGTTCAATTATATAAATCCCACAAATATAATTACTGACTCGGAAAATAATTATAATTCTCAAACAAAGATCAACAAAGAAAGCAATAACGTTGTGCTTTGTATTTTCTCCATTTTCTAAATATTAAATAGTGGAAGGAGGAAAATGGTCCATACTCACATTTAGCCTGAGAAAGTCAGTATTATTTCTGACATTCTTGGTTTTGACCTAGCGTACCATATATTGTTAGCCATCATTGCATGGAAAACTCTTGCAATAAATTCCATCTAACGCATGACTAGGCAAGGAAAATACAAAGTGAAACATTTATGCTTTCTATCACACAACAAAGTGTTACCAAGTAAAACACAGGGAAATGAATAAAGAAGTAAAAACTATAAGAAACGTTTTTCAAGAAAGGTGAGAAAAGTGAAGGTTTGCTGCTAAATTTTAGATGTCTTCAAGTTTTATGTCCTTTGATGGGCTCTTTTCAAAACTTAAGGCCAATGGTTTAGGATTTAGGGGGAAAATGAGAGATTTTATGTATATATATATATATATATATATATATATATATATATATATATATATATATATATATTTTAAAGGAAACTTTTAAGCTGATACACATAATTAACAAGATACATCATAATAAATATTAGAAAATATATCATACTTAAGATGGAATTCAATAATAGAACATGCATTACAAGGAAATTGCAAAGAAACTCAATGAGTATAATAAATCATTATTTTTTTATTACAGACAAGTATAATAAATCAATATGAAAGTATGAAATACGAAATATGCCAATACACAGATTATATGAAAGGCGATATTATATGCCATACATTTATTAACAAAACATATAAAGTCAATAAATAGGATCAAAAACTGATACCAAAATCGAAAAGGATCAATAAAAAAAAATCAACAAATGTAATCAATGACCCATAACCTATAAATTAATAAATAGAATGTTTGAAAACAAAATCTACTTCATGCAAAATGTGGGAGTTAATAATTATAAAATGTCTAATAATCTAGAAAATAAGAACAAAAAAGTCTGCAACCTAAAAGATTAAACAAGAGTTGGTTTAGAACCTAGAACCTATGGAGTGATGTGAAAGTCAATTGAGAAAATAAAAAAATAATAAAATGCCTAGCAACATACGTATGTGGGATGTGAGAGCCACAAAAACAAATAATAAATAGATAGTCTTTATTACATGAATGATAAAGAAAGGCAAACAACCACTTTAATAGCTAAAGCATTCCTACCAAACCCCAATGTTACTAGTTGCCTCACCACGCAAAATTGCTGCAAGCATGCTTCACAAAGAAGAATGAGAAACTTTATTCTGCAGTTGCTAGAACCACTACTTTAATCTCAGCAACAGTGAAATTCCATTGCAGCTCATTACAGTGAAACTAAAATCAACAAAAATTTTCAAAAGCAAGAAAAAATAAAGAAGGAAAGAAATAAATAGAAAAATGATTAAGATAAAACCATAAGATAAACCTCATTCCTAATCATTTGTAATTCAAATCCATCGAACCAAAAAGAACAAACCAGAAAATTTCATAAGAAAGAGAAAAAAAGAAAAAGAATTGAATGAAATAAAACCCACAATACAAAGTCATAATACTAGCCATATGGATTTCAATTCATACACATGGCAGCCACGTTCTCTCCCTATCCACAATCTTCATTCACCCAATTTTTATTTTAAACCCGAGATCTCCTTTATATATATGTGCAAAATAAAACACATAAAAACATGAAAATGACAAATATATAGGATGCAATCCTCAATACCAGCAATGGCCTCAAATCAAGTCTGTAAACTAATAACTGAGAAGAAATTAGATCCATAAGAAAGGCAAGATTAGAAGCAACACTGTAGATAGGGGTATAGTTATTTTATATAAAGATGCAGAGGAACACTAAACCATGGAATGAAATGAGTATAAATGATAGGATTGTAAGAACACCACATAACTAGTCATTTTTCTTTTCTTTTTACTTTTGAGGACTTTGTAGGTGTTAGCTTTGAACCATGGGCTTTAATTTTTTTATCTCTGCTGTGAAGCTTCCTTCCAAAAATAGCCTCTCTTCAACCAATAATAAAAGTCCAAGAAAGCCTCTCTTCAACCTCCAAGCGGCCCTTTTTTATCTCTCCCTCTCAAAATCCTCTAAGTAAAGAAACCTTCATGAAAATGACAAACCTTCCCATTAAAAAAGGGAAACCTAAACTATGGGTCAGATTTCAATGTTTCGTGAGCTAGAATACCACTTAGAAATGAAAAAGTACAGGGGATTTGAATGAAAAACTAGAAGGGAGCACATGAAACAATTTGTAAAATATTGGTTTATAGGGCATAAAATTTAAGCGATCTTTTTCTACAAGAAACCCCATTAACAACAACAGATAAACAGCCATTCGATTTATTAATTTATTCAAAAGCTCCTAACCAAAAAATAAAAGCAAACAGATTTAAATCGTAATTATAACTCCGACAAAAAAAGAAAAGAAAATTAAAAACCTAACGCTAGATTGAAAATGGAAAGAAGAGGAGATCGAAATAAAAATAAAAAACTAAAATTAAAAATAGACAACCATATCTATGATTTCAAAATCTCTAACCCTAGATTGAAATGAAAAGGTGGAGAAGGAAGTCAAACTTTTGATCCATCATACCAACTTTAAAAAGCAACGAGATGCAAAGCTTCTCATGTGGTGAGGATTAGAAGTTAAAGCTTGATGTACTTGCTCGAGTTCCTGACAACTATAGTTCTCAACAATCGTTATTGGGTATCTTACTGGTAGATAACTGTGATTGCATAAAAAAAACATCGGAACATAGCATTGGGGTTGTGTGTTCTCTAAATATTTTATTTGTAAGAGAATAAAGGTATTTTATTTATTAAATAGGACATGAGGCTTCTTAAGCATGTGAACATCTTAGAGCATCTCCAACCACACTCAATGAATTAGCTACTCAAAATATATTTAAATATTAAATTCACTATTTTAGCTAGCAACTTTTTAAAATTCACTCCATCCACACTCTCCATTTTACACACAATTTTCACTAACTTCCAATAATTTTAAAAAAGTAAAACATATATATATAAAGAGAGATAGAGAGAAAAAAAGGTAGAGAGAGAATTAAGAGAGCTCAAATGGCTCTCCACATTTGGTGAGCCATTTGGGTTAACTAGGAAATAGAGAGTGGAATAAAGAGTGGGTTGGAGAGAATTTTTTGTGTTTAGCTAGCTAAAGTAGCTAAAAGAGAAGAAATAGAGAGTGGGTTGGAGATACTCTTATAATGAGGTTTGGAAAAACATCATAAATCATAATTTATGTTAAGCTTATTTTACAATGACTATTCCAAAAATGCCATTATTTCAAAGCCCATTGTTTCTCTTTACAAAAAGCCAAGAATATACAAACATTAATAACAATAATATTTTATAATAAATAATGACACTTTTTAACAAGTGACATAAAATCATAAAACACAAATTAATATTTTATAGTAGTTTAATGAAATAATTTTTTAAAAACATATGAAATAGTTTTTAAAATTTTTATTAAATTATTTTTGCTAGTTAGATATAAATAAAAATCAATCCTAATAAATAAATTTTGCTCTTTCTTAAAAAAATTAATCTTTACTCATTGGTATTGATTAATTACTGAATTACAATATATAGTTTTTATCAAATAAATTTCTTATTATTGATATAAAAAAAGATTGAATCAGCCAATTCAAAAAAAATTTGAATTAGTTTGATTAAAATTATTAAATAAATATTGACTATTTATTGACTAAGTAAATTATCTATTAATGTTCTATTATATAAGGATGAAATTTTATATATATGTCATTACTGGTCTACACAATTTGAATACGCTATAATTATTCATTTAAATGGGTAATATTAATCGATTTGTGGTTTGAAATAATAAAGCATGTGCCCAAGACGTGTAAAGCCCCCCAAAAAGAATTAAAAATGGTTCTCGCACTAACAATAGGTTCTTGATGACATTCCCAAATATATGCCCAAAACAAGAGCCCAATTCACCCATTTAAAAGGGCCGGCGATCCAGTTTAACTCATATTAGTAAACACTCAATCTCCACCAATCAGTGTGAGATATTTCTACTTATCGGGCCTTAATATCCTTATTAATCAGGCTTTCTGCGATGTTAATAAATCTCCTACCCATCGAGAAATATTGTATCATCATCCAATGTGTTAAAACATACTATTCAAGTCAATACCAAAACAAAGAAAACATATTATTCAAGTGTCATCATCCAACTAGGAAACATACTATTCAAGGTCATCATCCAATTAAGAAAGTCACTATGATCATCCATTGCAACATCAGCCACCCATCGCTGAAAGGTGCCAGACTTACGCACGTAAAGTTCATTCCCAAGCAATGATTCCTCTCTTCCCTGAAGAACTAACTTAGGCATCTGAGCGCAACAGCTTAGCCCTCGATCCTTTTGTTTCTTGTTTTTGGTGTAGGAGTCCAACCGTGACGGAGTCGCGATCGCCCAACAAATCTCAAAGACGCCAAGCCTGGGCCCGCTAAAAGCATCATCAATTTTGCGCCGTTCGTGGGAACGCGACAGCCTTTTACAAAGGTGCCGACCTCTCGGGGCCGACCGATGGTATAAACTCTGAACACAAGCAGAGCAACGCCTAATCCTCTCTAAGGATGCAAGACTACCGCCTAAAGGCGGCGTACGACCTCCCAAAGGCGCGCTGGGGTATGGGCGTGTGCCAACACTGACGAGGTGAAAAGCCTCGTCACCAACCAATACTTGCCGAAAGAATCGAGCAACTCACTAGGGCAACACGACTTTAGAGACGCGACAGCCCGAAAAGACCAAACCCCGTTACCCGAGAAGAAAGTAACACCGTACCCTCGCCGAGAGTTTTACTGCAGAAGGGAGAAACTAGCCACACCGAGCATGATCTCTACTAACCCCTGAGAGGACGTGAACGAGGAGAGGTCGTGGGAGTAGGAGGTTGCGGACATCCAACAAGAAATCATCTCATAAAGGAAAGCTGAAAGGGTCGAGCTCCAGCTTCCATGGACGCTCGGTACAACAAATCAATTCTCATCGCTCGGTGCCGTGACTTTCCCTTCCGAAGAAAGTTCACGCCGCTGGTGATCGAGACGCTCGACCGAACAAAAGACCTAAGGTGACCACCTCAATAAGTACAAAAATCGGCGGAACCGCATCGAATATCGTGACCAGACGATGTAGCCGCTTATCACACCAAAGGGCCCAGATTTGCCTAGCTTTTAACGATCGCATCGCCCTCCATCTTCGCCGCCATTGTCTGGCGTAACTTTCCATCGCATTCGTCTCCCACTTTATCGGAGCAAGGACGTATAGGAAGTCGAGTTATTACCTTCTGACCATAAAGTAGAGCTCTCAAGAAAGCATGAGGTCATATGTTCAAAGGTTTAACACGGAGTCGCTAAAGGTGGATATTCTCGACGAGAAGTTCGTCGTTACTGCTTTCATTGCAGGGCTGGGAGTGCAGTCAAAAGATCTAATGTTCTCTTATCTTAAAAGAACCCTGTGCAAGCATGGCCGAGGTCCTCTAAAAATCGGAAGCAGAGCCAATTCCGTGAAGCCCTCTTTGTCTCAACCAAAGAAGCTCTTCTACTCAAAAGGAAAAGAGCAGGGGCGACAAAAAAAAGAGAACGAAGCCCTAAGAGACAGGCAGACAATGACAGATCCTCAAGAAAGAGCAGAGAAAACAGAGAGCGGTAATCGATAAGACAAGGGAACGTCAGGGATCGCAGGGGACCACCAACCCGAGCCGCAAAGAAGGTATTTACTTCAAGAAGACACCACTCCCGCGATAATTTCGCAGATCGCAGTCCTACGGCGTGTAACATGAAAGGTTCCTGAGGTGGCCATCCCAGATGAAGTCAGACCCCGCTAGAAGAGATGACACCAAATACTGTGAGTTCCACAAGGACCATAAATTCGCATTAAATCTACACGCGCCTTTCCAAGGGAAGGAAGACAAAAGGCCAAGGTACCTACGCAGCCATGTAGCCAGAGCCGTAGTTCCCGCCCTGTAGAGCGCAATGGGGCCTCAAAAAGGCTGGCAACCACGGGAGCCATGCAGCCTCAAGAGCCCGTGAGCTCGGGTCGCAAAGTGTAACAACTCAAAAGGTCGGGCAGTCACGAGCCATAGTCAGAGCCCAAGAGCTCACTCCTCCGCAGAGCGTAATAGCTCAAAATGCCAAGTGTACCATGGAGTCAAGGTAGGTTTAGGAGCCTGGGTGAAATACCAGCCAGAGCCGTAATGTACTCAAAAGGGCCACTAGCCACGGAGCTATGTAGCTCAGAGCTCGTGGTTTAGTTCGCAGAGAGCATACGCCCTCAAACAGCCACGTAGCCACTGAGCCGCACTCAAGAGCCTCCAAACCCGTCAGAGCACAACATCTCAAACATGCCATGTAGCCATGGAGCCACTGAACTCGGGAGCCTAGAGCTCGGGCCAGAGCGCACTCAGCCTCAAAGAAGACCTCGCCGCCCAGAGCCCAAGAGCTCAAGAGGGGGGCCGGGCTTGCAGTAGCTAACAAACAGAAGGCCTGCCCAAGAACCCAAACGCCATTCGAACAGTCATGTAGCCACGAGCCACGTAGCTCGGGAGCCTAGATTCGCCAGGTAGCTTACCAGCCGTAAGGCCTCGCCCAAGAGCCTAGCAGCTCGCCAGGCGCTAACAACTGCCAGAAGGCTCTCAAAGACTCCCTGAACCCAAGAGCCAAGTAAACATGCCATGTAGCCACCTGAGCGCCTCGCCAAAGCACAGCCCAGCAGAGCCCCAAAGAGCCGGGCCAGAGAGCCTGGAAACAGCCGGAGGGAAGAATAGCCTGAAGGTGTAACAACCCAGAGCCAAGCAATCTCGCCGTAGAGCTTAATCAAGCCAAAAGGCACAATAGCCTAAGAGCCCATGTTTTAGTTTCGTATGAGCATAAATGTTTCTAAGGCGTGACAGCTTCCAAAAAGTCAGACAATGTTCTCAAGAGTCCAAAGAATCTGGGCCTTTGTAAAGCTTAACAACTCAGGAAGGCCTCAAGGCCCAGAGCGCAGCAATCTCGCTTGCGTAGCTAACACCGAAGAAGGCTTCAAACGCCCAGAGCCCAATAGCCCGGCCATGCAGTCTCAACTGTCAACTAAGGCCATATGTGCCCACGCAGCCTGGCCTGGGCGCCTGGGGGATGGGGCCTAGGAGCCTGGGTGAGAGTCGCTGCGAGCTTAACATCTCGGGGAAGGCCTTAGCGCTAGGAAACTCAAAGCAGCTCAGTTCTAACAGCCATGCAGCCACCTTGTTCAAGTAGCTTAGGAGTCCAAAGAATTTCGGTCGAATTGCACCATGTAGCCACTGAGCCACGTAGCAAGCCCGTATTTCGCCAGGAGCTTAACAACTTAGGAAGGCCCTCGGGGCCAGGAGCCAAGCAGGCCGGCCTGCAGCTAACAACTCACACTCAAAGACCCAAGAGCCCAATAGCTTCCGGGGCCAGGTGAGCTTAACAACTCTCAGTAGGGCCTCGGGCCGCCAGAACCCGATGTACTCAATTCAACAAAGCCATGTAAAACATGAAGCAGTGTAGTCAGAGCCCAGATTCACTTACGTAGCTTAACAAACAAGAAGGTCTTAACGCCCAGAGCCCATTAGTTGGGCTTAGTTTAACAAGCTTCAAAGAAGGCCTCGCAATACTTGCAGAACTCAATGTACCAATTCGAATAGCCATGTAGCCACGGAAGCCGCCTCACCGTGTACAACTCGGGAGCCCCAATACCACTCAGAGAGCCTCTAAGTCACGGAGGCGCACAGCCCAAAAGGCGTAACAACAACCCAGAGCTAAGCAACTCGCTTTCGTGAGCGAACCGCTTCAAAAAGGCACACAGCTCAAGAGCCCAAGGAAACAATGAGAGGAGCCTAAACAAATGGAAGGTATCAATTTCGGGGAGCACAAACAACCAAGAGCCCAGCCAGCTCGCCTTAGGCGAACAACTCAGAGTGGTCTCACGTGAGCCCGTGAGCTCGCCAGGAGCTCAACAACAGAGGTCTTGGCCGCTCGAAGCTCCGTAGCTTAGCCTCGCGCAGCTTAACAACGCAGAGGGTCTTAGCGCCCGAGCCCGGCAGCCTCGCCTACAGCTAACATCGCAGAGGGCCTCGCGGCCTGGGAGCCTAGTAGCCCGATCGCGGCAGAGGGCCTAGCGCCCTGAGCCTAATGGGGCCGCTTGCAGCTAATCTGGCCAAAGAAGGCCTCGCGCCCAGAGCCCAGCCCGTCGCAGAGCTAATAACCCCAAGGCCTCGAAGTGCCCAGAGCCCGCAGAGGGGCTTAGTTTGCATAGCTTAAAAGCTAGGGAAGGCTCCTCACCTCCCGTGAGGCCTTAACCCCGGTTTCTAATTTAAGAGCTATTAGCCCAAGAAGGCCTCAGTGGCCTGGGAGCCCAATAATTCCGCTGGTAGAGCTTAACAGCCAGAAGGCCTTAGCGCCTGTGGAGCTCAAATGTCAGCTTGCAAGCTCTTAATCTGGCCAAAGAGAAGGCCTCAACACCAGGAGCTCAAGAGCCTGGGGTGACTGGCTGCAGAGCTTAACAAATGAAGGCCTCAACGCCCGGGAGCCCACAGCTCCTGCGGTGAGCATAATCGCTCAAAAAAAGGGCTGGAGCCCCGAGCCCAACAGCCAAATTTTTCAGCATAACAACCAAGAAAGGGTCTCGAGCCATGTAGCTCAGAGCCCAAGAGCTCGGGACAGAGAGCATAATCGGCTCAAGGAAGGCAACGACTGAGCCATGTAGCCCAGAGCCTGCTGTACCAATTTTTCGTGAGCGACTCCCTAAAAAGGCAGATAGCTTTAAGGCCAAGTAGCCACGTGGGAATGCATGTAGCTCAGAGCCTTAGTACTGTAGATTACGTAGCATAACCGCTAAGGAGGCCATGTACTAAGGAGCCATGTAGCTCGCTTCAAGGTGCCATGTGTAGTTTAGGTTCAAGAGAGCCCATAACTCGCTTCTCGTGAGAGCCTCGCAACTTAGTTTGGGCAGAGCCATGTAGCTTAGTTTCGAAGGTGTGCGAGTTATGAGCCATGTGTAGCTCGCTTTTAAAAGAGCCTTGCACTCAAGGAGCCGATTAGCCTGGCTTCAAAGAGCATACAAACAAATGTGAGGTGACAGCCGCAGCTATAGAAGCCTTCGGGCCTGGTGCGCAACACCAGAGACAAGGGTACCGCTTGTAGCCTCGGCCGCCCAAAAAGGTAGAACAGCCCAGGAGCCAAGTAGCTCGTCGTGGCGCTGGCACCAAACCAAGAAGCTCAAATCAAGCACAATAAAAAGAGCGATAAAACTAATCAAACCCTTCCTGGGTAGTTGCCGACATTATCACGCCTGATCCTGAGAGAAGCGATCTATCCCTTGCCTACGCCGGCTAGTCAAAAGGTCAGGGTGGCAACTGACATGGGGGTTTGAAATAATAGGTACGCAGGCCCAAGACGCAAGCCCAAAATGAGATTAAAACTGCCCACTAGCAATAGCCCGATGACATTCCCAAATATAAGCTCCTTCAAAACAAGGGCCTAATTCAATTTCTTTAAAAGGTCGGGCAAATCTCATGAATCCATATTAAGGAAAAACACCCAATCTCCACCTAATCGGAGCGTGATATTTCCCAAATTATCGCCCATCAATTATCCCTTATTAATCTGGCTACGATAAGGAAAGAAAATCTTCTACCCTATGGGGAGAAATATCAGGTTATCCTCCCAACAAAGAAAGATATTATTCAGGTGTCATCATCCAACAAGGAAACATACTATTCAATGTCATCATCCAATTCAGGGAAACATACTATTCGCTATCATCATCTAATTAGGAAAGTCAGCTACAGATCATTCATTATAAATACCGTGTCACCCAATCGCTGAAAGGCAATGCCAGACTTACGCACGTAAAGTTCATTCCCAAGTAGTTTCTCTTCCCCGGAAAGAACTCGACTTGGGGAATCCTGAGCGTGCAACAAAAGCGAAGCCCCCGCCTCGATCCTTTTGTTTCGTTTTCGCGTAGGAGCCCAACGTACTGAGTCAATGGATTCGCTTCAAATAATCCAAAGATGCTCAAGCTCCAGCTCGGCTGAAAAGGATTACCATCAATATATATTACCATAAGTCAAGATAATATATGTCAACAATCACCCTTTTTCTTGTAGTGATCGGCGATATATCGATTTTGAACCGATAGAGATTTCGAAATATCAGTCTATGGCACACGTTGGGTGAGTTACTAATTTTTCGATAAAATATCGTGAGATATATTCAGATAGATCGATATATCGAGGATATATCTGATATATCTAGAGATATATTTGGGGCCTGTCTTACTTTTAAATTTCGACTGATCCAACTCAAAAGTATGATTATCCTTAACAGCTTAAAGAAGATCTGAATCTTATTATTCATAAAAATTAAACTAAATCTGCTATAATTAAAGCAATAAAGATTTTTTTACCATCCAACTTACTATTTTCACTCAAAAAAAAATATAAATACCTTTAAAAATCATTCAATTGATTCTTGTAATTTCTTCTCACTATATCCAATCTTCATTTAACTCCAATTTTTTTTTTTCTTTGTGATAGTTAATATGATACTTTCATATTTTAAATTAGTTAATTTAGTAATAATATATTAATAAATTAACATTTCATTAATAATATATTAATAAATGTTAGTAA
Organism: Tetrastigma voinierianum; assembly: GCA_016808115.1. Taxonomy (NCBI): domain Eukaryota; kingdom Viridiplantae; phylum Streptophyta; class Magnoliopsida; order Vitales; family Vitaceae; genus Tetrastigma; species Tetrastigma voinierianum. The sequence goes on along the minus strand of JAEQBH010002597.1, from coordinate 67,905 downwards.
ATATTTGAAACGAGCATGTTGATGAACCCCGAATTTCCTATCCATCGAGAAGTTGTGAATACAAGTCAAGACATTTATGCATGACATGTTCGATCCTATAATCAATATTATCGAAATACCATGAGTAGGCTGCGAGTGACATCTTTATCAAGATGAGATCTCAATCAAATTTTTGTAATGAAGCCACATCGTATCTTCATTTTGATTTTAAAAGCTAAGAATGTAATTTCAATGTATATATTTGATTATTAATGTCATTTTTACACTTTTAGAAAGTATTTCCATGAATTTCAAAGTATTTTTAAAGCACTCCGATATATCAATATTCATAAAGTCGCAACATTCTACCGATATATATTCAATATATCCGCAAATCCAAGTACCGATATATCCGTCAAACCGATGATTTCCGGAAAATTGATGATAACATCGCCAGCCGGGTTAGTGTGCATGGTAATGGTTATTCACCATTTTGGTGAATGTGAAGAGCTCGTAAAACACATCGCCCCAAAATTACATATCATTATTATAATGTGTTACAGAATAAATGAGATAATAAAATCTCGTGTGGTCATAAGCAAGACGGGGGCAGATCCCCAGGTGAAAGACTCCAAATTCATTCGCTGGTTAGACATGATCAACGGCGGTGAAAGACCGTAGTGCTGAAAGGCACGCGACGATCCTGCGATGTAAACTTGAAAATATCGCGCGGGCCTGCCAAATGTATAATATACCAGATTTGGTAAAATTAGTCAGCATTGGAAGGTTGGTCAATAGGTTAAGCCGCCATGAAAACACTGAACGACTCGTTTTTCGTTTTATGGGCATGGGGAGTCTCATCTCATGCATGACATGATATATTCCATATAGGATTGCATTTCCTGGTGGAATGTGGTTTGATGTATGTGTGTCATTGCATGTACATTTTAGGTGAGAAGTAGCCCTTGTAGGAGAATTTCTCTACTAGGCATTGCTCACCTGGCTGGGGAAGCAATATTTCTGTGTGCTAGAGGTACACCTGAGTCGAAAAACAAGTCCGCTAAGAGTTTAGTTAAGTGAAAAGGTCATCAAGGGGCCTCTTATTCAGTTGTATTTGTAATATTCTGGATAGAATGTCCAGTTTTATACAATTAAATGAGAAGTTTTGTAACAAAAACTTTACTTTTGATTGGTTCAAGATAGTGTTAATAGTTTCAAAAATCTTATACTATCCGTACTTTTATAGCAAGAGTGCATTGAATTTAAGTCGGGAACATGTGACCCGAAAAGGAGGGCTAATTCTTGGGTCCTTCTATCGCGATAGAGAATTTTCTGTCCTCGATTGTATTTCGCCCCGTGTCGCGACATGGCCTCCGTGTTGCGAGGATCGGGGTCCTGTGCCAAAGCATGACCCTGCCTGAGCGCACACGGCAGGCATGCGGCGCTACAGCGCAGCGCGCGCACGACAAAGATTTATTGCTCTATGTCGTGACGTGACTGCGTCGCGACATTGTTCCTGTGCATGTCGCAGTGTTTCTGGCCATGTGAGATTTTTTCTCGCATTCCGTGTCACTCTACGTAAATTTTGTGTCGCGACAGGATTTGGGAATGGTCTAGGATGTTTGGGTCGCGACAAGGGTCTCCTCAGGCCTGGAGCATGGTTTTTCCCGATAGAGCGTCTTTAATGCGCGATTGCAGCTGGCCGTGTGGGGAGGTTTTTCTCGCTGTGACGTAAAACCTCGCCAAGCACATGACGTAGTCAGACAGTCATAGCGACCACGCTGGCACAAATACAGGCGCTGATCGCAAGACACGACAAACACGACAGTGGACTCACACAATAGAAACTTTATCGCGATTTAACTTGTCCAGAGAGAGTCAATAAAGGCATTGTGTTGTGCATTGTTTGAGCTACTATTCATGGACACTGTTTACAAAAGGTTTTCCTAAATTTGATTTCCTAACTAGTAAGACCCGAAAAAAAAAAAAAAAAAAACCCTGGGAATTGGGGTGTCACATACATCTTTGAGGTATATTTCGCCATTTTGGATTTTGGAAGCATTGAAATGCTTAGCCACAAAACTCGTGACGCATGCCAAGTTAGTCGTTAAGATTCTTTTGGAACTTATGATTATGCTCTTCAATAAAGTGTTTTTATAGTAAGGCTAGGGTTTGAGCCATCTTTAAACATCAACAAAACAAACGAGCACCCATCTTTTGCACATTTAACCCTTACTCTTTGCTGAATCTTTTTCACATACTTCAAAGTCACTCCCATAGATAGCACTGATGTACTGTACGATGGATTCTCTCTAGCTTCACCAGACAGAAAAATCTCATCCCTGGGCTAAAAGAAGTCTTTATTATTTTCATCAACATTATCATCATGGTCATCCTCATCCTCATCATCATTATCATCTTTACAAACATCATATCCACTATAATCATCATTATTGTCCTCTTCACTAACATCCCTTATTCCATCATTTGCTTCAACAGTCATAGATTCATCCATGGCTAGTTGCAAATGATCATAAGCAATTGATAATATATCTTCAACCAAAATAGCCTCATCTATCTCATGTGTGGCAAAAAATTTCAGCACACTTATTTCTTTATTTATTAAACTCAATAACCTCCTAATATGCTAAGGTCTATCTTAAGTGGTTAAAAACTCAAGTTAGCATAAGAAGAGAAATGGTATAGGTTCGAATCCTAGCCGGGATAAATTTAGCGAGGAACAAGATATCGTTTTGATGCTATACAAATGAATAGGTGTAAAAAAAGTAACCTCCTACATTCATCATCTTGAACTAAAAATAAACTTGATCCATAGCCTCTAGGTTGTATCACGATTATATACTTGCTTCAAAATAATATAACACAATTCTTGTTTATACACATCTTTCATAGTGATAATTGTTAAATAATTAACATCAAATTCATCTAGAATAAAAACTTCTCCTCCTAGAGAACTTATCTCAGGAGTAACAACCCATGGGCCCTATGATGTAAGTGTAAATCAACCTTGTCTTCCATGCTTCCATTTGAAATAAAAAATCAATAAAAATCAATAAATCTAAGTGTAAATCAGTATACCTTCAATCTACAATGACTTTAACAAAGAATGTGTATATTTAATTCCTAAAGACTGCAGCAATTTAAGATTAAATTAATATTCAATAACCACCGAACTATCCTAATTTAACCTGGGTGGACTCACATTAGCCTTCCATGTTCCCAATTCCACCGAAGGGATATTGTGTTCCAGTTTTCAATTCAAAGAATACAGACATGAGAAAACATAACACTGCTTCAATAAAGAAGACAAACTAATTCCAATTCCAACTGTCATCAAGAGACGAGAAAACCAAAAAACAGTTTTCAATTCCAACCTCTGCAGAAGCTCCCAATAAGACAAACTAATATTTAAAAAATTAATATATTCATAGGACCAATTAAAATGTCTCAAAACTGCTGAATATTCCTGATACTATGTGATTTACGCTTTTTCAACCAGATCGGGCCGAAACGGGTCGGGGGCCAGGACCCATCCTGGCTGATGCTCGGGTCACCCTCGGTGCCTCGGATGTGGCACCTCCGCAAAAAGAACAGCAAATATTAGCATGCAGGGGCTTCAGCCGTGAGGCCCAATGCCTAAGCCTCTTCCTATGAGCAAGATAGGACCTTAGAGGAGAATGTGCCGCGTGATAGCCGCATCTTCACCCCACGTGGGCCTTGTATTTTATAGTAGATGTTTTAATACTGATGGTGATTAAGATTCTTTCCCATCGATGAGATATTTTCGACATCGGATTTGATTATGATATAGAAAAAGTGCGTACTATATTCGGGAATTATTTCTTTCCCTTATCAGGATCCCTGCCAGAGGAGTCACATTATTTGCAATTATATTACTTTCCTAATCGGTAAGATTTTAGTTTGATTTGGTCGGATAATATATTATCGAGATTATTCTATTTCCCCATCTATGTGATTTGGCTTGGATTTGCGTAATAACATGGGCTTTCTTGATACCCAGTAATCGAACACCTTGGGCGAAGCGACGGGCCTTCATCCTTCACCTCGGCCGGCGCCAAAAAGGCTCGAATGTTGAATGGGCGCGTCACAATGACGGGCCTTCATTCAAATGCGCGCCAAAGGTCTAATGCTTCCAATGGGCATGCCTTCCTTTCGGGGGTTTAGCGAAAGGGCTCATGGTAGCTCATTTTTCAACCCCATCGCCGTCTGCACTCGCGGTGCCCGCGCGGCCGGGCGGCTATAACGCCGACGATGCAATTTCCACGTGCTGTTTCTGGGGTCGGGTTGTTAAGCGCTTGATCGCCGTCATACGCCTTGGCGCATAATGATCAATTTCCTTGGTTTTCTCGCGCTTTAGCTTCTACACTCCTTTAGCCTTTCGCTTTTCGCACTGCCTGTGTGCCTCTAATCCTACAACCTCTTCTTACTTTAACATTTCGTACTTACTGTTTCCTTGGGCTTCCATCCGACCCTTTTTGTGAGTCTTTTCTCTCGCATTTTTCGAGATAGCTTCTTCGTTTCGACCGCCAAGGTTTTATCTCTTTGGTTTCTTTTCGATTAGTACGACGAGGCGCTAGGGTTAAATCGATCGGATTTCGCTATCGTTGTCATCACGGGTCCTGTCGCTCTTCAGACAAGTGTGGACTCTTCTACGTTGCCGCTCATGGATTAGGGGCGTCCACCGTTGTCATGGCTGATCCCTCAAACGCTCCTGGGCGCTTCCCTCTTCCTCGACAAGGTAAGGGGGAGAGTAAACTCTAATTAAATATCCTAGGATTAGAATACCTCAAATCCGCCATTCAAAGATGCTTTAGCACCACGGCCTAGCAAGGTCGGTCCTCATTTATGGGGCTACTCTTTATAAACGTTATCGAATTCCTCCCCTTTGGTGTCCGGTGTGGTCCTCGACGTTTTCAATTCTGGCGTAGTTTCGTACAAGATGGTATGCTTCTTCAAGTCGCCGATAATGGCTCGGGCTTCCTCGCATCCCTTCATAAAAGCGTAAGCTCTACAACATTTCAACAAAACCGTCCTTCCCAACTCACGCCTGAATCTATTGGTAATATTTTGGTCGGGCCTTATTGGCCTTCTTTAGTGGATTGTGGGGCCTTGGTGGTCCTGCTGTAGCTGCCCTTTATCTTTTTAGCCCGAAGGAGACCGCCGAGGGCTTCCTCTATTTTTCAGCCTGGGAGCCTCCCGATGTGGATTCTCCCGCCACCTCCTCTTCCCAGCCAGCTCGGGGAAGGACGCCATTTGCTGGGCGCGGGCCGCAAACAATATGACCCTTCGACAAGGACGACACCCTCGGGCGCTCCGGTGGCTCGCTGACCACCCCGAGAATTCCGTGAGTGCCCGCGGTGTTTTTGGTATAACTCGCGTAAGGTCAGCCGGTCATTTATGATTCCGCACATCCCCGGCGCTTCGTGTGCTCAAATCGACCTCACGTCAAGATAAATGCCATAGCCGGGCCGGGCGCCGGGAGGAGTGTCCCGGGCTCGGCCCCACGCGGAAATGACAAACTGACAGCCCGGCCCGAGTTCGGTGTCCGGCCGCTGGCCGCTTTATGGCCCTCGCCTCCTTCCGGCACCATGAGTCTTCCCATTAGCCGCAACCAATCCCACAAAGGAGAGCTGGGCTCGCCAAGACGCCGTCTCAAAAGCCCCGCAGAAACCTGAAAACCCCTGCCATCGAGAAAGATCGGGCCAGCGCCAAGGTTCGTGAAATCGGGGCTTTACTCTCTGCCTACTCATGTCCGAAAGTCGAGGCGCGCAGCCTCCTCGTCTGGTGTCTTGCTGGGGGCTTCGAGCTCGCAGCCCCGTTTGGGGTCCGTCGCACAGCAAAAGTCTTTTGGGTGGAGCTGCTTGAGCGTGCCTGCTAAGGGGCCATGCCCATACCAGCCCGGAATCCGCCAACGAAGAGTGTTAGGTCACCTTCTCAAAGGGCGGAAGAGTTGAAGAAGAAAGATCTAGAATCAAAAGTGGCGGAGATGGGGACTATTTGCTTCTCAATGTTGAACTTCCATACAGCAATTCGGCCCATCCGTAGCGATTCCGACCCGAGAGGTCGAATGCGCCGGCTTCGTTGATGAGGCTTTGGCCCTATCCCCTCCAGGGGTCGTCTCAAGTTCCCTATATCTTGTCGTGTCTGTTTCCATTTTGAATTGAATGTCGGTCTCGTATCGGATGTTGACTCTATGTTGGATGTGCAGGTGGCTACTTATTTCAAGGGTTTGGCCAAAAAGGCCAAACTAAACGAAAGGCATGTTAAAGCCGCTTGGGTTTACAAGGCGAGGGTGGCTTCCCTTACATCCGAGCTTGGTCGAGCCGCGGTAGGATCTGCATGGGCGTATGACCGAGGAGGCAAAGAGAGACTTAAACCGACGAAGCATACCATGTCACCCGTGCTCGAGCGTAAGGTAGAGAAGATGAAGTTCGAATAGCTTATCGTCGAAGGCGAGCCGAGGTCCGTGGACGAGCCGCGGTTACGCACGACTCTGGCCGAGACTAGGATGGTCGCAGTCGCCAGCATGCAGCTTCAAATGGTTAGGGATTTAGCCTATTACATCCGGCGAAAGCACAGAGTCTAAAGAGGAGCTAATATGCCAATGGCAAATTGCGCGATAAGGTAGCGCTACTAGACGGGGCTCGTCGTGAAGCCTTCGAGGCTTGAACGGGCAGCGCCCGATCAAAGAGTGTCGCGGACCCGCGGGACCTTCATCAAGAAATAACTTGGTTGCTCGGGAGAGGGCCAGCCAAGTGTGTGGATACTGAGCACCGCCGCGCTCGCGGCTTCCCCGGGTGGCTCGCCGCCAGAGTGGGCCGCCAACGCCTACCCAGCTTGGACTTAACTCACTCCCTAGTGATGAGAGCGTAAGAGTCTTTCTCCGGGAACTATTCAAGAACCGGTACTCCCCGCTAAAGCCCACTCTCTTCACCGCCTCGCTCTCCCGTTGATGCCTAATTTCCCGTGCTTGTCTCCGCCTCGCCCGATGTTGACTCCTTTTATACTTTCTTTACGTGATATTTGAGCTTTTGTCGGGCCCGGGACCCAAGACATATGTGGCCTTCCCTTAATAAATATTCATTTTTTTATCGCTTCAGGTTCTCACCGTGCATTTCGCGCTATTCTTCATGAACTGCATTTCAATTCCTGTTGCATGGCCTAACTCAACGCCCAAGTTGATAGCCGAGCGATTTCTTCGAACCGGGCCATTGAGACTTCATACACTCGCCCGGCCAACCCGGCTGGGCCGCATGGTCCGAGCAGGCAGACGAACCCGTCGGAAGTGAGCCACCGAGCCTCGGGCGCCCGAGGCCTTGGTGGCGATCCAACCCGGAGCGCATCCGACTCCCCAGCCGCGCGGGCCCGGTGTGCGCAGTAGACGAACCTGGCCAAAGTGAGCCACTAGGCTCCGAGCGCCGAGGCCTCGTGTGGCGATCAAGCCTCGATCGCTTCCACCCCAGCCGTGTGGCCCGCGGCAGATGAGCTCACAGCGAGGTACCGCTCCGTGCGCCGAGGCCTTGGTGGCGATCCACCCCTCGAAAGCAGATCCGACTTCTTAGGGTCACAGGTCTATGCGAGAGCAGATGAGTCACAATGAAGTGAGCCATTGGGTCTGAGCACCGAGGCCTTAGTGGCGATCCAAACACCAGCGTGATCCCTGACTCAGGTCAAGGCAGGTCTGCAGAGTAGATGAGTAGCCTGCCAAAGCCGAGCCATGTGGTCTCGGCGCCGAGACCTGTGGCGATCCACCGAGCAGATCCGACTTAGGTCGTGGCCTCGTGCGCAGTAGATGAATCTCGCCATTAAAGGAAGCATCGGGTCTGAAAGGCCGAGGCCTTTGTGGCAATAATCCAGCTCGAGCAGATCCGACTCCTTAGGCCGCTTGGCCCGGTGCAGTGATGAATCTCGTCAAAGTGAGCCACCGGGCTCCGGCGCCGAGGCCTTGGTGGCGATCCGCACCGGAAGTCGACCGACCGCCGCGGCCTCGTGCAGTAGATGAGCCCGCCAAAGCGAGCCACCTGGGCTCCGGCGCCGAGGCATTCCAGGGCGATCCACCGAAAGCAGATTTGACTCCTTAGGTTGCGTGGCCTATGCAGAGTAGATGAGCTCGTCAAAGTGAGCTACTGGGCTCCGGGCGCTGAGGCCTTAGTGGCGATCCAGCCTAAGCTCATTTGACTCCTTAGGTTGTGTGGCCTGTGCAGAGTAGATGAGCTTGTCAAAGTAAGCTACCGACTTCTGGCCAGGCCTCGTGTGGCGATCCGTACTCGAGCCGATCTCGATCTTTAGGTCGCAGGCTCGTGGCAGAGTAGATGAGCTCGCCACAAAGTGAGCACCGCCCTCGGCCAGGCCTGCGGCGATCCGTACTCGAAATGATGTGGACTCCTTAGGCCGCGCTGCCCGTGCAGTAAAGAACTCTTCAAAGCGAAGCATCGGGTGCGCCTATTCGACTCAATACTTTAGAAAGGCGCGAGTGTCTTTAATGTTGATTTATGGAGAAATTGAACCGTTTGCGCGAATTTCCGAGTGCCTTGGATTTCTTATAAATGGCGGCTTCATCGCTATGGAGTTTATTCTCGATTCGCCTTTGGTGCGCGACGAGATCTATGGTAGATGAAGCCGTCGAAACTTGATCGCCTTCGCCGGGATCCACCGAAGGTTCGTCTTGGCCATTGACTCTCACTTATGGAGTTGTGTTTTTCCCTAGTCTCCCCTTTATGGGAGTTATGTTATTCCCTAGCTTTGCGCTAGGGAATGCGTCCGGAGAGGGCGGTGCACCCCTTGTGCCGTTCTTTCCATTTTCTGTTCTTTTCTCTTTTCCTCTCCTTTCTTCTCCTTCTCCTTCCTTTCTTCTTTTTTTCCACATCTCATTCTTCCTTTTCCCTTTCCTTCCGCACAAACTCCCGGCCACCCTCTTTCTTCTCCTCTTTCCATCTCTTTCCTTTCTCCTTCTTCTCCTTCTTCTCCTTCTCCCCTCTTTCCATATCTTTCCTTTCCTTTTCCTTCTTCTCCTCTTTTCCATCTTTTCCTTTCCTTCTCCCTTCCTTTTTCTTTCTTGGAAGTTTTTTTTCTTGAGGGAACGCTTGCACTTTCAAGTAATTCTAGATGTAAAGGATGACACACTTTGATTGTAATTGAATGTAACTGATTGAAATTGAAATATAGACTTTTTCTTTGCAGCTTATGAACTTTCTCATTATGTATTTTTCCTGTCTGCTATATCTGTCGCTTGGGGACGTTTAACAAAATAAATCCGCTGAACGCCTGTCCCCGCCATCTAAAAATTGATAAGGCTCTTTCATTAATATTACAACCATGTTTACTGGTAAAAACGCTGATGTCTCTGACTCATGTGATGTCAGAAAATTTTTCCCTCCTCCTCAGCTTCGAGCTCATAATTTCCCCGGTTTGACGACCGAGATATGATGTAGGGGGCCTCCCCATTCTTGGGGCCCAGCTCTCATGTGTTGATTCTTCCTTGTCAAGTGTGAGCTTCTGAAGACTTAAATCACCTGCATGTAGCTCCCGGGTTTGACTCGCTGTAGTACCCCAGCCGCCTCTTGACATTCTTCCAGACGCCTGAACCCCTCACGTTTTCATCTGAGAGATCTAACTGAGACTGAAGAGCCTGCCATTGTGTTCCATCAGTTAAGTTAACTCGATCCTTGGGGACTTTAATCCGACCTCGACAGGGGCTACTGCTTCAGTGCCAAAGCGAAGAACAGGGCTTCCTGGGTTGCTGACTGCCATCCCCAGAAATATAAAGACTTCTGTGGAGGTATTCTACCCATTTTCCTTTAAGATCTTCAACTGTGTCCAGCGCCTGGCGGGTTCCCATGGTGACTTCGGTCCTAATTAACAGACCCATGGATGTGCTGGAGACGAGTACACCTGAACCCAGCCTTACGCAAATCTCGACCATGCCACTTAAATTGTTTTCGTCGCTTCAATACCAGGCCTGGGACACTCAAACCCCAGATATAACATTTTCCACGCCAACAAAATTTATGATCTTGATACTCTGTGATCAGGGCCAAAGGCTCCTACTTCACCCCACTTGGTGAAGTAATCCACCGCGACGATTATAATTTCAGAACGCCCTTCCCCCACCAGTGGTCCCAGCAGATGTCCAAACCCCATTGTCGAAAGGCCAAGGGTTTGTGATTGATGCCATGTCTCATTGCAGAGGCGTGAGATCTCAGCATGCCATAAATCTTGCATCTCCCCAACAGGTCCTGCCTGACTTTGAGTATCGTGAGGGCTGCAGAGTGATCCCTGCCTTGCACCTTTCTCGCAGAACAAAGCCCAGCCCACATGTGGTTTCCGCAGATATAATCTTCATGCATTTTAGAAGCACATATTCAAGGTCTTTTTCCCAATGCACGGGCGACGGGTGTAAGAAACCTCAAAGCGCTGCATATTTCCCTTATGGTTAGTGAACCCCACAACCCTCAGCCCCTGACTTAAATACTTCTTCGTCGCCGTAGACGTCCGTCTATTATATAAATCTCAAACGGGGTCCATCCAACTCGGCTCGGATCCGATTTTGGCAACTTCCACGTCACAAAGATCTAGAAGGCTCGTTAGTTGCATTTAATGGCAAAGAGCTGGCTGAGGTCTTCCCGTGAGGTCAAGCTGCCATTTCGCCAGGCTCAGCCCAAGACTCCTCGTCGTGACATGCCTGACCGAACTGTTACCCCCACTTTTAATAAATCCGTGACCTTTAGAGGCATAGGATCATCCTTCCAATTCCCGCCCTAAATCCATTCAGCTTACCATCACCAGAGCTCAAGAACCCAGCCTGTCACTCCAGTGAGATCATCATATTTGCTGTCGATACCACATCCGCCTCAAGCAGCCCACAGATAAACAAACTGGAACTGAATGCGCATCAAAGGCTCTGGTCTCCTTCCAAGATCACAGATACAAAACATCCGTCCTGTCTCACTGTTTATATCCCATCCATGAGAGTCAGATGGAGAGTTAGTCCCTACGACTTTTAACAGAGGTCCCGTCCAGGCGGAATCTTTATGATTAAGCCACAAGCACCTGCCATTTTATTGCGCTTTTAGCTTGTATCTGATGTCGAACTCAAGCCACCACGCCCACTTCACGCCTCTCCGGGAGGTCTCTGGTTTATGTAACACTTGCTTCATTAAAAATTATGTTGGAACTTCTATAGTACGAGCTCGAAATAAATAGCCCGAAGCTGCGGTTACCAATGCCAAAATTACACTTTTCCATCCTCGTACCTCTCCTCCGGGCTCCTCCTCAAAGCCTCGGCCGCATTAGTAACCTGGTGCTGCACTCGTTCTTGTCTCCGACGAAGCGACACAGCCGGTGTCCCAAGGTCGCTTCTGGCATGGGGAGGTGAGGAGCTCCCCTTCAATGGGACTTACTAGAATGGGAGGGGAACTCAAGTATGTTTTTAATGCTGAGAATGCTTCTTCACACTTCGTATCCCATTAAAGGCCTTCTTCAGGACTTGGAAGAAAGGCTGGCATTTATCACTTGCCCTGGATACGAATCGGCTTAAAGCCGCAACCTCCCGCGACGCCACTCCTTTATACCCGATGATGATGACATGTCGAGTTAACACTTTATTTTGTCCGGATTTGCCTCACCCCTGGTTGACTACGGAAACTGTGAATTTTCCGACCGACACTGCAAGTCACACTTGGCCGGATTCAGCCTTCATGTCAGAATTTCGTGATCCGGAACGCCCTGAGAGATGAGAGATGTGGAGCCCTACGTGGTAGATTTTACCAAAGATGTCATCTATGTACACCTCCATAGTCAGGCTTATCCGCTTCGAACATCCGGCTTCACTCAACCTCCGATAGTGGCTCTCGCATTCATAGAGTCCGAACGCATCACACCGATAACAATAGGTTCCCCGCGCCGTGACGAACGAGTCTTTTCGTCGCCCGGTCCATACCGATCTGGGTTGTAACCGGAGAAGGCGTTCATAAAACTGAGGAGTTCATGGCCTGCTGTGGCGTCCACGATGAGGTCGATTCTCGGCAAAGGGAAGCTGTCCTTTGGGCATGCTTTGTTGATGTTAGTGAAGTCGATACAGAGTCGCCACTTGCCCTTTGCTTTTTTGACGAGTACGACGTTAGCCAACCACTCAGGATACTCCACCTCCCTGATCGCTCCTGCTTGGAGGAGTTTGCCGACCTCCTCGTTGATGGCTTTTTGCCTTTCTGGCGTGAAGCTCCTCCGCTTTTTCTTGATCGACCAAGGACTCGGGCCGGCGGTCACTCATGAGTGATTACCAGGTTAATTCCTCCCATGTCCGCCTGCTTCCATGCGAAGACGTCTTTGTTCTGTCTTAAAAACTGAGTAAGGAGGCCTTTGAAGTCTTCTGCTAGCTTGGAGCCAATATAGGCGAGATGTTCAAATCGTCATCCAACGCACACCCGGTTCTAGTTCTCCGAGGGCTCCTATCGTGTGAGCACCTCGTCACGCATGTCTAGCCTGCCTTATGTATACGCTTGTCACGCTCTACTCACTGCATGCTAAGTAGCATTCCCTGGTCACTCGTTGATCTCCTCGAACCATTCCTACTTCGCTTTCGGTAGGGAACTTGATCATCATGTGGTATGCGGAGGGGATAGCTTTTTTTGCATTGAGGGAGGGTCTGCCTAACAACATATTATAAGCAGATGGGGAGACTACAATGAGGAATCTTGTCAGCCGCCGCTGTCGCAAGGCTTCCTAGGGTGAGCACTAACTGTATCAAGCCCAAAGGTAATACCTTTTCTCCGTAAAACCCGCAGTGTGTGTCGACGTGTTCCGCTTTTCCTCTTCCAATGCCCATTCATCGCAAAGTCGACGCAAAGATGATGTCAGCTGAACTCCCATTGTCAACTAGGACCCGATGAACTGTTTTGTTGGCCACAACCGCGCGAACTACCAATGGGTCGTCATGGGGGTGTTGGCATCCCCTCCGTATCCGAGCCAAAATGTGACGGACGGTCAGTCGCTAAGCTCGGGACACCGCTTGTATTTCCCTATTTCGCCGACCGAGCGTCGCATGTGATGGGCCTTCCGAGATCACATGGATTTCTCCCAAGAGGTTGGCCGCGCCGAGCTGTCATCCGGTCGAGGTGGTGGTGGTGGTCAGCCGAGTCGAGTTTAGTTCCGAGCCCGATTCTCGAGGCCGACTTTTAGATATGAAACGCCTGAGGTACCGCTACTGCATTAAGTACTCTACTTCCTGAGTTGTATGCAAATCACCGTGCGGCCCGTAGTCCCTATGGAACTCCCGCAGCACTGTGTTGTCCTCAGGGTGGGGTCCGACTCCACTTGAGCTGGCTACCCCGTGAATTGCTCGTTTTCAGATTTCGCACAAGACTTGTAGATACCGAGGTCAAGTATATGGGAGTGGAACCGAGGTGAATAACGTCGGTTGCCTTCGACCGCGTAGCCTGTGACGATCTCCGAGAGGTGCCACGCCTTTTAGGATCACCACTTTCTCGGGGGACCTTTGCCTGACGCTTTGTCTTTGGGGCTTCGTCCTCGCCGCCGCTTGTTTGGTCCCGCTTTTTTTCATGGGTGGAAGAGCTCTTCGGATATGAGGGCTTCTTCACCGTTAATATACTGCTACAGCACCTCGCCCATGCTGGGATTTTTGAGATGGAAATATCAAGTCTTTCTGATCAACTCCCTAAGCCGACAATGAATGTAGTGATCGCGAATTTCTCGTCGGGTATATCTACTTTTAGAGACTCGGCATTGAATCTTTGGACATAGGATCTCAGGCTTTCTTGCGAGCTCTGCTTGATAGTCAGCATGTGATAACTTGGCTTTCTATACGTCCTGGCCGTGAAGTGAGACGCGAGCTTGGTGTGCTCACGAATAGGGGAGATTAATGACGGTGGAAGCTGTTAAGCAGACAAAAATTTGGGCCTTTTAATGTCATGATCGCGAAAGCCACTGCGTCGTCTGCAGGATCTTGATACCCGTGCGGCTGCATTTGATTTTGTAAGTGTTGAGATGATCGATTGGATCCCTGACACCATCGAACGCTTCCACTTGTGGCATCCTGAATTTTGCTGGGAGAGGGAAGTGAAGCACCTCGGTTTGAAGGGTGATTCAGTTTGTTGTACCAAAATTGTCCATAATGTCGGGCGCGTCAGCGGCCACCTCCTTCCTGCAGGTACGGCTCTTGTTGAAGGCCCTTGAACCTCTGCTCCCATGATAGCTCTCATGCTCCTGGCTGAGGGCGGTGTAGTTCTTTGTTTCCTGTGCCATAAGGTGTTGGCACATTGCTTCTCTCGGGGGACCGAGTTGGTCGTGCCCACGGCTCGGCTGGTTACGCCCCTCGTTTGGGCGCCTCGGATTGTCGGGTGTGTTGCCCTTCGTGAGGGAGGAGAGTTGTGACCCTCCCATTGTTTTGTCATGTATCGTGGGTGTTGTATCACGCACGGTGAGTTGTTCTAATTCCATATGGTGGTTGATGAGGGCGGAGGCGCCCTCCACCTTGTTCGGTGTTGGCTTGCATTGCTTCCCGATGTGTCGGGAGGCTTTGTTAATGCAACGTCGCTGGCGGATGCATCCTTGTGGATTAGCGTTGCTCCACCTTGTGTTAGAGTTGATACCATCAATGGCGGGTGATCGGTTTATTTGGCGAGCTGCCCGTTCCCACGAGGCAGCGCTAGCGATGATGCCTTTTTCAACGGGTGGGGCACACGGAGCAGTGTTGAGTGGGACCGGGACACGGGCGTCTTTGGTGGTCTTCGGAGGGCTGGAATGTAGGCGCGCATCTGAAAATAGAAAGAAGAAGGGCCGGCCGGGGGCTTCACATAACCGCTTCGATGCCTAAACCGGTTTCTTTATGTAGAGAAAAAGATAGGCTGTAGAGAGGCGAGGCTGTGTTGCGTATGTTAGGCGTACCCAGCACTCACTTAGATGGGGTGGCCTTATATTTATAGTAGATGTTTTACCGGTTGGATGGTGATTAGAAGTTCTTCCATTGGATGAGATATTTTTCTTGATATCGGGTGATTATGGATATAGAAAGTGCAGCTCTATTTGGAATTATTTCTTTCCCTTATTGGTGGGATCCCGTTTGATGAGCTGTAATATTGTGAATTATCTTACTTTCCTAACTGGTAAGATTTAGTTTGATTTGTTGGATAATATATTATTGGGGATTATTCTATTTCCCTGATCTATAGGATTTGGCTTGATTTGCAGAACATGGGATTTCTTGATTACCCATAATCGACCTTTGGGTCGAGCGGATTGGGCCTTCATCCTTCACCCTTGGCTGGCGTAAAAAATGCCTGAATGCTTGAATGGGCATGCCCAGCGGATTGGGCCTCTATCCTGGGCTGGCGTCAAAAGGCTTGAATGCTTCAATGAGCATACCTCTCATTTGGGGTTTAGCGAGTGAGCCTGCGAGCCCATTTTTCAAACCCTATCACTATGGTAGGGACCACCTTGTATGGTTAAATGAATTAATATTGCAATCGAAACAATGCAATATTTTTTTCGGGAATAAAATCCAGCAACAAAGATAAAATCAAATGCAATAAAGATCCAACGCAATAAAAACCATCAACAAAGCAATTCTTTTTTTATGATTCAAATCCCGACACAACAGGAGATGAGGGTTGAGATTTATAATCAAAGAAAACAATATAATGAAACGCAAAGGCTGAAGATGAAGAGACAATGAATACGAAATCATTTAGCAAAGGAAAAATCGAGCCACCCCATGTTGTAGCCGCAATGGGTAATCGTGCAGGGAAAGATTAAGATTGAATGCTCTAATTGTGCCATAAGCAGATTTGGATTCATAAAATCAAAAAAGGAAGGTGGTCTTCATTCGAGTTAGGGCTGACAAAATTTGACACGATACGTAAATACGACACGAACCCAACACGGTTTTTGTGGGTTTTGGTTGAGTATAATCGTGTTTGAATTCGTATTCGTTTTGACCACTTTGGCTACGTTTAATAAATAGGTCGTGGCGGTGACATGCCTAACTGCAATTGACCGAATTGACCCGTTTAATTATTATATTAATTAATTAACCTATTTAATAAGTTATTTATGACCAAATGAATTATTAATTATAATTTATATTGAAGAATTTAAATAATAAAATTAGTAAACATGTTAAATTTAATGGGATTATTTGTGTTAAACATGCATGAATGATTAATCATAATTCTTGTATTTTAAATAATCAAATTAAATGGGTTATATTCGTATTGACTGCTGCTGCTTGAATAAATGGGTTGGAGTTTGGAGTTAGCGAATGTTGACACGTTTATTATTCGGTGTCTCGAGTTTGGGTTAGCGAATATTGACCGCGGTCGTGCGTGACGCGACACGAACACGAGGCTCATTTACCTGAGTGTAGCTGGTCGAGCCTCTTTGTGTCATAATGTTTCCTCGTCGACCAGCGACGGACCAACTAACTTTATGCGTTAGGCGCGTGGCAAGATGGGACAGTTAAGCAGTGGATGCAAATGTCGGGGCGGTCGGCTAAAAGCGAGAGGTGTTGAGTTTGCTGAGTGGCTCTTGGGAGGATTTTTAGACATTTTCCCTTAAAAATATTTGGTTAAAAAAGACATCAAATAACCACAAATTTGTAAATCCTAATATTTCCTACCATAACTTCCCTTCGAAAATGACTCATTTTGGACAAAAATACCTTCCTCCATTTTTATATTTATAATTTGTCTCTTTAAATAAGGGGGTTATATTTACAAGAAAATAAGAACATTTTTATCAAAATCATACCAAAAATTGAATGAAGGGTCAAATTTCCGAAATTAGTTTTTAAAAGGTGTTTTAATCAAATCAACCTTTCTGATTTTGTTGCACAACCTCGCTCTTGAGTTTTTTTTAGGGTACACCGCATTGCGAATCAATTCATAACTTTAACATTACGAAGCTAATATATAAGATTTGAATGTCACAAGCGAAACTCTTCTCGACGTAAGGGAAGTATGCTTATGATATGATATTAATTATCTTGTCTTTCCATCGATCCGGGTTTTGTCACATTAAGTTTTTACAAACGAGTTTGAATGAGGGTAGTCATACTTGAGACAAAAGAACACAGTATAACATTATAAGAATATTGTGCGTCAACTCACTTTTCTTCATTGGAGTTTTATCACTTTATTAGGTTTTCTTAACGAAGTTTTTAATGAGGAGCATGTGCTTGTGGTGAGGTCGTCGATGAGGAATGTTATAAATGCTGATGAATGAATGACCATCACATTCATGGATCTCATTCATGAAGAATAAAAAGTAACGAGGTGCATTAACCCTCATTCTTGAAACTCCATAACTCACCATTAAGCCTATAAAACACTCTCTCCCTTTGCATAATGGTATCCCGAGATTTATCTCTCCCTGTTTCTCCTATAAAACACTCTCTCCCTTTGCATAATGGTATCCCGAGATTTATCTCTCCTGTTTCTCCTTTCAATTCTGCTCTCTTTCATATACCAAAGAATAATATATTTCTCTCACTTAAAGTTTGCTTTTTATAATATATTTACAACAAAATAACAATTTTACAATTTTTACATTTTACAAAATAAAGTTTTGTTGGAAATACTTATAGTTTATTTTTATATTTTTTTAAGGTTATATAAAATAAATTATTTTGGTGCATATTTATATATATTTTACATTATTTTTCATAGTATCATTATTTTATTGGGAAAATAGCATAAAAAACTATCAACTTTGAGGATTTTTGCAATTAAACTTGAAAAAAGAAAATAGCATAAAAAACTTTCAACTTTGATTTTTTTTATTATTACAAATGGAGTCTCAAACAGTCAAACTACTTGAGTTTGCTTCATTTGTAATTAAAAAAAAAAAAAATCAAAGTTTAGGGACCTCTTTGCTCTTTATTTTCTTAACTCAGCTTAACATGCAAAAACCTTCAAAATTCAAGATTTTTTATGATATTTTCCCTATTTTATTTTACTAAAAATATTTATTTAAATCAATATGATGACTATTCTTTTTCTTTTAATCGTTTCAAATGCTAGTCCAGAGAAGACATTAACCTGTTTGTTACTGTAAATTATAAATTAGGAGGGAAAAAGGCCACCCGATTAGGTTGTGGGCCAATGTGGGTCGAACCATTCGCCTTGGATCTATTTGGGTCAATGACTCAATATTTGGCAATGGGTAGAGTAGGCCAAAATAATCAAAAATATTCAAATTATTTTTAAGTATTTCTTTAAATATTTCAATTTAACATGTTGTTATTTAAAGACTATCGTTTTATTTTATTAAAACAATTGTAATTACTATGATAACTATTTTTTCTTTAAACAATATTTTCAATAATAAAAAGGAAATATATATATATATATATTGAATAATGGAAACATATATTTTTTATAACTAGAAAATTAACTGTTTTAAAAAGTTATTTACAAATACATGTACAATTATTAAAAAGAAAATTCTATATATAAAATTGTATTTTTTAATACTATATACAATTGTATTATAAAACATTATACTATATTTTAAAAAATTGTAAAAAATAACTTTAATATATAAATATTATCTAAAAACTTAATTTTTTAAGGAATTGAAAATAAAGTTTTGTTTGAAAAGTACT
The DNA here is from genome assembly GCA_016808115.1 of Tetrastigma voinierianum. NCBI lineage: Eukaryota > Viridiplantae > Streptophyta > Magnoliopsida > Vitales > Vitaceae > Tetrastigma > Tetrastigma voinierianum. The sequence continues at coordinate 49,268 of JAEQBH010002597.1, read as the reverse complement.
TTTTTATATAATTTTAAAAAAATATTTATTTGATTTTATATAAAACAAAATTTTATTTGATTTTTAACATATTTTTATGTTTTAAATTTATATTTTAAGTTCTCTTCAAAAAAATATTTATATTTTAAGTTTATAATAAAAATATATAAAAAAAATTTGGGCCAAAACATACCAGCCCGTCCCAAGCCCGTATAAGCGCGGCCGATTCGAATGTAGTAGCGTGGATTCTATCTGGACCGCCAAAATCGACCCACTAAATCTATGCCCAACCCACTAAAATTTCAAGCCAAAACAGCCGGACTCCCCATGCCAAACCCATATCCCCATCTATACTTCCCCTGACCATTGGAATCTAGGTATTTTGCACACATGAATAAAAAAACACAAATGTTCATCAAGGATCCTATTGTACTTGTCCTATATTTCAAGTACGCAAGTCTTTGTAGGCAGATGAAATGAGATACATGGTGCCAAGGGCACCAAGCAGAAGCATGCCCTTTTTTTTTCTTTTTTTTTTTCATAGCACATCTCACCATAGTGATAGAATAGAGAAACCATATCATCAGGGTATCACTAGGTTGTGTAGGGTGTTGAAGTCATATGGCTCAACTAAATCGTTGAGAAAAGCATGGATGACCTTTCAAAAAAAAAAAAAAAAAGAAAGGCATGGATGTCAAGAGAGACAAACCGAAAAGAACTTTGGATATCTTATCCTCAAACTAGATAAGCAACACCATAAAAAATTGTTACTTTGACAGTTTCAACTCCTTTACTCCATACATATTCTAGAGAACTCCAGATTTTTATCATTTCAAAAAAAAAAAAAAAAGATAAGATTAGTAGGAAGCCCCACCTTGACCAAGAATAGCCATAGATCACAAATAAAGATGCTAAAGTAATATCACCTGTAATTCCCCAGTATTCCAAGACCAACATGAATCAAGCTTATGGTCAAATATAGGTCATAGAAAGGTGAAGATAATTTAACATTTAAAAGTACAGATTCCAACAGTAAAATCATTAGAGTGCGGCGCTTATAGTTACATATAGCGTTAGATGCCAATGATTTGACAACCAACCAGCTCACAAGACCCAGCACTCATGGCAGCAATGACCTCCCAAACATCTGTTTCTGATTCTGATTCAGTACTCACAGGAGTTGTTTCTAAGGAGACGATGGAGTAATGACCGGAGGTTTGCATGTTACCCTGCAGGACTTTGAAGTTGTTATTGGCATCTTTAATGATCACATGAAGCTTCCCAAGAAATGAAGCAAGTAAACATTGCTTGTATCTCAGACTGAAGTCATCAATGGGAACATCTGAGGAAGCAACTTTCCAAGAATCACATTGGTGATCATATACTTTGATTGTGGCCTTATTTGGACGTCTTGAATGAGGATCTAGCGCATATAGCTCATCGTCGACTACGGCACACACTTTTAAACCCTCCTGCATTGGAGGCCAATCCTCACTCATGTCAACAGGCATTTCGGACCATGAATTTGTCTCAGGATCATAAACCTCTCCTCTTACATCTATATCAAAAGGCGAATGATTAAAAATCTGGGACACAAATAACTTTCCCTTGTATGATGTCATTCCAATTGCAGTGGGCTTGAAGGCAGCGGGTAATTCCTGTGCTTCAAAAGAATGCATGCTCGGTATTTGAGACCATACGCCTGTAAGAGGATCAAATACTTCAGCAGATCGAAGAGGGATCCCTCCACCATGCTCCTCGCTCATAACTCCTCCAACAACATAAAGCTTATTATTTAAGACACTTGTGTTACATTGACCTCTACCAATGGACATAGGACTCACTTCAGTCCATCTATTTTGAATCGGATCATAGCGCCAGGCACATGTAAGGGTTGAACCTCCATAAAATCCCCCTAAGATATAGAGGCAGCCATCTACCGACTCAATAGCAGAACCAAAAAATGGGACTCGGTCTACTGCATCCCTCCTCCCAAGCCAACCCCTTATGACACCTGCAATTTTATTGCTTGAACCCACCATGTTCAACATTCGAAGGCCTGATAAACCCTTTCTACAACTGTGTTCATGACGACATTAGGTATTGGAGGCAGTGTACATATTTCTGGACAAAGGATCAAAGGCCAACAACTGCTGCTCATATTTGATCCTTGTTAATATGTAGAGCCATTCTTCTGTCTTTCCAAGCTCTTTTCTCAAATTGAAAAGTTCAGTACTCATAATGGCGCCTTTCCAGCTCCGAGACACCAACCTCAAACCCAAATAACAAAATCTAGGAACTCTTGCAAGAATTTGTAGAGATATCTCATCAGGAAGGTTGGGAATCAATCTCAGGTTTTCATTCTCCTCAGAAATGCTAGATGAGAGTCTTTGTCTCTTGCAGGAATCATTCAATGAAACCTCGGAGAGCTCCTCAAATCTGGTCTTTGAGCCATTCAAGCTCACTGCAGAACCCATCAGGATCTTTATAATTGCTTCCAATCTGAGCAAAAACCAACCAGTTTCTAACCTAAATCAATTTTTTCTAGCTCATAAAATTAGATGATCATAGCTCATATATCACATTATTAGCAAGAAATGTGAGCCCAAAACAAGGAAGAAGAAGAAAAATTCACGAAAGCACATCAATCTCACATGTGAATCATAATAAGACACACAGAGAAATTTGATAAGCACACACAATTATCACCGAAACAATTCAAATTCAACTTCTCTTACTCCCCAACACACCAGTCATACCATGTATGTAAATAAATGGTGAGATAGATTCTCATACTATCCTTTGAACTCCCTGCACACCCTCCCCCATTCATAGATGCTACACGGCATCAAATTAGTCCGTCAAACTATTCATTTGAAGGAAGAACATCAACACCCATACACAGCTTGCAGATTCCAAGGTCATGAAAATATGCCAAACATGAAAATGGTAAAGTTACAGAGTGTTTGTAGTATGACTTTCAAGCAGACTAGAAATGAGAGATTTTCCGAAACACAATTTCATATAACAGGATATGCTCCAAATTATCAACAAATAGAAAATTTCCAATAAATAAAAAAAAAGAAATCAAATTAGGGGATGCGAAAAGGAAGAAAAAGATGAAATGAAACCATTTCACCGATCATGTGTGTTCATTAAATTTTTTTAATCAACATCGAATCTCTCATTTAACCCATGGAACTTCAGGCAGGTATGGGAGGCACCAGATTAAAAATTTATGATCAATTCCCAGCACTTTCTTACCTTAAAAGTTAACATTAGGGAGTCTTGTATCATGCTCTGATAAGTGTTTTCTCTCTCTTATTAATGTTATTATTATGTGTTTATGTTTGGATCCCATCCATCTGAAGCAATGAAAAATTGGATACAGACAAGCTTTTTCACAATCTGAATAAGCAGAAACCCGTAGAAAAAGAAAAGCACGATAAGCTCATCCAGTGTTTTGTCGCACAGCAATTAATGAATTGTTGACTAACAGTGTGATAAAAAAAAAGTTTGGGTACCCAGAGAGCAAATTAAACTATGAACATGCCATTCACCATTTCGTTTTATTTCTCAAACAGTGCATAACTATTTGCCCCCGTTTCTTTAAGTTTTCCTTGGTTTTCTCGGTAGCCAAACGGAAAGCTAAACCTAAACCCAATAATTCCCACAAATAAATAATAAAATTGAACAACAAGAAGGCAAGAAAAGGACCAAAACTCAAAAAAAAAAAAAAAATTGAAGCAAATTGCATAAAAACGTAGCACAAAATCAGAGTTCAATCCAAAATCAAGGAAATAGTTAAAGAAAAATAACAAAAATACCTTCCAAAATTCATGAATGGTGGAGGTTATGGCGTTTGCTCTAGGCCGTACACAATTAATATATACAAATACAAAAAATCCCTAGATGATTCATATGAATTTGTAAGAGGATCTATGAGATAAGGGATTATTGGTTTTTTTTTTTTTTTTTAAGAAGATAAAGGGATATTTATTGTTGGAAAACATAAAACTTTTAAAATTCTATATAGAGTCTTATTTGAATCATATCTGAAAATATCCGTTAGCCATTCTAAAATAGCAACATATTATATATCCTTTCTTAAAAATAAATAATATTATTATATTTTGTATTTTTGAAAGGGATTATATTTTATTTGTAATATCAAGTATTTTATTGTAATCAATAACAATATATAATTATAGATATTATAATATTTAATTTTATATTTATATCTAATATATCGTCATTTCAATTTTATGGAGAGATCGGAACAAAAAAAGTGGTTGGATATAAATAATTAAAAATTCATAAAAATATTTTAAAATATATTTTTAAAATGATAAAATAAACATATCTAAAAAATGATAAAATAAACCAGAACGGATTAAGCTTATTTTGTAAATATATATTTATCTAAAATTCTTTTGATATATTTATATTTCTTAAAACTTAAAAAAATTAAATTAAAAAATCCTTTTATTATCTTTTAAATAAAATTTTAAATTTTTTTAAATAAGAAAACTTTTTATAAATTATATTAAGGTGTCATTTATATTTATGTGTAAAGCTGATTGGTAAAAATAACTCGAATTTTAAAAATATTATGTTGAAGTTTTAAAAGCGTGGCTTGTCGAATAGAGGTGAGACCACTGGGCCCTCAATGAGATAGTTCTTACGTTATAGTAGTGTTTAATTATAAAGTCGTTATGAATTAAATTTAATTTGTTCTTAAGACATAGCCGGGTGGGAGAGGAAATTGGAGGATACTATAATGTTATATTATATCAAAAATCTAATTTTTATTATTTTAAATAAAACATGAAACTAAAGTATATTAAAAATAAAATAAAATAAAAATTCAAAAAAATTAAAAATAAAGGGATGGAAAAAAAAGAATTATGGTAAATTTAAAAATAATATTAATAAAATAAATTATAAGTTTATAACACATCTAAATTATCCTTATATTTAATTATTATCTAAATGATATAAAAATTATATTAGTTGATAATAAAGATTTTCTAACATTATAGTTGTGTTTCATCCTCTTAATCCATGGGTTTTGATTGTGTTCAAAACCTCTAATCTGTGTGTTGACCATCAAATATTGGAACAGAACATCGGGGAATTTTGTCGAACTTTCGGTCATATGTTTGATCGAGTAAGGTGATACTTAATTTGATTCCTTTTTCTAAAGAGATAATGTAAGGTAACTTTAATTTTCTATTTTACTTGAAATTATTTGGGTCTTCACTCCTACGTAAAAATCCTAAATTAATCGATACATGAATAAAATGAAATTATTGATTTAATTCCATAAAAAATAAAAATAAAAATGGATTCTTTATTCCCATACCCATTCCAATTTACCAAACATGAAACACCCCTTTAAGTGCATTAGAGATTGAGAGGGAAAAGGTGAAAGAGATGAAAGAGAAAAGTAGGGAAGCTGTTATAGATGGTGGATCTTCCAACTCATGCTTAGAGTGTTTCATTGAGGACATAATGAGTAACGTTATGTAAAAGAAATAAAAAAACTTTCTTTTGGAAGTATGCATGTAGTGAGATATTAATAAAATTTTCAAAGTTTGTAATTTTTTTTTTTACTTCTGCTCACCACTTTGTATTTTAAGATGTAATACTATATTCTTTTCAAATTTTGTATTTAAGTTCAATTTATGTGAAATGCTCAATGTTATTTTAGTTTCCAAAAATTTGAAAAAACTAAAGAAGAAAAATATAAGAAACAAAAATTGAAGTTATGGTTTTTATTTGCACATATATTTACTTTGTATATTACGTTGTGGTAGTATAATACTGTCGTATCACTTATTCTGCATTTAGTCGTCTCTTAAGAACAAAAAATTATAATTATAATTAAAATCAAGAAATCGTTTTCATTTGCCACTACAAACTCCTTTTGTTTATTTTAAATAATTAATATAAAGAAATTAAATAAAGAGTTTAAAGATATATGTTATTAACTAATTTGTATTATATTTCATTTTTTTCACAAGATAATCCAAACATAGAAAATTTTATTTCTTAATTTTATTTCTTTGTTATTGTATGAAACCAATTTTTCTTAATTTTTTTTTATTTCATTGTTATTTTCTAAAACCAGTTATAGTCTAAACTATTTAGAGTTTATGAATTAGAGTATGGGCATATTGAAAACAAGGTTGATTGTACATCATGCATGAAAGATGCATTTGAGAAGATCGAATATTCAAGTAAATATGTATTAATAAAATCATTTTAGTTTAGGGCACGGAAATAGCTCGGACATCACTAACAATAAAGTATCATGAATTAAAATTGATATTTTAGATCATGTTAGAAAATATAAAGTATTAAATTAAGAGATTTTAAAATTTAAAATTAATTTTTATTTTATGATAAATCCAATTATTTTAATTTAAAAAAATTAAATAAAATCTTAATATTTCTACAAAATTATTGTAAATTATTACCTAAGTTTATTTATTTATTCATACATATATATATATATATATATACTTGATAGAAAAATGAAATAAATTAAAATAACAAGTATAATACAAAATTTTCAAATTGAATTTTCAACTCAATAAGGTCATTGTTCAAATAACAATATTTTTATATATCCTTGAAATTTTAACAGGTGTTGGACCGAATTTGAAAGTGACATGATTTGTTTTAAAATTTTAAAACTTAATACCGAAAGAAAAGTACCTTTTTTGTCTTACAAGTATTAATATAATAAAGCTAGGTGCTTTCCCAGAGCAGCTCCGACCAGTTAGCCTGAATCGGGAGTAAAAGCGGGTTTTGGATCTTCAAAGGAAAAAAGATCTTCCGCCCGGTGGAGGCGATAGCGAGGCCCAAAAATTTAATTTATTGAGCAGTGATAAGCCAAATTTGGTCAAATATAGTATCATTGTTAACAGCAAAAGTGACAAAAACTTCGTTACTTGGCGATATAATGGTTGGAAGAAGTAGAAAATCACACCCGTGAACCAACAGAATATTTATATTTATTTTTATTGATTTAATTAAATATTTATGGCCATTTTATTTTTAGTGAATCTTTATATTTACTAATTTTAATTAAATATTTATTTATCTTTTAAATCGATTTTATAGTGTATAGAAGTGATATAAATGAATGAAGGGTACATGGTCGTAATTATTAAGGAAGAAAGGGTAAAATTGGAATAGATTTAGGATAGATGGAACTTTTAGATGCTAACTCCTGCGGAGATGTTTTAGTAAAGCTTTATTTAAATACCAGTAACTGGAAATTTAAATGAACTTCAGATCTTTTTTTAGCTAGCTGGAGATCTTCTGAGGCGCATAGGATTTACTTAATGATCGTGTCTAAAATTAGTGCATAGGCACGAGAGATGTAGGCTGGGAGCGAGCCGTCGATCAAAGCTTAAAGCAAGTTGACATCCTCCATGGGGTTGGCAGAAGAGCCTCGCGTGGTGACTCGGCCCCGTGATGACGTCGATTCTTTCACTCAAGGCGTAAGTGCAAGGAATTCCAGCTAAGCCGATCGGCCGGGACAGAGATGACGGGGGATAATCCGTTGTCCACAGGGTTATATGACGTAGAGAAAACCTTTCGTCTCCATGATCGATGTCATCTACTCATTAAAGGGAAGAAGGATCCACGATTACGACTCTAATTGTCACCCAATATTCGGCTAGCGATAGAGGAGAAGATTTCCAACCTGGTGGAAGATGTCGGTAATAGTCATCTAACAAGGAAAGTCATCGTGATCACCCATGATATCTCAGAGCAATTCCGCGAAAGGTACCTGATCACGAGAGCCATCGACAATTGATCTTTCCCTTTCATAGAAAGCGACTTAGGAATCGGAGAAGGCAGTAGACATTCCCAGTCGGACCACCACTACGTGCGGAATTTGTACATCGATCCGGCCCAACGAATCGGTCCAACGAATCTAGCAAGCTCCAGCCTAGTATTGATAGAAGCAGCACCATCAGTTTGGCGTCATATGTGGGAACAACTGTTTCTTTACAAATCAACTGATTTCTCAGTGAGTGATGGTATCGATTCGAAACATGAGCAGGAGTCACTCCAACCCCAGGGAGCGCCAAGACCAATAGGGCGGCGTTGGCGATGAGCAACCCGGGAGACACTCACCGAAGCTCTTCACGCCCCTGCGGCGAGATGAGGCACAAGTCTAGTCGATTAGCGTGCGCTAAGGGGTTGGCGGAGACTTACTAGACGAGGTGCGCGCGAAGCACAACGGGGCCTATGAAGGCCCGCAATGCCATTCACGGGAGGAATAAGCGACACCTCGCCCCCGAGCGTTGTGAAGGAGGAGAAAATAATCGGACCGGGGCATGATCACACACATACCGGGAGATGTGGTCGCAATGAGCGGATGCCTGGAAGGAACGATGGAGGTGATGAGCCAACCCCTTATCAGCAGGGGAAGGGGGAACAATCTTAGGAGTAGCGGTTCCAGGACATCCAACAAGAGCTCATCCACATGAAGGAGACTGTAAAAGGTTGAGCCCCAGTCTCCATGGATGCTCTGGTACAGCAAACGGAATCCCCATTTACGGTCGGGGTACTACACTTTCCTATAAACGAAATTGAAAGATGTCGCCGTCGAGGCCTTTGTGGGACAAAGGATCGTAAACCACCTCGGCACCTACGATACTTTCGGAGGTTGCGGATGCGTGCGTGTAGAGCCTTTGCCATCACGCTAAAGGGCTCAGCGTTGACATGGTTCAACAAGCTTCCGCCAGTCTCAATCTCATCCTTCAAAGAGCCATCACTTTCGTATCCCACTTCATCGGAGCCCGAACGTACAAGAAGCCAAGCTACCACTTGCTGACCGTAAAGCAAGGCCCACAAAAGAATCTGAGGTCCTACGTCCAGAGGTTCAACTCGGAGTCATTAAAGGTGGACATCCCAGATGAGAAATTTTCCATCACCGCCTTTATCGTCGGGCTAGGCATACAGTCCAAAGACCTAATGTTCTCCATCTCGAATAACCCTCGAGACGAGAGCATGGTGAGTGCTCATGGCAATATATCAACGAGTGAGGCCCTTATGTCTAAGCGAGGAAGCTCTTCTGCATAAAAGGAGAAAAGTAGGGCCAGAAAAAACGGGACCGAAGCCACAGAAGGCGAAGGGCGAGATAGATCCACGGAGGAACAGAGAAGATAGAGATCAATCTCCAAAGAGAAGAGGTAACGTCAGGGACCGCTTGGGTCCACCCCAGCCTGAGCTATAGCCACGGTACCCACCTCAGCAGTTCACCCCCCTGACGGCCTCGGTGTCTCAAGTCCTATACGAGGTGCAGCATGAGAAGTTTTTAAGGTGGCCATCTCATATGAAGACGAACCCAGAAAAAAGAGACATAACCAAGTACTGTGAGTTCCATAGAGATCATGGAGCCTTAGAACGGATGGCTGTTTTCAATCGAAGAAAGAAATCGAATTCCTAATCAGACGTAGACATCTCCGCCATTATGTGGCTCTAGAAGATCGGAACCAGGCACCTCCTCCACCACCTCGCCAGCCAGCCCTAGCTTAGCATCAGCAACCCCTGGGAGATATCAATGTGATTTCAGGAAGCCGCCCAGTGGTGAGGAATCCGGTTGGCCAGCGGCATTAGGTCGGGAGACAAGCAGGAGGCTACGGAGGGCCGTGCCCAAGCTCTCTCGGTTGGATACCACCATAACCTTCTCAGACTCTGACATGGAAGGCTGCTAACATCCCTGTAACACCCCAAATTATATCATAACAGTTTTATAACATGTTTATGGTGTAATATAAGTTAAATTAAATTTTTAAGGATATTCATGCTAAAAATAAAATAATTAAAAAACCTAGAATTATCTGAGGAATTCGAGGAATGCCATCGATAATTTTCCCAATCGGGACCTAAAAGGTCGTAGAATGTAGATTATATGCTAAATGAGAATATGAGAAGTTGATGTGAAAATAAATGGAATTAGAAGTGGTTATTAAGCAATTAAGGAAAGTTAAATAAATTAATGGGTTTAGTCTTTGTGAACATGGCCTTAGCGATTAAAATGGGTATAAGACGAATTGGGTCTTAGAAGTCAAATTGGGGAAAAAAAAGAATTAGGGCTTTTTACGTGAGAGAGAGGAGGAAAGGAGAAAAGAGAAGAAGAGGAAGAAGAAGAAGAAGAAAGAGGAAGAAGGGGCTACACACAGGTTAGGATATTAGTTTCCCTTCTTATCTAAGGTTTAAATCAAACCCTATAATGAGTTTTGGGTTTGGGTTTGGGGTGTTTGAGTGTTTCTTCTCATAATGAAAACCTTCTTTGAGTATGTCTAAGTAGGGGTTTTCCCTAGTTTATTTTGCCATTTAATGGCTAGTATTTGGTTTAAGGGCTGTAAATGGCCATTTTGCTCAATATGGATCGTGTTGTCGAATTGAGTTTTGTTGAACTGAAAAGGCGTTACGTTGTTTTCAATTTAGGACTGAGTGTAGTGAAAATCTCAGTGTAGTTCAATTTCTGTTCCCTTGCGTGTGCGAAATTTCTCTAGTGCGAAAATTTTCGCATCACTGTTCATGGGTGCGAAATTTTCACACTCATGTGCGAAAATTTTCGCAACACTATTCATGGGTACGAAATTTTCGCACCCTGTGTCTTGTTTTCCAGTTTTGTGCTTCTAATTTCGAATGATCATAATTTCTTCGTCCGAACTCTGTTTGAGGTGTTCTTGGACTTTATGGAAAGCCCTTTGAGTCTAGACTCCATCCATATATAGATTGATACAATATTGAGCTTATAATAAGTCTGAAAATGACAAAAACCAGTGAGTTTGCTTCTGCTGGCACGCAAGTCTTTGGTGCTGATTTCTTCATGGCTTGCAAGTTGCTCGCCGTTAGGACTCAGTTTGGAGTGTTCTTGGACTCTATGAAACTCATTGAGTCTAAAATCTAAACATATGCTGTTAATGGAATTTGGTGCCCAAATCTTGTCTGAAAATTGAATTGTTGTACCAAGTGTACTAATCGCTTGGTTAAAGTTAATTGGAATACATGGTAAGAAATGTTGTAGATTTGATATGTAAAGAAGTATAGATAAGAAAAGTACCTAAAGGTATCAAAGAAAGAGTCTCTGTTCTATACTCCTACGGGAGATAGGACGGAGTACGATAAAGAAATCTGAAAAAAGCGTCTGAAGTATAGGAATGTATAGGTAAATGTCATAAAAAGATATGATACGATAAAGTACATGAAAGATATAAATTAATAAGATATAAGATATTCTGAAGTAGATGACATGATATGAATATAAGAGTATGTGATATGAATATATGATTGTCATACATAAACGAATAGATGGAACATGATAAGAACACATGAATGACTAAAAAGCATACACTTCATTAAGAAATATAAAAAGTACATGAATAGCTAAATCATGATAGAAATGCATAAAAGGATATTATGCATAAAGGATATAAAGGGATATGAGTAGATAAGATATATTATGAATATGAATACAAAGGTGCATAGATGCATTCATGATATATGATAGGATTACATATATGATCTGAGAGACAAAACTAAATGATAGAAAAAGATATGAATATACGTATTGTAAGAAATATGAGAACAACAATCTGAGAAGCTAAGAAATATGTGAAGGGTGTATTACCATGAAATAAATAATAGTGTATATCTCATCAGCATACATAATAACAATAGTTATTCATGTAGATGAGATATGTACAGAAAATGTAATAAAATGGATTCTCTGCTTAGAACCTGGTAGAGGGATAGATGGGCATGCATTAGGAAAACAAGTGCGCAACATGCGTCAGTTGGCCCTGTTTAGGTCATTACAGCGCCTTCGGGCCCTTATAGATGGTCATTGTCTCGTACAATGATAACAACGCCTTCGGGCCTTTATAGACCACTGTTTTGTATAATGAGTATAACACCTTCGGGCCCTTATAGTTTCCTTTATCCACTTCTAAGGTTTATGCAGGCATGAAACATAAAACAAATGATTTGAATATGACATGTGAAAAGATATGATATGAATTTCTGAGAAGCTTATAACCTTCTTTATGTGATGATAAGTTAATAACATGAGATTATATGATTCGACATGATAAATGAAAATGTATAAGAATGTAAAATGATCTGAAAAAGTTAATATGAATACGATTATATGGAAAGTCATAAGTCTGATGCACGAAAAAGTATATGAACAAGTACAGTACATGAAAGAGAAAGTAATATGAAAAGTATAACAGGAAAACAGTATATGAACACAGTACATGAAAATAGAACATAACAAATGATATAGTATATAACAATGAAAGTAATATATGTATATGATTATGATATGCACAAAATAGGAGATGTAAAATGAACCATGAGAAAGGTAATAGATCAAATGATAAGTACTAGAATAAGAAATAAATGATATGAAAGGTTATATGTCAAACGTCACATGATAGATAAGCGTATTTGTTGAGACGATCATAGTTATTGGTCGTCCCTGTATATGTTTCCCACTAAGCGTAAAGCTTAGCACGGGTTTGTCAGGTGTAGGTGCAGACGAGAGAAAGCAGAGATAGGGACGGGGGCGTACGCATCGGCCCGAGGCTTGAGGCCAGCTCGGAGATAGGTGCTCATTGCACTGCTTCCGCAATCCCTGTATTTTTGGAATAGGTATAAGTTTTGTATATTGAAAAGTAATGGGACTCGGTGTATAGAACATGAATACCCTTGTAATTGGTATGTATAATGTATATGTAAAAGAATTTTGTTACGAAATTGTGCGTATGAATGAGAAAATAGATGCAGTGTCAACTGCGAAAAAGAAAAGGTTGAAGAGTCCCGAGTCGAGTGTGACACCCTTGCTTGACATCCTTATAGGAAGCAATGATATTCAGGTTGGGTGCTGGGTTGGGGGCGTCACAATCCCCATGATGACCCCCTAGTGATAAGGGTCATCATGGCCAACAAGACAGTGCACAGGGTTCTAATCGACAATGGGAGTTCAGCGGACATCATATTCGCGTTAGCATTTAACAAGATGGGTATAGGAAGGGAGAAGCTAGAACCGGTGAGTGCCCACTTATTGGGATTTTCAAGGGAAAAGGTATTGCCACTTGGGTTAACCCGTTGGTACTCACCTTAGGGAAATCCCACGTGAAATTTCTGACAAGCGGTAAAGTTCCTCATAGTAGATGCTCCCTCGGCGTACAATATGTTCTCCACAGGCGAGTCTTCTCCTCAATGCTTTAAGGGTCGTTCCCTCCTTTATCATATGGTTATCAAGTTCCTAGCAGAGAATGGAGTAGGAGTGGTTCGAGGAGACCAGCGGGTAGCCAAGGAATGTTACTCGGCGTCAATAAAACAGAAAAAGTGTCTACATGGATGAGCTTGATATGAGAGACGAACTGGACACTCGACTAACACACGTCGAAGAGTGCAGGTTCATTACAACTTGAAGACCGACGGAACATCTCGCTACATCGGATCAGGTGGTCGGGGACTTGAACCTCCTCATCCACTTCTTAAGCAAAATGTGGAAGTATTCACTTAGGCAAGGACATGCGAGGGAATTGACCGGGTAGTTATCACTGACAAGTGAATGTGTTGCCCTCCTTCAAGCAGTCAAGCGAGAAAGAAGAAGTTTCTCTTTAGAAAGGTAGAAGGCGATCAGCGAAGGGTCGACAAACTCCTCGAAACTGAGAGCTATCAGAAGTAGATTATCCCGACTGGTTGGCTAATGTGGTTCTCGTCAAGAAGGCAAATGGAAAATGGCGACTCTGCATTGACTTTATCTATGTTAATCGGGCTTGCTGGTAAGATAGCTTTTCGCCTGTACTGTCAGCCTCCTTAGTGGGCCAGCGGCGCTGCTGGCGTAGGCTCCTCGGCTTCATAGACACCTTCTCGGGTTATAATCGGATCATAATGGATCCCGGCGATCAAGAGAATATAAATTCATGACCCCGGACAGGGAACGTACTATTATCAGGTGATGCCTTTTGGGTTGAAGAACGCTGGGGCCACCTATCAAAGGTTGGTAAATAGAATGTTCCAAAAACAAATTGGAGCATCCATGGAAGTATACATAGACGACATGCTGGTGAAGTCAGTTAAGGTCGAGCTCCATGTGGACCACCTACCTGAATTGTTCCAAGTCCTGAAGGACTACAAGACGAAGTTAAACCCAACCAAGTGTGCTTTCGGATCTCCGCTAGGAAGTTCTTGGGTTTCATAGTCAACAACCGCGGAATAGAGGCAAATCCAGACAAGATAAAAGCAGTGCTCGTATGCGAGCCACCTCGAACACTAAAGAAATTCAACGCTTGACCGGGAGAATAGCTACGTTGAGTCACTTTGTGTCCAGATCTAGTGACAATTGTCAGCCCTTCTTTAAAATTCTGAAAAAGGCCTTCCACTGGGATGCCTTGTGAAGGCGTTCTCGTGGCCAAAACCTAGCAAGCTCCCCACGTGCAGTAAGCCCCTACGGGAGGAACTCATACACTCTGCTTAGTCGTTTCCTGAATTTCTCGACTAGTGATACTGATCGAGAGAGTGGGATAGAGGCGGCGACCGATCTGACTACTATGGCCGAGCTCGAGGAGGCGGATGAAAGAATATCGAGAAGATGGAAAAGCTAGTTCTAGCATTGGTGACCTGCATGAAGACTTGACCATACTTAAGCTCACACAATCGAGATTCAGATAGAACACAGATAAACAAATGTGCATAAACCGAAACCTCGGGAAGATTGGTAAAATGGGCCGTAGGCGGAGTGAGTTTGACGTGGAAGTCTGAAGAGCCCGAGAACAACGATCGAAGGACGGGTTTTGCGGATTTCATCCGGAATTCACCTCACGTAAGCCTACGAAACCACCCGGCTCTCGCATCCAGGCCTCCCGTGGGTTGTCCATAGATAGGCGCAGCGAATGGTCAAAAGAAGCGGTCTGGGGGTTGATTATGACCTCCACACGGATGGGATCGGGCGTGGAATATGCACTGGGATTAGGATTCAGGGCCTCAATAACGAGCCAGAATATGAGATGTCATTGTCGGGCTTAACCTCGCCTCTCCGTAGGCTAATCAGCTAAGGTATGCAGCCTGATTACTGGAGTTGATGGTGAGAGCGGATAGAAAATTCATCTGGGCGGGTTGTGAAAAATGATATGTGCACGAAGAGATGCTTGATGGGGCGCTCAAAAAATTTGTGCGGGTTTAGGTCGAATCACGTCCCAGGCGAGAAAATTCATGGCGGATGCCTGGAAAAGTCGGCGATAGGCGTCACGGAAGACTGGATGAGCGGATACCAATCGAGCACCTCATGACCCTGATAAACATCAGAGTGAAGAAATTTTCGGTGATGACTACTGCCATTGGATGGACCCCATATGGGACTACTTGTTAAACGGGACATTGCCAAGCGATCTGAAGAAGGCATCTAAACTAAGAGCAAGGTCGGCTAGATTCGCTCTTTTACGGGGGACCCTTTATAAATGAGGTTTTTCTACACCCCTCCTCAAATGCCTAGGAATGAAGATGCCATCTATGTAATTAGAGAAGTGCACGAAGGCGTCTATGGCAACCATATCGGAGCTCGGACCTTGGCAAGAAAAACCCTGAGGTAAGGGTATTATTAGCCCGTGATGCTCAGACGCCCTTGAGCTGATCGAGAAAATGTAAAATATGTCGAGCATGCAGATCTCCACCTCCCACCGAGCCACGACCTCGATCATAAGCCCACTGGCCTTTTCAACGGTGGGGTTCGGACGCTGGGGCCCCTACGAGTACGAGGATTCACCATTGGCGGCGGTGGACTACTTTGCGAGGCAGGAAAAGGCCGAGCCGTTGGCAGCGATCAGCGACCCGAGTCGCGTGGCAGTTTGGCGTTCCATAATATGTAGGTTCGGAATCCCAAAAGCATTGGTATCTGATAATGGAAAGAAGTTCGACGGCTGAAAATTTAAAACTTTTCTTGTTGAGCTGGAATCAAGAATTATGTAAAATTCGGCTCATCAGCGATCCGATAGACCAGTAGAAGTCACTATAAGGACTCTCAAGGCAGCATTGAAGACTAAGCTGGAAACCTAAAGGGAAAATGGGTAGAATACCTCCCAGAAGTACTATGGGCATGAGAACTACCGCCTTAGTCTGTGACTTGAGAAACTCCTTTTTGCCTTAGCATTTGGCACGAGGCGTAGCCCTTATTAAGGTTGACTCGAGTCACTGGGGTCGGGGTTTGCAAGCGCGAGGCACAATGAGGAATCTCTCGCTTTTAACCTTGATCTCCCCAGAGGAGAAGCGAGAAGCGAGCTGCGAAATGCTTCGAGGACTACCAGCAATCGACCAAGGTACTATGATCTAGTCGGGCTTAATAGTTTTAAGCCGGGTGACTGGTGCTTTCGAAAAACTCATGCTAGCGGAAAGACCTACTCACGGGAATCTGGGACCCAGCGAGAGGACCCTATATCATATCCGCGGATAATCGACTGGCAACTATGAGGTTCAAGCGGAAGAGGGAAAGACCTTTGCATCACTCTGGAATCTTAGGAGCACCTCAGCGGTTTTACCACCCGTAAACCTCGATTATATATTATTAATAAAAGTCACAACAGTTCTACTTTCGTTCAAATAATAGTTGTTGTGTTTATTTTCGGCTTGCCTACTCTTGTAAATCATAAAGAAAGAACCAGGGATCTCAGTTTATCATAAATCCACGGGGCTTGGAAGGGCCCTGGAAGGTTACATGAAACATCAAACAAGTATATGTGTTTCCAAAAGCATGTACTTTTATTTCGAGAAAATTCTGATTATTCGGGGAGAAAATTACAATAAGCAAAACCATTCTCTACATCTCATAAAATTACAATCGACATCTGATCCTCAAGGAAAAAACCACGAAAGAAAGAGAAAGGGAAGGCCGAAAAAAAAGAAAAAAGGGGAGGAGGCATAGCAAGAGAGCGGGACTTGGCATTCCCTCTAAGCACGCCCTTCGAACGTGCTCCACGACCCGAAACTCCGCGAATGCGAGAGACTGGGAACAACACGAGCTCTAGCGAATGGCGAGCAGCAGACGAAACGTCGGCTTATGACTACCAAACAAACTTCGCGCAATGGCGATCAAACCTTAAAGCTTCATCATGTCCGAACTCCGACACTGGCGAAGGTAGGAAGGAAAACGGGAGCGACGTATAACATACACCCTCGAAGGAAGGCGGTTATCTATAAAGCCTGGAGCACCTTGGGAAGTCACGCGGTTGTTAGATTCTCCGTAGAGCGACGATGAAACTACGCACACTTTCCCAAGGGAAGGAAGACGAAAAAACTCAAGAGCTCGGATATTAAAGAGCCACGTAGCTCAGAGTCCGAAGGAGACATGTAGCTCAGTTCAAAAGAGCTATGGAGCTTAGTTTTTAAGAGCCCAGCGGCTCAGAAGGCCGCGTATCCCTGACCTCAATAAGAACCCAGGAGCTCGAATATTAAAGAGCCGCGTAGCTCAGTTCAAAAGAGCCATGGAGCTCAGTTCAATAAGAGCCCAGTAGCTCAGTTTGTTAAGAGCCACGTAGCTCAGTCCAATAAGAGCCAGTGGCTTAGTTTGTTAAGAGCCACGTAGCTCAGTTCGTCAAAAGCCACGTAGCTCAGTTCAATAAGAGCCCACTAGCTCGGTTTGTTAAGAGCCATGTAGCTCAATTCAATAAGAGCCTAGTAGCTCAGTTTAATAAGAGCCCAGTAGCTCAGTTCGATAAAACTGTGCTTCAGTCGATAAGAGCCCGATGCTTTCGGTTTGTTAAGTGCCACGTGAAAAGCTTAGATGCTAAAGCGCTGACTTAGTTATTAAAGGAGAGTTTGGAGAATAGCCGGGAAGCCCTCGCCGAAACCCGGGTTGTAAATAAGATGGTAAAGAAGATGGAAGGTCAGAATATAAAGAGCAAATATCATGGTCGGCAAAATTAGAATTCGACGTACGAAGTCCAAGGCTTAGAGCCAGTTAGCGAGAATAAGCGAAACATGGAAAGGCCCTAAGTTTATGAAGCATGACTCATAGCGGAGTCTCGGTTACTGACCTCCCTAACCATGTAAGTCGGAAGGTGAAGTCCCGATAATGGGGTAGGAGGCGCAGGCCTTTCTGAGCCTCGGTCTCGGGAAATGGAATGGAAGAAGAAGCGAGGCTAAGGGTAGTCGAAGACACTCCAAGGCCATCTTCCCTGTTAGAGTCAGATTCTCCCACTTCGTTCTTAGCGGGGAGCAGGAAAATTAGTGGGCAGAAGACCTTAGAAGCCTTCTTGGCCAGAAATGAGCCACCTGGAGGCCCATAAGGTACATGCCTTGTCCCTCAGCTCGGCAATCAGCCCCTCCTTCTGACTAACCAAGGCTTGCTGCCTTTGGAGATCATCACGAAGCCCGTGGCATTCTTCGTTCAGGCGCCCACGGTGCTTTGGCCTCGACCTCTTAGCGAGAGCAGGCTGATGTATTAAGAGTGGTTTGGAGACGCAGCTCATCCTGGCTACACTGTAGTTCTTCCTTGTTAAAAACTTCTTTGCTTGACCACGACTACGCGGTTACCTGACGCCTTTAGCTCCTCCACTGGCGATCTGGCTCATCACGACAATCGCGACTCGATTGGTAACCACTTTGCTTCGTCAGAGACATACTACGTTCTTGACTTGCGATTTCGCCGTCGAAGTATGCTTCAAATCGAATTTGCCTTCCACGGCATCGTAATTAAGTGTTGCACCTGAGCTCATAGGTCGGCCCTCTCCGAGGTTAGGGAGGCAACCTCGGCTTTATACGCCTCTACCGCCTTAGCAGACCCCTCGGAGAAACAAGCCCTCTTTGTTAGGCTTTTCATGTAGGTAGCCACCTGCAAAAATGAGACAAAGGTAAGGAACAATTGAAATCAATGATAGGATGGACAAGTAAAGGCATGCGGACTGAGACCATAACCTACACGAAGGGATGAGGCGAGCCACCTTGACAGAGACATAGAATCATTCTAAGGTGAAAATCGAGTAGAATGAGCGGTAGGCCCCAGCGGCCAGCTGCGCATTTGCAAGCAACGAGGAGTCTCATCCCTCTCATGTCGAGCTGTCTCCCATAACGCTTTGAAGCCCCGAGGAAGCTCGGCTTTGCGTGGGGGCTCCCAAGCAAATATAGGCAGGATATCCAGAGGAGGCTCGACGGTCCTTGCGGGAGGACTCTTGGATACCGCGGCACAGGGAGAGCGGAGCTATGGACCTGTCACCTTTGACACCTCAACCACAGGATGAGGCATGCGACCTCTCGCCCGGAATTGCCCCGGCGACCCTTGCTCCTGAATAGATGATGGCGAGGAGGACGCCCCCAACTTCGGGACCTTGCCTCGAACCACATGGATGCTCTTGGGGGCAGCCGGTACCTTGCGCTTAGCGCTTCTTTTCTTCTTTGCCAAAAATTCAGCTTCCGGGCTTAAAGCTCTTCACGAGAAGGCTTCTTAATGAAAGATTAAGATGGCCTCAAGCGGAGGGTCAGAAGATTCTTGCAAAAAGTCTCGGAAGGTCGAGAAGGTTTTGCACCAGAAGGCCAGGGAATATCCGATCTAATAAGCTTGGAATACGTCCACGGGCTACATTTAACCAACTCCTGCTTCACCTCTTTATCCTCGGAGGAGGCGAGGCGGGGCGAATACTGAAGGCAGCCTTGGCTTAACAAAGTTAGAAACATCTCATGACTTTCGAAGGCTAAACGGTGCAGCAGTGGAAACTCACGTAGGTTCTCGAGACTGATCGAAGCGGTCGGTGCGAAACATATCTTCTCGGTCAGTAGGATTATACTCCCAATTACGACCACTAACGAAAAAATAACGTTCCTTCTAGTGTTTGTGGGAGGAAGGAAGACCCGAGATGATCAGCTTGGCATTGGTGCATTTGGAAATGTACAAAAAGCACTCTGCGGCCTCTTTCACACTAAAGAAGTCCAAGAGAAAAGTTATGCTGGGAACCCTAAGACCTTTATCCCTAAAGACGACTAGCATCCCGACCAGAACGCCCCAGAAATTGGGAGAAAGTTGGGACGGACAAACGTTAAAGTGCTGTAAGACACTTTTGATAAAGGGACACAGAGGAAAGCGAAGGATGTTCTCGAAGGTCGCCTCAAAGAAGCAGAAGCCATCACCGGCAGCGGGCGATGTAAGAAGTGAGAGAAAATCGGACACTAAACATGAACACCGGAGGGGGCTGTAGCGGCGTGAAGGTCTTTCGAAAAGGCTTCGATCGGAGCTAGGGCTGCTGGCCGGCATTTTCATAGCGACCCTCAGTAGTCGGAAGCCTGGTGAGTACGATCTCAACGACCTTACTCTTGCCTTTGCCAGACGGGGAAGGAGGTGCCGCTAAAGGAACCCGGTTGACAAATGGGAATGACTAGACCTTTCACCTGTTTGCCTTAAATCAGGTTCCTCGGCGGAACTACCTCTATCTTGTGAAACGGGAGGGCGAGCTGGCTTGAGGAATACGCATGGTTAGACAAGGAAAAGGGAGATCGAAAGAATAAAGCAGAATCTCAGCCAAGCAAGCCTTAACAACCTTGAAGTTCAAATAGTAACTCACACGGAGTCACGATGCGGCAGAAAACTCGATTCGGGGATAAGGGAGAGCGGAAACAAAACACGGGACCCGAAGCGTGCGAGCACTAGGGACCCGCGAGAAATCCGGCAGAAAGGATGAGAGGGAAGAAGAAAGTGTTTTCGCTAGAGAGAGCGTTGGAAGACGAAATAAACCCCGAGAATTGGTGACTTTGAGGTAAGAGGACCCGGAGAAGATATGAAGGAAAAAATATGAGACCAATGGGAGAGAAGTTTGGAGAATAGGGGAAAACGATCCGATCAGTCGTGATATACTTCTAAAGCATTAGAAACGCCAGCTGAAACGAACGGACGTGAAAGTCAAAGAGAAGCCATCATTATCGAGAATCACGATTAGCGGTGACAAGCTGAACCCGAAACCGGGTTCGGCCACGTGGAATTTGTTGCTTGATCAACGGTCGATACTTGCTAAAGCGGCTTTGGCGAAGTACGAAACAACTTGATGGTGCATAAAAAATCAGCGCATAGGCCTAGGACGCAAGCCCAAGGAACGAACCATCAGTAAAGCTTAAAGCGGGTTGAGATCCTTCGTGGGACTGGCAGAAGAGCTTCACGTGGGGACTCAGCCCATGATGACGTCCTAGTTACTCCTAAGGCGCGAGCCCAAGGTTTAAACTAAGTTCAGTGGGATTTGGGCCCAGTGTGAGGATATCAGGTTGCTCTACCGGTTGTGACATAAGAAGGAAAGCACTTCGTCCAAGCGATCAGATATCTACTCATTAAGAGAAGAAGGATCTCAGTGATTATGACTCGCAATTATCGCATTATTCGGTAGCGATAAGGAAGAGGAATTCGCATCCCAATTGAGAAGGCGTCGTATCGTCGTGCAACGAGGAAGTCATCGTGATTACCAAGTAAATAATGATGATGTCGAAGAAAGATGCATGTCGTAAAACCATCAATAGTTGATCTCTTTTCTCTTTCGTGAAAGAAAGCGATAAGCATTGGAGAGGCGGTAGATATTCCACTCGCTGACCACCCTTTATGTAGGTTTGTACACATCAATCCGACCCGACGGATCGATCTGCTTGGCTTCCGGCGAGTCCGTGGTGTCGATAGAAGCAGCACCATCACTTAATAATCACCGATTCGAATCCCAGTAAGGTTCATGTGATTAAAGGTGTAATTGAATCGATATCAATTTTTAAAATTTTAACATGTGTTAGACCTAATTTGAAAGTTACATGATCTATTTTAAAATTTTAAAACCTAATACCAAAATCAAAGTAATTTTTATGCCCTTACTAATATTAATATAATGAAGCTCAATTGGTACAAGGTCTTAAAGTTTATTTAATAATCACCGATTCGAATCCCTTTAGGGTCCGTGTGATTAGGAATGTGATCGAGTTAAGTTAATATAGAATTAAACTCGAGCTCAACTCGATTAAAAAACTTGAAACTCGAACTTGATAAAGGTTTTTTTTTTTCAGATGCTTGAAACTTGACTCGAAAAATAGTTGGTATCTATTTCATTTCAATAAAACTTCGAATCGATTAAAAAAAATAATAAATAGTTATCTCTTCCAGAAACTCTTTCGACAAAGCCAATTTAGAGTTAACTTGATTAATAAAATCTTAAAACTTGATTAAGCTTACGAATAGGTAAAATTGGATATTATGATACTTGAACTTGATTTAACAAATAACTCAAATGCTATCAAATCAAATTCAAGAGTATTTTAATAGAAATATGAGGTAGCTTCACTCCTCTACATCCCGCATGAGAATAATCGAGAGATACACGTCAACTTGTTGACATTCACGGTAATAAAAAAAATAATAAATTATGTTATCTTCCACATGTCCAACAAGACGTCACTTTCACTTACCAAACTCTTATATGAATTTAATTTTCGGATTAGATTTTGACCATCTGGCCTTTTATCGGAAACTAGTAGAGTTTGGATGTGAATAGTATTTTAAAATAAAAAATGCAAAAAATTTAAGATTGGGAACTTAAAAATATGTCCGTAATAATGTGTTTATGGATAGGTGGCCATAATTAGATCGTGTGAGCGATGACTTATGAGGAGAAATTAGTCGGCGTTCATACTTAGCCGTATCAAATTTATAAAATTTTGATAATGGCGTTATGCGGCCGGTTATTGAAATCATCAAGCGTCGTTAGCGATGACGGTCGGTGACATAATCCGATAACCAGCCTCCCCCTTCCTGCATTCTCGCCGTTTATACTCAACGACTCCGCTTCTCCATAAGACCTCCTTTCTTCTCTTTAGTGTTACCCCCCACCCCTCCAACTTTCAATGGCCAACCAACCGTACCTGTTCTCCCTCTTCTTCTTTTCTTCTTCTTCTTAACACCCGCTCTGCGATTACTCGCAGCTTGTGAGACTGACGGTTGGCGAGGCGGCCACGCCACCTTCTATGGAGCGTGACACCTTGGCACAATGGGTGCGTAAAAGAATCTTGTTGCATTTGGCCCGATTCGCTTTCCTTCTTCCATTTTTTAAAGAATTAATTTATTGATGATTCACGGAATTGGGTTTTCTTTTTTGCGGGAGGCGTGTGGGTATGGAGATTTATATAGCCCGAGTGCAGAAGCGAAGCGCGGCGGCGAGCTGCCAGTGTTTGGCAATAATGGGTTGAGGCTGCGGAAGGCTTGTTTAATGCGATTGTGACAACGACTACGAAATGGTGCCTCTCTGGCTCCATCACCGTCACCGCCACCAACGCCTGAGAAGGGAGATGAAAATTAGGAATTGCTCAATGGCTGTCGTTGTGAACGATAACCTTTGGTTTATTTTAATAGTCGTCGTTAAATGCTTGTAGGTCGTTAAAATTTTGTAAATTGATTAGTCGGCGTTGTGAGCAGGCGCTAAATTCTTAAGTAATCGTGTAATGACGGTAATTATCATTTATCGTAAATCTGTAGTTTGGACATATTTTTAAAACCAATCTTAAATTTTAGATTTTTTATTTTAAAAATAATATTGACGTCCAAAACTCAAACTAGTAACCAACTTGTAAGAAAGAGCCAACATCCCTTGTGGCTCAGTGCTTGGCTGCTTGCTAATAATGTATAAATTATATAAGTTATTATATCCTTTTTACCCACATCCGACAAATCTGACCAAACCCCAACAAACCTATATATCAATTTAAATATTTGGATTGGGTTTTGTGACATTATGAAAAGACCTTTATAACCCGTCCAACAACAAGTATTACCCGTCGGAAAACACCACAAATATGAAATTATACCTTTCAAAACACCCAAACTTTTCTGTCTCTGTAGTAAGCGATGAAGCAAACGGAGCTAGTCTTCATCCCGTCTCCGGGGATCGGCCACCTCATCGCCATGGTGGAGATTGCAAAGCTCCTAACTCAGAGAGACCCCCGATTCTCTATCACAATCCTTACCATGAAGTTCCCGTTTGAGACAAACGCTACTGTGAACTCCCATTCCGATTCCATCCGTATCGTCCCGCTTCCTCCGGTAGAGATCGATGCCGGAACGATGCGGCCAGGCGTCTTCCTCTTCGAGTTCGTCAAGGCTCATACTGCACTCGTCAGAGACGCCGTCCGCGAGCTCACTCGGTCCGACTCGGTTCGCCTCGCTGGGTTCGTTATTGATATGTTCTGTACTTCCATGATTGACGTTGCCGGCGAGTTTGGGGTGCCTTCATATCTCTTCTTCACTTCCTGCGCTGCTTTTCTTGGCTTCCTGTTTCATATTCAGTTCCTCCATGATTATGAGGGATTGGATTTCAGTGAGTTCAAAGACTCGGGTGCTGAGTTGGAGGTTCCGAGTTATGCTAACTCAGTCCCCGGTAAGGCCTTCCCTTCCATGATTCTCGATAGGGAGGGCGGTGGGGCAGAGGCGGCTGTGGATCACGCCAGGAGACTCCGAGAAGTCAAGGGTATTATGGTAAATACGTTTGTTGAGCTTGAATCGCACGCTGTTCAATCATTACGTGGCAGTAAATTCCCGCCGGTGTACCCCGTCGGACCCCTGCTCAATACCGGAGTGGGATCCGGTGAGGCCCAGCAAGATGCCATCATGACGTGGCTTGATGATCAGCCGCTGTCATCGGTGGTATTCCTGTGCTTCGGGAGCAGGGGAAGCTTCGGTGCGGATCAAATCAGAGAGATGGCTCATGGGTTAGAACGTAGCGGTCATCGCTTTTTGTGGTCCCTACGTCAACCTCCTCCCAAGGATAGACGGGGACTTCCAAACGATTATGCAAATCTCGAAGAAGTTCTACCAGAAGGATTCTTACATCGAACGGTCAAGATTGGAAAGATAATCGGATGGGCCCCACAAGTAGCGGTTTTAGCCCACCCAGCAATAAGAGGGTTTGTTTCTCATTGTGGATGGAATTCTATACTTGAAAGCATATGATACGGTGTTCAGTTAGGCACATGGCCTATGTATAGAACAAGCCCTTGACACTTCAATTGGTAGAAAGATTTAGGGTTAGCAGTAGAGATGAAAACAGATTATGAAACCAATAGTGAGTATGTTGTAAGTGCTAGGATGATTGAGAATGGATTGAAGATCCTAATGGACGTGAACAGTGAGTTGAGGAAGAAGACAAAGGAAATGCAACAAATAAGTAGATCAGCGACCATAGATGGTGGGTCCTCACACTTTTCCTTGGGACGATTTATTGATGATATGATTGTTAGTATTCCTTGTGAGCAAGAAAGTGGAGCTTAATAAACAATATGAGTATGAAAGGGAGAGAGGTGCATTGTATTCTTCAATTATGTCATCATATCATCCATTGATTTCTTTTAGGCTATCTTTGTTTTTTTAAAGAATTCGAGGAAAAATACAAGTAAAAGAAAATAGGAAAGGAGAGGAAAGAAAAAATGAAGAAAAATAATAATCTAGTTAAATATGCTATATTATTTTTGTTTATTATATCAGATTAATTTTATTTATTTTATAACATTCCCAAAATTTATAAAAAATAAAAAATAAAATTATTATGATAAATAATTTCTTTTTTAAGTTATTTTTGAAAAAATAAAATATCATTAATTATAAATGTTAAATTTATATATTATTTATATAAAATTAAGTTTTTATCTAAAATTTTGCTAAGCCTCATTGGCTATAATCACATATACTAATAGAAAGTATTATTATATAATATTCTATTTAAAAATATATTTTAAATGTATGATAGTAATATTGATAATCAATGTAGTTTTGATATCATAGATAATCCATGTATTTAATAAAGTTTATAATATAAAAATATTTATTGATAAAAATTAATATTTTTAATAAATAAATAGATACTCATATTTTCCTAGAAAGGTTAGTATATATATATAGATATCGAAACTTAAATTATAGATATCGAAACTTAAATTATAAAAATTATAAAAATATTAACTTATCTTAAAGTTTCAACTAAAAAATTAGCATGACCTTTTGTAAGAATATTTAATTTTAAAAGTAATACTTAAAAGTAAGTAAAATTAAAATTTTAAAAGTGTTTGTAAAAATTTTTTTAATTGAAATTAAAAATATAAAATTTAGAAAAATTATCCACATGTGTTGAAATTAATTTGTCAACTAAATAAAAAATACTATTAAAAATGTGAAATCCTCTTTAATTTGTCAGCTAAAATTAGTGATGATAATTTTTTAAAAGCAATATTGAAGTTAAATAAAAAAATTTGTAAATTTTTTAATATAAATTAACACCATTTCTATCATATTACATTGTTATTTAACCATCTTTTCTCTTTAGATTCCAAACTAAACTCCAATCCAAATCAAGTCAATCAAATAAATAAAGTAAAAATAATAAAAAAAACAAAAACTAAACCTAGCTAAAATTTGGGGTCTAGAAGTGTATTTTTCTTTGTGTATAAGTAAGTGTGTGAATTTATGTGGGGAAGGGGGAATACAGGAAGAAAAATAAAAAATAAAAAATAAAAGGTAGAAGAAAGAGACGAGAGAGAGAAGGTAGGAATAGGGAGATTTTCTCATATATTGATTATAAATTTTACTTGATCTTTTTGCTGTTGAATTTATTTTTAAGAAATTTACTGTTTTTGTTTATTACGAAGTAAATATATAAAATCTTGAACCTCATTGATTTCTTTTGCTTCTTTCCTCGAATAAATTCAAAAGTGACACAACGATTATTGTATTTGGTTTAACCCTTGATTATCTATTTTGAAAATGGTAAAGTTGTGTTTAGGAAAGGTTCCTAAAACAATTTGATGACTCTATATTTTTTACTAGTAGAATGAAGTTTTGTCTAAATACCAATTTTGCAAATATGTCCTTGTGATATTTAGTATTGAACCTTCAATGGATCATTACTAGCTGTTGATAATTTTTGTGGTTTTTGCAAAATATCACGATTAAGAATTAATCTTTTAAATGTACAGATTTTTAATCGCTCTTGGTCGATCAAAGGCATAAAGTTGACGATGTCGGGTTTGATTTTAAAATTATTTTTGTATACCATCTTTGTTTTTGTACAACTGTCATACTATGTACAAAAGTTTCTAATTCTTCATTTGTTTCGCTTGTTACAACTTCTTTTTGGTTTTCTAAATATGTTATTCTATCTCCAATGTTTTGAGTAAAATGTTTTAAATCATCTATTTGGGTTTTTATTTGTTTTATTTCTTCTTGTAAATCTTTTAATGTTGCTGGTTCTTGTTTCTTATAGTATTGAAATATGTCTTTCATCTTATAAGAGTTTGACAAATCGAGTTTGACTTTGGTTTTGTATTTTGTTGTTCTAAAACTTTTCTTATGTATTTTGCCTTAGATTCTTTATCTTCAATTTGATCTATCATTTCTATTAATAATTCTTGTTAAGCAGTTATCATGTTTACTTGACATAAACAATTTTCTATTTTTTCTATTTCTTTTTCCGAATTAGTCTGAGAGTTATCAGTTTCAGAAGATGAAATATTATTTTCAGAATAATATTCTTCTCCATTATCTGATAAAACATTGACCTTATTTTTACAGTTTGGAGCTATATAACCTTTTTGGCCACATTTAAAACATCTAACTTCTTTTTTATGTTTTTTATTTTGTTGGGGTCTAGAGATGTATTTTTCTTTTGTGTATAAACTAGAAGTGTGTGAATTTATGTGGGAAAGGGGAATACGGAAGAAAAAATAAAAGATAAAAAATAAAAAGGTAGAAGAAGAGACGAGAGAGAAGGTAGGAATGAGGAGATTTTTCTCATATGTTCAGTTATAAATAGTGGAGAGAGAATAGGTGCGTGGTTGGATTAGAGAAATGGATTTTTTCTTTTAATAATTAAGTACTTTTATTATAATATAATAAATCGTTTCTGTTAAGATTCAAACCTTAAACCCCTCGTGTTTGTGGATATCTTGTGTTTTAAATTTTGAACGTGTGACGCCTCAAATCAGGGGTGTCCGTTGACTACCCGTCAACTTGTGGAAAATCTATACGTCTCGTATCACGAGACACATATCTGAGTAAAAATGGCCACTTGGGTCCATATACCAATACTCATCAAACATGTACCCAACTATATTCGATAGTCCCGAGGTTATTTTATTACTCTTGTCTGAAATACGTAAAATCTATGATTACAAATACACGTATTATCAAAAAACATAAGCCCTGACTTGACTAACCGTCGACCTCACGTGACGCCCGTTTCACGGTCAGTTGACTACCCGTCAGCCGCGCGGAATACTCGTGGATCTTAGGGTTACGGCGCCCGCCCGGAAAATCAGGCGAGTCTCCTTTGTGCGGGAGCTCTACGAAATACAACACAAGCAAGCATCCCCGAAGCAGGTCGATATAATCACAACATGAATAAAGAAAGCGACCACTTTGGTCCCGATAACTATACTCATCATGATACAACAACTATATCCAATAGTTTCAAAAGAGTTAATCAATTCTCTTTTATACAACACATATATTAGAATTAGAGGAATTCTAATACATGTATCACATCCCGCAAAACCAAAGCCCGCAAATCGGCTTTTCTTAGCTTCGACCTACAGGAATGATGGAGTCTCCTCGTCGCTCCACTGTACACGAAAATATGTTCCTCGACAGTGTATTTAATCTTCCCGATAGTGGAATCGCGCAAGTAAAGTCTGCTATAGCTAGTGCGTATGCAATGCTTTCCCAAAATAAACAGCATTCGAGCAAATGCGTGATCTGCTTGAATGTCTAACTCATCATCTCGTGCAGAGTCCTCACTTGAGCTCCCTCACACACCCTTTAAGCCATGTATGAAAACTAGTTTTCAAACAAAGTTATTTGTTTATATTTGTAGTCTACCCTCCGATACGTGGTGGATGTCTCGATGTTATATTTAGTGGACTACCCTCAGAGATATATCAATTGGGCCGTCTCCGACGATTGATATTTTATATGTGGACTACCCTCCGATGTATATCAATTGGGCCGTCTCCGACGATTGATATTTTTAGTATGGACTACCCTCCGATCATTATTTTTATTTTTAGACAACCCTTCGAGATATTTTACATTTACTAGTCTACCCTCCGAAACAGTTCTCTTAAGAAACTACCTTATGCACTCACTTTCACATCCTCTGCAGGGTGCCCGGTGCATATGAAATGCGACCATGAATATCATTCGATAATTCATATAACACATGCAAATATATCACCATGCATATATTCACATAATTTAAATCACACAAACATGTCATGTAATTTCACATTTCGCCATCAAAATTAGCTTCCTTTCGGGTTAATGATCAAACACGAGCAATTTGCTTGAATAACTCGTCATACGCATTTTAAGCGCGAAAATATATTTTTCGTGTCCATATTCTAAGGCAGTAAAACCCTAGGGTTTACGGTTAGATCACTGCATCAATTCATTGGTTCACTTTGTGAACCCGCATTTTATGGCAATTTCCGGCCTCATCCAAACCAATACATGATTTAATACAACATTTCAATATTTAACAACCCAAAATCGGCCAGATTCACGATCACGAAGTGCTCGATTGGTGTTCCAAAAATTATATCAATTCGGTCCCAAGGTTTGGGACCGATCAAACGGCCCCTCATGGCCTCATTCGACTCAAACATTTACAATGTTTTTAAGCAAGAGCAAACGCAAGTAGGAGAAACCCCTACCTCTCGGAGTTTGAGAAACTCACTGCATCACAATGCCGCGCGAAGCACTACTGTAGAGAGCTCTCCTTCTTGTCCCGAAGACTGTCGACGGTTGGATCGCCCTTATTTCTAGAGAGAAGGAAGACTCTCTCTCACTAAAAAAATCGCCATTTTCGTTTCTGTAAGAAAATCCCCCCTTTCTCACGTTTTGGCTCATTTCAATTTGTAAGAGATGATCTTGTATTTATTTTAGCATTATTATCATTTAAATCAAATCCTATAATCGCAATATATGTCGCTAACTACATTTGATGTCGGCGCTATCTCGACCGTCCAAATTCATCATTTCTCTACTCATGCTACTTATGGCATATGAGTACATGTTATATGTGACTTTCGTCGCATCGAAAATCGTTTTCACGGCGGCAGCGTCTTATCGAAAAGCGTCCTTCCATTATCTGAGTCTGCGAAATTTTGCGTGCTAACCGGGTTTTTCGACGATTCCAGCAGTGGAGTCGTTCATCATCCCGAGATCCTAGAGAATAAATTATGGATTTTAGCAAAAATTAACAGCTTGCTGTATGTCGAAATTACGATTTCTTTTTAAAAGTGGAATTTCTCGGGTCTTCCCATTCTCCCCTCCTTAAAGGAATTTCGTCGAAGTGCGGACCAGTCAAAACACTCACATGCATATGCAACGTGCCCTCTTCCATGCATGTAAGCAGTCATTTAAATGCTAAGCGACTAACCAGCGTACCTTCATCCACTACTTGAAGGGATAAGGTGGCCGCATCGTGTCCTTGCGCTCCCACGTTGACTCCTCCGCACTCCGTAGTGCGCCATAGAACTCTCATAGCCTCACGGTCTTCGTTGCCAAAACCACTATCCGCGGCTATCCAAAAATTCATCTTGGTCCTCCTCGAAGGTCCCATCGGTGTCGATCTCATCTGTCGCTAATCCTGACATGAATTTGGATACGGAGTATACTTAGAACGGACGTGAAACACCTCGCGGACGACATCTTGGGCGGTAACGCCAACCGATGCAGCTCTGATGCCTATCCTCTCAGTATCTTGAAGGTCGATAAACCTCGCGATAACTTCTCACGCTTGTAGAACGACCACTCCTCTCTTAGGCATCACCTTGAAGACATGATCTGACCTCGAACCCTAAGGGTCGACATCGCACATCTGCATAGCTCTTACGCCGTTACGGCGAGTGAGGAAAGACGCTATCGTATCGGCTCACCTTCTCAGGGTGTCTGTCAGTTTGGACCAGTGATGGAACTCTCTCCCACCTCGGTCCAACATAACGGTGATCTACATGGTTTCGCATACAATGCCTCATAGGGTGTCATTTGCATACTCGCCTGCTAACTATTGTTGTAGGCGCATTCCACTAAGGGCAAATGCTCCTCTACCCTTAATACCTAGGACGTATGCTCGCAGCGTGTCCTCTGACACCTGTATATAATCCATACAACTCATAACCACTGCACCACCCTTGCTTGGGTGTGTAAACACTAACCTTCCTAAGGTCCACCCGATCGTTGACAATCAATGGGCCGATCAACCTAGTCCATGTCATGTATGACATCCATATCTTGAGCCCTTACCGGCTCGACAACACCCGATGCAATTTCAAAGGTATCAATTCTTGAGTCACTCTCGACTCCTATCACCCAACTCTAAGTCTACGTGATAACCATGTTCGTGTGTTTTCATCTCGATTAACTTAACTCTTCGGCTTACACTTCGAGCCTCTTACATTTCTTGAATCGAACTATGAGTCTTCATTGGACGTAGTCTAAGGCAAACTGGCGCTCACACTCACGAGAGTGGTGAATGGCCAAATCTTGTGCACCCACACCCGACTCGACGCGATGTTATGTGCGCGCGAGCATGATAATGCCATGCGTGACGCAATCCGGGGTCCACCATTAGCGGAATCTCGAGAGATCTCACTCATAATCGACTGCTCGACCACTGCATCTACACAGGAAGAACATCTATTCTGGCTTCTCTAAAGGCCTTAACCTGCAAAGCCCCGAATCGAGTCGTGTCGGTATGTGACGTTGGAGTCTGATGCGGCTTGACGATGGCTGTCAACTCATCCATGTCAAACTTTGGCGATCAACAACGATAGATTACCACCACGGAGTCCCTTCTTGTCTGTTCTTGCGGCTCGGTTGTCTTTGACTTGACCCACACTGCGGCCCCTCGGCTTTATCTGTCTTCTTTGGAAGTGCTTGTATAGCACCGAGAAACTAAAAGCGGTTCCTCGACCAGCTAGGGTGTGGAGGAATGGCTTGAAATATACTCTCATTTCTCTGATTCACTTGGGAGGCGCAACATCCCAAAGTCTAGGATCTTTGTCTCTAAAGCGATCTCGTCTCCGCATGTGATCCGGCCTAATCCACAAAAACTCTTGTGACAGTCTTACGCCTCTTCCCCGAACTAGAAGAAGGCTGGTCCTCCCTCTTGACACTAACACTTGCATCCCTAGTGCTCCGAGCATCCTTGATCTCTCTCTCACGCTGGTCGGGTCGAGCCCGTGGAGTCATCCATGAGTGCACAAATCCTAGATAGACAACTTTAGCCCGTTCTCGAATCTCCTATAGTACCAAAAACCATGCAAACTCGTATCTCGGCGACTTGAGTCTCTCGACCATCAGGCCTCGACC
This sequence comes from Tetrastigma voinierianum, assembly GCA_016808115.1. Taxonomy (NCBI): domain Eukaryota; kingdom Viridiplantae; phylum Streptophyta; class Magnoliopsida; order Vitales; family Vitaceae; genus Tetrastigma; species Tetrastigma voinierianum. The sequence continues at coordinate 16,885 of JAEQBH010002597.1, read as the reverse complement.
TTCTCTAGGTCAGCGACACGCGATCTTGGGCACACGTGTCGAATCTCACCTCAGTAAAGGCAGCCTGGCACTTCTTGAACTTAAGCGTACACATCGATGGTCTCTCGGCAAGCGTAACAAAATCCTCAAGTGATACTCATGCTCCCACTTTCACGGCGGGAGTAGATCGCGTGATGTCATCCCGCGAGAAGGCTACGATGGCCGATCTAAATGAGGGTTGGAATATCCTATGCATGAGATCCATGAATCTTAGTTAGCGCGTTGTCCGATCTGAAGGGCATCCGCGAGTAAACTCAAAGTGCCCATGCTTGGCGTCTAAAGCGTTGTCTTAGGGATATCACGTATCCTGGCCTGGTGATGTTAACCGGTCTGCGAAGGTCACATCTTAGAGTATACTCGCTCCTCTTATTGATCAAATAAATCGTCGATCCTTGGTAATGGAGTGCAGATTCTTGATCATAACCTGTTCATTGCACGTAGTCAATACCGCGGTCGAAGGGTCTTGTCTTCTTCCGTTGCCCAGCCAGGCGGGAGCACCCCATGGTGGTCTTGGTGCAATGAACCCACACTGTCCGATGGCTCACATGCCCGGACTACGAGGAGTTCTGTGTAACTCAGCCCGGTGCCGATACATGCGGAGTCATAGAGATGGGTGAAGTACCCGGGGTGTGACTTCGATGCCGAAGTCTACATCTGCCGATGTGGAGGTGGTCCAGGTGGCTCATACGGAAAAACATCCGCATACTCGCAGAACCACTCGAGGGTATATCTAGATGCGGTCTCTCCTCGTCTGCAGGGTAAGGCTCGGCCTTGACCTTGCCGTAAGCGTCACGACACACGTATCTTGTATGGGGCGAAATGTCATGTTTGTCCCCACGAGAAATACCACGAGTCTGCAGATCCTGCGTATAGGCGGTACTCCTCCTATGCTCACAATCGATAACGACCACACGTAGGCGTCGGTGATCCATCTCGAGGGATGACCATGAGACTTTGACATGTCCGCAATCCTTGAGTCCCTTGTGAGTAAGTCCTCGAGATCTCGACTTCATGACAGACATATCATCACTATTCTCACCCAATCCACGAGGAGAACTCACATACAAAGAGCTCCTCTAAGGTCTCTAGAGAGTCCTTACCCATTTCCACCATATTTGGGCCTCGCTCTAGCTAGAACATGTAGTCTAATCCTGATAGTGTCGGAGGTAATCCATGGCCTCCTAACACCTTCTCGTCTGTATGAACCCAGTAGTGCAGCTGCGCGGATCTCCTCCCCACGTGAATGTCGGAGGATGATGCGTCTAAACCTCGGAAGTTTCTAGGACCCCTCCACGACTACCTGGCCCATGCTGCTTTGTGCGATACCGGCCGTTCTTGATACCTCGGCCTCGGCTGAGCTGTTGATCGAATGCGGTGGTGCTGACCCGATACCTGATTGGGCGCCCTCGTCTCGTTCTCGACTAGCCATCTACATATTTCAGTAAGCGGTAAGAATCATTTAATTTTATTTCGGTCCCAACTAGCAAAGCACGTACGAAGCCTAAATAGACTTGACAACCATGAACTGACCCGTTCATTTCCTAAGTGACACTAAATTTCAACCACTCAATTCATTTATTTCAATAAAATTCTAAACTTTCTTGTTCATTTCAGTATCCAAATCCCTAAGGTCATAGCTACTAACCTCAGCATTTACCCTTTTTCCTATACACATTCCACCATGCATATAGTTTCCTACGCAACAACCGCACAATCACAATTTCAAATGGTAGTTAAATACAATACAGTATCTCTAAGGCATAAACACAGCCTCGAGACACTATTCATACACATAACTCAGTGTATACACATTGTCCTTGCATTTACAAGTAATGCAAGACAATTAATTATACATTAAAACTTATCAGCAAAAAAATTTTATTTTTAAAAAATTTCATTTTTTTCAAAATTTTGTCCCACTTTGTTTGATTTTATTTTATTTTTTCAAAAATTGTTTTCCGAAATTTTTACTATTCATAGTCTTTACATTCACTATTCTTGTTCAAATCTTGTTTCCTAAGTTGCAATACAATTTGTTTATTCTGATACACTTTATTGAGTGTGTTACTGTCTGTCACCTTCCCTTGCAATACCCCTTTTTTTCCTACTAAGCTAAATTCTGTGTCTAATTTTGAACCCCTTTGCACTCCACTGCGTGCGATACAGCGAACCTCTGCTTGATACAATTTCTTTGTTTTGTAATCTGATCCGAGCCACCTCCCTGCTATGATACAGTGAGATGTGCAATACAATTTCTAGCCTACCGGCCTTCTCCTGTCTGAGTTTAATAAACTGTATTGCAATACAATCTCACTAGTAACCAGGCTGCAATACACCTCAATCTTGCAATACAATCTAGCCTCCTGCAGCCTCTAAGTCACAATACAATACACTATTGCAATACAAACTCAGCCCTCAAGCCTTCTTCTTTGCAATACAATTTTGTGTATTGCAATACAATGCCTCTATAGCCTCACCCTCTCATATCACAATACAATGCCTTTCTTGCAATACAATTGGGCAGTAGCCCAAATCATATTCTGCACCAAAATTTTTTTTTTTCGTTCTCTTTTTTTTTTTTTCATTTCCAGCTACTGGAAAATTACAAAAAAAAAAAATAAAAAAAAAAATATATATATATATATATATATATATATATATATATATATATATATATATATATATATATATATATATATATATATATATACTTTTTTTCTCATTTTCCAGAATACTCAAATAAATTTATAAAAATTTATTTTCTTCACTTTTCTTCAGTTTTACAACTTGTAAAACCTTAGAAAATTATTTTCTTCACCTCATGACCAAATAAATTTAAAAAATTTATTTTCTTTATTTTCTTTCCGGTTTACCTTTGTAAAAAAATTTCTCCACCTTATATATATATATATATATTTTTTTTTCTCATTTCTCAATAAACCAAATAAATTGCTTAAAATTTATTTTGTTTATTTTTTTATTTTTTTTTTTCATTTCATTCTGGAAAAGGGTCCAGAATTCCCTCAAAAAACCTCCTTATATAATAGTGTTCAACTCAAATTTATTAAAATTTGATTTCATTTATCGAGCAACTAAATAAATTCGATTCAATTTATTTTATTTCTTCTCTCTTTGTCTGGGCCACACACTATAAAACTCCACCATTTTCTAACACATCAATGTGCTAAGTACTAAGCACACAACATCATAACATATCACAAACCATGTTATAAACATCATTCACATAACATAACCTATGTTATACACGCAATCACACATCAAACACCATGCAGCAGTGTTCTATTCCCGTGATTTCCTAGGTAATCTCATACCTAACTCAACATCGAACCACACCTAGTGGTGATGTTCTTACCCGACTATGGCCTAAGCCCAAGCCCTCATTCTCTAGGTTTTTCATATACATATACTCTACATCAAACCACCCAAGTGGTGATGGATACCTAACCCGAGCTCCCTAGGTATTCGTATACCTAAGCTCTAATACCAAGCTATGACGCCCCATTTCCCAGGGGTCCGTTGACTACACGTCAACCCGCGGAATACTCGTGGATGCCGGGTTACCCGACGCCACTTCAGAAAAATCTGGGCAGTAGTCTCTTTGTACCTGGAGCTCTACCCAAATACAACACCGTGATAAACCTCGTCCCAAGTCCAATATGCAATCACAACATGAGTAAAACGACCACTTGGGTCCAATAACTATACTCATCATGATACAACAACTATATCCAATAGTTTCAAAAGAGTTAATCAATTCTTCTCTTTTATACAACACATATATTAAAATTAAGAAATTCTAATACATGCTTATACATCACAAAACCAAAGCCACGTCAGAGCTTTTCTTCAAGCTGGCCCTCTAGGATGAGCAGTCCCCTCGTGCGCTCCTTGTACCTGAAAATATGTTCCCTCGACAGGGTGAGCTAATGCTCAATAGTGGAATCACCCTAAGTGGGCTACTCTCCACCTAAGTGCATATGCAATGCTCCAAAATAAACACACATTCAAGCAAATGCATGATCCTACTTGAATGTCTAACTCACATCATCGTGCAGAGTCCTCAGGCTTCCTCACACACTTTAAGCCATGTATGAGAAAACTAGTTTTCAAACAAAGTTATTTGTTTATATTTGTGGTCTACCCTCCGATCCTAAGTAATTGAATTTGTCTCAGATGTTATATTTAGTGGACTACCCTCGAGATACACATCAATTGGGTGGAGTCTCGGAGCTATTGATATTTTATATGTGGACTACCCTCAGATGTATATCAATTGAAGTTTCATCTCCAGACGATTGATATTTTTAGTATGGACTACCCTCAGATCATTATTTTTATTTTTAGACAACCCTCACGAGATATTATACATTTGCTAGTCTACCCTCAAGCAGTTCTCTTAAGAAACTACCTTATGCACTCCTCCTATCTCTGCAAGTGCTTGCAGTCATGTGAAATGCGATCTTATGATATGTTTGATAATTAATATATAGCATCTGGAAATATATGGCAATGCGTATATTGCATAATTTAAATCACACAAACATGTCATGTAATTTCACATTTCATACATCAAAATTAGCTCACTCGGGCTAATGATCAAACACGAGCAATTTAACTTGAATAACTCGATCATACACATTTTTCACACAAGCTTACTATTTCGTGTCACTATTCCCCAGGAACGATAAAACCACACAAGGGTTGCGGTTCCGTCACTCATCAATTCGTTGGTTCACTTTGTGAACCCTCATTTCACGGCCATTTCCGGCCTCATTCAAACCAATACATGATTTAATACAACATTTCAATATTTAACCACCCAAATCAGAAGTGGCGATCAGGCCCGCTCCGACAGTGTTCCAAAAATTATATCAATTCGGTCCCAGGTTTGGGGCGATCAGCTCCGGCAATCAGCATTCATTCGACTTCAACGTTCTGATATTCTTAGCGAAAAGTAAAAAAAGCATAAGTAAGGAAACCTCTCTCAGGTTGAAACTTCCTACATCAGGTATCCACCTGAAGCCCTCTCGTAGAAGCGCTCTCCTTCTTGTCAGAAGGCATCGACGGTCGGATCGCGTATTTACAGAGAGAAGGAAAGACTCTCAGCTAAAAAAAAATCGCCATTTCGTTTACAGCCAAGAAAATCCCCCTTTCTCGCGTTTTGGCTCATTTCAATTTGTAGAAGATGATACTGTTGACTATTTTGGCATTATTATACGTTTAAATCAAATCATAATCATATATCTCCTTCTTTTCCCGATTTTGATATTGACCCATTTATCGATCGTCCGGGTCGTCGTTTCTCTTTGGCTGCACTTATGGCACATGAGTACTTGTTATATGTGACTTTCGTTGCATCAAAAATCGTTTTACGGCACCCAAACCGCGATGCCTCGAAAAAATGTGCTCAAACGTCTCGAATTCTCACGAAGAAATTTTGTGTACTAACCGGGTTTGTCGAGGCGATTCCAGCGGTGAAATCAGTTTCATCATCGAGATCCTAGAGAATAAATTATGGATTTTAGAAATTAACAACTTTATGTGTCGAATTACGATTTTGCCATTTTCCAGAAATTGGAATTTCTCGGGTCTTCTGACCTCTAAGTGACCCACACGTAAATACCGAGCCATTTCACTGTGCACGAGAAAAATATTCCCTCCACCAGTGAGCGCTATCGCCAGTAGTGAAATCACCCTAAATGGAACACTCTCCCACCTAAATGCATATGCAATGCTCAATTTAAACACATAAGTAATCGTGATCATACTTGAATGTCTATATGCCCGTTCCATGTCTCGAGTCCTCCATAGACTCCCTCACACTTGTCTAAGCCATGTAGAGAAAACCATCCATTTTCAAAACAAAACACATTGTTCTTGAAAATACACTACCGACACGTGTCGGTAAAAATATGGGACTACTCTCCGAGGCGAATGTGTTGGAGAATTTCGCAACGATCATGGTCGCAAGTCGAGGAAATGATCTACATTGGGCTAGTCTTCCAACCCCATTCTCCTAAAAATCATCTGTGAAATTCCTTTATAACCGTATTCGTTTTATTTCATTTTCATGTCATGCACACACTAATTTCTAGGATTACCCGGTGCATATGAAATCGTTATGCCATTTCAACACAATATATATACCGATATATTAATTATCGCAGCGTTCACCGAATTTGCAGTGCATACCGTAGTAATTCAACAATATGGATCAAACAACGCTAGTGCTTTCGGCGAAGCGATTCGCGATTTCATCTTCGATGGTCTATACTCCACAATTATATTTCATATAATTGAGTAAATCCACAATTTTATCTCGATGACCTATACACCTGAATTATATTCCATATAATTGAGTAAATCTAATTTATTGTCACGAATTTGTCCAAATAGATAAAAATTCTCCAAAAATTTACACTTCGGTTCGAGATTTGGGACCCGATCAAATCGCCCCTTTCCAAACCTCGAACCAACCTGAAGCATTTACAAAACACTTAACAAGTGGTAAAAAGCAAGTAAGGTCCAAAACCCCTACCTCACGGAGTTTGTGAAACTCCTCAAAGCAGATCCGTCGTTGCCCTCTTCGCGTAGAAACGACTTTCTTTGGCAGAAGAATCCGATGGTCAAATTAGCCGGGATTTTAGAGAGAATGTGCTCTCCCTCTAAAAGAAAATAAAAAACATGGCTATTGCATCTCCCCCTTCTCCTTCACGTTTTTTTTTCCCTTTTTCCATTTCCCTTTTTCTTTTCTCCTTTCCTCTCCTTTTTCCTTTTCTTCCTCTACGAATTGTTTGTTATTTATTTCCTTTTTGCTTTTAACTTTCTTTTTTAACTACCATCTGTTTAAAGTACTTTTCTTACCATTTATAGCCGGCACTCTTTCCTTTTCTTTTTCCCTTAAATGAGCATACGGTCGAAAGGAGGAAGTTTCCTTTCCGCTTCCTCGAAATCCGTGTGTGGCTTTCCATTTTCATAACTTTTTCTTTTTCCTTATTCCTCTTTTATGACATCATCTCTGCTACATGACAATATGAGCCATGGAATCATGCCACCCGTGGCGAACGATGTGGCCGAATTCGCTTTACATGCGAGTGTCACACTCTTAAGGTGCCATGTGGCATCCTTGTTTCTTAATATGTATCATCAGGCCTCGCGCCGGCGTGAAACCAGGCCACCTTGGAATCCAGCGAAGTCGACGTAATAGCTAAATTTCGAGATGATTTGTGGAGAGATTCGTTTAGGTCGTCAGAGATCTAGAAAAATTTCGGATTTTCACAAAGAGTGCGATTTGCACTTTTTTGAAAATAAGTTTTCTCGGGGGTTTCTGAAGCAGCTTTCTGTAATTAAACCGGTATGTGGACATTAAAGATATGGAATTTGAGTAGGTGGGTTAATTTTTTTAGAGATATAAAATTAGTAAACATGAAGTAAGGAGTGAGAAATGAAAGGAAAATAAAATAAATCGATAAAGAAAAATTATAATTTTTTGGAAAAAATAAATTAAATATTAATACAAAAAATTGTTTGGATATATTTAAAATATGAAAATTAATTACCTAGGGTGCTTATTTTCTAATTTAAAATTTGAAAATATGGTATAAAGATAAAGTATCAAATGAATTAGGTATTTTTGGGTGGGGAGTAAAAAACTGTTCTAAAATGCATAAAAGAACTAGGGGTGTTTGTGGATCGGTTTTGACCGATTTGAACATCATATTCAATCCAAACTTATAACATCAGTTTGAAAAAATTGCAATCCGATCCAAACTGTTCAAAGTGCTCAAACCAACCAAACCTAATGTTGCGGTTCGGTTCGGTTCGGTTTGCGGTTTGAATCGCGGTTTGAACTTAATTTATGTATGTAAAAGAAATAATTATAAATAAAATAGTTAACATTTTTTTTCATAAACTTGATATGAAAATTTTACAATAAAATATTCAACATCAACAAACATGATAAGAAAAATAATTTAAAATACCTAATAAAATTAAGTACTACAAATTCTTTTAAACATTGATCTGATTATTCAATAAAATCTAAATTTTACCTGACTTGACAAACATTGAAAAAAACTTCACATTTCAAAGCTTCACATATCCTCTTCCATTGGATCTTCCTCCACAATTTTACTTGATTATTCAATTTCTAGCAAAACATAGAAAAAAGAAGAGTTGTCATTTTATATATCACAAAAATATAAATTACCAAACCAAAAGATTTATGTATAATACCTTGTGTATTAATGTTGTTGTGACGCCCGTACGGGGTGTCAGTTGACCTATTTGTCGGCAGGAAATCTACAAGTCTCATGTCATGAGACCGTACATGTGCAAAGTGGCCCGCGGGCCCTACACATCATACTCATAAAATGTATATTTTATACGAAAATGATTTAATTACAATTTATCACGAAAAATGGGTCTCTTGCCCGAATTTTACAAATACAAGATAAGGCAGTTTGGCCATTTCTTCCACTTCTAAGGCCGAATCGTCCATCCCGAGTCGCGTCTTCGATTGCACAGAAAAATATATTCCCTCGACGGGGTGAGCAATGCCAGTGAGTGGAATTTCCCTACTTAGGTTACTCCTACCTAAGTCACGTCTGATGACACGCAAACATTCAACACATGCTAATATATCACTCATGCATATATTAACATAATTAAATCCATAAATCATGCTATTCAGTTTACAACAATAACATAAGATTAGCTCACATGGGCTAAGGCACAATCAGGCAGTTCGTCTTGGAACAGCCCACAAAATCACAATCAGCATGTTATTTACTCATGGCAATACTAGCATCACACAAATCATGAAGCAGTCCAGAGTAATTTCATCGTAACCCTCGATTTATTCACTCGGTCCAAATCTTTTAGAACCAAAATCACGGCCATCCAGACCTCAACAAATCCCCATCCATTACATGGCCCTTAAACAAAAAGTAAAGCAAGTAGGAGAAAAACCCCTACTTTTCCGGAGTTTATCGAAACTCCCAATGAGTACCACGTGTAGTCATGCTTAGTGGGGAACCTTTGCTTCTTGCCTTGTCGAGACTCGCCCGGTCGATCGTGAAGTCTAGAAGAGTGGGGCTTCTCTCTCTACAGCCCTGCTTTCTACTCTCTTCCGGTTTGCTCTTTTCCTCTTTCTTCCTTCCCTCCCAAACCGGGTTGGAAGACTTGGGTCGAAGGACTTGTCCTCTCATCGCCACGTCCATTTCTCATTGGACACCTTGGATTCTATATCCATAGTATCTCTTCTATCTTAGATTTCCCTCAAATGGCATGATGCCATGTGTCTGTGTGAGCTCCAGCCAGGCTCAATGTTTGACTCTCCCATGGATTGACATTGGGCGCCTCTTGGGCCCTCATAAAGTGCCAGTGTCGCACTCCTCTAAGTGTCTCCCGAAAAATGTGAAATTTCGATTATCCGAGTCGACGAAATTCGATGTGGTAGCTAGATTTGAGGCGATTCCAGCGGTGAACTCGGATTTTGGTCATCACGAGATCCTAGAAAAAGTCGATTCTCACCCGAAGTATCATTTTATCCTTCCTTAGAAATCTGGATCTTCCGGGGTTTCACATTCTCCCCCCCTTTAAAGAATTTCGTCTCGAAATTCCACACTATCTGCGTCAAACCACGTGCATATGTAACCTTTACACCGCGATTCACTTGGTGTGTACCGATGATATTTCCAAGGTCACAATCATCGACAATCCAATGGACCGTCAACCTAATCAATGTCATGAATGACATCCATATCTAGAGCTCATTAAGCTCACCCAACATCCAATGAAATTTCCCTTTGGGTATCGAATCTCGAGTCATCCCCAGCTCACATCCTCGACTCACAAGTCTACGTGATAACCACGGTAGTGTTTTCATCAGGAGTCTCTCCGACTCCTATCACTCAACTCTAAATTACGGGTGATAAGCATTTCCCATGTGTTTTCCTCTCGAGGTCACTCCAGACTCTAATAACTCAGCCTTAGAGTGCAGGTGATAGCCGACTCCTTGTTTTGATCTCTCGGGCAATGGAGCACCCCATTTACTTCGAGCCTCTTATATCCATCTGAAATTTAGTTCTCCACGGGTCTCTGCACACACGAAATTTGAATGGCTTCGAGTCTCTTACACCCACCACGAAATTTACGGTTCTCCTGGGTCTCTTACACCCATCCCGAATGTTGAGGATAATAACACCGGGTCTGCACCCACACCCTCCTGAAATTTCGGGATATCACCCCGGGTCTCTTACACCCTCACAGAAATTTCGGATAACACCCACCAGGTCTCTCTTACACCCTACGAAAATTCGGAATACTTCCGGGTCTCTTACACCCTCCACGAATTTCGGGATATCACCAGTCTCTTACACCATCCACGAAATTTGGATAACACCCTTGGGTCTCTTTGACCACGAAATTTCGGAATATTTCCCCGAGTCTCTTACACCTACAGAGAAATTTCGGATCTCTCCACGGGTCTCTTACACCCGGTGGTCGGATAGCTCCTCGGGTCTCTTTACACCCGCGCTGAAGTCGGGATATCTCCGGGTCTCTTACACCCACACAGAAATTCGGGATCGCTCCCCGGGTCTCTTACACCCACACAGAAATTCAGGATCACTCCCCGGGTCTCTTACACCCACACAGAAATTCGGGATATCTCCCCGGGTCTCTTACACCCTCCACAGTTCGGATCTCTCATGGGTCTCTTACACCCCGACGAAGTCGGGATAGCTCATCGGGTCTCTTACACCCACAGAATTCGAGGATATCTCCGGGTCTCTTACACCCTACAGAAGTCGGGATCGCTCCGGGTCTCTTACCCACCACAGAGTCGGGATCACTCCTCGGGTCTCTTACACCCACACCGAAATTCGGGATAGCTCCCCGGGTCTCTTACACCCTCCGCAGAGGGTTCGGATCTCTCTCTGGTCTCTTACACGGGCAGTCGGGATATTTCTCAGGGTCTCTTACACCCACCACAGTCGGGGACATCTCCTCGGGTCTCTTGCCCTACAGTCGGGATATCTCCCGGGTCTCTTACACCCCTGAGGTCGAATAGCTTCGGGTCTCTTACTGTCTGAGGACCTTTCGGATACTACCGCGGGTCTCCTTCACCCTAACTCCAGGCTTCTCACCTTAGGGGACTAATAGCCCCCTTCTTGCTTTGCCCAACACACTTTAATTACTCTTCATTTTTCACAGTTCGAACTATGAGTCTTCGTGGACGTAGTCCCAGACAAACTCAACTGCACTCACCAAGAGTGGTGAATGACCCTCACCGTGCACCCACACGACTCGACGTGATGTTCACGGGTGCGTAGAGCCTTGATCTCGACTGTCAAATTCGACTCTCGCCTTTACCTCCCCAGGGAAGAACATCCATATCGGCTTACTCTAAAGGTCTCAGCCTCTAAGCCCCGAATCCATCACCACAGATGCAACAATGAATCCAATATGATGCATCGATTTAAAGCTACTCTAGTCAACAAGTGCGGTGAAGCCCGTACCACGCATATCCGTATCGAGCGCTGATCTACGGCCATGAGATCTCTTCCTCCTAGGACAATCTCGCCTCATGCGGGCTGGCGGCAAGCGGTAACACATCATGCCCTGCGACCAGAACCTCTCGGCACCGCAAACCACCGTACTCGACCACAGGCACACTGGCTGTGTGACCGTGCGAAGTCTTGGAGTGTTGGTGTCGCACCACCAGGCCCGATCTTGGTTCCCAAGACCCATGCTAGGGGGTGGAGGAACAAACTATGTCCCCCTCTTGTCTAGCTGACCCGGGCTGCGTCCCAAAACCACAGGATCCACTGTCTGCGAGGCAATCCCTCATATATGTCCGGAGTGCGGCAGTGCCCACGCCATGCGCCCCCCGTCGACCCCCCCAGCAGCACTAATCGTCTCACGCGATGATTGGGGTAGGGTGTCCCATAACCTTGAGTTCCACGCCTCGCGTGCGGGCAATCCGGTCGAAAGTGTCGGTACATCGACGAAATAACCTAATACGCCTGCGACGAAATGTCCCATCCTTGCGCCCAGTCACGGTAACCTTGGCCTTGTCCTGGATATCCTTGCGAAACAGAAGTCTTCTGCTTCTTTCCCGGGTTGGAAGAAGATGGATCTTCCTTCCTCTTAGTACCATCACCCATATCTTGGATGCCTCGTATGTCGTCTACCTTACCACTGTTTGCTGCTACCCGACTGTCTGTGCGATGGCCATGATTCCTCACAGCCTCGTGAATGCTCTTTGGTGAAGGTGATGGTGCTGACGATGCCAGCGGATGATCTCTACGTCCGCAAGCCTCGGCTAGTCATCTACGAGTCAATGGCGGATAAAATTTCAATGCGGTATCTCTGGCACGAACATAGCCTCAGGCCCTTTATTCATATCTTAGGAATTTTTTTTTTTCATATACCACGTCGATGCATTTATAGTAACTTCCATATCGATATTTTATATTTTAAATCATACCTGAAAATTTTAAAAAATTTTGTACTTTTTAACTTGAGCAGTGTCCATGAATAGTGTCAACGGTGAGCTTTGAACGATTATCTTGTCACAAAGCCGGGTTGGAGTGCACGGTCAGCACACCCATAACCGGTCGGCACACGCGCGCTTTCGCTGATGCCGAGTCGATGGAATCGCTGCATGCGCATCAGCAAGCAAGTACCATTATTGCATGGCAGTGCATGGCGGTGCGCTGCCCGGGTTCTGGGCCAAAGGCCGGTAGTGACGCGATTTGACGAGCCGGTCGCGACCTCAAATCGATGTCGCGACTAGCCTCTACTCCTCGCACAGAAACGCCCATGTCGCAACCCAAAACCTTGGTCGCGACACCAAGCCACCACAAGGCAGCCAGAACCATGTCGCGACATCAAATCGATGTCGCGACACCAGTCAGGCCACTCTAGGTCGCGACCTCAAGAGCGCAGGTCGCGACGGTTTCTCTGCTTGACCCGAGCGGTCGCAACTCTAAAACGGTCGCGACCCTCACGGAGACTTTAACACCATCGTGCGACCCTTTCGGTTCAATATTCGGCGACCTACCGTTCTGCCTGAAGTGGGATTTCGAATTAGCGACCTCCCACCTTCTTTACCCATGTCGCGACCTCAAAAATAGTGTCGCGTTACTCATATCAAGCGGCGAAATCCCGGTCGTCGGCTGAGACCTCTATGACCAGCCCGGTGTGACGCCACTTCTGGTCAAGACCTCATGTAGCCAAACCAGTCGTGACCTCGAATCGATGTCGCGACCTCAAATGAGTTCTAACTGCGACCTTATCTTCACGGTCTCAGCCCATTGGAGTCTACGGTGGCCGGTGCGATGTCCATTTAGTAGCGACCTGTTTTACTCCTCATAGCTTTCCTCCATGTCGCGGCCTCGAAATCCAAGTTGCAGCGCTCTCGAAGCCCTAACTGATGACCTCACTTTGATATCGCGACTTGGATCACCCGACCCGTATCACGGCGTGAAATTCATCTCGACCCGCGGCTCCCTTTCTGACCTACGCATGTCCGCGACCTGAAACTAAAGTCGTGACTGAGTCTTGAAATTGGCGGTAGCCATTCCCGAGCCGCATGCACAAATTTTTTTTCCGTCTCGGTAGCCTTCTGCTACTCCTAAAGATGAAGTAAGCGAACCTTTGCTCTTTACCCCTTACAAATTTCTAAATTTAATTACAATTCTTCACTTGTCCTGTGGGGAATAATTTTCGAATTCCACAAAACCCAGTTATGTTTATGTTAGCTGGAGCACCTTGTCGAGAAAATTTTTTTTTCGTTTATTTTTGATTATTTGGACTATTACGCGCATAATTTTACGGAACACCTAAGGTTATCTTTTCGACCCTAGTGTTCCAGCAATTTCTCTATGCTACTCACGAGCATCTGAACACACCAACACACATAACAGCATATTATACACTATTCATCAATACAAAATGGATGCATGATCTAACCCGTTTCCCATCACGTCCTAGGTAGTCGTATACCTAACTCTACGCCCAGAGGCTCCCAGTGTCGTTTACTGGCTCGATACCAAGAATTTGTGGCCCCATGCAGGAACAATCCGTTAAACCTCTTATCAACCCGGCGAAATCTGATCTCATGTCTGAGACCCATACATGCAAAGTAGCCATAGGCCTACATCTCTCCGCCAAAATGTATATTTTATATAAAATAATTAGTACAATTTTATACAAAAACATGAGTCTCTTGCCCAGAATTTTACAAAATACAAGATAAGACTGGTTGGCCATTTCTTCACTTCTAAGGCCCGAATGCATCCATCTGAGTGCGTCTTGATTGCGAAAAATCTCATTCCTCGACGAGGTGAAGCGATGCCCGGTAATTGGAATTTCCCTGCAGGTTCTCCCACCTAAGTGTCTGTGCTTTTTCAAACATTCTAAACACATGCCCCAATATCACTCGGCATATATTAACATAATTAATTCACATAAATCATGCTATTCAATTTACAGCAACTTAAGATTAGCTCACGCGGGCTGGCACAATCGGCGATTCGTCTTGGGCGATACGAAATCTGTCAGCATGTTACTCAGCAGCGTAACAACATCACACAATCCGCCGGCGGTCGGTGAGTGCTCAAACCCTCGGGGTTGTTAAAAACCAGTCGGAATCTTTTGGAACCCCGAAATCAAACCGTCCGGTCTCATCAAATCTCCATCCATTACATGGCCTTAAGCAAAAGTAAAACTGAAATGGAGAAAAGGCCTACTTTTCGGAGTTGTCGACTCCCAGTGATGCCCGGTGGCAGTCGCGTAGGTGGGGGCAACCTAAGCTTCTTGCCTTGTCGAATTTCCTTGGGTCAGATCTAAAGCTTTGGAAGTCTAGAGAAGAAGGTGGGCTTCTCTCTAAAAATCCCACACTTTCCCTCTCTCTTAGGTTTGCACTTTTTCTCTTTTCTATTATTCCCTCCCAAACAGGTTGGAATCATGGTCCGAGAGGACTTGTCCACATCTCATCATGCGTGTCCATTTCTCATTGGACACCTTGGATTACTATCACCTTAATCTCTTCTATCTTGGATTTCCCTCCAAATGGCGCGTGCCATGTGTCACATCTTGAGCTCACTTCCAGGCTCAATCGTTTTGATCTCCCATGGATTTGACATGTGGCGCCTCTTGGCCGCTTTCGTAAAGTCTTGAGTGTCACGCTCTCTATGCCTCTGAAAAAGCTGAGAAATTTAGAGCTGTCTGAGGTCGACGAAATTAAGCGTGGTAGCTGAATTTAGAGGCGATTACTTGATGATTCGTTTAGGTAAATCGAATCTGAAAACTTTAGGATTCTCACAAAGTATCTAATTTATCATTCATGAAATCTGGATCTTAGGGTCTCCTGATTGTAGACCCAAATTTGAGGCAAGATTTCTTCATTTGTAGAGGAGAGCAATCCACATTTAGATGAACAAGGAAGAGATGTCTCCTTTCCCTGCTAAAGGAGCTTCTCCCCATGGTTGAAAATAGGAAAAAAACCACTTTCCACCAAAAAAAAAGTGGAAGACCTTAATGGCCTTTAATTAAATATTTTTTTTAGAGAATAAGTTAAGGCATTGACTTATATGGTGTAGCTCTATTAGTTCCTTAGTTTTTTTAAAGAAGACTATGGGTCTTCCCCATAGTGGGAGATGTAGTTGATCTCAAATTTTAAAGAGTTTAATTTAAAATAGATTGCATGAGGAAATGTGACTCACCAAGGGCAACTTTGAGAACCGATCCTGGCTTTGGAGGCAATTTCAGCTTGAGAGGCGACTCGGTTCGGGGAGCTACTCGTCTACCAGGTATTTTTTTTCTTGACTTTCTTTTTATTCTTCTTTTATATAGTTATTTTTTTTAATTAATTGTCTTTTATATATATATATATATATATATATTAGTCATTTAATTTATAGTCTTATTATTTTATTTTCCTTTTAAGTATATTATTGCTTTTTTTATTTAATTAAATTGCTTATTAATTTTTTAATAATTCAATTTATTTTTTCATAACATATGAACTATCCATCCAGATCCTTAATTTAATAAATCCCCAAATTTAAAAAAAAAAAATTCAAGTTCTAAATTTCATTTCTCAATTTTAAGCAGTGTCAATTTCAAAAATTCAAATTCCAAATTTCTCATTTTTTAAATTAATTTGATTTAAAATTAGTCTCCGAAATCTGAATTTCAAAATTTCAATGTTTCAATTTCAAAATTGCAAATTCTAATTTCAAAAATAAATGTCATAATTTCAAAATTCAAGTTCCACAATTTCCAATTTCCAATTTTAAGTTTATATTTCCAGGTACAAATTCATAATTTAATTAAACGATCGATTTCAAATTTCCAATCTCCAATTTCAAAATTCGATTGTCCTAGTCTTAAATTTTGAAAATTCCTAATTTCTAAATTTCAAGCCTCAAAAATCTCAAATTTCAAATTTCAATAAACTTTCAGTTTCAAAACTTCAATTTCATGGTCTTAAAAATTTCAAACTACACGATTAATTTGCAATTCCTATAAAATGGAATATTGGGAGTTAATTTGTGTAACACTTTAATGGGCTTAGGTGAGGCCGACATTCATATCATTTAATGAATAATTTGACATATGATTTACTAACCAACTTTTAATTAAATATGAATAGTTTGTGTTTTGTTATTACCATAATTGTTTCCCAATTAGTAGCACTTTTAACATCACTAGTCAAATTACACATTTTCTCATCTGATTTTGCTTGTTTATTTATTTATATATGTTTTGCATCTTTTGTATTGTTGTTATCTTTGGTATTCATTAGTTGATT